>CM070547.1:52817466-53417466 GCA_036346405.1 Phyllostachys edulis | reverse complement strand
GAGTCTTTATTCACGTTGTTTGGATGAATAGATTTCGAGTTATGACTATTGCAATCCTACTGTCCGGGGATTCTGTTATGTTCTGACAGTTGTAGTAATCGGTAGATAAAAAAAGTTAACGATCTGATGAGGGAATTTGACCAACATGACTATCGTAGATAATTCCTTAAGGTTTCCAAAGAGTCCAAGAATGCAAGTTTTGGATAAACAGAATGGAAGTTATGATTTTTGGGTTATTGTTGTCTAGTACCGAGTTGCTGCTGGACGCAGCTGTGGGGAAAACCTCAATTTGATTAGATTATTGGCATAATTAAATTTAATGAATAACTAGGAAGTGGGAGAAAACTTCATGTAGATTCTGAAAATGTCATAGTTCATCATATTTGATTGGGTATATTAAAACATATGAAAATCTTGGATTTGGGATTCGTGCTGGATCGTTGTCATCTAAGTTGTTGTCTTGAATTGCTATGGCTAGCATTGTGACTGAATAATTACTATAGGTGGATTAGCATCGGGTGTATTGTCTTCTTCATATCAACCCGGTCGTCGCAACTAGAAGGCAAGTACATCTTAGAGTAATATTGAATGTTTGGTGGTACCAATTAGCTAAATGACTATTGTTATGGTTATTAATGTGAAGTATGATTATTTCATGTTGCTTATATGTTTTCGTTAATTGATGATGAATATTGAAAAGTATGGAAGTTATTCATTTCATTGCATTTCAAGCATTCATGTTAGAAAGAAATAACCCACGGGAGTGGGATGAGATCCCCATATGTAAGATATGGGCAATGAGACCCTCGTATGAAAAAGGACGGGCAATGGATCCCCGCATTTGAGAATACAGGCATGAGTGAACACCGACGGGTGTTACACTCTACTATACCGGTATAAACAGAAGTGAAGTGGTGCATGAGCATGAGTTGCATTGCATTCATGAAAGAGAAAATTGTGTTATGAGATAATGAGAATGAATTGTTAATGACATGATGCTTTGTGGTTATTTTTCTTTGTACTTGCTGAGTCTTGGACTCACTCTTGCTTTGTTGTTGCTTTTAGGTAACCGTTGACGGCGACATGCATGGGATGGAGTAGTACACGAACATCACATGCATCAATGACATAGTCGTTATCAATTAGCTTGTTTAATATAATCTAGTGACATGATTATTTCATTCAGGACTTATCCATGATTGGGCTTGTTTATCTTGGCATTGATAGTTGGAACTTTGTTTGATTAATTATTAGTTCAATTCAGATTGTTCTATTAAATGCTTAGTTAATTGGTTGGAGTCTTATTTGCATAATAGTAGAGGATTAATATTAATTGTTGACATCCTATGTACCGGGAGCATGGTCTCAGCGTTTCTTGAGTGCGGGTATCTCAAGCATGGCTTGGGTGCGGCATCCCAAGCGTTTCTCGAGTGCGGGTATCCCGGGTGTTGTTTTTTTTGGCCACGTGTGCCCTGAGCCATCTTGGTAACATGTTACCAAGATGTGATCTCTTTTTTTTATGCAGTTACCTTGTGTTATTGTATCTCTTGTGATCCATTGATGGATTTTTTAATCTATGTGTGCTTGCTGAAATTTAGTGTTAATCATGAATTAAATTGGTAGCTAGTGTAGTGTGGTGACATTCCGGGCTCAGCGTTGGGCCGGGGTGTTACAATAACCTTCGTGATCGTGCTTCTTTGACATGTCAACCTCCCCCTCGCCTTGGTTTTCCTCCTGATCCTATTAGGCAACCTCCTCCTGTTCGAGCTGATCCTCCTACTCAGGCCCTTGTGCGGCTGAGCCCAACTCGTATTGTGAGGCTGCTTCTTGTCTGGAGTGGTAGCTTGCTATGGCAGAGGAGCTCGATGCTCTTCAGCAGACTGGTACTTGGGATGTTGTTCCCCTTCCTACTCGTGTTACTCTTACACGTGCAAGTTGGTCTATAAGATCAAGACCCGTTCTGATGGTACCATTGAGCAATATAAGACGCGTCTTGTTGCGCGTGGCTTTCAGCGGGAGTATGGTTGTGACTATGATGAGACTTTTGCTCATGTTGCTCATATCACCACTGTTGCACTCTTGTTATCATTGCCTCTGTTCGCCAACGGACTATCTCTCAGCTTGATGTAAAGAATACCTTTCTTAATGGCGAGTTGCGTGAGGTCTACATGCAACTGCCTCCTAATTATTCTGTTCCTGACGGTCAGGTTTGTCGCCTCCATCGTTCACTCTATGGGCTCAAACAAGCTCCTCGTGCTTGGTTTGAACATTTCACTTCTGTTGTCACTGCTACCAGCTTCTCCACTAATGACCATGACCCTGCTCTCTTTGTTCACACTTTCTCTTATGGTCGAGCTCTTCTTTCTCTCTGTGGATGATATGCTCATCATCTTAGATGACCCCTAGTATATTGACTTTGTGAAGAGGCGTCTCAGTGAGTAGTTCCAAATGTCTTATCTGGGTCCCCTTAGCTACTTCCTTGGGATTGAGGTCACCTCCACTCTTGATGGCTACTACCACTCCCAGCAAAAGTACATATATGATCTCCTTGATCGTGCTTGTCTCACTGACCAGCGCGCAGTGGACACTCCTATAGAGCTCCACCTTCAGCTTCGGCCCACTGACGGTACTCCTGATCCCACTCGATATCATCTTGTAGGGAGTTTGGTTTACCTTGCTACTACTCGACCTGACATCTCTCATGATGTTCACATTCCGAGTCACCTCCTTCGGGTTCTGCGATATCTTCATAGAACCATCACTCGACGCCTCTTCTTCCCTATCTCCAACTCCTTGCAGTTTCAGGCGTATTCTGATGCGACCTAGGCTAATGATCCTCCTGATCGTCAGTCTCTTTCTACCTTCTGTGTCTTCTTGGTTCTTCCTTGATTGACTGGAAGACTGAGAAGCAGACTGCAATTTCCTGTTCTAGCATTGAGGCTGAGTTGTAGGCTCTTGCATCAGTGACAACTGAGGTCACCTGGCTATGGTGGCTTCTTGATGATCTTGGTGTTTCAATGCCTGCACCCACTACATTACTGTCGGACAGCACTGGTGCGATCAACATTGAGATCTGATGAAGCATGATCTCACTAAGCATATTGAGGTTGATGCTTCTTACATGTGATCGGAGGTGCATCAACGGGTTGTTACTCTTCAGTATGTGTCTTCCAAGCTTCAGCTAGCTAACTTCTTCACAAAGGCGCAGACTAGGGCACAACATAGCTTCTATCTCTTCAAACTCAGTGTTGTTGACCCACCCTGAGTTTGCAAGGGGGTGTTAGGAGTATATATACCTGTATGTATTAGTTCTTTGTATAGGGTGTTTTGCGCTTATTTGCCATGTTTTGTGCATGACCATATCTCGGCTCCTTGGCTCATGGAATGGAATCAAGAGTTCATTCCAACAATTTTCACCAAATACTGCCAAATTCAGATAGTTTGGCAACTTTTCGTAGGATCAGGACTGATGGTCAAGTCGTGAAATACCAAACATTCGTATTGAAATACATTGTCCTACAATTAGCAAACGTTGCAGCAAAAAAACATGAAATACTAAGGGACTCTGTTTTGACAGGAGTAGTCGAGTAGGTAATCAAGTAGCTACCTGGCTGTGTTGCAAGATGCCATATCTCCTTCACTGATTCAATCTTTCTCTCCTTTGGGGCATGCAAAACTATACCAACAGAACCAACAACACACAAGATGCAACCAACAACACCAAACACGCGCAATTTCTCTTTCAGGATGAAGTGTGCGAGCACTGCACTGCATGAGCCAAAGATTAAACAGAAACATATGCTATGGTACATAAGGAAATTAAGCAAATGGTATGGCTGTTACCTAAATATAATGCTCAGAGCTCCTAGAGGAGTAACAAGTACGGCTGGGGCAAATGCATATGCTGCGAAGTTAGCTACTAATGAGTGGGAAGAGTGTTTGAGCTTCCATTTCATCATTACGGATGTTGTTACACATGTAAGTATAACTAGCAGAAATGTCGATTTGAACTTTAATGGCATTTGTGAGATGGTATCTCTACCTTTTTGAAGTTGAAAATTAAACTAATGAAGGCAAACAGAGAACAATGAAAGCATTTCAATGATCTAGACTTGCAGGATATATGTCCTTTTAATCAATCCTTTGTCAGATGGTCTAAAACCCATTTCATTGCAATAAATAATGATGACGCAACGTAGATTCTTAAGACACATTTTGAGTTTTTAGTCGTACACCAAGTTAAAAATTAAGTGATGCAAATTCTACATATAAACTTGTAAGTTCAAACGCATCAGACAAGTCTTTTTAGAAATAGGGCAGGGGAGGTTCTTAAAAAGATATCATTCGCACCATAATCAAACCAACATACCTTTGCTGGTGTGTTCTCCATCAGAACAGAACGAAGGCCCTAACTCTGGAGTAAGTTTTACTACTACTTGAGTACTTGTGTGAGTCTGGTGTTAGAGCATCAATGTGCAGAAGTGAGTTTTACAAGATTTTCCTATAAATTGAGAAAATGACCACTCCTGAATATTCTGATAATTTAATTAAAGGTGCATAGCATTAATAATATGGAGTGATCCTAGGATTACTCTGTTTGAAGTGGGGATACACAAAACTTTGATGCTACCGATATCATTTGTATGATGATACTTTAATTTGACCCAGCATCCAATATTTTCATTGTTCCAAGCTTTTATGTTTAAGGTACATAAACAAGTGGACGACAAATACCCCATATTCAACTTTTGACTAACTCGAGTTGTGGGACGCAACTTAGTTGTTATGAAACCAACCAGTTTACAAAGCATATAAATTAAATACAAAATCTACACAAGCACATAAGAAAATGAGTAGAACTATAGTGGGCTACATACTGGACTAACTGAATTATGTATGTAAGTTTTAAACTGCTAGAAAGCATGATTTAAATCCACACTTACTGGTTATCATTCCCAGCCACCATAATGGCTCATACAAGTATGGGAAACCTCCAGAACCTACAGTGCATTAGTGTAAGAACTCAAATATCTCAACAGATAATACTATATAAAAGGCCAAAAGACATCTTATACATCATTAATGCTCAATAAGAGTCACAAGCATTCAAAGTTTCAGTTAAAAACTGTTGTGGTTGTTTGTTGGGTATGGATCCGAGAACCGAGGGTAGGGCACTCGTCCTCATCTAACCGCCAACAGGACTCTTCCCTGTCGAGGTAGTGAGAAGGAAAAAAAAAAGGCCGGTTACTGACGGTAACCGGATTTCCCGGTGGGGACTGTGTGAACAGTAACTGGCCAAAAAATTTAAATTTGACTTTTTGATTGCGTAATGCACTTCCTAGGTATGAGCTAAATATGCTAGATTACGTATTGTATGAGCTAAATATGCTAGATTACATATTGTATGAGCTAAATATGCTAGATTACGTATTGTATGAACTAAATATGCTTGATTACGTATTGTATGAGCTAAATATGCTAGATACGTATTGTATGTGAGCTAAATATGCACTTCATTAAACACTTTCTAATTCAAAATTCGTCAATTCAAAATTTCGGCCGGTTTTTCCGGTTTCCAAGCAGAATCGACCGAGCATCGGTTTCAAGAAATCAGAGTTCAAATTTCAGTTTGTGAATTTTGTCTGGTTTTTCACTAGGATATCCGGTAACTGGCCGGTTACCGTTACCGACCTCCGACCGGGATTTCACCCGGTTCCGGTTTTTGGATTCTTAGTAGCGAGGCTCTGAGACCTGATTAGCCAGGGAGGCGAGGAATCGCCCTCCAAGCTCGGACGAGACTCTTTCCGACGAACAAGGAGGCTCTAATCTTTAGTCAACCAGTTAAAGACTAACTTTGTTTATTTATTTACATTCTTGATAATAGATACATGCTAACTCTTTTATATGGACGATCCGATTTGACCTCTAAGAAATAATCTATAAGGAAATTTATCTCTAACAATCCAATCTAATACTAACTTGCCTAATTAATAGATACTACCAAACACCTAATAGATAGATTCCTAAATAACAAATCCTGTCTAATACCTCTGCTGCTGTAGTACATGCATGCTATCGTACTTCCGCGGATATTGACCCATAACAAAAACATTATGCAATATCAAGGGTTCATTCTGATTAAATAGCTGTTAGAAGAGGCACAACCAGCTCTTACCCCAGAATCCCCAGCCTTCTTCAGCCCAACTTTCTTGATCACAAAGCTTGACCCGATGAAGCACTGGAAGACATGGCCAAACTCAAGCCTCTCACATTGTCTATAGGCACCACCATGTCTGGTGGTATATTTTCTCACGAACTATTGGAACCCGGGAACAAATTCCTACAATCCAAAAGATAAGAAAAAGTAACAGAGAAGATGAGAGCAATTAGATATTGGTTGATTTCAAACAATTCTGTGTTCGATCTTTTAAAGATGTCACAAATGAAAGAACCAACCTTGGATTGCTTGAAGTTTAAATATGCTACGGTGTGAGTCCGTCCAGTATGAGAAGAAACTGGTTCGGAATCACGATGAACACTCAGGAATGATACTTTTCTTCATCTCCTTTACTAAAACCAGTATGGAAAGGACGGTAGACTTTCAGACTCTCCAGACCATACCCTACGTGCAAGAGAAGAGAAAGCACTTAAAGCAAATACCAAACACTTGCATAAAGCAAAACGATCATAAATATGCACAAAAACAAAAGGACGCCTGTTGACACTAAATACCCAAAAAAGTAAAGGAAAAGGAACTTATATAAGATAGAACTTGATTTGTACTCCCTCTGTTCTTTTGTACTTGACTTCCTAGAATTCGTACGGTCAAACTTTCTAAAGTTTGGCTACCAATAGATTTAAAACTATCTAGATTGACTACATAAAAATTATACCATTAGATTTATCGTTAAAAATACTATCATAATATTATAATTTTATTACTACATCTTAATATAAAGTATAAAAAGTAACGGTCAAAGCTGTATATCAAAGACCATAAAAGTTAAAAACGTTAAGTAAAAAAGAACGAAAAGAGTATGTTGAAAAAGGGTAAGTAGCATGATAATCATGAATTCAAAAGGTCAAAATCTTCACATGTACGGAAAAGAACCTAGAAGATAGCATAAATCCAAGTCTTAACAGAACTTCTTTCTATCGTAGAAAAGCAAGAGAGCTGCAATTGTATCTCACTGAAGAGAAATGAAGTGAGAATTGCAGGTTACTGTAGAAGCTCCCCAAGGTAAGATAGATTGATGCTAATGCCTTAGCACCTGTACTGCATCCCAAACTTTTTAGAATTTTTTTTATTAATTAGCCCTTTTTTAAATTTTATTTTAAAGTTAACCCCCGTGAACTTTATTTCCAATTCTAACCTCTTTGGTCACGCCACCACCCGTAGCGTGATAAAACAACATTGTCACGTCATCTCATACTGGGCAAATTCTTGTCACGCCACCATCCGTGGGCGTGATAAAACAACACTGTCACGTCATCTCATACTGGGTAAATTCTTGTCACGCCACCATCTGTGGGCGTGATAAAACAACACTGTCACGTCATCTCATACTGGGCAAATTCTTGTCACGCCACTATCCGTGGCGTGATAGTGTTGTTTGGTCGCGCCACTACCAGTGGCTTGACAAAAAATACTATTTTAGCTGACTTATCTTATATCGTGACAATGTTGTTTTATCACGCCACAGGTGGTGGCATGACTAAAGATACCAGAATTGAAAATAAAGTTCGCGGGGTTAACTTTAAAATAAAATTTAAAAAATAATTAAGTAATAAAAAAGTTCAACTTTCTACCGTGGACTTTTATAAAATAAAAAAAGAAGCATGTACTCTTTTTTTGCAGGAAAGAGATTCGATTTTCTTCAACTACAAGTGCGCCGCACGTGAGACAGGCATGGATGATCGAAGCATTTTAGATGCCTGTAAACACGAATTACCGTATTTATTCGCCCACAAGAAAGAAGGCATATAGTCCAATCTGGTACCAAAGAACACGACAATGCATAATTCCAATCCAACAAAACAAAGCAAAAAAAAAAAACATGAATCTTATTCACTGCATAGTAGAGCAGAGCACAACTCGATCAACAAAACAACAAATACACAAACCAAATAGTGCTACTGTCCGATTTGATCGTTTGAAACTCCACACCTGAAAGTTCAACAGGAGAGGATCTCCGGTTCTGCGGGCACAAGCGATCCAAAGAAGACGAAGATGAGATTATCAGAGGAGAAATTACCCAATTCACAACCGCAAGAATGTATAAGTTTTTGCCAGCGCTTTTGAGCTTTGACACGTGAAAGGAAAGGGAAGTTTTGAATACGCCACAGTAAAGAGGAGAAAGCCTTAAATATACGTCAAGAACCTATACTACTGCACGGGCAGCGCTACGGGCGCTCCATGCGGGAGCCGGCGCAGGCGCGGCGTTCGGCCGGGCGTGGCATGCGGCGGCGGCGCGGCCTGCTCGATGGTGCGAAGGTACGCGGTGTGCAGTGGGCATGACCGCGAGGGCCGCGGCGACGGCGCATGCAGGCGGCCGACAGGCGGAGTGCAGGGTGGTGTACAGGCAGCACGGCCCTTTGAGGCCAAGCGGCACGGAGGGCCCGTGCGGGAGGCGGAGCCAGATGCGATGGCAGCCTTGCGGGGTTGCTCGCCAGAGGCAGAGCTGATGCCTTGCGGGGCGGCGGCTCGCTCGTGCGTGGGCTGTGCGCCATTTTTTTCTTCTTTTTTTGGCTCTGGCCATTTTTCTTGCTCCGGCCACGCGCGGATGGCCGGAGGGCGGACCGAGCGGCGGTGCTCGGTGGCTTGGCCAACGGCCGGCGAGCGCAACGGCGCTGCCGCGACTCGGGCGACCATGCAGGGCGGCTAGGCGGGCGGTGCAAACCGTCTGTATGACATCGGTCGGTTTGATTTTTTTTTTACTTGTCATCCACGAAGTGCAACTTGCAAT
This sequence comes from Phyllostachys edulis, assembly GCA_036346405.1. Taxonomy (NCBI): domain Eukaryota; kingdom Viridiplantae; phylum Streptophyta; class Magnoliopsida; order Poales; family Poaceae; genus Phyllostachys; species Phyllostachys edulis. Next base: position 53,408,500 of record CM070547.1, on the reverse strand, counting down.
CCCTCTTTTCAATTAATCATTCGATCGGCGTTGTGCCGGTGACTACAAGTCGGCTTGCGGAGATTAGAGGAAAATTTGCAATCTACAAACTACAGTGCAATCGTCATCTACTCTTTCATGCAACGCACCGATCGGCTTGGCCGGTGACTTCAAGTCAGCTCGCGGTAGATTAGAGCGGATTTGCACCGTAGGAAATACTATAGGAAGCCAAATTTGTGGAATTGAAAACGATCTAGAAAAAACGATTCGATCTATGAGCGTCGTGCTACGACGGTTACCTTTCGATCCGAGTAGAGTAGGCCGGAGTCGATCGTGCTGATAACGTGTTGAGGAACCGTCGTTGGCAAGTCCAGTCCGATCGATCACCTCGTAGACAAGCGTAGAATCACATAGATCAATACAAGAACAAATAGTAGATTGAGATTGAAAGACACAGAGAGACAAAGGTGTAGGGGGTATTCTTCCTGCTTTATTCCTTCATATTAAGCGATCAGCCTTTTACAATGACTAGCACCCCCTATTTATAGGCTACAGACCCTAATAGAGTTTTGGATAGGGCGCCCACCCATGGGCCGGCAGCTGGGCCAAGCCCGTGGTTTCCTAACAAAACCAAGTAGGCCACAGGAACAAAACCTTACGGGATCTTATTACATTTAGACTCGTACCTAGGGTGAAAACGGATAGAATACGGGCAGATGATGGTTTTTGTCATATTTGTTTTTATATATTTTTTGGATGCGGATATGAATACGAATACCCTGGATATGAATACAAATATAAATAATATCGAATACAAATACGAATCGAAACGAATACGGTCACGAATATTTTTCGGAACATGAAAACCCCTTAAATTGTATGCCAGAAATAAACGAAAACATATAACTAGTTTATTTGATGCAAAAATTTATGAATTATTTATATTTTTAGCAACCACACATAACATTGGCACTAGCAACTACAAGCAAGCTGCATTAATTGGTTCATCACACCTAATTCATTCATGACCTACGTAGTTCAATAATAGCAAGATACCGACGTTGCTTCACCCTCCGCCGTCCCGTCGTGCGCCTCACCTGGCCACCAGCTCCTCCTCCCCTCCTGCCTACTTAAGGCCAGCGCCGAGCCGCCTTCATTCCCCCTGCCATTCCCCATCTTCCTCCTCGCTTCCAAGCTCCAGAGAACAAGAGCAGCCGTGTAGCTCGTAAGCTCTGCCTCGCGCCACTAGCACCATCACCGAGCTCGTCCAGCCGCTCGGGTGAGTCCCCACCGTGTCGAGTCAATGCTTCGGGTCCGCAATGGCCTCCTTTAACCCATGCTCACTCCCATTCCTCTTATTCTTCCCAAGAGCGCCGACGTCACTTCTTCTTCCTCCCCGACGCTGAACTGACTACGCCGCCCCACTTCACCATGACGCGTCGACCTCCTCGGGTGAGTCCCAGCCGTGATTTCTTGCCCACCGGCACCGCCATGGCCCCATGATGAGGGCACCCTGATTGGACCGATTACACGAGCACGAGCTAAAAAGATTAATCAATAGGTGAACTCGCTCCTAGTTGAATTTGGTTTTGATTTACATGAAAACTGGTTACTACCTAATGCGAGTATTTAATTGTTCTCAGGCTTGTGCGTGAGGAGACTTTGGGAGCCGAGAAGACTATTTGTTGTCTATGAGTACGTGCCCAGCAGAACATGCGGGAGGACGGAGACGCCAAAAGAAGAATTCATGTGGATGTGCATGTGCTGGCTGCATGTATGAAGCAAAGTGCGAGCACAAGCAAAGCTAAGGACAAAAGAATTAAACAAGGAACCTTCATGTGAGATGCTGCATGTACGAAGAATACACATGAATTAAAGAATCAAGAAGTGGATGTATGTATGAATAATACACGTGAGATGCTGCATGTATTTAGGAAACTTTTAGTCCGTATTTACTTTGAGTCTGAGACTGCAATACGTAAGTTAGAGTCCAGTTCAGTTTCTTTTGGTTGAACCAAAATATGAGCTGGCCCTAGGCCATGTATACGCAGTTCAGTTTCTTTTGGTCGAACCAAAATATGAGTAGGTCCTAGGCCATGTATACGTGAGTTTGGGTTGGCTATAAAGTTAAGGGGTGTACCCCATGTAACAGGGGACCACCATGTATCAATCTACTATCTTCAGAGAGAGTTATACACTTATTCTTTCCAGGGTTTGATATACAATTTCAATCTAGAGTGGAATTGGACGTTCTCAACCCTGTTGTTCTTGTGATTTATTGTGTTTTGTAGGAGCGACGATACGTCTACTTTGTGTGGTCGGGTAGACGAGATCACGAGCGTGTGGTTGGATGAATTCTTTTGTCGCAGGTTGCTGTTTTGACAGTGGTTAGCGCCATCGGTTCATCAGGTTACACAGATCCAAAGTTATCCTCGATCCTACATTGTGAAGATTGGGCATCCCCCGTATCATCTTGGTATCAGAGCACGGTTGCCATGGTAGGATCAATTTACCCGTAGTTAGATTTATTTTTCCTATTCTATACACAAAAGGCCAAAAAAATCCAAACTCTAGTTTCAATTTGTTAATTCTTGTGAGTTTTGTTAGGTTTTGATCCATTAGATTTTTTATTTAGTGTTGATCATAGAGTTTTCTTTGCGTTGCTTGATCATTGTGTCCAATAAAAAAAACATCCATCTGTTACTACGGTGTGGTGAAGAAACTTGCTACAGTACGCCGCGTGAGTTTTTAGATTAGCTCATTTCTTTGATTGCATCAAGTTACATCATCCTTGTGTGTGAGTTGTTATCCTAAACACCTCTTATATCTTTTGGATCAGCAACTAGGCATTGAATTCTAATTTAGATTGTTACCTGGCTTTACAATATCTAGACATTTCAGATTGCATAGGTAAATACTTTTCCCTCCAAGCTCCACAAATAGGCCATTGTTTAACAGTGCTTGTGTAATTGAATTCACTTAACCTATCACCTTGTGTTGTCTACCGTCAGCAAAGTGCGTGCAGCTCTTCAATTCCATCAGGGATGCATAAGAATTTTGGTTGGTAAGAGGAGGTGAGGTTGAGTGATTCCCACAAATAAAAACTTCCATATCCACATATATACTTTTTTTTCTTTGTTGTTTGCACTAACCATGTTAGGAAAAAAAGGAGAACAGGCATATGTTACACAAGCTGACCTTGAGAAGCTCACAAATAATTTCAACATTCGTTGAATGACAACATGAGCGTCTTGAGGAGAGAGATACTAGAGGTGCTTCGCAAAGAGCGGGGTCCAATTGGTGTCCATGAAGGAGTTGAGCTTGATGAGACCGATGAGGAGAGGGTTGCACGATTCACTAGAGAAACTCAAGCAGGTCGAGCCGCTGCCAACGCGGTTCAACCACCCTTTCTCGGGCGCGAGGGAGGTGTTTTGGGCGCTGACCATGGCCAAGGGAGAGGCCATGGCCATGGGCGAGGCTGTGGACGCGACGATGCTGCCCACATTGAGGACTTCGACGACGATGTTTGGTTACATCGCAATGATAACTATCAACGTCATGACCATTGTCATGATTAGCAGCACGTGGAGGAAATTTTTGGGAAACTCATGTTCAATATTCCCAAATTTGAAGGCGCTTTCGATCTAGATGCATATCTCACATGGGAGCTCAAGGTAGAGAAGATATTCCGAATACACAATTATTCGAAAGAGAAGAAGCTACATATGGTGTCACTTGATTTTGATGGGTATACGTTGATTTGGTGGGAGCAATTGTTGAACCAAAGAGAAGATAATGGGGAACCTCTAATTGCATCATAGGCTGAAATGAAGCTAGAGCTGAGTGCACATTTTGTTCCTAACACTTATAAACGTGATCTTTTTTATAAATTGCAGAATTTGAGGCAGGGATATCGCTCAGTGGGGGAATACTACAAGGAGATGGAGCAAGCTATGATTAGTGCACATGTGCACAAAGATGAAGAGCAAACACTTGCGCGTTTTCTGTTTGGCATAAATAAAAATATTAAACGCATAGTGCAATATCAGCAATAACATACTATTGTTGATTTGGTGCATCAAGCAACAAAGGCGGAGAAACAGCTACTAGAAGATGTAAAACCAGCACCAAGGACAACCTCTTTCAACTTGAAAGCTCCATCGTCCTCATCTAATAAACTTCAAAATTGCATAACTAATTCATTTTAAATCCTTTTCGGTTGATTCAAATTTTGTTAGTTCTGGTTTTAGCTAAGCTTTAATCTAAAAATGGTTGTAAGCTTAGTTTTGCTCCAGAAAATTCTTTTAATAGATTTAAAATTAGTCTAGCTTTATTTAATGCTTTAAAAATTCATTTAACTTGAAAAATGCATAAGTATTTCTCTGTAGCTCCTTTTTGAGTGAAATCAACTTTGTTAGTTTCCTCTGTTAGTAAGCTTATTTGTAAAATGGGTTTTGGGCATGCTACTATTTTTAAAGCTCTTGTGGTTGCATTTGTATTATGCCCTTTTTCATGTCTTTGAAAAATCATAGAAAATGTATCCTAGCTCCAAATGAGGTGAATCAAATTGTGTTGTCCATCTTATGAGGTGCTCTGTTTACCATAAAAATTTCAGGTGCACCACCTCTCTGGAAATTTGTGCCAAAAAATTAATTAGGATGAATAGTAACAAAGTGAATTTTCAGCCTTTTTTCAGCAGACAGAAATTGTTTTGGCCATAACTTTTGCATTGAGAATCCAAATCAATTGGTTCTTGTTGCTAAATTCATTAAAAATCATGCTCTACCTGATGTGTAAATTTCATGGATTTTGGTTGACTTTGATTTTTGAGTCTTTTCGGTGTTCTTCGTTCTTATCGGTTCTTTTCGTTCTTTTCGTTAGGTGCCGACGAGTCCGTTGATAACGAAAGCGGTCCTCTGCAGCATATTGAGCAACTTCAGCAAGGCAAGCAGTTTGATCATAATAATCCCATTACTTTTAAAGTCTAATAATTTGTTTACAAATTGTATGTATGCATGCTTTTGTGTCAAAGTTTATTTTCCCGATTAGAGGTAGTTATTCCTATTGCATGGTTGCCCTTAAAATTGTTATCCCCTGCCACTAACCATAAGTTATTACTCTCGCCGGTGAATTAGAGCTCGGTGATTGAATTATGCTCTTTTATTGTCTTTACGGTGTCATGCTTAGAAATGCTTAGCTACCGGTAGAATTGGGCAGTTATCGACTTAGTCGATAACTTTGATCACACAAAATTATTATTACCATTATGCTCAGCACTTTGTGCTTTGTTACTTTGTAAAGTCAAAAACTGAAACTAAAAATGAAATGTTTGAGACTTGGACACAATGGTTGATGGTGTGATCTTATGGTGTGACTGGAATGGTGCCCGGGTCAACAAGAACTAGACTATAACATTTAATTAAAACTTGATGTGGGTGGTATGAATGGGAAATTCATGCTATTGTTGTGGTGGCTATTGGGTTAGCCACTTCTAGGATGTCTTGTTATTATTGTTACTTGTATCTCGCTGTTTTTGTCAAATAAAAACAAATTGTAAAACTGCTTTAAATCTATTACATTATTGCAAATGAAAACTTTCTTTATGCTGAAAATGAGTCTAGAGCCTCCTCCACTTAAATAAGCTTGCATGTAGCTATGTATAGGTGTTACCCTACACGTAAGTCTTTGTAGTACATTTTTGTACTCATTTGCTTTGCTTAATTAAATGTTGCAGAGGAGGAAGTCGATCCCCAAGGAATCCACTTTTGTGAGTCATGTGGGTTTGACGACTAGGTTGGCGGTCCGGTTGGTTGCCTTGTGGGTTAAAGGCACACTAATTGGCTCTTGTTTATCGCCATCTTATGGCTTTTGCTTCCGCTGTTTATTTATCTCTTTAACTGTTATTTGGCCAGTCGGCCCCTTTTATAATAACTCTATATTGTATGTCTTTTGATTTGCTTAGTTGTGCTTCGGTTCTATGTGTGGAATGGAATTGATGCATAATTTTGTAAAGGGGTATGTGTACTGCAAGTTCTTGGGAAGTACATGTATCTCGAGGCACGAGGTATTTTGTTTGCGATGCTAGGACCAAGTGGATGGTTAAGCATTACATGCCAAATACCAAAGGGTCTCACACCTAACCTCCCACTAATCTCTCCAAACCCTAAGAACACAAAACTAGGGTTTCACAAATTGAAGGGTTGAGAGGTGCTGGCCAGCACCCTTTCCTATTTATAGTGGAGGTTAAACCTTCTAGAAGAGTAAACCCTAATGGGCATCCGTTAGGCCCACACACAAACGGGTTCACTTACGCACGCATTTTAAATCGTCGTCTTCATCTCCTCTTGACCTAATCCGCTTCTCCTTGCGCCATCTTGCACCACGAGGTGGCAAAAGGTCACCAAGGCGGTATTTAGGTGAAATTACCAAAACACCCCTTCTCGATCTTTTTGCAAAGACCGAGTCCCATCTTCGTGAAGCACTCCTCATGCTTCGCCACGTGTAGGTTGATCAACGGCTCTCATCATGTCGGCAAGTCTCTCCCATCCGGCTCCCACTGAAACCACCATGGCACTTACACCGACCCCCGCGCCGCTTGATCTAACCCGCCGCACCGAACTGCCCGTTCGATCACCCTTGTCCAATTTGCGTCATGCTTAACTCCATTGACTCCACCCGGCATCACCGATCGTTCTGGACCTCAGCTTTCCAAGCTTAGTCCCGATCATCCTCGCCGTTGACCGTCATTAACCTCCAAGCAACCTGCACAACAATAGACAAAGAAATCAATTCCGGGAATAAGTTCTTCGCAACTTGACCCACGTTAGTCAAAACATGCATCATACAACACATATGCACTGAAACCCATGAACTTGACCTAACGAAACAATCATCGCCACTTTTTGGCCGATGCAAAAGTCATATCGGTCAGATCAGTAGGCCATTTGCGGTCTCGACCGCCTCGCCGATCGACCGACCTCGACCGTCGATCTTACGCCCTTGGCGGCTCGACCGGTCTTTGGCCGTCGGTCTGACCGCCCCTGTTCTGACAACATTTAGAACTTCGTCGAAAACGCGTAATTCGACAAACCTTCAACGCCATTGCCAATTGTAACACCATTCTAAGATCATGCGCATATCCCCAAGATATCCACAATCTCCCCCTTGATGAACACATTAGCAATTTCCCAAAAATGCAAATTTTAAGGTTTGATAATGAAATACTCGATATTTTCGCGTAAAGGCACAACTTGGTCCAAATGCAAGTGAAAGCAAAGGAAATGACCAAGTTGGCTTCAGAATAGCATTGACAAGTGAGATAAGGCAAAAGAAAGTGATAAAGCTTCAATTTCCAGAGAAGAGTTAAAAATCTCATTTAAGGTCCATATGAAAGAACAATTGTTCAAATTGACCTTTGAACATTGTGAGGTTGCAAGAATTGCGATTCAAGTTCAGAAATGGCAATAAGACCATAAGAATGCAAATAAGAAGCTCCCCCTCACTATGATCATCATTTTTTCAAGAAAAATTCATTTTTCCCTTTTTCTCCAAATAGCTCCCCTTTTAACATTTTTGTTACTTCTTCTCTCCCTTTGACAATAGAGTCATCAAGGAATCACGCCTTCCTCTCGTCCAGAGATGACAAATGAAGAATTGAGAAAAAAGCATAAGAACGAGCATGCATGAAATGCAATGGAGTGGCTTCATTTTTTTTGAATGTTTCAATTTTTTTAGTACAAGAAGCTTTGGAGATTACCCAAAAGAACAAGCTAGCATTTCTGATATTACTCAATACCTATCGAGCCTGAAGGCGCTAGCAGGATCATGTTAAGACATATATATCAAAGCTAGGCTAGAAGGCTCAATATAAAGCAATGAATTTTAACAAGTTAAGCAAAGCTTCAAATCTAACAAGTTCATCAACAGGGAACCTAAAATGATAATGGCCATATCAAAATGTCAATGTGAGATCAAAAGGTTAATAATGACCATTTTAAGAGACAAACAGGTCCTGAATTGAATCATTTTGCTCAAATTAGTTCAAACGCCCATTTTTCAAAAAAATTTCATTTGCAATGAATATTGAAGTTGACTAATGGTCTATCTTAGTGAAGAAGATCCTGGACTAGGAGCCATCCACAAACTCTTCCTAAGCTTTGACCAGAAGTTGATTAAAGGTATATCTTAGTGAAGAAGATCATGGACTAGGAGCCATCCATAAACTCTTTCTAAGCTTCTACCAGGGCGACAAATCTTGAGGTTCATGTCAATTTTGACAAGAAGTCCCCATGAGATCGTCTGGATCATCAAACTATCTCCAAGTTCATGTCTTTGACATGTAGTCTCGTGAGAGTAGTTGGCACATTTTAAACACAAGATAATCTTTAAATTTGATTTTTTATTTTGCACAAGAGCAGTTTTAGATTCTTAGAAGAACCAGAAGCTCAAGTAATGATCAAAACTAGATTCAAAAGCTAACAAAGCAATTTTGACAGGGCCAATGTCACAAAAGGAGCACTAATTGCACAACTGGCTAAACAATCCACAAATTGCAATTTTTAGTTTAGGTTGTCTTAATGTTCTAGCTCATTTAGCAAAGACTTAACTACACATGTGAAAGCATGATAATTCTAGCAAGTCAAAGAACTAGACATGGCAGTGAGCAAGAATTGAAATACTAAAGCTCAAGAGGGTAATAAGCAAAGCTTCATCAATTAAAAGACAAGCAGTAAAGCATATATTACAATGCATCTTTTTGTGTTTTTCATATGAATGCAATATGATACAATGAGATGCAAGAAAAGCTCAAAAAGCCAAAAAAGATCAACAAGTTCAAAAGAAGATCAAGAAAAGATCAGAAAAACAAGAAAAGATCAAACTCCCCCTCAAACCAACCCATAGGGATAAATTACCCCTAACTCACTTCTCAAGGTGGCAAACCTAGTTGGGTCTAAAGGCTTGGTGAGGATATCAGCTAACTGAGCCTCGGACTTCACAAAATGCAGCACAATATCACCCTTCTCTACATAGTCTCTAAGAAAGTGATAGCGAATGTCTATGTACTTGGTCCTAGAATGTTGCACTGGGTTCTTAGCAATATTAATGGCAGAAGTGTTATCACAGAAAAGAGGAACACTAGCAAAATCTAACCCAAAGTCCTTAAGAGTGGGCACCATCCACAAAATCTGACTACAACAACTAGCAGCAGTTGTATATTCAGCTTCAGCAGTAGATTGTGCAACAGAGGATTGCTTCCTAGACGACCAAGAGACAAGAGAAGTGCCTAAGAAATGACAAGTGCCAGAGGTACTCTTCCTATCTAGCCGACAGCCCGCAAAATCAGAATCAGAAAACCCCCAAATGAACAAGGAAGAAGAGCACGAAAACCAAATGCCATACTGGAGGATAGAGTAAAGGTACCTGAAAATACGCTTAACGGCTTGGCGATGTGAAGTCCACGAGACTACCAAACCTCGCCTGATGGCATCATGAAGTGGATGTCTAGTCTTGAGGCCGTCAGATATAGAAGGGAGCCGATCATGCTGCGGTACACGCGTTGATCCACGGCTTCTCCTTCCTCATCTGGATCCAAAGCAGTCGAAGTCGCCATGGGAGTGGCGATCGGCTTACAGTCACCCATCTCGAAGTGTTTGAGCAGATCCTTGGTGTACTTCATCTGATGGATGAAGATCCCTTCCTTGCATTGCTTGATTTGAAGCCCCAAAAAATAGTTGAGCTCTTCCATCATACTCATCTCAAATTCCCTAGACATGGTCTCAGAAAAACTAGAAACAAGAGCATGAGAAGAACCACCAAAGATAATATCATCCACGTAAATCTGAACAAGCAGGAAGTCATTGCCATGCCTAAGAATGAAAAGAGTCTTATCTACTTTTCCCATCTCATACTCATTCTTAAGTAAAAAGGTCTTAAGTCTATCATACCAGGCTCTAGGGGCTTGCTTAAGACCATACAAGGCTTTAGATAGCTTAAAAACACGATCTGGGTGCTTGGGATTCTCAAAGCCAAGGGGTTGCCTAACACACACTTCCTTCTCTATAAAACCATTCAGAAAGGCACTTTTGATATCCATCTGATATAGTCTAAAGCCCTTAGAAGCAGCAAATGTAAGCAGAATGCGAATGGCTTCTAATCTAGCAACAGAAGCGAAGGTCTTATCAAAATCTAACCCCTCAACTTGGCTAAAACCCTGAGCTACCAATCTAGTCTTGTTTCTAACCATAGAATCATCATCATTTTGTTTATTTTTGAACACCCAACGGGTTCCTATGACATTATGATCATTAGGAGGTTCTACAAGGTTCCAGACTTTGTTCCTCTCAAAATTCTCTAACTCCTCATGCATGGCATTGACCCAACTAGAATCAGATAAAGCATGTGATATATCGCGGGATTCAAAAGAAGCTACAAATGCAGAATGGGAGAAGAGACTCGGATCATGATACCTGGAGCGAGTGACTCACTCATGAAGATTACCAATCATCTGATCCAGAGGGTGCTACTTCTGAATGTGCAGTGGAGCGCCTGGGGGAGATAGCATCTCTTCGACCTCTGCAGGTACTGCTGATGAAGAAGATGCAGCAGGAGCCTCAATTGGAGGTGAAGCAAACGTAGCAGGTTCTAGAGCTTGGACAGGAGCATCAGCAACAGATAGAAGAGCAATATCGAGTTCATCCTCATCTTCTTCTACAAAATGCTCTCCGATGCCTGTGTATCACCTGAAATGTCGAATCTAGCTCCAGGGCTAGTCTCATCAAAAGTGATATTGCATGTCTCCTGGACAATGTTAGTTTCAACATTAAAGACCCGAAAACCCCTCGAATGAGCAGGATAACCTAGAAATAAACCATCACAAGTTCTTGATTCAAATTTATCTAGGTTTCCTGTCTTAAGAATGAAACACTTGGCTCCAAAAACTCGAAAATGAGAAACAGAGGGTTTTCTACCAAATCGAAACTCATATGAAGTCTTGCCCAAAGGCGGTCTCAAGAAGACACGATTTGAAATATGGCAAGCTGCAGCAATAGCTTCGGCCCAAAACCTCCTCAGTGTGCTATATTCTCTAGCATCATCCTAGCCATCCTGACTAAGGTTCTGTTCTTCCTTTCCACAACGCCATTTTGTTGGGGCACGTGTGGAGAAGAGAACTGATGCTCAATACCGCGTTCAGCACAAAAAGAGGCAAAAGAAGCATTCTTGAACTCTGTGCCATTGTCATTGCAGATCGCTCTCAAGGCACCAGGAAGTTCAGAAGCCAAACGAAGAACATGATCATGAAAATGATCAAAAGCCTCATCCTTCGAAGCAAGAAAAAAATACCCAAGAGTATCTCAAAAAAATCATCGACTATGACAAGAATATACCATTTGCCACCGACTGACCGAACCCTAGCAAGACCAACAGTATCCATGTGAAGTGACTGTCCTGGTTCGTCAGCCATGACCATAGTCAATGGAGGGTGTGAGGCGGCAACTTGCTTGCCATGCCTACTGTATACATACAAAGATCCTTGACGGCTTTGAGTTTGGGCAAACCTCTCATAAGATTAAGGCTGCTAACTCGAGTCAAATGATCAAAACCAATGTGCCCCAAACGTCGGTACCAAAGCCAGACATCAGAAGAAGATGCAATCAAACACTTAAGAGATCCAGCAAGAGATTCAGAAAAATCAGCTACAAAAATTCTACCAACTCTAGAAATCCCAAAAACGAGCTCACCAACGGAATCAAGCACCTAACAAGTATTCTTCTTAAATCTAGTCTCATAGCCATCATCAAGAAGCTGTGAGACAAAAAAACAAGTTGTACCTTAGCTTGTCCACAAGAGCGACGTCCTTGAGAATGAACTTGTCGTTCACCCTGATCGATCCAGTTCCTTCAATTCGCCCTTGTGTATCATCTCCAAAGGTGATGAAGTCAACACCAGTCAACCGCGTGAAGGAAGTGAACCATCTTGAGTCTCCGGTCATGTGGCGTGAACAGCCGGAGTCGACGAGCCACGTGTTCTTCCTCCTTCCGCGGCGATCCTGAAAATCAAGGCATAAAAGATCGATGTGTCTCAATACTAGGGTTAGTTAGACATGACTTGGGAACCCAATACTGAGACACACGTCTGCGAGTAGTATGCAAAGTAGAATTACTATCCTTGATTTTATTTAAAGTTCTATTATGAGCAATGGTCACACAAACATGAGAAGCATCTTGTCTAGGAATATTATGATGATGAGCATGTGTAATAAATCCTAGTCTAGGTTTCTTTCTTTTTAAATCACCATGTCTCATAAAAGCTCTAGGTTGATTAGATGAGATTCTAGCAATATTTTTCTTAGTGTTCTTCAACCTACGCCAACAGAACTCAACCAAATGCCCACTCTTCTTGCAATAGGTGCAATGGTATTTGGTACCACTGGGAGAAGCACCTTTTGGCTCAAAAGAATGTTGGACAAAACCTGCAGATTTGAAAATTATTTTTGCAGGTTGGGTTGTGAATTCAACTAAGCCATTTTCCAAGACCTAAATGACATTAAGCTTTGATTTGTCCTGGGCAAAGTTGTATCCTAACCCTTGCTTCTTATGAGGAGTCTTAGACGTGTCCAGAATCATGTTTAACTGTTTCTTACCTTTAGAGAATTTTTCTAATGTGTCCTTAAGGTAAGCATTTTTTTTCTAAAGTTAACACATGAATCACAAGCCTTGGCCTTAATGGCTTTAGCATATTTCTCCTTAAGACAAGCAACTTCAAGCTTATAGGCTGCACATGAGGCACAAAGAGTAGACTCAATTGTGTCCTTAAGCTTGGCATATTTAGCCCTAACTGCTTCTAAAATGTCTTTAACCTCATGTTCACGTTCTAAGCAGAAAGAGCAAAAGCTAGATTCAACATTACCATAATCAACCAACTTACTTGACTCTAAGCATTTTTCACAGGGATCAGATTTAACATCAATTAGCTCAGTCCTAACATTTTCAAGTTGGTGCAAAGCAATATCATGGGCAGATTGCAGTTTAGCAAACTCAGAGTGTAGAGCATGGCAAGATGAACATTCATCAGATTCAAAAGTCTTAGCATTTACAAGTTCTAAAGTTAAATTATCTACTTATGACTCTAAGTCCTTGTTCCTACCCATGATAAATTCTAATGCCTTATCCTGACTCATGAGTTGCTCAAAAATGGTGTCGCATCTAGCAGAAAGAACATCATAGGATGGAGGTACCTCATCGTTGTCATCGGCGTCGACGGAGTCGGCCATGAAGCACATGCCGGTGAAGTTCTTGGCCTTCCCTTTCTTGTCTTGAGGGAGCTCCTCCTCCTTATCCTCCTCGCTCCCGGAGTCCACATCGCTCATGGATTGCTCTCCAAAAGCGGCAAGGACCTGGTGAGCAGCCTTCATGAGCTTGGCAGTATCATACTTGAGCTTGTTCCCCTAAGGCTTCTTCTAGACAGGCTTGTCATCCTTGCGGTTGCCCTTACCTTTCAGCTTGGGGCAGCTTGCCCGGATATGATAAAGCTCTCCACACTCATAGCACGTCACTGTGCCACCGCTCTTCTTGTTTCTAACATTGTTATAGGTTCGTGTGACTTTCTTGGCTAAAAGGGTTAAATCAGCCTCAGGAAAACTCTCAAACTCTTCTTCTTGAATTGCAGATAAACACGCAAGAGAAAATCCAGAAGAAGACTCAGAAGAACCATCAGAAGTTCTTTTAAGAGGATCAGCCACCAAAGCCATATTATCCTTCTTATGAAGACTACCTCTCTAGATCTCATGAGTCTTGAGCTTGCTGTAAAGCAGCTCCAAAGTGAGACTAGAGAGATCGACATTCTCCTCAATGGCAGTAGCCTTCATCTCCCACTCCTTGGTATTGATTGCAGCCAAGAGGTGGGTGGCATTATCAGATTGAGAGTACTCAATGTCTACAGCTCTCATCTGATTGATCACCTTGTTAAAGCGAGTAAAAACATTATCGATGCTCTCGCCAGGACACATCTCGAATTTGTTGTACTCTCGCTTATAGACCGTCTGGCGCACTTGCTTGATCTGGGACGATCCCTCATGGTAAGTTTCGAGGGTGTACCAAATCTCATGTGCGGTCTCAAGGTTGCAAATCCCATCGTACTCTTGTCTACCAAGCCCAGCATATAGGAGATTCTTTGCCTTATGGTTGTTTGCCAAAAGGGCTGATGAAGCCGGCGTAGCAACCTCGGGCAAAATGAGTGGAGCTCGAACAACCTCCCATATAGCTTGTCCTTCGCTCTAAAGGAAGACTCGCATGCGATTCTTCCAATAGGCATAGTCGAGCCCATCGAAGATATGCAGCTTGGTCGAGTACTTATCCATCGCCAAGTTTAGTGACCGGTTAAGATCAAGATTGAACTAACAGGGCTCTGATACAACTTGTTGGACCGAAAAGGCGACTAGAGGGGGGTGAATAGGAGCGCACTCACTTTTTCACTTTGATCGAATTCAACATGATTATCACTCCAATAGCTATGAAAGCTATGAAGATCAATATACAAGTATAGCGGAAGACTTGTATTGAATCCAATCCAAAACCCCAAAGCAAGAGACCAAAACAGGAAAAGCTCAAACCCTAATTCACTGTGTGCGGTCTGACCGATGGCCAATGTGCGGTCCGACCACTTGGGCCAGTCTGACCAGCGGCAATAGGTCGATCTAACCGGAGGGCGATCTGACCGGCGGCCAAAGGTCGGACTGACCGGAGGCACGATGAACAAAAACGACAGCCTGAAAACCAAACCACAAATCGGTCTAACTTTTGATCCGTGACTCCAAACCTTATGAAACTTGAGACACACCTTCTCTAAGATATTAGGAACCTATTTCAATCAAGGATCATGAAGATTCATGCCAAAGTTCCTAACTTTTTCAGTTTGAACGAAGGGTGCTCCAAAACCGAGTCAAAATAAAAATAAAATCTAAAGACTTGCTCGTGGGTAATTGATGATCAAGATGATCCTAGATATGTTCCCACATGTCACAGCAAGCTAGATCAAGGTAAGAAACCAAGAGAAAACTCGTGGATCAAAGAAAGACCCAAAATCACGAAATAGAGAGAAAGAACACAAAGAGACACAACTTTGAGAAATCTTTCCTTGGATTGATTTGATATGATGTTGGTCATAGCCACTCCACCAAGGAGGACAAAGACCCAACACATGAGCACGAAATTAAATCCAACTCTCCATAACCCTAACCTCCCACTAATCTCTCCAAACCCTAAGAACACAAAATTAGGGTTTCACAAATTGAAGGGTTGAGAGGTGCTGGCCAGCACCCTCTCCTATTTATAGTGGAGGCTAAACCTTCTAGAAGAGTAAACCCTAATGGACACCCGTTAGGCCCACACACAAACGAGTTCACTTACGCACGCATTTTAAAGCGTCGTATTCATCTCCTCTTGACCTAATCCGCTTCTCCTTACGCTATCTTGCGCCGCGGGTTGGCAAAAGGTCACCAAGGCGGTATTTAGGTGAAATTACCAAAATACCACTTCTCGATCTTTTTGCAAAGACCGAGTCCCATCCTCGTGAAGCACTCCTCATGCTTCGCCATGTGTAGGTTGATCAACGGCTCTCATCATGTCGGCAAGTCTCTCCCATCCGGCTCCCACCGAAACTACCAGGGCACTTGCACCGACTCCCGCGCCGCTTGATCTAACCCGTCGCACCGAACTGCTCGTTCGGTCACCCTTGTGCAATTTGCGCCATGCTTGACTCCATTGACTCCACCAGGCATCACCGATCGTTCTGGACCTCAGGTCTCCAAGCTTAGTTCTGATCATCCTCGTCGTTAACCTCCAAGCAACCTACACAACAATAGACAAAGAAATCGATTCCGGGAACAAGTTCTTCACAACTTGACCCACGTTAGTCAAAGCATGCATCATGCAACACATATGCACCGAAACCCACAAACTTGATCTAACGAAACAATCATCGCCACCTTTTCGCCGATGCAAAAGTCATATCCGGTCAGATCGCAGGCCATTTGCCGGTCTGACCGGCCTCTGACCATCGGTCTTACCGCCCTTGGCCGGTCTAACCGGTCTTTCGCCGTCGATCTAACCGCCCCTGTTCTGACAGCATTTAGAACTTCGTCGAAAACACGTAATTCGACAAACCTTCAACGCCATTACCAATTGTAACATCATTCTAAGATCGTGCGTATATCCCCATGATATCCACACTAACGTATTGTAGTCTCGGACTCAAAGTAAATACCGACTAAAAGTTACCTAAATACATGCAACATCTCACGTGAAGTTTCCTTGCTTAATTCTTTCGTCCTTAGCTTTGCTTGTGCTCGCACTTTGCTTCATACATGCAGCCAGCACATGCACGTCCACATGAACTCTTCTTCTGGCATCTCCGCCCTCCCACACCTTCCGTTGGGCACGTACTCCTAGGCAATAAATAATCTTCTCGGCTCCTAAAGTCTCCTCACACACAAACCTGAGAACAATTAAAATACTAGCATTACGTAGTAACTAGTTTTCATGGAAATTAAAACCAAATTCAACTAAGAGCGAGTTCACCTGTTGATTAATGTTTTTAGCTCGTGCTCACATAATGGGTCCAATCAGGGTGCCCTCATCATCCTCCATCTCTTGAAAAGGAGTCGTCCTCGACTTTGATTCTTCCGGTCCAAAGAACGGTGACAAATCAGCAACATTAAATGTAGAACTCACAGCATAATCATCAATCGGAAGCTCTATTTTATATGAATTGTCATTGATCTTCTCAAGTACTTTGAATGGACCATCTCCTCGAGCCATCAACTTGGACTTACGCTTTTACGGAAAGCGTTCTTTGCGTAGATGTACCCAAACCAAGTAACCCGGTTCAAATAGCATCTTCTTTCTTGACTTGTTCGCCTTCTCAGCATAGTAACATGCCTTCTTTTCAATTTCTTCTTTAGTCTTGACATGAATTTTCTTCACATAGTCAACACGTTTTCACGCCTCCATATTAGCATGTTCATGTAGCGGAAGTGGTAGCAAATCAAGTGACGTGATTGGTTTAAAACCATATACCACCTCAAACAGGAACAATTGAGTAGTAGAATGTACCGCTCTATTGTACGCAAACTCCACATGCGACAAACAATCTTTCCACTCTTTTAGATTCTTCTTGATCATCGTTCATAGTAGCATTGAAAGTGTTCTATTTACCACCTTTGTTTGTCCATCCTTTTGTGGGTGACAAGTTGTTGAGAATGACAACTTTGTCCTGAGTTTAGCCCACAAAGTCTTCCAAAAATAGCTCATGAACTTGACATCACGATCTGAAACAATCGTCCTTGGCATGCCATGTAATCTTACAATTTTCTTGAAAAATTAGTCAGCTACATGCGACGCATCGTCACTTTTGTGACAAGGAATGAAATATGCCATTTTAGAAAACCTATCCACAACTACAAAAACTGAATCCCTTCCCCTCTTAGTCCTAGGCAATCCTAAAACAAAGTCTACACTAATATCCTCCCAAGGTACACTAGGAATAGGAAGTGAGGTATATAAACCATGTGGATTAAATTTAGATTTTGCTTTGTGGCATGTCACACATCGCTGTACAAACCTTTCGACATCATGCCTCATTTTAGGCCAATAAAAGTGATTGCTCAGCATCATGAAGGTCTTTTCTCTCCCAAAGTGTCCCATTAATCCACCTACATGAGATTCCTGCAATAAAAACAAACGCACAGACGAATCTGGAACACATAATTTGTTAGCACGAAATAACAACCTATCATGAATATGGAACTTGTCCCATCCTTTCCTATCTTTGCATTTAGAATATGATTCTGAAAATTCACTATCGGAAACATATAAATCTTTTAAATTCTCCAATCCAGGAACTTTTACTTCCAATTGGGTTAAAAGCATATTCTTCCTAGATAAAGCATCAGTTACCACATTCTCTTTTTCTTTCTTGTACTTAACAACATATGGAAAAGTTTCAATGAAATATACCCATTTAGCATATCTACGACTCAGTTTAGCTTGGCGTTTCAAATATTTCAAAGCTTCATGATCAGAGTGGATAACAAATTCTTTAGGCCAAAGATAATGTTGCCAAGTTTCAAGCACACGTACCAAAGCATGCAATTCTTTATCATACACAGGGTAGTTCAATTGAGCACCTCTTAGTTTCTCACTAAAGTATGCTACGGGTTTTCCTTCTTACATCAAAACACCACCAATACCTATTCCACTAGCATCACATCCATTTTCAAAAGTCTTGATGAAATCAGGCAAAACAAGCAATGGAGCTTCAATTAAGCATTTCTTTAGCTCTTGAAAAACATTTTCTTGTGGTGCACCCCATTCAAACACAACACCCTTTTTAGTTAACTCATTTAATGGGGCAGCAATGGTGTTGAAACCTATAACAAAACGACGATAAAACATAGCAAGAGACCATGAAAAATTCTGATTTGACTAACATTCATAGGGGTAGGCCAATTCTTAATTACTTCAGTTTTATATTCATCTACCTCAATACCTTGTCCAGAAACAACATAGCCTAAGAAGACAACTTTATCAGTACAAAAAATGCATTTATCAAGATTAGCGTACAATTTCTCATTTCTAAGCACTTCTAGTACTTGTCTAGTATGATCAATGTGTTCATCTATCGTTTTGCTATAGATCAAAATGTCATCACAATATACCACAACAAATTTACCAATGAATGCTCTTGAAACATGATTCATCAATCGCATGAATATACTAGGTGCATTAGATAAACCAAAAGACATGGCTAATCATTCATACAATCCAAATTTAGTCTTAAAAGCAGTCTTTCATTTATTACCAATTCTCATCCTAATCGATGGTATCCACTCCTCAAATCAATTTAGGAGAATATAACAACACCACTAAGTTCATCTAGCATATCATCTAACCTAGGAATAGGATGACAATATCTAATAGTGATATTGTTAATGGCACGACAATCAACACACATTCTCCATGTACCATCTTTCTTAGGAACAAGAATTACAGGAACAGTGCAAGGACTAAGACTTTCACGTACATACCGTTTCTCAAGTAGCCCTTGCACTTGACGCTGAATTTCTTTGGTTTCCTCTAGATTGGTACGGTATGGCGGACGGTTTGAAAGTGATGCGCCGGGAACTAGATCAATTTGATGCTGTATTCCGCGCAATGGCGGAAGTCCCACTTGTATCTCCTCCGGAAACACGTCCTCAAATGCCTGCAAAAGAGAGGAAACAACACTAGGAAGAGAGGTTAAGTCGTTAGTTAAAAGCAAAACAGTTGTATTTTTGTACACAAACATAAAGTACATCTTTGATGGGTTATTGCTCACATCTCTCAAATCTAATTTTGTGGCTAACATAACCAACCCTCCCTTCCTCCTACCTTTTCCTTTCATATTTGGCTTGTGGCTCTCACTCACCGATGTGTGGAAGTCACTCTTTTCTTTCTTTTTATTCTCATTTTTAGCAAGCTTTTTTTTTTGCTGAAATTCAGTTTGTATTTGACTAGGAGTCATTGGATTAAGCTCCTTTGTCTCCCCCTTCCACTTAAAAACATATTTATTGGAATGGCCAACATGTTGCACACTTATATCATATTGCCATGGCCTTCCCAATAGCAAATAGTACACGATCATAGGCATCACATCAGACTCAATGGTCTCCTCATAATCACCAATCTTGAAAGTAACATGCACCACAAACTAAATCTTCACATCTCCACATTCGCTAAACCATTGCACATGATATGGACGTGGATGTTTCAGCATCTTTAAACCAAGCTTCTCACACAGTTCAACGCTAGCCAAGTTATGATAGCTACAACCATCAATAATAAGTTTGATTACTTTATTGTTTACCTTGGCCTGTGTTTGAAACAAGTTAAATTGCTACGGATGTGTATCTCCTTCTTGTGCAAGCATGCTCAAATTTTTAGTGACTACTAGTGCCTCTCCCGTTTTATAACTCAACACATCAACCCCATCATTGTCATCCGATGTATTTTCATATCTCTCCTTTTCATGACTAAGCTCATCCTCATCTTCACTTGCGGATTTATACTCTCTATCTTCCGTCACAAGCATAACACGATTGTTGGGACACTGCCAAGTAAACTAGTAAAGGTTTACCCTCTAAAGGAGAAATCAATACTAGAAGATTTGAAAATAAGCCTTTAAGCCTTTAAAGGTTTTGTCAGCTTCTTCGGACTATTGGAACTCTTTATTACTCTTGCGGATCACCTTAAAGAAAGTTAAATTACGTTCTCCTAATCGAGAAATAAAACGACTAAGAGTCACCATTCGACCAGTCGTAATTGTTCAATGGCTCGAATTTTCTCGAGATTAACTTCAATCCCACGAGAACAAACAAGGAAACCAAGCAATTGCTAGAATTAACCCCAAAAGTACATTTTTTTAGGATTAAGCTTTATTCCATGTTTGTTTACATTTTCGAATGTCTTTGTGAGATCCTTCAGATGGTCATATTTAGTACTACTTTTTACAACGAGGTCATCTACATAGGCCTCTAAATTACGCCCCAATTGACTGTTGAAGGTTTTCTGTATCAAACGCTGGTACGTGGCCGCAACATTCTTTAACCCAAATGGCATCTTGACATAGCAGTAGACGCCGAAGGGTGTGATGGAGGCAGTCTTTTCTTCATCTTCTTTCGCCATGCTAATTTGATGGTATCTGGAATAGGCATAAAAAAACTCATCAGTTCGCAACCCGCAGTAGAATCAACTAATTGATCAATGCGAGGCAAAGGGAAGTCATCCTTTGGACAAGCAAGATTTAAACTGGTAAAATCTATGCACATGCGCCACTTACCGTTAGATTTCTTGACCAGGACTGGATTTGCAAGCCATTCGGGGTGATCCACCTCCCGAATGAAGCCAGCTTCAAGGAGCTTATCGAGCTCTGCTCTGATGGCTTCTTAACGATCCAGGGCGAAACGTCTCAGTCTTTATTTGACTGGTTTTTATCAGGCTGAATAGCTAACCTATGCTCAATCACCTCCCTTGGGACACTGGGCATATCAGATGGCTTCCATGTAAAGACATCCGAGTTGGCTCAGAGGAAGGTGAGGAGCTCGTCCTCCTATTTCTCACTTAATTCCGCGCCAATTTGGACTGTCTTGGATTGGTCATCGGGACTAAGCGATAATTGATCTTTTAGAGTAAGATCTTTTAGAGATAATTGATCGATAAGTTCTAATGATTTATGATCACATTGAAGCATGACGGCCTGGTCACCTTGCACCACAATCATGCCTTTTGGCCTAGGAATCTTAATCTTCTGGTAGGCGTGGTGTGTAGCTGCCATAAACTTTGTTAGAGGCGATCTTCCCAAAATAGCATTATAGGCAAACTCAAAATCAACCACTTCAAAAGTGATTAACTCATTTAAAAAATCAGTAGCCATACCGAAGGTTACTAGTAAAACTACTTGCCCTATTGGTGTAACAGACATACCTAGCACTATCTCATAGAAGGGACTTGTCATTGGTTTAATCTTAGAACGAGGAATTTGCATCTCATTTAAGGTATTAATAAATAATAGGTCTAAAGAACTACCGCTATCTATTAATAAATGACATTTACGTATCCTTGTCATTGCTTTGGACCACTAGTGGTCCACTATCTTTTGGTGGGACATGCATTAGACCTTTCCCATCGTAATAATCCTCCATCTGCTTCTGCCAAGTATGGTAGTTGCAGAGGTCATGACCAAGAACTTTATGCAATGGGCACCAACGCTCATTGCTCTTGGACGTATTCACAGATCGTGGGGTAGTTTGGTCGTTTGAACGACCTCCTGGCCTCCTTTTGGTCCAAGGACCTTTGTTCTTGTTGTAGGGTGGTCGCTAGTCAACTGCTGCAACCTCCCTAGTGGACTGCTTGGACCTCCCCTTCTCCTTCTTCTTAGGTTTTCCTTTGCTACTCGTGGAGCCTTCGGACCTCTTGGGTTCCTTTTCTTTGACATCCTCAAGGCCTAGCTGAGGAGGGGTTGTCCTTTTATCTACCATTCGGTTCCACTCCATTGCCTCATTGGCATCAGAGTACTGGTTGGCCATATCGAAGAGTTCTGACACGAACCTGGGCGAGTTGATGTTGAGGTCTTTTGTGAACCTTTGATATCTCACCGTCTGTTCAAAAGTTCGAATCACAAAGTCATCAGAAACATTTGGGATAGTGTTATGGACTTCTATGAAATGTTTTACAAACTGTCGTAAATTTTCCTCAGGGGTTTAGCGGAGTCGATGCAAATCATCCTCCTTCCCCGGATTTGCATAACAACTTTTGAAGTTGTTTTGCAATGCATTACAAAGCATCTCACAGTTATATATGAATCCCTCAGGTTGGTTGAATAACTAGGTCCTAGCGGAACCTTTTAGAACTATGGGTATATAATTAGCCATTACATTATCATCGCCTCCAGTAGCCTGAATGGCGGTAGTGTAGACTTGGATGAACTCCGACGGGTTTTGAGTCCTGTCAAAAGTCTCCATACTTCCTAGCTTGAACTTCTCCGGCTAGGTAACATCTCTTAATTCAGGAGAAAAAGCTTTGCAACCTGCATAAGGTCCAACACATTGTCGTGTATTACGACGATTATTATGACCAGCAGGAGATCTGGGACGTCTACTATGTCCCGAAAAATGGGTGTCATGCTCACCTTGGCCTTGAACGTGACGGCCAGGAGCACCATGATTTCAGCTTTGCCTTCGGCATCCAATCGAGGACCCTTCTAGGTGCGAGTCCGTTTGGGAAAGCATAGTAAGCGATCGGATAGAAATGTTCTCCACCGTATCCTGTAGCTCTTGTGCAATTGCATGCATTACTTGCACTCCTTGCCCAGGAGTTAATCCTTCCGGAGGACGTGCGATGGCACTTGTTAAATAGCGAATGCGCTTTGCAGGGGAATCCTCATATATGGGGGTTGGTAAGGCATTTGGATCCCTTACCATCGTTGCCCTTGGCGGCGGCGCCCTCGCTGAGGAGACAGGGGCATCTTTGTAGTAGTTGTTGTGAACCTACGAGATGTGCGTTTGTGTGGCGGCACATATCTCGGCTTGTCAGGCCTATTCCTCTCGTTGGAGGCGTTCCCGTTCTTCCCGCTCCTGGCGTTGCCCTGATGCTTCGGGATTATCACCGGTATTGGGTTGATTGTCACCGACAGTGGCGACCTGACGACCACCGGAATAGGCGGAAGGGGTGAACATGCCATCGTCCTCTGAGAAAGAGGATGAGTTGTATTGTAGGGTGAAGAGGAGATTCTCCCCCATATGTTCCCTCTAGGCCTTCAGTGTGGAGGCCGCTAGCGAGATCATCATGGTACGCTGGGCTCCAGGAACCTTCCGAATTTCCTGCTCCAAGGGGGACAGGCTCGAGATAGTACTCGTCCATAGCGGTACCAATGGATAGAGGCACGGACGACGTAGAGCCAGCAAATGCGGACTTGGTGGGCGACGGTGCCTCAGTAATGGCCCCGGAGGAACCATGGGCATTGCCAGATATGAGGACGAAGTTTTCCTCCATGTCGTCATCGTAGTCGGAAATATCGATGATATTTTCTTCTCTCCACGCAGGCAAGTTATGATTCATGAGCAAAACAAAGAACACATTACCAAAACTAAGTCGGCGAAAATGATGACAGCGCTCCCCACGGACGACACCGGCTGTCGACGTCTGGGACTCTCGTCACAAAACGGACAAACAAGAATATAAAAGAAAATGAAGATTACTATCTATTCGCCAAAGGACTCGAAATAGTGATGTATATTGGAAAGTGTATGCTCTGATTACAGGGAAAAGACTATAAATACACGTGGATTAAGGCTTGGATGAGAATCTGTGTTACAAAGGCACATAGGCCGGACTATTTATAGCTCTACAAACGTTGGAAGTTTGTCGTAGTGGTGCCTCTTCGTGTCAATGGTTACGTCTCTTCGAGCCAATAGTCGCGTCGCTTCGTGGTGACCGTTATAGTCAATATCTCCACATGTAGTTGTAATTAACCACACATTGTGTCGGGACCCAAAATATGCAATTCTGGACCGTCTGTGTATACTGCACTAGTCCAGGATCATGCTAGTCCACACAGTGGCAACATCAGTGAAATATCATTTCCATACACGAAGATAACTAATAAATAGGCAAATAACAATAAACATCAAAGTAAAGACCTTAAGGTCAAAGCTTACAATTAATGCTTCAGAGGGCAGATAGCTCAATGAAGGCACAGCGAAGAAGCAGAATAACCGGTGAAGCCCATCCATATGCCCACACAGCAATCGGCTAGGGTGCGACCTAGTTCTCCACGATCCTTGAAGTAGACCTTGTTGGTGACGATTCCTTCACCTCTGCTTGATTTATTAAAGCAAGCATGAGTACACACCATACTACTTAAGTCATACCCGTAAATGCACTTATAGATGCGGGCTTATTCCAAAGGAATGGTTTACGTGGTTCTTTTTGCGAAAATGCAACATTTGCGATTGAATACAAATAATAGATTGAAAGCATAATTCAAAACAAATAGACAATAATAAGTTTTATCCTTTGTTTTCACAAAGACACATAGCCTAATCAAGTTATTCACACAATTTGCATAAGTTATCTCACACAATTTGTCCCATCCCAAGTTTTATGAAAATCTACCCCTCGTGTGAAATCCCGAGCATGTCCATGACCACTTAACGCGGCTATTGAATAGATTGTTTAACACTCTGCGAGTTTGTACACTTTACCCACAGATGCATCTTAGTAATTAACAAACAACAAATCTTGAATATATCTGATTTCTTTGGTGCAACTGCGTCTTTGAACCAAGATGGAAACAACAAAATTAGAGAAAGAAAGAGAGACTTGAGGTCATATAACGAGAGAAAGGAGGAAATCGAGACCCGGTCGATGAGCAGAGGCAACAAAGAAGAGGAAGCGCTATTCGGTGGCAACAAGGGCCACTAGGCGGAGAAACAAGGAAAAGGGAATAAGGGATTCGACTAGATCTTGCCTAGCGCATGGCTCGGTGTTGGTTGAGCTACGTAGAAGCAATAGACGGCAAAACCAGCAGAGGCAACGAGGATGAAACAGCACAAAGTGCACATGCATGAGCAGTCGCCTGGTGGCGGTGGTCGGAGAAGCGGCAGCGGCGGCGAAGGAAAAACGAAAGAAACGACGAGCGGGACGCGATGGTGCGATCGGATTTTGGAAAAACTCACCGAGAAGCGAGCAACGCGATGAACACGTTGGGCTTTAATGGCGGCGGTGCTCGGCGATCTTGAGCGAAGTGGAAGGTACCATGAGCGAAGAGGACGACGACGCTGGTTAACGCCGCAGACGGTTCGTCGGCGTGACGTCGGATGAAGGCACAACTTCATGGGAGAAGACCTTTTGGGTTATATGACCCAAAGTTACATTACCAAATTAAATTTAATAAAGTTATTATTTTATTAGATTTTCTGAAATTTGAAAGAGTTTGTTTGCATTATTTGAATTTCTGAAGTTTTACAAGTCAAAAATAAAAATTTAATTATTTTCGGAATTTTAAAAGCTTTTCCCTAATTATTTTAAAGCCAAAATAATTTATTTGCAAAATTAAAAGCCAACTTTAAGTTGGAAATAATTTTATTAGGTCCAAAATAATTCTAGGAATTTTTGTGAATTTTTCTAGAATTTTTGGACTCTATTTGCTATCTTCTAAAAACTATATTCGACTTATTGTTATTGCTACAGTAAATCGGAAAAAATATATTAAGAAAAAAAAATTCTACCGCACGGGGCGCCACTTCACGTGCGGTCACCCATCTTTTCGCTGCCCCAAGGCCAGCACGCTCGACTTCACATGCCATTCCATGCACTACCAACTTCCCCTTTTGTCTTTCAATTAGTATATAACTTCCATCTATTCTTTTATTCCTTTCTTCCTTTCCTTTCTTCCCAAACGGTTTCTTCTCCAGAGCCATGGCAGCAAGCAGCGCCTCCATTAAAGCTACCATGAAGCTTTGAAAACCCGAGATTTCCTCCCCATTTCTCCATGAAAACTGTGGCATTCAAACCGCCACTCCCCACCTCCCCCATTCCCACCCGTTTCCCCCTCAATCACGCGCATGTTCGTCGGATTTTCACCATAACTGCCACGATCCCGCGCCGCACGATCTCCCCACCCCGGCCTCCCCTCGCCCTATAAAAGGAGCAGGTGCGCCTCCTCCATCTCATCCAAACCCTCAAACCTCCTCCTCCTCCCTCCTTCCTCCCCACGGTTGAAGTTTTTCTACCACCGCGATCGCCGTCTTTCGCCTCTAGCGCCACCTCGGTGGGTCTCGCCACCCTCGTCACCACCTTGGGCCATAGCGTCGTGATCTACCTCGAGCTCTCCTTCCCCGTAAATGTCGTCGTCGGGCGCGCCGTCACCCCTGCACCACCATGCGCATTTGAGGTCGCCGCCGCCGCCACAACAGACCGCGCCTCGCCGTCTTGCCGCCACCAAGACTCGGCCAGGCCGCCACCTCCTACTACCTCATCTCAAGGTGAGCAACCCATATTTGCCATTAAATCGGCCACCCTTCCCTTCCTCGGCGGTCTTTGCCTTTTTTCCTTTCTTCCCTGCATGCTTGCTTGCTCGTTGGAGAAGAAAGTGAGCGATGAGGCAATTATCTAGTCTACTTCAAGTTTGTACATACACATTTTAATCCTTCCAAAAATTTGTTCTCTCCCATGCAAGCTCCAAATCCATTGATTCCTTCACCTAAATTCATCTACTATTTTTAGTATTTATGTCATAATTTTTAGATTTTATTTAATTTACATTAATTATTCGGTTCATTTTATGCGTCATTGCTTGCCGACAACGACCTTGCGCATTTCACGACAACCGGGTGGCGTTGTGTTCCCCATGTTCCATCTTCAAATCGCCGCCAACCTCACTCACTAAATACTCTTCGTTTGCTCGGAGCGTCGATGTTCGCCGTCGAAGGTCTTCTCCGTCGGACCACGTCACCATCGAAGGTCATCTCGCCGCCCATCAACACCGATTGAGTTCGCCTCGATGCGTTCTCGTCGTACTTCCTCTCCATGGCCATAAAGCTCTTTCTTTGTTTCGGTCATCCAAAACCGCAATTTCGATGAATAGTACAATTTTCGAATTATATCATTTCATGTGAGTTGTAAACTTCCGGGTTCGCTCTCCTTCATCGAACTCCGATTTCGCTAATTCAAATTTATAAATTCATATAAATTCAAGATCTAGCTATCTAAACTAAAATTATCTAATCTGGAGTTCATTTGAATCTTTATTTGAATTTTCTTTGAATTTGTCGTACTTTCGCGTATAGACTTTACGATTCAGGAGAGGTAGATCCTTCAGAGGAATTAGAGTTTCAAGACTTCAACGAAGGCAAGTTACACTGACCATGTTGCACCTCTTGTTTTAAAGTTATTTAGATTCAGGTTTTCAAATTATTAAATGCATGCATATTTCTTTTCAATTATTTCAAATTCTGTTTTAACCATTAGATATTCCAACTGTCATTGTATGACCAATTTGGATATTGACATGTCATTCCTTTGTCACCACTAGATAAACTAGTATGGTAAAAACCCAGATGCTTAGCAAATGCTTAGACCATGATTACCAATTTTGGGGAGTTTAGCCAAATCATTGCAAATGGATTTAAAAATCTGAATCTATGGTATTGTTTTACCATGGAAGCTTATTAAAGGTGGTTTTACTAAATAAAATTAAAAATGGTTTAGACTTGGTAAACGGATGAATGGTGGGTGCGAGGTTTATGCGGGTTTAATCTGGTTAGGATTAAAACCGTGGTTTAATTGAAAGACGCCCAAGTCGATTAAGGACCGGTCTTGGAGCCGCATCTTCCTATGCCTTACCATACCACCACACGTCTTGTTTGGGCAAGACCTGGCTTAATAATCTGGGATACCTCGTAGATATTCGTGCCATTTTGTATGAGTGGGTGTCGGTTAGACTATAGTCCCACTGGCGCAAGAGGGGCTCCGGAGGATGGTTAGTCAATGGGAGCGAAACCTTAGCGGGCATGAGTACTTTGAGGTAGATCATTATGTGACCTTGTGATAATTGCTTTGTCACACGCCTTAGGAAGCGTGGATTGGCCGACTCAAAGTGCAAATTATCTCGTGTGGGTAAAGCCGCATACAAACTCTGCAGAGTAGAAAACTATTGAATAGCGCGTCATGATCATGGACATGCTAGCAAAGCCACTTTGAGTTAGACTTGTTTTTGGTTTTAAAATGATTTCAACATATGTTTTCATGATGGTTAGTCCTGTGGGAAAATTGGGCAGTTAGCCATTGTGATTGGAGGATATCCATCACCTTTCTTGGAGGTTATCCATATTATACATTTGTCATTTAAATTATGATTTTAAATCTTGCATGAAAATGGCCTTGAAATCTAATATGATTATTTAAACTAAAAGCTGCCGCTTCATAAAATAACCCTGCCAATGTCCTTTGTTTACCTTATGCATGCATTACAATTCCATATTGGGTGTAACTTGCGAGCACAGTAGTTGTGCTCATACTTGCTTTATGCAAACAAATTTAAGAGGAGAAGCACTTTACCATCGGTGTGGATATCGACGACTAGGCCGCTACCCCAGTCGATTGCCTGTGGCAGATTAATTGGACTCTACTACATCTTCGTCTTCCGCTGTGTTATTATTTGTTTGGCTTGTAAGCCTTTCTTGTAATAAACTCTGTTGTTAATTATTAATAAAGTTATCACGAGATATGTTTATGTTATCATTTTTGTAGCTGTGTACACCGGAAATCTGGGTGGTGTATGAACACAGAGGGTTCGGGATCTTTCGCTCCCGGGTCCGACATGGGTGGAGCTCAGTATTCTGCAGATTGCGACAAAAATAGATTGGTTTGGAAGAAACCAAATTAGGGGATTGGAAGAGGAGATCAAGACGGACGCGTGAGTATAAGCGGCTCGCTTTTATATGCACCGAGGAGAAAGATATGGAATTTAGAAATTTGAGTTGGAAACGCAGCGTCTTTGGAATCCGATCGGTTCGTAGGAGCGATCGTCTGGAGACGATAACAGCGTATCTTGTATGCGTGGGCAGGAGAGAGAAAAGAGGTATTTTTGGAATTAAAGAAAATCCCAAAAATTAAGGAGATCAAATAAAATAGCAAATAAATCCAGAAAAATCTCAGAAAATACCAGAAAATTCCTTGGAACACAAGGAAGCCAAATAACACAGGTTTTTATTTAATTGATGTTTAGATTAGTCAAATTAAATATTTTTAATTTAGGAAATTTCTAATTAAGCTTTATTAATTCAAATAAAATTGGTGAAATTTTCCAGGGACCTAAACTACTTAAAAGATTTTTGAAAAGCCAAATTTTGGGACGTTACAAACCTCCCCCCCCCCCTTAAAGGAATCTCGTCCCTGAGATTTAGGCTGGCTATAGAATAGGTTAAGAAACTCAGCCTTCGGGTTCTCTTCTGGCTTTCAAACTGATTTGACTTTGACATAACTGCTCTTTTGAACTCTTACGGAACAACACCTTGCTTCTTGCTGAACTTCTTACTTCAACGGAAACTTTACAAACTGGCTTTTGGCAGGAAAGCATCTTGAAACTCGATCGCTTCTAGCAGGCTAATTGATCGGTGCTCGAAGACACTTCTGGAGTTGAGGGGATCCTGCTGCTGACGAGTAACTTAGGTTGACAACTAACTCTTCTTGAGCTTGAAATCTGAACAGATCGACACATCTCTGTCATCTCGTCGTGCGATCCTTAACACAGATCTTCAACAGCATCCTGACGATAGACAAGGCTGAGAGTGATAATCAGATAATCGCATAACTTGCGTAGCTTTTACTGCATTGGAACTAAGCTACTTACAATCCTTTTAGGATTAAAGACACTCGACCTACGCTTCATGATTAACGCAAAATCTACATACTTGGTGATATGATCTGCTCCTCACCGAGCAATGACCGACACGATCAACCATTGTAAACTTTAGAGGGTGACTCTCGCGAATCGGGCCGAGATGGTGCTGGGGAAACTACGCACGTAACACTTACTTGCTTGACTCGGTACCATGAGTAAGGCACAACTCATTTATCTTTTAATCTTTCTACGGTTCAGGCAATACACGATCGAATCGAAACAAGCATCCAAGGCTTCATAGACACTCACATCGACACGCGCGTAAACTAGGGTTCTCGGTCCGATACTAGCTTTTCTGACACATCGTGCAATTTGATCATCTCTGTCGATCTCGCACTATACCAATTTCTGACGAATACCATCTTTGTCGTATACAACCTCTTTAGTATACCACTCTGCTAAACGATCTTCAAACTCAATGGTGTTAATGGCAACGGTTACAGATTTCTTTGACAAACCGTTCGTCAAGATCGACTTTCTAGCATCGTTTGAACTCGGGTTCAACAAATATCCTCTTGCACCGACTCAAGACTCAACTTCGACTTTCCTAAGTAACTTTAATGATCGAACAATAGATTCTTGCGATAGCTCTTCCGAATTCT
This sequence comes from Phyllostachys edulis, assembly GCA_036346405.1. Taxonomy (NCBI): domain Eukaryota; kingdom Viridiplantae; phylum Streptophyta; class Magnoliopsida; order Poales; family Poaceae; genus Phyllostachys; species Phyllostachys edulis. The sequence goes on along the minus strand of CM070547.1, from coordinate 53,377,925 downwards.
CACCGATCCGGTTCATACGCGATCGGGCGAACTTGCTCTTTATAATGATGAGGGTCTTGGTCTGTCTTGAAACGACTGTCTCGCTGATCTTCAACTGACACTGACTTGCTCACAGATGATTCCGAGGAAAAACTGAAACTCTTACTCAAAACTCAAACAAGCTGACTCTGAGATCCTGAAGATTAGCTCTTGGATAGACTAAAATTCTCGTACATCATGTGCTAACAATTCATCATAACAGCTCACATTGGTGTTTGACAAAACGAAAGAACTTGATTCGACACTGCTTAAATCTAAGAGAATCATTTGATCTGCTCTATCATTTCTGCAAACTCTTTTAACAATTTTTGTCATAATTCATCTCTGACGTAATTCTTTCTAACATTGGCTGATCCTGAGTACCAAGTCAAAGATAAACTTGACCTCTAATACAGTGGCATGCTGTAGAGATTATTTGCAATGATAATTGCATACTCTCTTGCGGGTATGAACATTATCCAATGGTTAGATTCTTCAACCATTTACGGTTATCTCACTGCTATCCAAAGTGATGAGCTGGAATTCAACATCACGTTCCATGGTTACGGCTCTACGGCCTTCAACCAACATGACTCAAAGCTTGATTACTCGACTTGCAATGGCACATGTTTAGAAAGATATCCAATACTTTATTGTTCAACAATCCTTTTCTTCATGACTTGAATACGAAGGTGTCCACTTTCCTGCTCTCAAACAAAGGAAAGTTGTGATGATTCCCTAACTTTGATTGCTACTAACAGAGGTATGATGCTGCATAATCTGATCAAACTAGGATTTCTTGGTAACATCATTGTTCAAACGTCTCTTCTTTGACTGCTTTGTTGGACACACGGATCCTGCTGTGTTACCACCTGCTTTGGGAGTTACCATCTTGACTAACACAACTTCTGGCATTCTTGCATCTGGAGTGAGTGACTGGTTCTTCTGATAACACTGGCTGACGCAGTGACCTTTCCCACGACAACTATAGCATTCACGGGTCGAATCTTGCGATTTTTCTAACGAGACTATAGCAGAATGACTATCCTTCTCGAAGGTTGAAGCTTGAAGCTTGTCGCTTTGCAGGGCATTTCTTGGCATAGTGGCCTTGCTTACCACACTCGAAACACTCCACTAGTAATACTGGCTTGCTTTTCTTTTGAGATGGGTTGCCAAGGTCCACATTCTGCTTTTGTGATTCTTCAGCTGACAAATCTTGCATTGACAATGGCTTGTCTTCCTTTGCTAATGCTCTGACAGTGGCTCGGAAGCTTTCTCGCTGACGTTGTGTTGCAGCTGTCAACACTGAATACATGGCGCACCGACACGGACAATGATCATTGCCTTCACATAAGAAACATGTGATTTGCTCATTGGACATTCTCCAACGGAATGGTTTCCTTCGCAACTGGAACAATTGATGTTGTGCTCATCGACACTATGGCCTATTTCTCCACAACGGATACATGCACAATCTTCTGACTTATCTAGCTGGCAGCACTTTAAGTGACAACGACTAGATTTGCTATAGGATATCGGAATAGCAAGTTCCTCTTGATCACTCTTGCTTGATGTCGCATGTTGCTGACGAAAAGCAGTGGTGAACTCTAACCATGTGATGGTTTGCTTGTCCTGATGGGCGACGCGAAATTTTTCCCACCAAGCTAATGCAACTCCTTCTAACTGACGAGCAGCATAGAAAACTTTCTCACGATCGTTGCAGAAAACTTTCTCATTATCATTGCATTGCGCAACAATTAGCTTTTCTTCTATGGTGTGAATCCAGGATTCTGCATCCTCGAGTACAGTTGATCCTTTAAAGACAGGCGGCTTGGTCCTCATGAACTTCACAAACTTGAACTGAGGGCGTACCGTTGGGATGGCAACGAGTTGTGTATCATTGCAAAAGTTACTGCTGTCCGACGGTTGCATCGTCGCTGACATAAGCTGATTCTGGATGGTAGGGAATTGGCTCGGGTTCTGATTTGTCACTACTGGCACTGGAGATAGTTGTTGGTTATAGTCTGTCCTGGTACTGACACTGGCGATGGTACGACGGCTTGCTTGATTATTCTGATTCCTCAAATTGACTAAAGTAGCGGTGGTCTGATTCTGCTGGGTCATCATGTCGTTCATGTTCTGCATCATCACGTTTATGAAATGAGTCTGAGCTACTAGGAATTGTTCCATGACTGGATCTCGCCACTCGACATCGCAATCGCCCATTGGGGTTGATAAGATCTGAGCTGGCATAGACTGTCTCAAGATTACTGACAATGTCGGCTTTACTGGGGTTCTCCAACTGTTGGCTGACTAGGGCTAATAGATGAGAGGGAAAAGCACAAGGTAAGATAAGACAATCTACTAAGGGGAGCGGGTTTAACCCAAGGAAAACCAGGGAACACAAATAGCCGGAGAGCTATTAAGAAGCACAAAACTCACAAGCAAACACACAGACCAAAGAAAACAAAAATCTAATCGTCTAGTCGATTAAGCTCTAACTTAACTAGGTGGCTTGGCTCAACACACGGGAGGAACCAACGCTGATTTACCCTATATGGCTGGTCTGAAGAAAACTCAAACTGGTCATAGTCTTCGTCAAACGTTGACTGCTTACGATCCTTGCAGGCGAAGATTGGAGAAGGCAGGGCGACGTACAACTTCTTCTTGGTCTTCAATTCTTGCGACGAACTTGTCTTAAACACTTGGGGAGATGTCGATACGTTGTTGCTGGTTGCACGGTCTTCAAAGAGTTGTTGAAAACAGCTGTTGGGTATCCACCAAGACATTAGGTAACGACAACTATAGAAGTTATGAGGGAAGCGAGTTCGATCTGATACTCAAAACGGTGAGGTAGAGTATAGATGAGAAATGAATAGAATAGAAGAGTATAGAAGCTAGACAAGATGAGAATAGCACATCATTAAGATTTTTCATTTGTAAAATAAGTTTTGAAGTTTTTCCTAAAAACAGCCATTCTAACTAAGGTCACGACCTACAGTCGATATGGCTCTGATACCATCTCTGTCGGGACCCAAAATATGCAACTCTGGACCCTCTGTGTATACTGCACTAGTCCAGGATCATGCTAGTGCACACAGTGGCAACATCAGTTAAATATCATTTCCATACACGAAGATAACTAATAAATAGGCAAATAACAATAAACATCAGAGTAAAGACCTTAAGGTCAAAGCTTACAATTAATGCTTCAGAGGGCAGATAGCTCAATGAAGCTGCAACGAAACGAAACAGAATAACTTCAGTGAAGCCCATCCATATACCCACAGGCAATCGGCTGGGGTGCGCGACCTAGTTCTCCACGATCCTTGAAGTAGACCTTGTTGGCTGACGATTCCTTCACCTCTGCTTGATTTATTAAAGCAAGCATGAGTACACACCGTACTCGCAAGTCATACCACAGAAATGTAGTTATAGATGCAGGCTTATTCCAAAGGAATGGTTTCTGTGGTTCTTTTGCAGAAATGCAACATTTGCGATTGAATACAAATAATAGATTGAAAGCATAATTCAAAACAAATAGACAATAATAAGTTTTATCCTTTGTCTTCACAAAGACACATAGCCTAATCAAGTTATTCATACAGCTACATAAGTTATCTCACACAGCTGTCCCATCCCAAGTTTTATGAAAATCTACCCCTCGTGTGAAATCCTCGAGTATGTCCATGACCGCGGACGCGGCTATTCGAATAGATTGTTTAACACTCTGCAGAGTTTGTACACTTTACCCACAAGATGCAATCAGCTGGATCAGAGTTGATCACAACAAAACATTTCGGAAACTTCATCTCAAGCATTGATACTCCCAGTGTGCTTACAAACTGCCAGACAACCCCACACAGGAAGTCAGTTCGATACATACCGTTGGACAGGGACACGGCGAACCGCCCCGTGATGTGACTACTTGGTAGCACACCTCCACCCATGCACACAGCCTAACCTACTACCTGAGTAATCAATGTCAAGACTCCATAACTTACTAATTTAGGCACGTCCCATACTAAGCATGTGGTTGTACGAGAGGCTCAGTTCAATGGCGCACAAAGTTAAGTCCTTAATTGACCAAGGCAAGACTTCCAATTAAACTACAAATCCCTATGCACACAGGTTATTAAGCCCACGCACATAGCTCCACCAAAATATCACACAGTATCCACCACTTGCCTCAGTCTAAATCCTTTCCCACCCTGTTGGTTAAGTGCAACATATGCCATCAACGAGTAATAGCACACAATGCACACAGTTTTTATCACATAGTTCCATAGTCACTTAGTCAAGTTTGTATTTGCAACTTACATGGGATGATGACTCGTAGCATGGCTAAGCAAACTAATCGCATCTAACCAACCCACGTTGGTAATACAATAGCACCAACTAAATAAACCAAATTACGGTGACAAAAGATTATGGTATACAATTAGACAAGGAGGTCATAACAAATTGAATATTAACTAATCCCAAAAACATTGAAATAAATAATTAAAGTAAATGCAATAATTTAAATCGATATAACTTTTGAAAACTGGGTTCAATATGATCAAAAGTGTAACTTGCCTTGCTATAGTAGTAATGATCTTTATTTATCTTTAATCTTCTACTGTCTTGATCTTCAGCTCCTTCTTGATCAGCACTTCTCGCAGTACCAACGTCTACTCGCAAACAAGCAAATAAACCAAATAAACAACAGAGAGCAAGTAAACTCCAAAAATAAATAAAAATATCAGATAAATAGATATTGAATTGAGATGAATTTAGGAATTTGAATGGACTCAATCGGAGTTCGGATGCAAAAGATATGAGCTTTGGAAGATCACATGAAATGATGAAATTAGATATGAGAATATTCAGATAATATTCCTTCGGATTAAGTAGAAGAAAAAGAATTGGATACTTACAAGTGGGGTCCACTGGTAGTTGAGAGAGAACAAAGGTAGTGAATGACAAGCGGGGTCAACATGTTAGAGAGAGATAGATATATGGCTTGGATGGTAAGGATGGCAAAAGGGTCTACATGTAAGTGTAATAGATTTGTTTCCCTTACATGATATATGGGGGCTATTCCTCATGGATAGAAAGAATTAACAGAACAAAATAACAAAGAAAGCCAGAGGACATAACGCGCAGAGAAGGATTAACCGAACAGAGAATGGCGCATGGAGCTGCTGCCGGCCAGCCTTGGCGCAAGGCTAGGCTCCCACCCGCGAGGACCGTATCGGCGTCTGCAAGGGCATCTTCCGCGACCGACAACGCGTGCTCGATTTAACGTCATCAAGATTGTCGACTCCTTCCCGTGCCAATCCATCGATGACGAGCCTAGCTAGTCGCAATCGTGGCACAAACATATCGGTCTAGTTAAATACGACCAGCAGCTAGGTTGATCAAGACTTGAAGTTCCATAGATGCATGCCGTAATTAACAAACAACAAATCTTGAATATATGCAGATTTCTTTGGTGCCTCTGCGTCTTTGAACCAAGATGGAAACAACAAGAATTAGAGAAAGAAAGAGAGACTTGAGGTCATATAACGAGAGAAAGGAGGAAATCAGAGACCCGTCGATGAACAGAGGCAATGACCAGAGGAAACGCTGTTCTACCGGGCAGCCGGGCCACTAGGCGGTGAAACAAGGAAAAGGGAATAAGGGATTAATTTGGATCTTGCCTAGCGCATGGCTCGGTGTTAGTTGAGCCGCACGTAGAAGCAATAGACGCATCAAACCAGCAGAGGCAACAGGATGGAACGACGCCACAGTGCACATGCATAAACAGTGCGCACGGGTGGCCGGAGGTCGGAGGCGACGCGGCGGTGGCGAAGGGGAAAAACGGAAAGGAAACGACGAGCTGGACGCGATGGTGCGATCGGATTTTGGAAAAACTCACCGAGAAAGCGAGCAACGCGAGGAACACGTTTGGGCTTTAATGGCCGATGGTGCTCCGGCGATCTTCGGGCGAAGTGGATGGTACCATGACGTAGAGGACGACGACGCTGGCCAACGCCGCAGAGCGGTTCGGCGCGTGGACGTCGGATGAAGCGCAACTCACCGGAGAAGACCTTTTGGGTGGAGCTCGGTATTATGCAGATTGCGACGAAAATAGATTGGTTTGGAAGAAACCAAATGAGGGGATTGGAAGAGGAGATCAAGACGGACGCGTGAGCGTAAACAGCTCGCTTTTATATGCACCGAGGAGAAAAATATGGAATTTAAAAATTTAAGTTGGAAACGACGCATACTAGAATCCGATCGGTTTGGCCGGAGTGATCCGATACGGGAACAGTAACCGCGCGGGGGTACTGTAGCACGTGGGCAGGAGAGAGAAAAGAGGTATTTTCAGAATTTAAAAAATCCTAAAAATTAAGGAGATCAAATAAAATAGCAAATAAATCTAGAAAAATCTCAGAAAATACCAGAAAATTTCTTGGAACACAAGGAAGCCAAATAACACAGGTTTTTATTTAATTGATGTTTAGATTAGTCAAATTAAATATTTTTAATTTAGGAAATTCCCAATTAAGCTTTATTAATTCAAATAAAATTGGTGGAATTTTCCAGGGACCTAAACTACTTAAAAGATTTTTGTAAAGCCAAATTTTAGGACGTTACACATTGGTAACCGCTTTCTAGGACCTTCTCTGCGGGGGGAGAGGTCCTGAAGTGATCCGAAAGAACCTATAGAGGAGGTCCAATTGGACTTCCAGAAGAGGTTTTGAGAACGGTCAAAGGAAAGACTTTTAGGCCCACCTTCTGACTGCTTAATTGTTCTTGAGCCCAGAAAGCTAATTTGGGCCTAGTAAAAACCCGACTTATTCATAAATAAGCAAATAAAGATATACTCGGGTAATTGACTAGTCCACAATCCTTGTCACTATTCCCAAACCGAACCCAACAAGGTAGGCCACCATTCACCCCTCTGTCTTTCTGTCTGGGGTAAGGCCGGATCCTATGGTATCGCGCTTGGGGATGACCAGATCCCATGGCACCCAGCCCGGGGACGCCCAGAGAGGAAGACGATGGCGGCGAGGCGCCCGGGGAAAGGCCAGATCCGGTGGCGATGAGAGAGACGAGAGGGAGGGAGGGAGGGCGGTGCGACAGTGGAATGCACGCGACACGGGTGGGGATCGTGAGGGGAGAGAGGGAAGAGAGGGAGGGCGGAGTGGGATGCTGTCGTGGCTCGTTGGCGCAGGCTGTTGCTGGCCGCGCGGTAGATCTAGGCTGTTGGTGCTCCCCAATCCAACGAACGTCAAAGTGGTTAGAGAGGGCGGACGATCACCAACTCGCATTTTTAAGTAGTAGAGATGCCTATTTGATTTTGATGCACAATTTTTCATCGCCACCTCGCATTAATGTGATAAACTGCAGGAGTTCGACTGAAATCTGGTTAGCAGATATGTATAGATTCATCTGCAATTTGTTCAGGGAACCCAATTCAAATCCTAATCTAAATTTAAACTCAAATTCTGCCTAGATTCCAGCACCCAAAACTTGAGCTGGAACTCGAGGGAGGCCGTGTATGGTGTTGGAGTCGAATGCGGGAAAGAATCCAGGCGCACCACCGCATCACATCCGCAGATCCGCCCGTACCGTACGTATAAGCCCACAGCCCTCTGCCCTTTCTCGCCTCATCTCCATTTTTTTTTTGCACGCGACCCGAAGCAGTGCAGCGCACGCGCCGCCGCACGGAAGCCGCGCGCCGCCCCCAAAACCCTAGCTGTCCCCGCTCCTCCCCCGATCCAGCTCCCATGGCCGCGCCGCCGCCCCCGCCGCCCCCGCCGCCGCCGGATGCCCCGGATCGCCGCCCTCCGCGCAAGTGGTAAGCTTTGTCCTCGCAGGTTCAGATTGGCGGGGGTTCACGCCGTGGTTCGGGGCTGATCTAGCGGTGGGGTTTTGCCCTGCTCCGCGTGCGTGCTTCTGCAGGTGGGCAACGCGTTCGTGCAGCAGTACTACCTCATCCTGCACCAGTCGCGGGATCTGGTCCACCGCTTCTACCAGGACGCCAGCCGCATCGGCCGCCCCTCCGCCGCCGGCGTCGGCGACATGGACTCCGTCACCACCATGGAGGTGAGCCCGCGCCTCCAGATCTGGCGCTAAGAGAGGATGGAGGCTCGAGGACAGCCTCTTTTTTTCTTTCTGGTTGGACTGCTAACAAGGGGTTTTGGTGTTGTTCCGCAGGCGATCAACGACAAGATCATGGCGATGGACATGGCGCGGGCGGAGATCAGGACGGTGGACTCCCAGGACTCGCTCGGCGGCGGCGTCACCGTGCTCGTGACGGGCCACCTCACTGGCGGCGACGGCGTGCGCCGCGAGTTCTCCCAGTCCTTCTTCCTCGCCCCGCAGGAGAAGGGCTACTTTGTGCTTAACGACATGTTCCGCTATGTCGGGGAAGGCCCTGTCCCTGCCGCCGCCGAGGTGCAGGCGGAGGCGGATGCCGAGGTCCCACTCCCACCCACGGTCGCCCCCCTGGCCAATGGCACGGCTGGTGCAGCTGTCGAGCCTGCCGCTCCTGAACATGGTATGTTTGGTGAGAGACTGAAATTCTGTTCAGTTTTTTGTGTGGCAGATGGTGAAATTGCTTGTCTTTCTCTGTTTGTAGATGCTGTGCTGCAGCAGGAGCAACATGTCGCGGAGCATACACCGGTGCAGCCTGAGGAGGAGGAGGAGGTGTACAACCCGCCGCCAGAGGATGTACAGGAGGCTGCTGTGGATGAGGAACAACCAGTTCCTGAGGTGATAGATGAAATCCCGAACAATGTGGCCACTGTAATGATGACTACGGCTGCCCCAGTGTCGCACGAGGAGGCTCCAAAGAAGTCGTACGCCTCAATTGTAGGTTTCTAAAAGAAGCCTCCTCAAGTCTTTAACCTCTTTTGCTTCTTATGCATTTACATCTGATCATGGACAAATAATTTTTCATTTGTTTATTCCATATGCTTTGCAGTTTTGGAATGTGCACCTATATAAGCTATTGTATTACAAAATTTGTTGTTATAGTATATGGATTCTTAGATAATCTTACCACCTACGTGATTCTTCTTGCTAGTGTTGACATTATATCAACCATACCTTCAAGACTGGTTTTGCACGTGATATATGTATTTAGTGCCCCATAATTCGTCAACATTAATCTGTTGACAAGGAAATTGTAGTATTGATATTGTTATGTCATTTCATTTGTAATGCTTCCAAAAGATGGTAATGTTGACCTTGAAATCATTGAGTGAGCTTGTTTGTGTTGCCCATGATGGTTGTGGCTTTGTTTGGTGATGGCTGATTGAATGACCTGTGAAAATCAATGGATATGCGCTTTTTTGTTTGTTAACATTACATTTTTTTCCTGCTGTAGGTCAAAGTCACGAAAGAAACTCCATTGACAGTTCCTGCACCTCTTGCTAGACCTGCACCACCCAAACCAGAGAAACAGCCTCCTGCTCATCCTGCTACTGCTCCAGCCGCAGATGTTCCGCCTTTCAGTTCTAACCCTGAGAGCAGCAATAGCCAAGAGCCAGAAGGTGTTTGTTAAATCCAAGGTTGCAGTCAAAACTTCTTAATTTTGTTAGCCTCTCTGAACTTTACAATCTTTTTTTTGAAGTTGATGCGCATGCAATATACGTGCGAAATTTACCTTTAAATGCCACTCCTCCACAACTGGCGGTTGAGTTCAAGAAGTTTGGCACCATCAAGCACAATGGCATTCAAGTCAGAAGCCCTAAGGTACTTACTATCACTCCTCCAGTCACTAAAGTGACTTTTTGGGATACGTGCAGTGAAACTAGATATCTGTATATTAATAAATATTCAGATTAGGCTAATGAAAATGATACCTGTAGATTTATCTTGAAAAATACTTTCATAATATTGCAATTTTATTAGGTTTTATGATTATATTACAATAGAAATTTGTGGTGAAAATTCTGTTCTGGGTATTGTGTCGATGTTCAAAATGTGACTCGTTTGTGACAGGAGGGAGTATTATTTTTTGCACTGGCCATGGAAAAATTCTTATAGTGATTTATGACTCCAAAAGTTGACATCAATATGTACTTATGTAAATGCAGGTTCAAGGGTTCTGTTATGGGTTTGTTGAATTTGAGGAGTCTACTGCTGTCCAAAGTGCAATAGAGGTGTTTTTTCTATTGTGACCAGTTAACTTGTCAATTTGTTCTGTGATATTAATTCGTTCATAATATGTTAACATCAATTCAATACTGTGAGCATTATTGGTTCGTTATCAACTGTGTACAGTTATTTATTGTTTAATAGTGCCTAAAATTACCATGTATTAGTAATGACATTCAATCCTTTTCCTTGTTCACATCGTTTGGTGATCATTACATGATGTATTCATTCTCCGAGAGCTTGATTTCAGTAAGTTTATTTTTTAGTGAATATTGTTGAGAGTGGGGACAATTGGCAAGTGTAGTCATCTTAACGGTCACAAGTCACAGCTCACAGTTCATGGTATCAAATCCAGGGAAATCATAGTGGAAAACTCACTCAAAACCCACCCTTCGCGCGGTTGGTGGGAATCAAACTCTGGCTGTTAGCTAGAATATGAGGTGCCACACCGATTGGGCTATCCAACTCTTGGCATTTTGGGGGAGCTGTGTTGTGTACTACCCTTGTTGCTTTGTTTTCTATGATTTTATAATGCATTGCTCATTTTGATTTGATGTCATCCAGATAGTCAAATTGATTTAGTCAAAAGATCTTTCTTTTAATCTCATTAGAACTACTTGGACCTCGTTTGGAGCACGGGAACTCTGTAGGAAGGGCAACATTTGTTGTGCGCTAATCGAAAAATTCATGCAGAATTTCTATGTTCCAATGGGGACTTAAATTAAACTAATGTATAAGCCCTGTAGACTGGTGTAAGGGGTTGTGAGAGTTAAGGGTTTATGAGTTGATAGTCATGAGCTTTGCATATATTGCTCCTTGTAACATAACAAAATTCCCTTGGTCTGGGCCCATAATAGTCCAAATGGGCAGGGCTGATTTGTTAAATATTTTCGAATTTATTTCATTGTGAATTCTGGCCTTTTGCTCAGTTCCCTGTGGTGTATATTCTATTCATATTGCTTCCTTGCGTGTTCTTTAGTTATTTAAGTTGTATGGATGATTAGTGGTTGCGATTTTCAAATATGAGTTGAGGTCTAATACTAAGCTCTAAACGTAATAAGTCTCGAATGAAATGTTCAGTCATATTTTGTTATGTGTACCATTGTGCAGTGCCTTTGAGGTGGTTTTCTTATTTTTAACGAGCAGTGTTGGCAATTAGTCAGCTGAGTATTACAAGATGGCACAATAAATTGCAGACAAGGTTGTCAATGTCTAACTGCTTTTGACTCTGCAGGCTGGTTCTGTAGTGATTGGCGGCCGTCAATGTTACATAGAGGAAAAGAGGACACCTGGTTCACGAGGTCAGTTCATAAAAAAAATACTGCATGCTTCTTTCAGTTATTCCAATTACAGTATTAGGTTCACGAGGTCAGTTCATAAAAAAAATACTGCATGCTTCTTTCAGTTATTCCAATTACAGTATTAGAGCAATATTAATGGTCTAAGCACTAGTATCTTATATAAATCAGATACGCTGCATGATCCTGTTTTGAAACAAATGGATCATAAGAGTACACATGGTTTGAATTGCATTTTAGGTTATTTTGGTAAAGTGTTCTTTTGAAATTTCTCTTACAATATGTGATTACGAAGACATTCCCTTAATTGATCATGTTTGTTTTATTAGAACTATGAGGCACTGCCATTCAAATGGCCACATATACTTAATCCAGGGGAAGTATGTAACCCAAGTCCTAGCGGCTAACAACCCACGCCGGTTGTTGGATGTGACTTGCATGGGCTATATTTAGACCGGCATGAAAGCTCATGGGTGTGAGTAATCCTTCACAAGGTGCAAAGTTATTTATGAGGGATCTCACTCAGTCCGCCTAAATCCTGTCCGTCCAAATCTTATTATTGAATGGTTCACATGGGACTTAAATGTTGGCATCCAAAGATTGCTTTCCACAAGATGTTTCCCCATTTATGTATATCTAGTATTTAAGATGAACTCTCGTTGGACCTTCATTAAGTTGTTCAACTTTTTCCCATTTCAATTGATATATGTCATCCTTTTTTATCTTCAGGCTCCAGCAGAGGAAGGTTCGCACCAGGTAGGGGTACTAACTTCAGAACTGAGGGGATGAGAGGCGTGGTAACTACAGTGGAGGAAGGAGCTACGGAAGGGGTGACTTCGGTTACAGATCTGATTATGGGGGCAGAGGTGGTGGTAGAGGTGGCTCTGATGGCTACCCGAGGGTTGACTATTCTGGTGTAGGTGGTGGTCGCTCATCAGCAGGCACTAGTCTGCCCGCAAAATGAGGGGCAAGCTAGCTACGTGTCTCTAGGAGTGTCATTTCGTGGTCCTCTGATTGTTCCAGCTCCATCAATTGGTTGCATGCGGGGATTATCAGAAGACCAGCTACGAGTTATGAGGATTCTCTTGTTCTTGATCACAATTTTTGCAGGCAACAAAAGGAGGGAAATTGGTTACTAATTGTAGAATATACACCTATTCACATGTAGTCTTAGCTTGGTCTTTGATGATCTGCTGATGTATTATTTTTCATGTTAATTTTGTCCTCTTTCGCGTCAATTCGGAGTATTCATTAGTTGTGTCCTGAGTTAATATAGTTTTTACGGACTATTGGAACAAGTGATAATCTAGAATAGCTAGTAACTAGGGCGATATTTTGTTTTGTTGTGTTGAGGCGAAGGACACTTAATTCCTTATTGATATTGGTTATTTTGCTGAGTTCGTGATGTGTTCCCTGTTGACCTGGGCTGTTTTCTGAATTTGCACTTTGGGCAGAGGAATTTCGTCAGCAGGGGAATTGCACTCGTGGGAGATTGGTTTCCCTTGTTTGGGGCAATCACGGTCATATGGATACAAAGAAACGAGTTGCGTACATCTAGTGTGAACCTATGTGATATATGCGATCGTGAAAACCAAAGCCATGAACCATTTTCGGAAGAAACTGTAATGAAGTATTTTATTTTATGTTGTACTCTACCCTTGGTTTAAATCCAAACCCAGTTAAGTAGGAAAAAGGAATTGAAAAACGCCATTGACGGGAGAAGGAAATAATCAAAGAAAAGGAGAACGAGGCTTGGAACTTTTAATTATTTACGGAAGTGGACGACCTCCACATATTTTTGAGGTGTTTTTGAACCTCGAGTAGACGCTGAAATAGAAGTTTTCCAAGTAACCTAAAATAGGAGTAAGTACAATTCGAATGGCGAAAATGAATCTCTTTTGGCATGATGAAATGACACCAAATAAGGGCATGTTTAGTTAGTGCCCTGGATTACTTGACTGGGTATTTGCCTGATCAGACACATGTGAAATTCAATATAGTGTTTGGTTGGTGTCCTAGATCTGTGCCTGAGTTGTTACAAGAGGCAGACAGTGTTTGGTTCTTGATATGCCTGGGGTTGCACTTTATCATTTTGTTAGAGATCGTGAGATTACCAAGTACCAACATGTGTTTACTATAACACCAAGTTGTTACAAGTTATAGGAACCAGTTAATATAAAAGAATCGGAACAATCTTCAGATACCAAAAACACAGTTGAGACGCACGTTGCAAGTTCTGCTTTGAACCTCAAGGCTTTCACTTATTTTAGCAATCAGTAGTTCACAAAACCTTCTTAGAAAGTTCTTCAACATTTGTTGGTATAATGCAACCAATAGTTAAGCATCTGCAAGAGCTACAGATTAACAGAATCCAATTCATGCAAGGGAATTCCTCACTCCATCTGTCAGTATAATGTAAGCACCACCATAAAACATTTTGGGCTTTGCATTATCTATTGCAAACATCTGCAAGAGCTGCAAAAAACAGAATCCCACATCACATTCCATGCAAATCCAATTCATGCAAGGGAATGCCTCGCTCTATTGCTCCATCTGTCAACAAAATCTAAGCATCAAACACACACTTTCACACTGAATTATCAACTGCAAACACAAAGATCATTTAATACATTTCATGACATAAACACCAGGACAATATGCAACATATCAGGTTAACAAGATATCAGGATAATATAGTATAGCATATGTAACATTTTCAATGTAACTTACAATATGTAGCACATCAGGATAACATGACAATATGTTACTCTGCATCATGATACTAGTATTTAGCATTTGTTTGAACACGTAAGAGCGCAACAATTGTATGACCAAAAGGGTGCAACCAAAAAGACCCCATCAACCATAGTCTGAAGCTTTTCCAACCAACATGCACCACAGGATCACTAGATGCTAGAATCACCACCAGATGGCGTTGTTGATGATGGACGGCAACTCTTGGTGGACGGTGTCGAAGCTCTTGGTGGATGGCGGCGGAGCTGGAGGAGACCTCCTCACACTCAAAGCCTGAGTTGAGAGGAGGAGGAGAGCGGTGGTTCGAGGAGGAGGAGGAGGCCGTCGGGGCTCGGGGGAGGAGGAGGGCTCGGGAGTGGAGGTGAGGAGGAGGCATGGGCTCGGGGAAGGAGGCAGAGGCTCGGGGAGAAGGAGAGGAGGTGGTGCTCGGGAGGTGGAGGTAGGAGGCAGAGTGGTGGGGGGGCTTGGGGAGGAGGAGGAGGCAAGGGGCTCGGGGAAGGAGGTAGGAGGAAGAGGCGGGGGGCTCGGGGAGGAGGAGGGGGTGGCGGGGGGGGGAGGAGGGCTTGGGAGGTGGAGGCAGGAGGAGGTGAGGGCTTGGGGGGGAGGAGGTAGGAGGAGGCGGGGGCTTGGGAGGTGGAGGTAGGAGGAGGGAGTAGCGCAGTCAGGAGGAGCGATCGGGAAACAAGCTAGGTAGCATGGTTAGAGAGAACCCAGGCGTTCATTTTGGGCGCTTGGCGCCTGACAGTCAACACAGGTAGCTCTCGCTAGGCCAAATCCCTAGGTCTCCAACTAAACGAGTACCCAGTAGTCTTCCGGCAATGATCCAATAAGACTATACCATATCAGGACGCGAAGCAAACAAACCCTAATTCGCAGGGAGGGAAAGATGATGCAACAGTTCGCCCAAAGGTCCAAACCCTAAACCCCCAAAGGCCAAAACCCCAAAACCGGAAGGAAAAGAAAAGGCGAGTCCACCTTTCGCCGTTCCGTCCCCTTCCCTTCCCACCATTTCCTCCCCCTTCCTCCGCACGCTTCTTCCATCCATGGCGGAGCAATAGATGGGTAGCGAATAGCCAGCCATACGGTAGATTGCAAGACGCGAACATCAGTACCGATACCGGAGGAGGAGGAGGAGAAGCCCAAGGAATCGAAGCAGGATACTGAGGAGAGGAGGGAGCGAGGGGGGCCAAGAAGGGAGGAGGAGGGATAGGCGCGGCGCGGGGCAAGATGAGCACGGTGGACAAGATGCTGATCAAGGGGATCCGGAGCTTCGACCCGGAGAACAAGAACGTCATCACCTTCTTCAAGCCCCTCACCCTTATCGTCGGCCCCAACGGCGCCGGCAAAACCGTATGTCTACACCGATCCAATCCCCTCCTTTCCTTCCGTTGCATGTAGGATTATATATGCTGATAAATTCTTTTTGCAGACGATCATCGAGTGCCTGAAGCTGTCCTGCACCGGCGAGCTGCCCCCCAACTCCCGCTCCGGCCACACCTTCGTCCACGACCCCAAGGTGATATACGGTTTCTTGCTCCCTGTTCACCTCACATTTCAGGGTCTTGGTGCTGTTGGGTGGTCAATAAAGTCTTTATGTTCTTTTGCTGGTTGCCTGGACTAGGAGGGGTTTCGTTTGATTTTGGGAATGATCTCTCTCTGTGTGTGTGTGTGTGTGTGCTCGCGCGCGCGCGCGCGTGTTGGGTTTCGCTGCCACAGTGGTTCATTTGGGGTCAAATCAGGGAGGGTTCCTTTGGGCTTTGAGGATTTTCTGGTCTATTGCGAATTTGCTTTGCTCTAGCGGTTGTTCGTTTGCTGCATTTGGGAAATTTTGGATGCCTTGGAGTTGTGGTGTGCTATTCTTGTTACAGGGAATGAGCTTAGTTGAATTTGAGTCGGTGGGTATTGTCGATTAATACTGTGTTAATGTTGTTTTTACTTGTTTTATTCTTTTTTTTACTAGTTCTTTTACACTAGCTGGTGGTGTGGAATGTAGGTGGCAGGTGAGACCGAGACGAAAGGGCAGATTAAGCTGCGGTTTAAGACAGCAGCAGGAAAGGATGTGGTGTGCATTCGCTCCTTCCAGCTTACCCAGAAGGCATCAAAGATGGAGTTTAAGGCGATCGAGAGTGTCCTCCAGACTATAAACCCACACACGGGCGAGGTCCTTGGTTTATTCCTTTGGCTTTTAAGTTGCTTCATATGAACTTTGCATTCCAGATTCGTTAGATCTATTATATCGATATGTGGAACTGTGTTTGTAATTCCCAGGTTATGCCAAAACTCAGGACCAAAGATTCTTGAACCTACAGTTCTGCATGAAAAAGCAATAGTTTGTTATGCCTACTGTTTTCCTTGCTGTATTTATGATGTCATATAAGTATTTCAATTTGGCTTATGACACTAAGTGTAACCCAAAAAACAAATCTGGTATTGGTTGCTGTTTCTAACTCGAGTATGATTAAAATGATCTTAGTTATTAAGCATACTAATCACCTCTTTTAGTTTCTATTGCTATATATATCTATGTTATAGAGCTATCTTGGTGTAATGCTGCCCCCATGGTTACATACAGTCTATACGGAGATACCATAAATGACCTGGTGATTATGCAATTTGTCTTGTGGGTGTGTGGTCAAGCGTTCTTATTTTAGCCTTTTGGAGTAAGTACATAATAGCTGTGATTTTATGGTGGTTCCATGTTTTTATAAATTATAATTGCTGGAAGTGCACAGTGTTGTCAGTTGTGGGAAGTGTTGTCAGTTGTGGGAAGCTTTCGATCTCAATTTATGTATACCAAAAGAGAAATAAAATACCCTTTTACCCCCGTCGTATTGAGGTATATCAAAAGATATCAAAATATCTTGTGAATGTCTTAAAATTTCTAGTATCTAGAAGGGCATATGATTTTTTCTGAACCTTGGCGTGTTTGTGTCTGGCCATAGAAAATCTTCTCTAGAACACTTCTCTGCTTTTTGTAACTTTATATTCATGATTTCACATGGAAAATATGAAATCCTTGTGAATATAGAGGCTAGACCAAGGATCGAAATCTCGGAACCGGAGAAAAATTCGGTGGTGGTCAGAATTCAGAACCGGAAAAATTGAAAATGGAAAATTGAATTGGTGAAGTTTTAAAACCGGTAACCGGACCGGTTACCACCCAAAACCGGAAAAACCGCTTCAAAAAACCGGAAAAACCGCTATCAAAACCAGAAAATTGAATTGGGGATGTTCTAAAAAATGTTGGGACTTGCTCATACAATAATTTAAGCATATTTAGCTCATATAATAGGTAATCTAGGTTATCTAGCACAAAAAAGGCCTAAACCAACCTAGGAAGTGCATTATGCAGTCATAAATTTAAATTTGAAAAAATTTTCCTCTCGGTTCCCACCGGTTTTTCTGGTTACCGGCGGTTTTTTTTCCTTGGTCTAGACAATGAAATTTTCACACCTGTTGTTTGGTTGATTGTAAGTAATATCTCTATACAAAGAATTGCATATGTATCACTAAAATGGTATGAGTTTTTCTGGAGTACTTCAGGCTGAAATGTTGTATGTACTCATATCCTCATTGGTTTGTTGTTATTGTTGAGTTCAGAAGGTTTGCCTCAGCTACAGATGTGCTGATATGGATAGGGAGATTCCAGCCCTAATGGGTGTTTCAAAGGCTATACTGGAGAATGTTATATTTGTGCACCAAGATGAGTCTAATTGGCCGTTACAGGACGCGTCAACACTTAAGAAGAAGTTTGATGACATCTTTTCTGCCACCCGGTACTTGAATACATTACTATTTTTTGGTTACTTAAGAAGATCTAAGCAACACATATTTTTTCTTAGTTGAAATGTTATAATCTGTTTAAGATAGTATACTCTGTAGTCTGTACTTCTCTAGAGGTTATTTTTTTTATAATCCTTCAGCTGATGTCATAACTAGCATCTGACTACCTTAATTTCCATATCGAATGTACAGCTATACCAAGGCTCTCGAAGTCATAAAGAAACTTCACAAGGATCAAGCACAAGAAATCAAGACTTTCAGGTTAAAGCTCGAGAACCTTCAGACTCTGAAAGACCAAGCGTACAGGGTACTATAATCTTTTATTCATCATAGACTGCCACTATATGATTTTTTTTAAAACTTATGCTACTGAATTAGAATTGACTTCTGATGGTGCAGTAACGTTTGTAGTTGCTTATTTGCCACTGCAAACTTTTCTGATTGTGGCTCTTAAAAAAGGTTTCTTATTGTGCCACTGAACTTTTTGTACTTATTTGCGAACACAACCTTTGTGCAGTTGTGCTTTCTGTGAATTTGCTGTTCTTTTGATAGAACCTAATATTAACAATGATTTTTTAAAATGAATTATTAATCAACACTAAAATAATTATGAAGTGACTTGTGTAGTCCTGCACTCGTGCTCCACAATTGCTAAGTACCTCAAGGACCAAATATGCGCAGTGTTGATGTACTGCAGTCAGATGTTCATGATATGTTCAACAAGTATATTTTACTTTTTTTTTAAATAAAAATAAAAATTAGTTGATTTATAACTGTTTTTGGACTTTCTGCTGACTCTAATTGACAGCAGTGGTGAAAATATGATGATGCTTGGAATTCACAAACAATGTACATGTTTGGCAATTAATAAAATGGAAATAATTTTGACAGAAGATTCCTAATTCCCACATTTTTTTGGCTTGTTTCATTGTACATAGGAAGTTAGATCTGCATTCTTCTATGTATTTTTTTAATTTGCTATTCAAAGTTATAAGAACCAGCGTTTGCACCTTTGCGTGGCCTTGGTAAATCACTGTAGTTATATTGTCTTTCCTCTTTTGTTGTCATACTTGTTCTTACTCTCATTTGCTCTTGGGCCCTATCCCATTTCGACGCATTTGTTTGGGTTGGAAAATGATTAGCAACAGAACTTTATCTTTTTTTTTTCACAATGGTTATTGATTATTCCCTCCCAATGCAAATATAGGTCATCGTAGAATCTGTGCCTGTCAAACATTTTTTAGTTTGACCATCGATATATAAAAGTATCAAGTTTGACCGTATGAAATTGGCATTACTAGATTCATTATGAATATACTTTCATATTATATAATTTTTGTGATTTGTAACAACATACTATGATAGAAATTATTGGTCAAAGTGGTACCTTAGAGATCGTGCCAATGTCCAAAACAACTTTTATTTGCAACCAGAGGTATTATGCATGGTTGTCACGACGTGCTTGGTGACCACGGCGCCTAAGAGGCGCCATGACGCCATGGCGTCCTCAAGGCGAGCTAAAGCAGTTGACTTGACTTACTTGAGTAAGACATCAAATTAGAGAGGTAGAGAGGTCTATGACAATTGAATACCTTGAAGTAGCACTGCTGCACTAGCACATCAGAAGCAGAGGGAGGGAATGACGGCGTTAGCTTAGAAGTAGAGGGAGGAAGCAGAGGGAGGGAGTGGCGGTGTGGCGGGAGGGAGTGGCTGCGTGGCAGGAGCGTGGGAGTGCCGGCGTGTCGACGCACTGAGGGGCGGTGGGAGTGGCGGCGGGCCGCGGGACCGCGGAAGGGAGTGAGCGGAGGAGGGAGGGAGTGGAGATCGGAGACGGAGTACTTGGCGGCCGACGCGGTGAGGGGCAGCGATGGCTAGTCGGCTAGGGTTCCTCCCATGCGACTTCACTTCACGAAGTCACTCGCGAAGCTCCTTCAGTCTTTGCACCCGACGCAACCCTTCACTTATCCGGGACAGACGTGGCAAGTCGCCCGCCCAGAAGTACGCTGTGGACGCCGCGGAGACTTGGGCGCCCGCCTAGATGTCCAAGGCGAGGCGAGCCTCCTCGGCGTCCCCTCCGCATCGCTGGGACGCCGAGGCGACACCGTGACAAGCATGGTATTATGTCTTGTTCATTTTTTACTGACTGGGACTCATAAGCTTTGCATTGTTGTTTATGTTGATATGGTTTCTATTAGAGATATGTTAGAGATAGGAATCCTTTTGTATTTTCTTATCAGCCTTTTGTATTGCCTTATCTATATATGGCATACACCCCTTGTACGCCCTATATATATTGTCTATTGGGCCTTTGAATACATACACACAATATTCATAACATGGTATCAGAGCAAAGGTTAGGGTTATAGTTTACTGTAGCCGCCGCCGTCTTCTAGCCTTCGCTTGTTCCGCTGCCCCCGGGAGGAGCAATCTCCGCTCCCGGGGGCAACCTCCTCCCATGGTGCTGTCTCTAGCTATGGGGGCGTCGTCTCGGTCTAGAGTCGCCCATGACTACGCCGATCCGAGTCGCTCAGGATCGCGACTCGATCCGAGTCACCGTGACCGCGCCGCCTCGATCCAAAGTTGCTCGTGGTCATTTCGCCCGTGGCCGCGCCTCCTTCTGATCTGAAGTCGCTCGTGGTTGCTTCGTGGTGAGGTAACCTCCTGATCGACGGCGGCGAGCGCTTCGCCGAGCGCCTTGTCGCCTTCGCCTACGTCGAGGGCATCTTCTTCCTTCAAATCCGAGCCGCCGATCGTCGCCTTCTTGGACCTCCGCCTCGGCCTCAAGGGCGACCTCTGCTTCGCTGAAGCCGGTGGTGGTGAGGTTTACTAGTGCTCGTGGACGACCTGGCCGTGCGGTCGTCGCACTCGGCCTTCTTCGGCTTGCTGGTGCTCGTGGATGACCTGGCCATGCGGTCGTCGCACTTGGCCTTCTTCGGCTTGCTCTAGGCCCGCGACGGTGGCTCTCGCGGCCGCACTCCTCCTCCCGCTCCTCTCTGGCGGCTGTCGGTGGAGAGGAGGCTTTAGTGCTGTCAGTGGAGAGCATCTCAGCTGGATTTGGTCACAACCACTAGAGCAAACAAGCAAGCCACAATAGTCACAAGCCCCTCATTCACAAGGCCACAACCAAGCAAACACCCACCGCCAACCGAGAGAGCAAACCCACCAGAGAGCAAGCAAAGCCAACACATCCCACTCCCAGTTCATACCTCCACCAAAGCCAGCAAAACAAGCCAAGCAAGCCATTGCCATCCTTTGCCCACCATCCACAAACCACCCACAGAGAGCAACCGGAGAAGAGGAGCAAAGGAGTTGGGGAAGACGACAGAGCGGGGACGACAAGAGACGACTACAAACGACAACGACCACCAGGACCAAGCCAGGCCAACAGGGATCAAAAGAACCAAAGGAATCACCGAAAAGCACGACAACCACCACACGGTCGGCATCACCACCATCACCAGCACTGCCGTCCCATTCCCAAACCGAACCCAACAAGGTAGCCCACCATTCACCCTTCTGTCTATCTGTCCAAAAAGGAACCCCAGTATGAAGTACACATTTAGCAGAGCACATGAAACACTCACAGTAGCATATTCATCCATTCCCACATCACAGAACACTAACAGTAGCCCATATCATCACCAACACCATCACAAAGCAAGGGGTAGAGCGAGAGCGGGGAGTAGAGTAGTAGTACCTCAGTGTGACGCAACAACGACGGCAACACCACCACGGCAGTTGCTCAACCCCAGCACCAATCACCATGTACATGCATCAACCAACCCACCTCCATCACCTTCTACTTGCACATGCATCAAGTAACACACATCAGAAGAATGAATCAAGCAAAACTTGAAAAACCGAAATATCAGTAGGGGGAATAAAGTTCATGGGGGACAAGCCAAGCCCCAGCCTCAATTCCCCACACCTAGCGGCCTAGCACCATGGCCGAGCCGAGTGGAAGGGCGAAAGCAATAATGGTCGGGCGAGCCGAGGCAGCAGCATGTGGTTGGCGACACAGACACAAAGTGGCTTGGGCTAAGCGAGGCCGAGCCGCCACGAGCGCAAGCCGGCGGGAGCAGGCCGCGCGAACTGGTGCTTGCTGGTTGGACGAGGAGATGAGTCTTCTGCTGCTGCTAGTTATCCTTAGGCTTTTCTTTCTTCGTGTCGTTTTCTTCCGTTGCGTCCATCCAAGTCCGTACCACTCTATCTTTGAGTTCGTCTGAGCCATGCGAGTCTATAAATTTATTGTCAATCATAGAAACATATGGATTTCTTTGGAATGGTGGCAACTGCCGCTCTTTTCTTCGAGCCGCTGCAGATCCTAGAAATCATTATGATGCTGCCGTTTCTCTCTTAGCCGCCGCCCCAAGCTTTTAAGGCCGCCACGCTTTTTCCGCACTAAGCCTCCGTTGCGCTTCTTGTGCACTGTGTCGCCACCGTCTTGGGCTACGATCTGCGCTGCCATGCTTCTATCTATTTCTCTTCAGCTTGATTTGTTAACTTTATCAATTTTTGTCGATTTCATCATCTTCTTCGTCATGTTGCCACGGTCGGTTTTGCTCCCGCACCGTGTGCTTTATGGGCTGTTGCACGACACCGGATGGGAGGAGATCTTTTGTCGATATATTTTCCAATAGCTGCATGCTACGACGACATTATCAAGACTCGGACTTTAGATTTTCCATATTTTAGTGCCAATCCTTTCCAAATGCAATGCTATTGCATACGCCCTGCATTTGAGAGGGGGGAGGGGGTGTTAGAGATATGTTAGAGATAGGAATCCTTTTGTATTTTCTTATCTGCCTTTTGTATTGCCTTAACTGTATACGACATACACCCCTTGTACACCCTATATATATATTGTCCATTGGGCCTCTGAATACATACACACAATATTTATAACAGTTTCCATACCTTTTATGGTTTGTTGCCATGCTGAACCAGCCTTTTTCGAGTTATTTCATTTGTCAACTCATGTCAGTATTCACATTCAGCAAAATTAAACACTTTGACACTGTACTGAAAGCTATCTGTTTTACACTTTAGTGCAGAGTTTAGTTTAAATTTTAAAGCACTTGTTGTTCCTAGTGTTATTTTTATTCTCATTACTTTCACAGCTCCGTGATAATATTGCTCAAGATCAAGAGAAGTCAGATGCCTTAAAAACTCAAATGGATGAATTGAAAACAAACATTCAAGGTGTTGAAAACAAAATCCTGCATACAGAAACAAGTTTGAATGAATTGAGGAGGCTTCAGGAGCAAATTAGCACCAAGGCTACTGCTAGAAGTACATATTTTACACTTCAGCAGCAACAATATGCTGCTCTTTCTGAGGAAAATGAAGGTAAGGAACTCCTTATGATGCCCTTCAGCCTAATAGTTTTTCCAAACATATAATGACAGTTGACCTTGCTTTGTTTAGATACCGATGAGGAACTAAAGGAATGGCAAACAAAATTCGAAGAAAGAATTGCATTACTGGAAACTAAAATCAGTAAGCTAGAAAGAGAGATGGATGATGAAGAGACAAAAAGCTCCTTGCTGTCCAAGACCATCTATGATTTGACACGTGAAATCGGAAAGCTCCAGGCAGAAGCTGATGTAATGTTGTAATCTTTTATATCTTCTTTTGACTTATTGTACTTTTCATAATTTACTAGTGGACACTGTAGGACGAGGTTAAATTCAACTATCCAAGTATGTTGCTTTCAGGCTCACATGTCCGTGAAGCGTGAACGAGACTCTGCCATCAGAAAGATATTCACCAAACATAATCTCGGACCAATTCCTGATGCTCCTTTTACTAATGACGTTGCCATGAACCTTACAAACAGAACTAAAGCAAGACTGTCGAATCTTGAGGATGATTTGCAGGACAAGAAGGTTACAATACTGATTATTTGTATTCTGGAATATAGTTGCAGAAGTGAACACTTCCTACTTGAAATTGTTCTTGATTTATATTTTTCAAAATCTTTCCCAAAATTTATATTTCTATGCAGGTGGTCATATTGCAAGTGTGCTTTATTCTGCATCCCATTACTTTGCAATTTTGCTCCCCTTTTGTTTTGGCATCTCTGTTGATGAATGAATGTGTGCCATTTTATAAATCGTTTTTGTTGGGGGAAGGATGTTACCAACTTACCATACTCTATTCAAAGCATTTGCTCCAGTACAGGCAGTAAATTTTGGATGAGTCAATACTGAAACCCTGCATTCTTATCAAGTCTCTGCCTTAGAAATCAAATTTCTTTTCTTGAGCAGAAATCTAATGGGGAGCAGTTAGAGTTACTGTGGGGACGCTATCTTAAAGTAAATACTCGCTACTCTGAAGTTGCTGGCCAGATACAATCTAAGATTGAATCTAAGGTTAGTAATGGAAAGAACACTGGACTTAACACAAGTATGATCTTCTGTAACTGATATATTGGATACTATTTCTTAATGTATTAAGCACTTTTCAGTTAGGTATTTCAAGGCGCGTGAAAGATAAAGAGAACGAACGTGATGCTGCAGAAATGGAGCTTTCAAAGCATAGTCTGTCCCGTATTGATGAAAGGGAGCGGCATCTGGTATTTATTCGACCAAACTATCCTAAAATGTTGACCTAACTATCCTTAAATGTTGGAAGCATTCATTGATATATAACTGCACTTGGTTGTGTTGGAATGAACCCTTGATTTATGCCAATGGGCTAAAAGTCAAAATATACATGTTACATATATAGCTAACTATGCAAAGAACACCCTATACAATAGACATATCTAACATCTAACACCTCCTCAAACTCATGGTAGATCAACAACACTGAGTTTGGAGAGGTAGAAGCTGTGCTGAACTCTAGTCTGTGCCTTGGTGAAGAAATCTGCTAACTGAAGCTTTAAAGGCATATATTGAAGAGCAATAATGTGGTCCTGCACCTGCGATCTCATGTACGAAGCATCTACTCCAATGTGCTTGGTGAGTTCATACTTCATAGGATCTCGAGCAATGCTGATGGCGCCAGTACTGTCTAATAAGAGAGGAGTCAGTGCATAAGCTGAAACACCGAAATCCTCAAGTAGCCACCGAAGCCAAGGGATCTTAGCTGTCAATGCCACCATAGCTCGCAACTCAGCCTCAGCATTCGAATGGGAAACGAAGTCTGCTTCTTGGTCTTCCAGCCAATCAAAGAGGAACCAAGGAAAACACAATAGGCAGAAAAGACCGGCGATCAGAAGGAGGGTCGCTAGCTCAAGTCGCATCAGAGTACGCCTGAAGCTGTAGAGAGCTAGAGCGAGGAAAGAAAAGGCGATGACTGATGATCCCGCGAAGATATCGCAGAACACGAAGGTGACTGTAGTAGAGCTGAGTGGGAGCAGAAACGAACTAACTTAGAATGTGAACTAGGTGAGAAATGTCAAGTTGAGTGATTCCAAGGTAGACGATAAGACGAGGCTCCCGACAAGATGGAGGTAGCGAGTGAGATCCTCAAGAGGCTCTCTATTAGTGGGTCGAAGATGAACATTAAGCTTCATAAGAGTATCCACTATGCGCTGATTTGTGAAACATGTGCGAGCAATGATATCCTGAATGTATTTCTCCTGGGAGAGGTAATAACTCTTAGGCGTAGAAGTGACCTCAATCCCAAGAAAGTAACGATGAGGACCTAAATCAGACATCAAAAACTGCCCACTGGGACGCTCCTTCACAAAATCAATGTACTGATAGTCATCCCCAGTAATGATTGTATCATCCACAGAGAAGGAGCGTCCGACCCCAAGGAGAGGTGTGAACAAAGAGGATAGGGTCGTGATCACTAGCGGAGAAGCTGACAGCAGTGACAACAGAGGATAAGCGGTCAAACCAGGCACGAGGGGCTTGCTTGAGCCCATAGAGAGCGATGAAGGCAACAGACCATACCATCAGGGACAAAATACCCAGGGCGGCTGCATGTAGACCTCACACAGCTCGCCATTGAGAAGAGAAAGACATTCTTGACGTCCAGCTGTGAGATGGACCACTGTTGAACAGAGGCCACATGAGCGAAAGTCTCATCGTAGTTATGACTATGCTCCTGCTGAAAACCACGCGCCACAAGACGAGCCTTGTAGTGCTCAAGAGAACCATCCGTGCTGGTCTTGATCTTATACACTCACTTGCACGTGATAGGAGTGACGCGTAGGTAAGGTCCCAAGATCCCAAATGCTAGTATGCTCCAAAACAACAATCTCCTCAGACATCGCGAGTTGTCACTCAGGGTGGAAAGCAAAGACCCCACTGATCAGAGGTCGAGGCTCGAAAGAGCGTGGTTGTGAAGCCAGAAGCGCTTAGGAGGCTGAAGGCGACGATCACGAAGATTGTATCGGGAGAAGGTGGACTAGGACCTAGCAAGGATGGAAAAGAAGAGCTGGGAATAGGGCCCAGCAAAGACGGATGCACAACTGGAGAAGGAGTAGGCTGAGGACGGCGAGATTAGTGTAGGGGAAAGAGGGGAATCTCAACAAAAGAGCTGGAAGGAACATCTAGAGGAGAGCTGGGAATAGGGCCTAGCAAAGATGGAGGCTCAACTGGAAAAAGGAGTAGGCCAAGGACGGCGAAAGTAGTGCACGGGAAAGGGGGGGAATATCAACAAAAGAGCTAGAAGGAAACTCCGGAGGAGAGGGAACAGAAGGTGAAGGCAGAAGCGAAATAGAAATGGAAAGCTAAGGGTTAGGAAAAGTTAGAAATGAGATCGACTCAACAACAGAATCTGAGCTGACAGTAGGGGAACGAGGGTAGTAAGGTCGGGACTCGTCGAAAGTGACATCCTGAGAGATCCTCATCCGACGAGCAACAGGGTCGTAGCAGCGATAACCCTTATGCTCACGATTGTAGCCAAGAAAAACACGCTCAATTGACTGAGAAGTCAGCTAGGTACGCTCATGAGGTGGAAGAAGGACGAAACATGAGGTGGAAGAAGGACGAAACATACATAATCGAAACAACAAAGGTGACTGTACTCTAGAGCCCGACCGTAGAGACGCTCGACAGAAGTAGAGCCCTGAAGAGCAATGGAAGGCGGCATGTTGATGAGAAAAACAACAGTGCAGATAGCCTCAGGCCCTCAGCCCAGAAGTGAGATGGATCAGAAGAGGCAAGCATAAGAGCACGAGTTGTTTCAAGCAAGTGATAATGCTTACGCTCAGAGACACCGTTCTGAACGTGAGCACCAGGACAAGAGTACTGCGGAAGAGTACCCTGCTCAGCGAGAAAGCGACGCAAAACAACAGATAGGTATTCACCAGAAGAGTCAGCACGAAACACACGAATGACCAAATCAAACTGAGTGCGAACCATGGTGGCAAACATCTAGTAAATAGAGAGAACCTGACTGCGAGAGGATATGAAGTAGATTCAAGTATGACGAGAATAATCATCAATAAAGATCACATAGTATCGATGACCCTCTTTGGAAACGAAGGGAGCTGGACTCCAAACATCAGAGTGAACAAGATAAAAAAGACAAGCAGAAACA
The DNA here is from genome assembly GCA_036346405.1 of Phyllostachys edulis. Classification (NCBI taxonomy): domain Eukaryota; kingdom Viridiplantae; phylum Streptophyta; class Magnoliopsida; order Poales; family Poaceae; genus Phyllostachys; species Phyllostachys edulis. Next base: position 53,350,434 of record CM070547.1, on the reverse strand, counting down.
AAATTAGTAGAGGGATAGGGGAACTGCAGGTCTGCAGCTGCTTGCCAAACTTGCAACCTATACAATGTAAAGAGGTGTCACCAGAAACAAACCCAACACCACGACCTACTAGTGACGATAGACGCGATCACAGAGATAACCCAAACGATGGTGCCATTAAGCGAAGGAAGCAGTAGAGGACGTAGCAAAAACAGAGGCAGTGGTAGTGGCTGACTGGTTGGTGGAGACAACGGAAGGAAGGTGCAGCTAGTCGTGCTTCTAAACACGTTGAGAATCACGATGCCGAGGGCCAATACCAAGCAGAGTCCCCGTGTGACGGTCTTGGACACAACAAAAGTCGGACTTAAGAACAACACGACAGTCGTGATCAGTGATCTGATCGATCGACATAAGCTGCATAGTTAGTTTGGGAACATGAGTGACGACAAGAATATGAAAGAACGAAGTGGAAAGGATGCCTCGGCTTGCAACAAGACGTGAGATACCATCTGCAGTCTTAACAGTGGAAGGAAGAGCTGTGGGACTCACAAAAGTGAGGTGAGGAGAATCTGGTGTCACGTGAAAAGAAGCGCCAGAGTCTAAGATCCACAGAGACAAGATACCGGACGAGGGAGGTGGCAGAAGCGAGGGCCGAGGAAGATTGTTGAGGAGCAAGAGTCAGACGAGCAGAGCCCGAGGAGTTTGAGGACGCTCCGACCTTGAGGCACTGGAGCAGGGAGAGGAGTTGCTGCGTGGCATTAGGAGTGGGAGTCCGAGGCAGGAGTTTGGGGCAGGGGCGGCGGAGGCGTCCCGAGGCAGGGGCGGTGGAGGCGTTAGCCAGGAAGAGGGTTGCAGTGACCGGAGCAGAAAGTGAGCCTGTAGCCGGGCGGGCAGAGCGGCGTCTGGGAGCCCGAGGCATAGGTGGTGGTGGCCCGAGGGGGCGGCGGCGGCGGCGGCGTCGAGACGCCGTGAGCTCGTGGCGACGTGGTAGCTTGGAGCGGAAGGGCGAAGCCGGGCAGCCGAGAGAAGCAGAGGTGTCGCCAGGCGGAGCAGAGGAGGCGTCGCTAGGCAGGAGCTCGGGTAAGCACCGTCCGAAGCAGGGGAGCCGGACCTCGGAGACCAAGCCCGCGGGAGTAGGGGAGCCACACCCCGGAGGAGTTCGGGGCAGCCTGAGGTTTCGGGATCTGGTGACATATGGCGGCAGGAGCCCAAGGCAGGGGAGCAGGGGAGGCTCAGCGGGAGCAAATCCAACGGCCTGGGCTTTGGGACGGCGAGCTCGGGGGTGGCGGGAGTAGATCTAGCGGCCTGGGTGTCGGGGCAGCGAGCTTGGGGGCGGTGGGAACAGATTCGGTGGCCCGGGAGTTCAGGGGTGGCGAAGTAGAGAGCTAGCTCAGGGGCGGCGAGTGGCGCAAGCTTGGGCTACGAGCTCGGGCAGCGTGCCGGGGTTAGAGGAAGCAGAGGAAGCTGAAAACAGTGGGGTGACGGGGTGCATCGAAGCAGAGGAGCTGGAGAAGGAGGAGGCGGCAGCGGCGAATATTAGCTAGGGCTAGGGTTTTTGGGAGAGTGTCATGGCTCTGATACCATGTTGGAATGAACCCTTAATCTATTCCAATGTTCCAACGGACAAAATATCTAACATCTAACAGGTTGGTCTGTAAGGTTCATTTGTCTGCACATTGTAATCACACTTTTATCAAAAAGAGATAATGTAAGCTTTGGACAATTTCACTACAAAGGCCCCTGGCTACTGTTTTGCTCAACATTATTTAATCTCTCAACGTGTGTCATTCTTTATTCAAAGTAACTAAGTTGTCTCATCTTAATTTTGAATAGCAAATTGAAGTTGAGAGGAAGACACTTGCCCTGGGAGAAAGAGACTATGATTCGATTATAAATCAGAAGCGCACGGAGATATTTAGCTTGGATCAGAAGATAAAAGCACTTCAGCGGGAGAAAGATAACATAACTAGTGATGCCGACGGCAGGGCTAAACTAGACTTGAAGAAGGATGAGTTGGAAAAAAACAAGAATAAGCTTAAGAAGCTGCATGTTTCTTTCCTTTCACCTTTTAATCCTTTCTTTATTATGGTTACACTTTGTTATATTCCAATATCCTAAACTCTTCCAGCATAAAAATTCAAATAACATTTGTGCTTTAAACTGCAGAGTTGATGAGCATAAGGACAAAATCAGAAGTGTTCTTAAGGGGAGGCTTCCTTCTGACAAGGATCTCAAGAAGGAGATTACTCAAGCCTTTAGGTTTGTGCTACAGTGCTTTATTTAATATACTTAAATGTTTCACTCAATGATTTTCTAATTTCTAGTGTATAATAAGTCCTGTTTCGGATCTTTTTTAATAATCTTAATTTACCTATGTAAAGCTGTAGTTTACGCACTATTTTCTTAGTTTCTTCTATTCATTCCATTGTTGGACTACTGGATGGGTGTTAGTAGTATCTGTAGTTGTGTACATGTCAATCAATCATGTGCACCATGAGTATGTATTCTATGTACGTACGAGTTCGTTGTAAACATAAACATGCATTTGTATTTCCCGGATCTAGTCGATTAATGCTTTGGACGACTAGGTCTGCACACACCCAACTTGTTCTTAAGCTATTATGCTTCCATTCTGCCATAACAGATGCAAGAATATTTCTTGTGACACTTTATATTTGTTATTGCTGCATTTATTAATGGCACCGTAAAACTCTGCTTGACTCAGGTCTGTAGACACAGAATACAATGATTTGAACTCAAAATCCCGGGATGCGGAACAAGAATTGAAATTGGTGCAGATGAAAGTATATGATGCAAGAAGCCACTTGTCAAAGCTTCAAAAAGATTTGGATGGTAAATTTAGATTTGATCACTGCACATTTTTACTTAATACCAATCTGGTGAAGTTTTCTTTGACATCATTTGATATGTAAAAGCTCCACTATAGTTTGAAATTTGAAAAATTAAAATTGGAGAGGTGCGGACTTTGTCTCCTTGGCCTTTCAACTGTAAAATGTAAATGCATCATCCTTCTGAATTGCTATGTTAAAACAATGATAGATTTTCTGCCAACTAAGTACGGTGTATGCAATTGAAAATCTTATAACATAATTGTAGGCTAACCTAGAGAGTACATTCCTGTCCAGAATAAAGTGAAAGTATGTGAAAGATCCATTTTAATTATCTTGTTCAAGAAATCCTCTTGGACAATGCCCCACATTGCGCTGTTGGACATACTCGATTTGGTTTCACTGTGTTAAAAAGTATAAACTTGGGAGTGGTTCCGATCTTCACTACACAGGAATCAAGGATAACTAGTGTTGCAATTTGATGAACGCAGTAGCCAACCAATAAATTTTCACACAAACTGTCACTTGATCGATTTACCTGGGCTGAACTGAAGCACAAATCAGGGCTGTGCACCTATGTCATCATCCAAGGGTCTGGCCAAGAAAAGATAATAAATTGATGTGGTTCTGAAATTTAGACTAAAATTTTCTGTGAAACTAACAAAAATTAACAAAAGGAGTACATGTTTATTTTTTCCGTAAATATTGTGCTGTTTTATTGACACATGTGGAATGCCACACATAAATGATATTTTTCATACAGCAAAGAGAAGGTTTCTGGACTCGAAACTTCAATCCATGACTGAGATTTCTGTTGACATTGACACGTTTCTCAAAGTTCTGCAAGATGCCATGGATGAAAGAGAAAAACAGAAAAGGTTGATACCATAATTACACTATTTTGTTCAAGCCGTTCTTCTTGAGAAGCCTAAATTCAATGCTTTCTATCTATATGCAGACAGTACAATTACGCAAATGGAATGAGGCAAATGTATGATCCTTTTGAAAAAGTGGCTCGTGAGCACCACATGTGCCCTTGCTGTGAACGTGCTTTCACACCTGATGAAGAAGATCGGTTTGTGAAGAAGGTGGGTGATCCAATAGTTAATAGCATGTTGCGTTTTTGTTTGGTTAGAACTTAAGAGTTGCTTTGTACATGCAATGGAGGCCTTTTCTGATGTTGTTGCTGTCTGTTATACCTTTCAGCAAAGAACAACGAGTGCTAGTACTGCAGAGCACATGAAAGCGCTGGCAATGGAAATGTCAAATGCTGAAACCTTTTTCCAGCAATTGGATAAACTCCGTACGACCTATGATGATTATGTGAAACTGGGAGAAGAGACTATTCCTTTAGCAGAGAAAAATTTGAAGCAACTTTTGGCGGATGAAAATGAGAAGGCACAGACATTCGATGATGTTAGTCTTCTGTTATTGACACCACTCCGTTTTTAATTCTCATACACAAAATAAATGGCAGACAGTAGAACCTGATGCCTTAGATGACCTATGTTTCTCTGGACCAAAATAACTCCAAACTCCTGAGGCATAATTCTATTAATCCCTTCTCTATGTCAAGTATCACTAAATCACTTGTGAACAGCAAGGAGCTTGCTATTTGCAAAGATCTCATGCTCTTTGAGACTAGGCTATGGAATGCTTTATCCTCTTCAGAGGGTCTGTAAATTATTTCTTTGCACATCTCGTAGGTCACATCGACGTGAGGCTTGTTTGGATGTTCTTAAGCTTAAATCTGCCATAAGCTAAAGCCTGTCTACATTGGGTGCTATAGGATTGGTTTTCTTTGATAAAATTGAGAAAGATTTCTGTAGTTTGTGGTTTAGCTGATGCCATGGTCTGGTATTTTAGATAGCACTATCATTTGGGAACACATGAGTTGAACCTTTTGCAACCGTACCTTTCAACTTTTAATTAGCCACCAGTAAAGGTACCATTGTTAATTATAAACATATTTTATGACGCATTTCTATTTTGCTCTGTCTTGTGTTTATCTGAAGGTTTTCATCTTTGGAGAGATGTAGTTTTAGTTACAACTTGTATAATTGATGCTTCATTGCAGCTTGTGAGTGTTCTTGCCCAAGTTAAAATGGACAGGGATGCTGTGGAAGTCTTGTTACAACCAATTGATAATATTGACAGGCAAGTACAAGAAATACAGAACTTAGTACCACAAGTTGAAGATCTTGAATATAAGCTCGATTCTCGTGGACAAGGCGTTAAATCTTTGGAAGAAATTCAGTTGGAGCTGAACTCTACGCAGAGGACAAGGTATCCAATTTTCAGTGGGGAACATACTTACTAATACTCAAAAAGGAATTCCATGGCTTTAAAAAAAGAAAAGAAAAGGAACATATATATATATATATATATATATATATATATATATATATATATATATATATATATATATATATTGGGGCGTCCGTGCCTTTTTTGGGCTAGTTTTGATAGGAAATGCCTTACATACTTTGTAGTAACTACATCCAACAACTAATCTCAGCCCTTGGTAACTCCCTCACTCAATCCCACCCAAGATCCACAGTTCCACACCAACTATCCTTGATTGACATCATTCAACCAAATTCATCACATACAACAGTTTTTGTTTTTGTTTTCATCTATTTCCTTTCGGTTATATAGCATACATGTATGCAGGATTCATTCTTGCTTTAGTTTCATTATGATATGGCTTGGGTTTGGGGGCGAGAAGATAGGGCTCAGATCGCCCTCACGCCAGCAAGGACTTCTTCCTTGCGGCAATGAGGCTCTGATTGGCTCAGGGTTTGCTGAATCAAATCTTTATTGCTTCTCTCAATCATACTCGGCTGCCTTTATAGATGAGGAGCCCTTCCTAACAAGAATTACTAAATATAACTTATCCATAACCGAATCACATCTTCCTAGTAAAGCTAAGTCTATTAATAGAATAGATACTAATTGCCGAAAAGGACTCTACTGCCGAAAAGAACTCTACTCACTGTAGCTGTCATCTTTTGCCGAAAGGAACTCAGACTACTGCCGTGGTCTCCTTGTTGGATCCAGTAGCACGATGTCGGCGTTGGTAGGTTTGTCCCGCAAAGGCGTCCACAATACTTCCACCCTCATTGCGAAACAGCTCATCCTCAAGTTGGAATTGTGAATAACGATCTTAAATCTGCCAACTTTTCCGAAGTAGCATCGGCAGATGCAAACCCTGTCCATTGTACTAACAATTCCCAAACGCCACGATTGAGACGTGCACAAACAATGCTGCTAGGCGAGGGAACCACACGGCCATGGACAAAATCGGGAAGGCGAACAATATCAGAAGGGGCACCGCCTTCAAACTTTTTAAGCAGTGCAACATGGAAGACATCATGGATGCGGACACGAGCCGGAAGCTGAAGGCAATAAGCAACCAACCCAATCTTGCTGACCACTGTAAAAGGTCCATAAAAACGCGGAGATAATTTGGAAGAACCATCTTTGATAGCAGATGCGGTGTGATGATGAAGGTGAAGCCAAACCCAATCGCTGACTTCATACACCACCTCACGCCGAGACTTGTCATGTTGTTGCTTCATGCAATCTTGGGCCTGCAACAAATGTTCGTGGATCTCATCCAAGAATTCATCTCTATCTTGAAGCTGTCAATCCACAGCTGCAACTCGGGTTGTTCTTGGTTCATACGACAAAAGGGTGGGTGGGTCGCGATCATAAACCACTTTGAAAGGAGTGGTCTTCAAAGCTATCTGGAATGAAGAATTATAGCAAAATTCCGCCCGTGGAAACCATTGTTTTGGTCGATCACACAAAAGACAACGGATATACATGACAATAATGCAGTTGACCACCTTAGTCTGACCATCACTTTGAGGATGAAAGGCAGAAATCAATTGCAATTTAACACCAGCAAGACGAAAGAGTTCGACCAAAAAATTGCTAGTGAACACCAGATCACGTTCGCTAACAATGGAGGAGGGAATATCATGCAAGCGAACTATCTCATGGAAGAATGCCCGTGTAACACTATCTCATGGAAGAACGCTCGTGTAACAGTACTAGCAGTGTATGGATGGCCCAAAGCAATAAAATAGGCATACTTGGAGAAACAATCCACCACGGATAAAATGACAGAGCGACTGCCCACCTTGGGAAGACCACCTACAAAGTCCACAGAAATATCTTACCAAATAGAACTAGGAACATCTAAGGGTTGTAAGAGGCTAGTAGGATGAAGATGCTCGGTCTTATTATGCTGGCAAACAACACACCCTTTGACAAATTCACGCATCTTGCGATTAGCCTGAGGACGCATCTTGCGATTAGCCTGAGGATGATAGAAAGTGGCACGTAACCGGTGGATAGTTTTCTGAACCCCTTCATGCCCATTGCCATGAGCTTTCGCAAGCAACTGAGGCCATAATAGGGAGTCGGCCGGAACAAATACATGCCCCTCATGCAATAACAGCCCGTCAACTAAGGACCAAGCTGGTTTGACCGTGGCAGCTAACACTTGATCACGCATAGACTGAAAGGTGGAGTTGTTGGTGAGTTCCGTGCGAAGTGCATCAAAAATAGCAAACGATGGCGAAGAAATAGCCAATATAGCAACAACAGGATGTCATTGCGTGAGAGAGCATCTACAGTCGCATTTTGACGCCCTGGTCGAAATTAAACAGTAGAATCATATCCAGATAACTTGCTCACCCAAGTATGCTGTGGGATTGTGGAGAGACGCTGATCGAGAAGATACTTTAGACTATAGTGATCTGTACGGACGGTGAATGCACGCCCCCATAAGTAAGGTTGCCAATGACGTACTGCTTTAACAAGATCAATCAGCTCCTGTTCATAGGCCGCCAATTTGAGGTGGGGTGGTGACACTGCCCTACTGAAGAAAGCAATCGGTCCCGTGCCCTGATGCAGTATCGCTCCAAAGCCTGTACTGGATGCATTGCAATGCACAAGAATGATTTGGCGAAGTCAGGAAGTGGAAGTATGGGGCCAGTAACAAGAGTCGCCTTGAGGGTGAGAAACGCGATGTCGGCTTCGGACGACCATGCAAAGGCCTCTTTCTTAAGCAATTTAGTGAGCAAAGCAACCACCTCGCCATAAGCTTTGATGAATTTGCGGTAATATCCCGTGAGGCCAAGAAAACCTCGCAATGCGCGGACAGTAGTGGGCGTTGGCCAATTGGATACGGCTTCGACCTTGTTGAAATCCATAGACACCTTGTCCAGAGATGATATGACCCAAGTAGGCCACCGATTCTTCCCCAAACGAACACTTGGAATGCTTGAGAGCTAGCCGATTGTGGTGCATCAATTGCAAAACAACACGAACATGTTGAAGATGCTCGGCCCAAGAAGCGTTGTATACCAAAATATCATCGAAAAAAGGAGCACAAATCGATGAATATAAGACTTAAGAATATCATTCATAAGGGCTTGAAACGTAGCTAGAGCGGTTAACCCGAAAGGCATGACAAGGAACTAATAATGGCAATGATGAGTCCGAAACGCCGTCTTCTCAATATCGGTGGGATGCATGCGCACTCAATGATAACCACTCCTTAAATCAACTTTGGTGAAGAAACAGACGGCCTTAAGCTCATCGAGGAGCTTGTCAACCACTGGAATAGGAAATTTGTCCTTCACCGTTTTGTCATTGAGTGCACAATAGTCAACGCAAAAACGCCATGATGCATCCTTCTTGCAAACCAGTAGTACCGATGAGGAAAAAGTGGAGGTGCTCTCCTTGATGATGCCTTGTTCTAACATATCCTCTCACTGACGCTCGATTTCATCTTTCAACAATTGGGGATAGCGGTTTGATTTAATCGCCACCGAACGGGCGTGCTCGGGAGAAGATGAATGTGATGGTAAAGGTATTGCCGTGGTAAACCGTGAGGCTCCTAAAAAGCATCGGCAAATTCGTCGAAAAGAGTAGTCGTCAAATTGCCACCCGTCAAATTCCTCACAGAAACCATATCTGTCTGGAATCTTAATGGAAGAACGGTCACAAAGAGCATACCTCGATGTCTGAGAGGAGTCGTTAGTGCAGGGATCATTAGTACTTGCCGGAGGAGCAGAAGTCGAAGGAATAGGAAGCTTAGAATCAAATGAAACTCTGGGACGACGACTATAATGGAAAGGAAGTGTATCTGAAGGTAGAGCTGGTGAAGGAGAGGAAGGAACCTGTGAAGGTGGCTCTGGTGACAGAGATGATGATAGCAGATCTTGTGAAGGTGACTCTGGTGATAGAGATGATGATGGCAGGTCAGAAACTGACTCATCTGGAGAGAAGAAAGGTGGAAGAGAATGAAATGAGGTAGACGATTACTAAGTGGAAGAAGAATAGAAGGCAGGTCGATCCTCGGCAAATGTGACATCTCGAGAAAACCAAATGCAACGAGCAGAAGGATCATAGCAACGATAACCCTTGCGCTCAAGACTGTACCCAAGAAAAACACATTCAACAAACTGAGCAGTCAATTTGGTATGTTCACGAGGGGCTAAGAGAGCATAGTAGGTACAGCCAAAAACACGAAGATGATCATATTTGGGAGGAGAACCAAATAAAATCTCGCCAGAGCACTTGCCCTGAAGACGAGAGGAAGGCTGGAGATTAATGAGATAGACAGCTGTTGAAACAACTTCACCCTAGAAATGAGCAGGAAATCATGAGAGTACAGGCTGTCGTAATAATATGACGATGCTTACGCTCATCAACACCATTATGAGTATGAGCACCTGGACATGAAAGTTGAGGAAGAGTACCTTCAAAAGAGAGAAACTCATGAAAGGCTGTGGATAGGTACTCCCCTCCTGAGTCAGAACAAAAAACACGAATAGCACTAGAAAACTATGTATGAACCATGCGAACAAAAGCCTAAAATATAGAGATCAATTGAGAACGAAGCTTCATGAAATAAACCCAAGTATATCGAGAGTAATCATCAACAAATATAACATAGTGTTTGTGACCACCTTTCGAAACAAAAGGAGGACCCCATACATCAAAGCGCACTAAATCAAAAGGATGACTAGAACAAGTAGTGCTGGAAGGGTATGGAAGCTGTATTTGTTTGCCTAGCTTGTAACCTTTACAATGAAAACCAAAGATCTCTGATTACGACCCAAAACACCCTGTTGAGCTAAAGTGGACAAACGAGAACCACATAGATGGCCTAAGCGATGATGCCACTAGGCAAAAGAGGACACTGAAGTGGAAGCAGCAGAAGTGACAGATGACACGGAAGCTGGAAGGTGTAAGGTGTAAAGAACGTACAGGCTTGTAGATCCTCTACGACGACGACCAGTACCAATCACCCTTTTGCTTCGATGATCCTGCACATAACAAGATATGTCATCAAAACTAATGAAATAATTCATATCAGCCAGCTGACCAATAGACATAAGATTCATGGACAGCCGTGGAACAAAAAAAATAGCAAGAACATAAAACTTAGATGTGGAAAGAGAACCCTGATGTGTAACAGAACAAGGTGTACCATCAGCTGTTTGAACAGATGGACCGTCCTTCACTGGCTTGCAGGACACAAGCTGAGAGCAATCAAAGGTCACATGAAAAGAAGCTCCTAAATCAAGTACCCACGACTGAACAACACCGGAAGCGGACTGGGAGGCAGCTGAAACTGTGGCACTCTTCGCTGAAGGCCCTGACTCAAGGACTGCAGTGGTGGAGGACCTCCTAGTAGATCCATGACGCTGCTACAAAAGAAACCTCTTATGGTACTTAGCCAACATCTTAGGGTGAAGGGCAAAGCAGCGATCAGATGTATGTCCAGACTTCTTGCAATAGGAACAGACTACATCTCTTGAGGAAGAACCTTGGTACTGAGAGGCAAGAACACTGGTGTGAGTCATCGATGCAATAGGTGTGACAAGGGAGCGAAGGCGTGTCTCCTTAGCAATCAAACGAGCAAGTGCGTCATCCAGGGTAGGAAGAGTTGGGCAGCCAAGTAACTGGGTACGATTGTACTCAAACTCTTGGCTAAGGCCCATCACAAACTGAAACATGAAGGTCTGCTGGTCATGCTTTTCTTTAGCCATGCAAGATTAACATCCAGAGTCTCTTTGGAGTCATAGAGACAAGCTGACTGGTGATGCGAGTGAAAGCTCCATAGTAGTCCTCTTTGGACATGTCCTGCTGCTGAAGATTGTGCAAGCTTTGCAACAAGGAGAAATGAAGTGCTCCACTAGGCTGAAGATATCGTTGCTCAAGATATTTCCATCTCTTTGGCGGAGTGGTGATGCTCAAGGCTCATCCGAAGTGAAGGAACAACACTCAGAACTAGAGCTCCCATCACCTTAGCATCAGCCTTTTTCCAAGTCTTCTTGGTGGCATCATCAGCCTTTGAATCGGGACGATCATCGTTCAGGTGATCCTCAAGATCGCCTGCCCTCACAACTGTCATGGCTGAGAAAGCCTACTCCCCATAGTTGGAGCCATCTAGCTTGATGTTAGTGGCCAAGAGGGAGCTATCTTTTGCCATAGCAGTAGAGAACAACGGAGGAAGAAGAAAACAATAGAGGAAGATCACCACAGCAGAGGACAATGGCGGAAGGCCAAGCCGGCAGGGGCTGGGCTCTTCTTGACGATGGCAACGAAGACAGGAAGCGAAGCCCCTTGTTACACCGAGGTCACACCTAACAGCATCTCAGGACAGCCGATGAAAGCAGAAATGCAAGATTATCCCAGCAAAAAGTTGGTTACAGGCAAACTCAGTTAGTTCAGCAATACCCAAAATCTCCAAAATCGCAGCAATATCCCAGCAGATGGATCATTTAGTCATCAGAATGGTGCCAGAATATTTGACGGTGATGGTTATACCACGGAAGCAGATTTCGTCATTGGTCCAATTGATGGTGTGATTGAGCAAATTGAGCGTGGAGTGTATGCTACACCTGGGCGGGAAGCAGTGGGTGAAGCTCACGGCGGGGAAGTAGCAGGGGAAGCAGCTCCCGGACGGGCGAAGTGGTGACGGAGAGGTGAGGCAGCTCCTAGCCGGCGACGAAGATGGTGGCGAAGCCGACACAGTGCTACCCGGAGCTAGGCGGAGGCAGGGCAAGGAGCAGCAGGCGAGGCAGGCGACCCAGTGAGGAAGAGCACGGGGGCGATGGCCGGCTCGAGGCAGGAAGAGCGTGGGGGTGATGGCAGCTCGATGCAAGGGAACGCAGCTCTGATACCATGAAACAAGTATGGAGAAAACTGAAATCCTCAATTTGTGTATTCAACAACTGGGGAGATATACATTGAAGAGAGATATATATATACACTGGGGAGAGAGTTATACAAGGCCTAATGGGCTATGGGCCTCATGGGCTATACAGGGAGAGAGACTAACTACTCTTAACACTGCGGCCTCCTGAAGTTTGTTCATCTTCATCCTCCCTCGGTCTATCGTGTGCGATCTTTCTCCTGATGCCAGCTACGCCAACGGGGCCAGGGTTCTCCTTCTCCAGCGCCGTGACCCTGCTGTCCATGGCCTCCCTGGATGTGGTAAGGTCCTGCAGCATCCGGAGCATCTCATTTAACTACTTCACTTGTTCATCCATGGAAGAAGGCGGCGGAAGAGATGGCTCTGATACCAAAAGATGATATGGCTTGGCTTAGATCACCCTCACACCAGCAAGGACTTGTTCCTTGTGGCAATGAGGCTCTGATCGGCTTAGGGTTTGCTGAATCAAATCTTTATTGCTTCTCTCAATCATACTTGGCTGCCTTTATAGATTAGGAGCCCTTCCTAACAAGAATTACTAAATATAACTTATCCATAACTGAATTACATCTTCCTAATAAAGCTAAGTCTATTAATAGAATAGATACTAATTGCCGAAAAGGACTCTACTGCCGAAAAGAACTCTACTCGCCGTAGCTGTCATCTTTTGCTGAAAGGAACTCAAGACTGCTGCCATGGTCTCCTTGTTGGATCCAGTAGCACGACATTGGTGCTGGTAGGTTTGTCCCACAAAGGAGTCCACAACACATTATATCTCAGTCATTTGGCTTTGGTGCTATGCAAGGGAATTAAAGAAAACCTGTTCTCACATTTCTGAAAGCATTTTCTGTAGATGGTTCTATTATGTTTAAATAGATTGTTCCTTTTGTTGGCCCTGCCGAAAAAAAACCCTAGTGCTTAAGCTTTTCAGGGTGGACAATGACGGAGTAATTACTTTGTGACAAACATAATTTTGTGATGGACTCCCTTTACCCAGATCAGTTGGTTTGTGTAACTATCAATAGAGTTTTGGTGAATGATGCAACCTGCCTTATCATCGATAATGCTTTTCTGTTCAACAACAACTACTCCCTGGTACATATTTGCATGTAGAGATCCATATTTTCACTGGCTACCTACAAAAATAAGCACACAAACTGGTTGTTAGAAATGTTCAAGTACTTTGGCTTGCATATGTTGCAAAATACGTGTGTTCATACTACATGTAAATTCTTCAAAAAATATCACCCTTGAAGCAATTGAATTAATTATTCCTCTGTACCTCATGACTTGTGCTTGGAAGCTCCACTATGTTTGATGTTGCCATCTGTCTGGCAGGGACACGTTGAGTAATGAAGTGGATGATCTCAGGGATCAGCAAAGAATGCTTAGTGATGATCTGTCAAGTGCTCAGATGCGATGGCATGCTCTTAGGGAAGAGAAGCTAAAAGCTTCAGGTATATTGCACAAGTTTGAAAAAGCTGAAGAGGATTTGGCACTTCTAGCTGAGGAAAAAGAGCAACTGACCCTAGATGAGAAGGTACTCATTTGACTTTTGTTTCTTTGCACTATCGGTTGATTAATATTTTCTTTATCGAAATACAGCTTCTTAATTCTAAGGCTCATTTTTTTTGAGATCTATACCCTTTCTGAGTTCTATGATATGATAAATTCGCATGTATTTCACAGGGGGGCATATCTTATCTAGGCAAGCCACCCACTAGGTGCTATCATGCTAACTCTCTTCATTAGAGCATCAGATCAATTTGAAAAACTTATATAGAACAACTACAGTGACTTATGGGCGGTTTTTGCAATTCTTTTTTCTTGAATATGCTAACTTGTGGAGTTGTGGCTCATTGATTATATGGAACTGAGAAATATTAAGTGGCTGGTTTTTCATTGTACTTCCAGTTAACAGACAGCTTTGGCCATCCACTAGTTTGATCAGTTTGCTGTCATGGGCTTTGGTTCACTTGGCCTATTGTTGTTTAAAGTTTGGGAAGTATTGGGTAGCTATACATTATACTTGTGACGTCCGGCTTAGATTTTGACCCTGAAGGCATGTTCTCATTAATCTCATTATTGTTTTCCGTTGTACACCTATGTTTTGTGGATCAATGACATTGTAACTCTTGTACTTATATATGATGGTACAATACATGTTAATTATTTTTTTTCTCAATGATGCAGCATTTAGAAGAGGCTCTTGGTCCGTTGTCAAAAGAGAGAGAAAGCTTGTTGCAAGAGTATAAAGCTTTGAAGGAAAGGCTTGATCTGGAGTATGATCAGCTGCAAGAAAGAAAAAGGGGATTCCAGCAAGAAATCGATGCACTTGGAACATTTAACGCACGGATCAAAGAGTATATCTATATATATATATTTTCACTCCTGAGCTTTCAATTCGTCCAACTTTTACTGCTTATTTTTACCCCCAAAATATCCTCTTAGGTACCTGGATTCAAAGAAAGTAGAGAAGCTTAATGAATTGCAGGAAAGGCATACTCTATCCCAGTCCCAATTACAGACATGTGAGGCAAGAAAGCAAGACGTGTTGGCTGAGTTAAACAAGAGCAAAGAACTATTGCGGAGCCAAGATCAGTTGAAAAGAAACATTGATGACAACCTGAACTACAGGAAAATGAAGGCTGATGTGGATCGACTTACTTGTGATATAGAGTCACTTGAAGACAAGGTGCTTTCCATCGGCAGCCTGTCTACTATAGAAGCTGATCTTAAACGATATTCTCAGGAAAAAGAGAGGCTTCTTTCAGAGGTATTGTATTTCTCTCATTCAAAATAATTGACAAAATTGCCTCTAATAATATGTCATGATCTTTATGCTCTGTTTGTGAAGTCACGAGCATAAATTCAGTCAAATAATGCATATATTTCTTAATATGTGATGCTCACATGTTTGAATTTAAATGAAATTCTACTCACGTAAAGGTTGGCATCATGATATTGATTTCTGTGGCAATGCTTGCAGTATAATAGGTGTCAAGGAACACTTTCTGTTTATCAAAGTAATATTTCAAAGCACAAGCTTGAACTTAAACAGACACAATACAAGGATATCGAGAAGCGATATTTTAATCAACTTCTTCAACTCAAGGTAGATGGCATGAACTTCCAGGTTCAATTTCTGCGACTTTGTGATCTTATTGCTTGATCTAAAAACCGATGATGTTGCAGACAACTGAGATGGCAAATAAGGACTTGGACCGATATTATGCTGCTTTGGATAAGTGAGTACCTTGCATCATCAATTTGTGCTATCATGTTTTTTCTCTCCATTTTTCTCTTATTTACTCTCCAAGAAACATCCTTTTGTTCCTTGCAAGACTTGCTTTCCTTCAATGCAGTAATAGGCTGAAATATGGCAGTTTACACCAGTTATTATATGTCATATTCTTTTGGAGTTCCAAATGTTGATGATCATATCAAGTTCTGCTGCTGGAAATTCGCAGTTGCCCATGTCAGATTTGTGCACAACTGCACATCAAAACACCTTGCAAATTGAAAACATTTAAATATTTTGTATTTTCACGCAAATTATGTTCCAGTCTTTATGAATCCATTTTTCAAATTTCACTAGGCAGGAAATGCACAAGTACTTTTGACTGCTTTCTATTACGAACATAGGAAAGACGACTGATATATTACTATAGTCAACCAATGGGTTATTATATAGAAGTACGTGGAACTCATGAATAAAGGGAAATACTATACTGGACTAACACTAAGCAAATAGACATACAGCATGATATCAAAAGACTTGCTTGTGGTTGAACTGGTTGGTGCACAAAACATTAGTTGGACTTGTGGGCTACATGGGCTAAGAAAGAGACTAGTAATATGTACAAGACTCTTAACACTCCCTTCAAACTCAAGGTGGATCAGGAGGATCTGATGCATTGAGTTTAAGTAGATGAAACCGATGTTCTTGAGTCTGAGCCTTAGTAAAGAAGTCTGTAACTTGAAACTCTAAGGGTACATGCTAGAGGTCGATGGTCTACTGTTGACAATGAGACAGTGTGAATGATGCATCAACACCAATGTACTTTGTCAACTCATGCTTGACCGGATCACTAGCAATCTGAATGACATTTGTATTATCATAAAACAAAGGTGTAGGATTATCACAAAGAACACCAAGATCAGGCAAAAGCCATCGAAGCCAAACAATCTCTGAGGTGGTAGCGGTAAGGGCTCGAAGCTCAGCCTCTGCACTAGAGTTTGATACCGCAGTCTACTTCTTGGACTTCCAGGCAATGAGGGAAGTACCACGAGAGATGCAGTAGCCAGTAATAGATCGGCGATCAACAGGATCACTCGTCCAAGTGGAGTCAGAGTAAGCATCGAGCTGGAGCTGACTCGAACTAGCATAGAACAGACGTTTGGATCACCCACACCTCAAGTATCTCTGCATACAAAGAATATGACCATAGTGGACTGAGGTGAGAGCACTGTCAAATTGGTTGAGCACATGAACAACATGAGCAATGTCTAGCCTGGTGATAGTGAGATAAACAAGGTTCCCAACGAGCCGACGATAGCGGGAAGGATCTATCAGTGGTACACCGTCTGTAGGACGAAGTTGCATGTGGAGCTCTGTGGGTGTGACAGCATTGCGAGTATCAGTCATACTAGAGCGAGCAAGCAGATCCTGAACGTAGCGATGCTGAGAAAGGTAGTAACTAGCGCCACCAGAATGAACCTCAATTCCTCGAAAATAGCTCAATAGTCCCAAATATGACATTATAAACTGTTCACTCAATTTCTTCTTAACAAAAGCCACATAGTCCATGTCATCTCCCGTGATCAGCATATCATTTACATATAGCAGAAGCAAAGTAAGACCCTATTGAGAAGTGTGAATGAACAAGGCAGGGTCATGCTCACATGGAGTGAAGTCAGCAGCTCGAATCATAAAACTGAAATGCTCGAACCAAATTGGGACAAGGGCTCACCTGATGTGTAGAAGGAGGCTCGTCGGCCGCCGGACTCGCAGCTAGGAGGGACGACCTTGGAGGTGATGAGCAGAGTAGAAGGAGGCTCGTCGACCGCCGGACTTGCAACTTGGAGGGGCGACCTTGGAGGCGATGAACAGAGGAGGCGACAAGCACAAGGCATCGCGCCGTCGAAGGAATGGGGGCACACGAGTCTAATTTGGAGCGTCTGCTAGGGTTAGTTGCCTTCTTATTGGGCTAGGCTTCAAGTGAAGGGGTGTTTGTTGGGCCATATTGTTGTATCGAGCTGTATCCAACAGTATTGGTAATTTATTTTCTTTATTTTAAAGTGTGTGTATCTCCGATACTTCTTGATATGTATCAGGATACTGATATGACGCCTCCTAGGCGTATCGGTGCATCGGAGCTTATTATGGTACGAGAGTTAAGATCCTAAGACCTAACCCTAGTAGTCACCACCAATACGGACTAATATTAGACTAACACTTTGTGGCATCTCTTGAAGGTGGGTATGTCACTTGTACAACATCAATTGTAAGTTTTGCTCTCTAATTTCAAAACATAGGGCTTCATTTCACTTTTTCAGATATATTAAGACATTGTGAAACCAAGAAGAAAGAAGACAAATTGGACATGTCTACCCCAATTAATAGATGTAGTAGTTAGTAGTCGGGACCAAGGATACAAATCTTGAAACCGGAGAAAAACCCGCCCGATAATCTCAGAATCGCTAGTGCTTAGGAAAAACCGTAAAAATTAGTTAAAGTTCGAATATGAAAAATTGAATTGGAGATGTTTTAAATCCGGTAACCGCCAAAAAACCGGAAAAACCGCTACCAAAACCGGAAAAAACAGAGAACCGATTATGGGTAATTATCAATTGGAATAATGCAAATATTAATTAGAAAGTGTTTAACGAAGTAATAATCCTGATACATAAGGAGATTGATGTCTAGTTAGAAATTTGTTAGGAGCTTGATGTTGTACATAAAAAGTACAATAGGTAATGCCCGAGATTTGTATCCTTGCTTGGGAGTACAATAATTTAAGCATATTCAACTTATACAATAGGTAATCTAGCACCAAAAATACCTAAACCAAATAGGAAGTGCATTATGTAGTCATAAATTTAAATTTGAAAAAATTCAGACGGTTTTTTTGTTCCCACTGGTTTTTCCGGTAACCGCCAGTTTTTTTTCCTGGTCGGGACACAAGTAGGAAAACTCATATGAGATGCACCCTTGAATATTTTGGGGGCTTTGTATTTTGCAACAAGATGAGTAGAAGAGGTGTTACATTTTGAAATAGAGGGAGTAGTAGAAATATATGGATGTTTGTTTCTGCTATCAAATCCATGTTCAGAAGTTCATCTGAAACATTTTCTTTATAATGCCATGCTTGTATTTTCTGTTAGGGCTCTTATGCGCTTCCACAGCATAAAAATGGAGGAGATAAATAAAATAATAAAGGAATTGTGGCAGCAGACGTACCGAGGCCAAGACATTGATTACATAAGCATCAACTCTGATTCTGAGGGTGCTGGCACTCGATCTTACAGCTATCGTGTAAGTTAAATTAGCTACACCTCGATTAACTAACACATTTGCCTGGATTGCTGGTGCATTTACCCGTTTGCACTTTTTTATAGGTTGTCATGCAAACAGGTGATGCTGAGCTGGAAATGCGAGGGCGATGCAGTGCTGGTCAGAAGGTAAATTTGATTGTGTTTCTTTTGTCTTTGTAAATTTCAGTTGGTATAACATCTCATGTGCAGTCTTGTTTTAACCAATAAGCTTTGTCAGACAAATGCTAGCATGTTTCGTGAACCCGTTCAGCATGTGGAGGGATCTAACAGAGTTATCTCCACTGTTGTTCAGGTGCTTGCTTCTCTTATAATCAGACTGGCACTGGCAGAAACATTCTGTCTGAACTGTGGCATATTAGCTTTAGATGAGCCGACCACCAATCTAGACGGGCCGAATGCAGAGAGCCTTGCTGCTGCCCTGTTGAGGTAATCTTTTAGGCAATGGGCATTTTAATCACTATTATCTGGAGTTTCTACCATAACTGAATTCTCTCCCCACCCCCCCGCGTGTGTGTGTGTGATAGAATAATGGAGAGCAGGAAAGGCCAGGAGAATTTTCAGCTGATTGTAATCACTCATGATGAGAGGTTTGCCCAGCTTATTGGTCAGAGGCAGCTTGCGGAGAAGTATTACCGAGTCTCCAAGGATGAACAGTAAGTGCTCGCTCTTTTACATGGCCACATGGTTCGCGTGCATGCACTCTCATTTTTACTATTTCTGCTGCCTTTCCATGAGGTTTCTTCTACCAATCCAGTTACTGTTTGGTGGTGAAACCGTTGATGTTCGTTTTCATTAGTGTTCATGAATCTTATACTAGATGCAAAAGAGGACTAGAGAGTGGAGGTACAAACATTGAAATCTCATATTTGATTTGTACTTTTCACCTTTGACCAAACCCTGCAGCCAGCACAGCAAAATTGAAGCCCAAGAGATATTTGACTAAAGGTGGTTCTCGGAACGTATATACTCTTGCAGTGCTCAAATCTGTTGCTCGTCTTACCAGCTAAGGGTGGTGCCAAAACAAGACTCAAAAAAGAGGAGCGGGTAAAGTTATAACAAGTCCGACCATTGACAAGTAGATTTGCTAGTTTGGTTTCTGCCGATCATGCTGGGGTCCCTTGTACCTAAATTTAATGTAACCGCCCATTGTTGTGTATATAATCTAGATGAGGCACTGTATACATTGCATACTGTTGATTGCAATATCAAAGAATGGTAATGTAGCATTATTTGCCCTACACTTTCTTTCTTGAATAAATTGCGAAATACTTCTATCAGGTTTCAAGATTTTGAGTATACGTGTTTCAAAGCGTTTGTACTGGTATAAGGCTATATACACGACGTTGCTACCTCGTGGCAAGCGTGGTTAGCAATCAACCAACATTTGATCACGAGAAAATTGATTATATCGAATAGCTCCTTTCTTTACGATATGCTATTGAAATTGTTCTTCACAATATATCATCGCCGTTCTAATTGTTCTTCACAATATATCATCGCCGTTCTAATAGTGATTGTTTTTCACAATATGCTTTCGCCGTGAGCTCTCCATCGCAACCTCCCCGTTAAGCTTGTCGAAGTCTCGTAAAATTGCCCAAACTGCCCATGCACTCAATGAGAGGCTGCCCACCGTGGCCCACATGGCAGACTTCAATCCCCATTACCTGGCTGTCTCATCTCTCCCTAAACAATCTCAGTATCTCACACACACAGGTGAGCATTCACATCTAGTTCAGCCGCAGCTGCAGCTGCAGCCGCAGCCGCAGCCGTGACCACTGTGTCCCTATGCTGGCCAGCCACCACCATGCCCACTGTGTCCTGCCGCCGTCGCCGCAGGTCGCTAGGTGCCCCACCAACGCGGCTTCAGCATCGACCTTTGTTAACAGAAGTCGTTACAGTATAGTTGGTTGTTTATATTGTAATCTCTTGCAGATTGTTCCGGTAGATATTTATCTGTAATCTAGAGTTCGTTGTATCCAGTTCTGGTAGATATTTATCTATAATCTAGAGTTCGTTGTATCTACTGGTTGTATCTCCTCTTTTTGTCTATATAAAGAGAAGAAGAGCCTACAGGCTAATCACGGCAAATACTCTTTCTTTGACTTGGTATCAGAGCGCAGAAGCTCTCGATCCGATCTACAATCCTCGTAGCCATGTTGTCCCCTGCTCCACAGACTTCTGATGTCGTCGGAGCCATCATCTCTGCTCCGCCCGCCACCACCGTCTCGCCGATTCCGATTGCTAGCCCTGTTTCAATTCGCCTTGACCGCACCAATTTCCTCCTCTGGAAGACCTTGATTCTTCCCAACCTCTCCGGCCAAAATCTGCATGGCCATCTCGATGGAACCAAGGTCGCTCCTCCCCAGACCATTGTCCAGGGCACCGGCGAAGCTGCCTGGGAAGGGCCCAACCCGGCCTACCACACGTGGTGGCTGCAGGATCAGCGTGTTCTCGGCATGCTGCTCAGTTCCATGACTGAAGACATCGTCAGTCAGATGATCGGCCGCTCCACCGCGGCGCAGGTGTGGACAGCGGTCCACGCCATGTTCTCGGCGCAAAGTCGTGCAAGTATTCGGCACATCCGTCAACAACTGCAGACGCTGAAGAAGAAGGATCTCTCGGCGGCCACGTACTTCCACAAGATGAAGAGTCTCGCCGATACGATGGCCACCATTGGCCGTCCACTCGATGACGATGAGCTGATCGACTATATCCTCGCCGGGCTCGGTCCGCAGTTTGATGCCCTTGTGGCATCACTTACCGTCATCAACACCCCCGTGACACTAACTGATTTTTATGCCTACGTCCTTTCGTACGAGGCTACGCAGGAACAGCACGTCCAATCCGGGGAGTACACATCGTCGGCCAATGCTGCAGTCCGCCACAACGACTCCACCAAGAACTCTCACTCCTACGATGGAGGCCGTGGGGGAGGGCGCACTGGCGGCAACAACGGTGGACAGCAAGGACAAGGTGGCGGGCGTGGACGCGGCGGCAATCGCAATGGCGGCAGTCGCTATCGGCCGAAGTGCCAGATTTGCAAAATCTACGGGCATGAGGCACTCAACTGTCGCAATCGCTTCAATCAAGTGTACCAGCCCGATGACTACCGCTCCGGCAACTCTGCGTCCACGAGCCATGGCAACAACAATGACAATCACTGGTATGTGGACACAGGGGCCGCGGACCATCTGACCAGCGATCTGGAGCGCCTGTCAGTTCATGAACGGTATGGAGGCAAGGATCAAGTCCAGGTGGCCAATGGGACAGGTTTGTCAATTTCGCATATTGGTCATTCGAAGTTAGCCGGTTCTACTAGTCCCTTACTCCTCAAAAATATTCTCCATGTTCCACGCATTAGCAAACATCTCCTTTCCGTTCACAAGCTTGTTTCCGATAATAATGTGTTTATCGAGTTTCACCCGGATTTATTTTTTGTTAAGGACAAGGTCACGAGGAAAACCATTCTTCACGGTAGAAGCCAAGGAGGCCTCTACCCTATTCCTTTCGGCCGTGCTTTATCCATGCGTCATGCTTCCTCCAGTGTCAAGATTTCATCCCAGTAGTGGCATCAGCGTCTCGGTCATCCTTCCAATAATGTAGTACAGTCTATTGTTAGGGAAAACAATTTATCTTGTTCGTCAAACTTTGAGTCCTCTATTTGTGATGCCTGTCAACGTGCTAAGAGTCGTCAACTACCTTATAATAAATCTCATCGTGTTTCTACTACGCCTCTTGAGTTGGTGCATACTGATATTTGGGGCCCTGCGTTGCCCTCATCTGGAGGATATAAGTATTATGTTAGCTTTGTTGACGATTATAGCCGTTTCTGCTGGGTTTATCTTTTGAAGCACAAATCTGATGTTGAGGCCATTTTTTATGCCTTTCAGAATCATGTTGAACGTCTTCTTAACACCAAAATCCGGGCTATTCAATCCGACTGGGGAGGGGAATATCATCGTCTCCACAAATATTTCCAACGTGTTGGCATTTCCCATCGCGTTTCTTGCCCTCATACATCCCAACAGAATGGGGTTGCAGAGCGCAAACACCGCCATCTTGTTGAGACAGGCCTTGCACTCCTCGCCCATTCTTCTCTCCCATTGCATTTTTGGGATGAAGCTTTTCTCACTGCTTGTTACCTCATTAACCGGATGCCTAGCCCAGTTATCAACCAAGCCACTCCCATCACCTGCCTTCTCCGAGTTACGCCAGACTACTCATTCCTTCGCACCTTTGGGTGCGCCTGTTGGCCCAGCCTCCGCAAGTACAACTCCCGTAAACTCGAGTTTCGATCCAAGATGTGCACCTTCCTTGGTTATAGTCCCCCGCATAAAGGATATAAGTGTCTGGATAGATCCACGGGTCGTATCTACATCTCTCATGATGTCGTCTTCGACGAATCTGTGTTTCCTTTTGCTACACCCGGTGTCTCCATTGACTTATCTCCTCTAGCTAATCCAGTTTCTTTCCCTGCCACAGAACCGGCTACTCAGGGTGTCCCTATGCGTCATTACAATCTGTCGTTATTGCCTCCTAACTCTGCAGGTACTGTTGATCCCTCGGCCGTACAGGATGATGTGGTGATCGACGTGCCTTACGACGCTGGTCTTTCTGATGCGCATCCTCGCTGTGCTCCGTGCGATGCTGGGCCTTCTGGCACATTTCAGGACGCGTTGCTCGCCCCAGCACCGGCTTCTTCTCCCGGCTCAGCACCTACAACGACCGCGCCTATGTCTGCTTCAGTACGCGGCGACGATCTCCCTCCAGCATCCTCCGTCGACGGTGGCCCAGCGGCCCCCGTGTCATCACCACCAGCGTCACCGGCTCCGGCTGTTTCGGCTCCTGCACCACCTACTCACCAGATGACGACACGGCTTCGCGCACACCTCCGTTTTCCCAAGCAGTACACGGATGGCACGGTACGCTACGACCCGAAGCGTCGTGCTTTCCTTGCCGCCCCGACGTCGCACCGGGCTGCTTTGTCCGAGCCAGCCTGGCGCATCGCAATGGAAGAGGAATACGCCGCGCTGTGCAAGAATCATACTTGGGTTCTTGTTCCACGTCCAGCTGGCAAGAACATCGTCGGTAGCAAGTGGGTGTTCAAGACCAAGCATCATTCCGATGGTTCCATTGATAGACACAAGGCACGGCTTGTGGCTCGTGGATTCATTCAGCAGTACGAGATCGACTACGTTGACACTTTCAGCCCTGTCGTCAAGTCGGCTACAGTTCGTCTGGTCCTCTCCCTGGCTATCTCCCGCGGCTGGTGTCTTCGCCAAATCGATGTAAGCAATGCTTTCCTCCATGGATATCTAGCTGAGGATGTATACATGCAACAGCCTCCTAGTTTTGAAGACCCTCGTCACCCCACGCATGTGTGCAAACTGTAAAGAGCTCTCTACGGCCTGAAGCAATCTCCCCGCGCATGGTATGCTCGTCTTAGCGACATGCTTCATCAGCTTGGGTTCTCCTCCTCCAAGGCAGACACATCGCTCTTCATGTTTGCTCATCATGGTGTGACCATATATATGTTGGTCTATGTCGACGACATTGTCATCGCGGGGTCTACACCGCAAGCAGTTGATCACCTTGTTACGTCGCTGTCCAAAATTTTTCCTATCAAGGACCTCGGTCGTTTGGAATACTTCCTTGGTCTTGAAGTCGCTTACAATCCTGGGGGCCTCTCCCTGACACAACATAAGTATGCACTTGATCTTTTGCATCGTGCCTGCATGGAGAATTGCAAAGCTACTTCAACACCTATGTCATCAGATAAGCTTGGCCGGGACAGTGGACAAGTGCTCAATACTGAAGATGCCTTCAAGTATCGGAGCTTAGTCGGAGGTTTACAGTATCTTACACTCACGCGCCCTAACATTTCCTTTGCTGTAAACAAGGTTTGTCAATTTCTGTCACAACCGACAGATGCGCACTGGGAGGCAGTAAAGCGAATTTTGCGCTATGTCAAGGGGACACTTGACACTGGCTTGCGATTCAGACGATCACCATCAACACGCCTCAGTATCTTTACTGACGCAGATTGGGCCGGGTGCGTTGATGATCGCCGATCGACAGGAGGCTTTGCCATTTTTCTGGGTCCAAATTTGATTTCGTGGAGTTCGAAAAAGCAGCCTACTGTTTCACGATCAAGTACTGAAGCCGAGTATAAAGCCTTGGCAAATGGAACAGCTGAAGCTATCTGGATCCAGTCAGTCCTTAAGGAACTCGGTGTTATGCAAACACAACCTCCTGTGTTGTGGTGCGACAATCTTGGTGCTACATACCTGACAGCTAATCCTATTTTTCATGCCCGCACAAAACATATAGAAATTGATTTTCATTTTGTGCGAGAGAAAGTTGCTCTAGGAGCGTTGGATGTCAGGTTCATCTCTTCTGACGATCAGATTGTCGATGTGTTCACGAAGCCAGCAACTCGTCAGATGCTTGATCGATTTCGACACAATCTGAACCTTGTACACAGAGGTTCGGATTGAGGGGGCATGTTAACAGAAGTCGTTACAGTATAGTTGGTTGTTTATATTGTAATCTCTTGCAGATTGTTCCGGTAGATATTTATCTGTAATCTAGAGTTCGTTGTATCCAGTTCCGGTAGATATTTATCTGTAATCTAGAGTTCGTTGTATCTACTGGTTGTATCTCCTCTTTTTGTCTATATAAAGAGAAGAAGAGCCTACGGGCTAATCACGGCAAATACTCTTTCTTTGACTACCTTGTCACTGCTCGTCGCCGCCGCTCCGTGGTCCATCAGAAGCCATCGCTCGGTGCTCCAGGCCCCGTCGCCGCTGCCGTATGCTCCCTGGTGCCAAATCTGGGGTTCTCGGCTGCCGCGTCTCCTGGGGCACCGTCTTCACCCCGGACACCACCAACTCCACCGCGTGGCTGACCAGACTGCTCCGTGTGGAACCCAAGTGCATCTGGACGACTAATCCTTCTGTACGGATGATACTAATAAGGCTAGGGATGAATTTGATAACCTTGTTAAAGAACCTCATCTACTGAACCATAATTAGATCTCCTAATCTCCTCCGAGTTGTGCTTTGCATTCATTTCGCAGTGGCATGGAGTGGACACATGATATTCGATGGCAAAACTGTCTTTTTCTCATGGTTTAACGTAGGTGCTTGGACGGACTTGCTCACGATGATGGCATATTGTAAAATAATTTTGAAGTGATATAAAACGAAGAGTGAGTTATTCGATGACATACTGTGAAGATAAAACTTATTCGATGATATATAATCAATTTTCTGTCTAATAATATACACGGCGTTGCTCTCCTTGACCCTAGCTAGGTCGGGCGAAGCTGTCCAATTCTGACGCAGATTCCAACTCTTGATGTGAAAGAACACAACGTAGCTTTCATTCATGTCATCCTTAGTACTGGTCGTCTCCCTGCAGTTCTCTACGTTCCAATCCTTGCCGCAAAATAATGCTCTCTCCCCCCTTTGTTTGTACATAAATAAATCACAAAAAGACGCAAAACGCGTATGTGTTGACGACGATAATTCCAGTCTTTGGCGTGGCCATATTTCTTCCGGATGGAAGGAAAACGATTAGCACTGAATTAACGCACACAATTTGACTGAGCGCGCGGTGTATTGATAGAGAATAGAACTGAATTAACGTTGGGAATTCGAGGGTCCAGACCGCATTTTGGCACGCATTCTCCATATCTATTGTAAGGGGTCCGTGTACTTGGAGAGTAAAACTTTATATATATGGACCCTGCCTAAACCCTCTCCCATTCAAATCAACAACTATCGCGGTATGTGTATTTAGGCTTCTAATACATGTTCCATACAGGGGCGCAAGTAGGGCGGATTGCGGACAGCCCGCACCCACCCTGCATAGGCCGCGACAGGCCACACCCTCACCCGCACAGCCCACTTTGTGTTTTTGTAGGCTTCTGCGGCTACCGCTTTGCTCTGCGGGAGACGCCCTCGATCTCATCGAGGTTGGTGAGGCCCCGCGACGTATCGACGTAGAGCTCACAAATGAGCAGAAGGAGCACAGCTGTGGTGGTGTCGCCGTCGCGTGGTGGGCGCCGCTCGACGGGTGAGGTATGACCCAATGGGCAATGCGGGTCGACCTGCTTTAGAATGCTATGATTTGGTGGGCTGTTGTGGACTGTTTAGTAGGCTATTTTTGCGGGGCGGACTAGCGGCTTAGCGGACAGGCCTGTCCCACTTGCAACCCTAGTTCCATACTTGGAATCTTCAAAATAATTAATTTGAAAACCCTAAACCGGTGGCTTACCGTTTACGTGCGGATTCGACCAACCCCTTTTCTGGTTTTCGGAAACCTGACAATCGTATTTGTATTAATTTCCCCTGTTCTGGTTTTCGGAAACCTGACCATCGTATTCGTATTAATTTGAATGTACTTTCATGTTACCAATGTATACCTAAAGCAAATATAGGCCAAAACCGGTCAAAATTACTGTTGTCCATTGAATTATGCTTGAATTTTATCTTTATTTCATTTTAACTTTGAAATTTTTTCTGATTTTCGGCCCTACGGGTTCTACCGGTGACCATCGGTAAAAATTTCTAACCGGTTTTCTGAACCCTGAGCAGAGTAATTTCCCCCAAAACATGTTGTAAAATTCTACCAAAGTCAAAGCAAAAGGCATATCTACCTATGTACACTCATGCGTTCCATGCATGATGATGATGCATGCATTTCGCATCAGTTGAGGTTTTCCAAGGCGAGCCGTAGAGCATCCATGTAGTTCTCGCACAGCTTCGCCACCATCCCGGCCACCGCCTCCGCCGCGACCTCCAACGCCTCCGCCACGGCCTTCGCCACCTCCTCGCCGCCGTCCCGCGCCGCCTCCAGGAGCTCCACGACCGCCGACGCCGCGAGCTCCGCCGCGCCGGCCGCCACGCTCCAGAGGAACTCAAGGAACGCCGAGACGACGGCCACCGCCACGTCCCAGACCACGCCGAAGACGAACTCGCCCGCTGCGCCGAGCGCGTCCCTGATCGCCTCGAGCGCCGCGTTGGCCGCCTGCCCCGGCATCCTGACCAGCTGCACGACGCCGACGACGAGGAGGGCCAGGCCGCGGAGGAGCACCAGGGTAGCGAGCTCCACGCACGAGCCCAGAAGCCATAGTGCTAGCTTCACAAGCACGACAAGTGCCATGCACTTACTTAATTACTACTAGCCACAAACAAAATGTGTAGTCAGAGAGATTTGGTGACCTTATATATTTGGAGAGAGAGAGTTTTTGGTGTTGCTTGGAGTGCAAGGAGAGGCGTCGAGCCGTCGATCGAGGATGGTTGTTCCGTGTGAGGTTTTCTATGGGAGCTAACTTCTGTGAGTTGAGGTGGTCCACAAGTCGTTGCTTCTAAGGTTTACTTTGATCGACGCATGGCTCGTTGCTTATGGTGCAAATTGGTATTTATTTTTTTGGTACTTGAATTGTATTGTGTGCGTGCTGATGCATGTGTTTGAATAAGACATCTTTTGGTATTTAATTTGAAAACTGATCGCCCAATGGTGGTCGATTATATGTACGTATTTGCATAAGTCAGTGAGACCAGTGGTAATCAGGATTTTAAGGATAGGTGTTCGGAGTTGACAAAATATTGTTTGGTGTAAAAAGCAAATGTACACAATAACAAAAATCAAAGTTTAAATTGTTTTTACTAAAGACAACATCTCAAAATAATTAAAGAAAATATAATTTAACTCGACGATTCTTCATGCCTTGAAGCGTGATATCATGTCATCATCCTTAATTTCTTGCTTCAGAAATGTAACAAAACAATCATTCAAGTATTGAATCCCATGCTATTCCACAAAGATTTTATATCTATCATTCCTCTTCATTCACAAAGACACAATATCATCATTAATGGATTTTTGTAGCCTATCGATACAACTTTGCGACGACTGAGCCTATGGATAAATTATGATGTCGTGGAGTATTTTTTGACTTAGAACTGAACAATTGAACAACAAGTAGGTGACATTTTCCTTCCATTGGATACATGGATATAATACAGTGGTGATTTTGCTTATTGACATGCTTATGAGTTAATCTATATCAAAACAAAAATTAGTGGAAGAGCTTGACAATCATGGCAATTGATATCACCGAAGTGGATCTACCTTGAGATTTATCTGAAGTACTACTCCTCCTAAGTCATGTCTACCAGGGATTTTTTTTTCGGCCGATTTTCGGATCTACCGGTTTTGTCGGCACCCCCGGTAAGATAGTAAACCGGGCCCGAAAAATTCGGCCCAGTTTCAAGTTTCAACGAAGGCCGGCCCAGTCCAGACGTCCAGTGCAGTCCTTCAGCCTCCTCTTCGCAAGACAGTTGCCCTAGCCGCCCCTAGTACTCTCGTGAGTTCCTGAGTCTCTTAGCCATTCCCCGATCCAGTGATCCCCAATCCCGAATGGAGCTCTCGACTCCCCTTCCTCCGGTCTATCTCTCCCCCTGGGCACTGCCTCCCCCTGGCGCCACCGGTTCTTGGTACCGTCGGCCTTCGGCTCCCGGCGCTGCGCCGCCGTCGCCTCCTCCTGCGCCGCGCTGGCTTGCTCCCTCGCATGCTCCCCTGCCCTCGGCTCGCTTGGCTTCGGCTCGCCTCCCCTTTGTGTTGGGCGGCGAGGCTTATCTGCACGGGGAAGATGTGCAATCAGCTTGGGTTTATTTGATATAGAGAGCTAGCTTATTTGCTAAGATTTCACAAAAGTTCTTGCATTTCCAAACAGGGGCTTGGTAAATTCAGTGAGGTAGGGAGACTGGGAGACAGAGAGCTAGCTTATTTGCTAAGTGATTGTTTGCTAAGAAGTTTATAGCACTACATCTTTGAATTTTCTTCAAAATTCAAATTTTGGTTTGAAAATTTTGGCCGAAATTTGCCGAACAAAACCAAAAATCAGTAAAATCGGCCTTATCGGCACCCCCGATAAAAAATATATGCTGGTAAAAAAATTCCTGATGTCTACCAGGGAAAAACTTATCGGATGCAAATTTTTACCGGGGGGACTAGTAAGACCGGTTTTTGCGAAAATCCAAAATTTTGGCCGAAATTTTCAAATTTGTTTTGAAATTTTGGGATTTTAAATTAAAAAAAAAAAATCAAATTCGAACAAAATTCAAGCAAATTCGAATTTTTTTTGGACAAAATTCATCAAAACGAAAATTTCGGAGCTCATTTGAATCTTACCGGCCCCCACCGGTAACACTGGTTATCGGTGGTAACGGGCGAAAATCGGCCGATAAGTTTTTCCCTGATGTCTACTTGCGTCGCGTCGCTTCCCTACTCCGCTGCTCGTTCGCGCGGTCTCCACTACTCGCCCATGTGGCCTCCCTGCTCGATTTGGCCGTTGTAGCGCTGCCTCGGGCCTCCCTCGTTCCACCCCCACCCCCACCCGGTACCTTCGACAAGCCGCCGCTTATCGCCTGCGTGTCCATTTCGAGGGAGAGAGAATGTGTGTGCGATGTGAGATGCGTGAGAGGGAGATCTACGAGGTCGGTTGGGCCATTGGGGCCTTAGGAAATGGGTTAATTTGGTTTGAGAGGGAAGGTTTAGTGGGCTGAGAGGACGATGTTAGTGGGATTGAACCGATGAAAACTATTGGGGTACAAACATATAGCATTTGACCCAATTAAGAGTACATATGTGTAACATATCTACTATATACTGAATTTTTGAAAAAAAGGGTCACTACTACAAAAAGGCTAATACTGGACGTCTCATCACACACGGTTGACTAAAACCATTTGTATTAAATACAATCATAGACGGTTTTGGTTTAGCGACCGTCTGTGTTACTGGCTACGCTAAAAACCATCTTTGAAGAAGTAATATCACAAACAGTTCATGTTGAAAACCGTCTATGAAGTATCATAGATGGTTCTGAATAAGAACCGTCTATCTGTCTGTGATACTTCACAGACGGTTTTCAACACGAACCGTCTGTGACTTCCCGTCCTCATCATAAATGGTTTGTATTAAAAACCGTTTATGATAAGTATCTCCCGATTTTATCTGACTCTACGACTTGAAATGCTTAACTCTGTGATTTTACCATGGCTTGCAATGCCTAACTCTCTGATTTTACCATGGCTTGAAATCACTAACTCTGTGTTTTAATCAGAGTGTTAGTGATTTCAAGCTATGGTAAAATCAGAGTGTTAGTAATTTCAAGCCATGGTAAAATCAGAGAGTTAGGCATTGCAAGCCATGGTAAAATCACAGAGTAAGGTAAAATCAGGAGATACTTTTCACAGACGGTTTTTAATATGAACCGTCTGTGATACTAGCTCATCATAGACGGTTTTTGTTTGAAACCATTTGTGATTCGCGAAAATTTTTGAACGCTTGCGCGGGAGGAGAAATGTTTTGGCACTGTCCTTATATATTATACCCACCCTCGCATTGTCTTCCATCAGTCTCTCCCTCTCTCCTCTCCATGCCGAGCTCCGACGACCGCCCTCGATTCCCTGGTGCGGTTCGGCGAGGAGACGCAGCCGACGAGGAGGAGGAGGAGGGACGCGCAGGAGCTCCATGTCTGCCGTAGGAGGCAGACTGTCGGAAGGTACGTGTATATCATCAAAACATACACAATTTGTTGGCTGTTTGATGGTTCTTATTTTATTTGTACCTAATGCCGGAACGCCGCGTTTTCGGTCGTCTCTCATTTTCCTTGCCAACGAGCTTGAGTCGAATTCGGACGACAGGCAAGAACAGTTTGTGATATGCTTGTGAGGTACATAGAGAAGCTCATCATACCAATCCAAGAAGTCGATGAGTTCTTCAGGAACTTGGAGGCACAAATGGTTTCTAGCTAGTTTAACTTTGTAATTTTATTCTTTTTTTCCCATTCGGATGGGACGTTATGAAATCTTTTGGTTTTCCTTTTGCTAGATTGGTCTCTCCTACAATGTGTTTGCTATCAGAATTTTAATTGGATTTTAGTTGTCTTGCTAGAGGTTGCATATGGAAACTACTATCTAGCAATTGATTGGTTTGACTTAAAATCCCATTTTTTTGCAATAGAAAAAAATTATCACAGACGGTTCTTATTCAGAACCATCTGTGATAGCTTTTTCACAGACGTTTCAAAAACCGTCTGTGATAATCTTATGTCATTACTGACCCATAAACTCAGATAGCTCACAAAACCGTCTTTGATGACGTTTTTGAACCGTTTGTGAAGACCTTTTCTGTAGTAGTGGATGTTTAGCCAAACACCCATAACCTAGGTGGGTCCGCCCCTTGAGTGAGATAACACGGTCTAAATTAAATTATGCGCGTGGTTTGACTGGAATGTAATATATCCATGGATAGCAACAGCAAGACATAATAGTCAACGGGTTTTTTTTTTGAAAAAAAATCTTGGATGTTGATTTTATAGTATTCAAGACATTTTTACTTAAAACTATACATAATAATCGAGAAACTTAGGGGACTTGAGACAGCAAGAGTACAGTGTCAATTGAGGACATATGGTACACTTCACATGTGCCAATTTTTTCGAAAATGCTGTGGGGATCATGCAAGGGACAAGGGGAACACTAGCTCAAATACATGAGAAAAACGTACCAAGGGGGAGCTCTAATCTCAATGTGGAAAAACTCTTTGACGAATATACGTCTGATTCACTGATTTTCTGGCAAATCTGGCTATTTTTACCTATTGATTTTTTTTAAAAGCTTTGTTTGCGTATTTTGAAATTTGGGATATACATATATACTAGAAACAATTAGGCGAAGAAGTTGGTTTGAAAGGGGTATTTGCCTATTAGGGGCTTGAACCGCCTTAACTAGCTTGGGTAACAAAAAAACGGACCCCACCAGCTTAATCGAAAATCGTTGGAAACTGTCCATACAAAACCGGGCCCATTTTTGCCGGCTTTCGAAACCCTGGTATAATCAAATGGAAATCCCAAAAGGTCTAACATACCCTACATTCTGATATTTTATATTTATGCACCCCCTGAAATTGCATATTTTTCTTTGACAGGGTTTGAAACCGATTCAAGTCACTGGTCATGTGTTGTTATCATTTGAGGGAACACCGGTCAATTTTTCCTATTAGTAAAATACTACGGAACGCCAAAATTACCCTTACAATCGATTTTTCCTTCCAATTAGGGTGACAACGGATCACAATAGGGTGGATATTGGTCTTCTCGGATCTGAACCCATATTTTTTCTCTGGATTAAAAAAATACAAATTAGGATTATTCGGAACATGGGCACACGATGAATATTGGTCCGATACTAATAGGTGACAAATAAACATTTGGATATTACACACAAATAGAAAAGAATATTGGTTTCACCATACCAATTGCTACCAACGTTTCAACATGAGTGCATGGTATAACCTCATACATAACTTCGAATACGATGTCTTGATATTAAGTTTGACACAACATATGTTCATACAAAAGCAAAGTACGAAAAACCGGACCGGCAATTGAACCAGTCAAGCAGCCGGTTCACCGGTCCAACTGCCGGTTTACCAATCCAACCGCCGGTTTTTACGTATACAAATATTATATTTATTTGTCAAAGATAATACTAATAATCATAGTAAAAAATTCAGTTTTAACAATTGGTAGTCCAACATCAAAGCTAATGTAAATTATGTAATACTCCAAATCTCCCATACATTGTGATCATACTACAAAATTGTTGATGTATAATGCAGACAGAAGTATGGAACACAAACAATAAATAAAAATGAATCATGATTCATGTCAAGATTTCAGAACTAAATGTGGTTCATCCGTTCATCGGTTCATGTCAGCGTACAAAAATCATCCGTTCATCGGTTCATGTCAGCGTACATGGAGCAGAGCAACCACAATAATGACCGCCGTCTCGCCGCCGTGAAGCAGCTCCTCGCCGGCTCGCCGCGTCGTCGGGAGGGCTCTTGCCGTGCGGCGCCCTCTTTGTGAAGCCCCGCCGGCGCCGGGAGTCCAGGCCACCTCACGCCGTCGGGATGGTGTCAGGATTCGAATGGAGTAAGTCTGAATGCCTAAGTCAGTTTGTTCAAAGTTTTGTTCAGAGTATCAGTTTTCGGAAGACCAGAAGAAACTCGGCGCTAGAAGGAACGTTTCGTCGACTTCAACTCAGAAGTACTGAATCGATCTGAGCCGAAGATGGATACTTAAAAAAACAATCGAACGGGTGTAATAGGTCCCAGTGATTATAGTTAAACACTGTTGATGTCATCTTGTTGGTCATCTCGTCATTTCAGTTTTACTCTTCATCTCACTGTAAAAGAACTTCTTTACCGAACTGTAAAACTTTGGGTATATAAGCCCTAGCGACGGTAATAGAATCAAGTTGGATGAAGCATACACTTAGATTCTCATAGAGTAAAGTAGCTCTAGGTTTGCTTTATCGTTCTTTCCCCAAATCCGATTGAAATCCCACGAAATTGCCAAACACATTTGTCAGATCGTCTTGGATCCTGACAGTAGATATCAGAGCTTCTTGATTCTTGGAGTGGTGAAGGTTGGCGACAGATCTCGATCTGCTGCTGAAAAATCCCTGAAATCGACTGGTTTGATGTCGTGAATCTGTGTATATGGTATCAAAGACCAGATCCCAGAATAAGATGACCGGGGAGGAAGGGAGTTTTGATGCTAGATCTGAGATTGCAGTGATCAGAGAAGAGATAGCAGAACTCAAAGGGATGAGGTCAGAGATGGCGGAAATCAGATCTCTGTTGAAGAAGCTCTGTCCACCAGAACCAGATGGAACAACGCACGCCACGACTAGTGAGGTAAATGCTTCTGTTCCACCCGCAGCAAGTTTGGGTGACCAGTTGAAATGGGGTACGGGAGGTAGAAACATAACTGAACCAGTTAATACCAATGTTGGAAAGGACATTACTGGGGCTCACTTTTACATTGAACCCAACACTATCAATCCGTCTCTAGCACCAGTTTTAACCACTAATGTTCGAACAAGCTCACAAGGATGTCTGAATGTACCTGTTCGGCCGATTGGGGGACAAGCACAAAATGGAAATGGAAACCATTATGGCATCAATTGGAATCATCCTTTTCTGAGTAATTCCCAATACAATCCTGTCACTGGGCAGTTCTTGAACATAGACCATACCAATCAAAATGCAGGAGTTAGGATGTTGGATTTTCAGGGAAATCACCAATTTGGTAACACTGGTAATGCATCACATTATGCGGAGGCAGTGATAAGAGGACCGAAATTAGAAATTCCATATTTCAATGGAGATGACTCTGTGGAGTGGCTGAAACAGTGTGAACAATTTTTCGCGTT
Source organism: Phyllostachys edulis (assembly GCA_036346405.1). Classification (NCBI taxonomy): domain Eukaryota; kingdom Viridiplantae; phylum Streptophyta; class Magnoliopsida; order Poales; family Poaceae; genus Phyllostachys; species Phyllostachys edulis. The sequence goes on along the minus strand of CM070547.1, from coordinate 53,315,506 downwards.
GTCGGGCACCCCTGTAGAGCAGTGGGTGAATTTGGCCACATCTAATTTTCAGGGGAGAGCAACAAGGTGGCTAAAGGGAATAGGAGTTCCTTGGCAGATATTAAACTGGACTCAACTCTGTGCCATGATAGTTGATCGTTTCTCGGAAGCAAATGCTCATGATGCTGTGGAGCAGTTGCAAAATATGAAGCAAGGTGGGTTACCAATATCTCAATACATTGACAAGTTTGAGGAATGCATGGCATTGGTTAAGAGAGATCACCCATACATTCAGGAGGCATTTATGATGAGCTGTTTTATTGGAGGATTGAGAGCTGAAATCAAGCATGATGTAAGTGGGCAAAGACCACAAGGGCTAATGGAGGCATATTGGTATTCCAAGGTCTATGAGAAGGCAGGTGCTGCAAAAAGATCTCAACCAATTGGAGGTTTCAACAAGAATAAATATTCTACAGGAAACAGTGGTCAATACAGATCTAATCCAAGGACAGTACAAGTAAATGCTGACAAGAATGGGGCTAACAAGAACACACTTAATACTGGAGAGAAAGTATCAAGGGCTTGTTGGTATTGTCAGGAGCCTTGGTCAGTGAACCATAAATGCAAAGTGAAAAGAGCCATACATGCTCTGTTATTGAAAGAAGACAGTGAGTCTCAGTGGACTGAAGTTGAAGACAAAGGAGTAGAAGATGGCTATATTACAGCTCCGGACAGTCCAAAACAAAACAGTGAACTGGAGAACAAAGAAGAATTAATGCAACTCTCCCAACATGAAGTGCAAGGGACTTGTGGACCTGCTACTTTTTTTTCTGGTTACTATGGTTGGAGGTAGAGGGGCTATAGCATTGGTGGACAGTGGAAGCACAAACTCTTTTATGGATTTCGAATTTGCTGTTAAGAGCCAATGCCATTTTACTTCAGCGACAGAGAGAAAGGTTACAGTAGCCGGAGGTGGGGAACTAAAAACTGATTCAATAGTTAAGGACTTGTGTTATAAGGTCCAAGGGGTTAACTTCAAGGGATCATTTAGGCTACTAAACCTCAAAAGCTATGATCTCATACTCGGGGCAGATTGGATCTATGAGCATAGCCCTATTATGTTAGATCTAAAGAAGAGACAGCTATCAATTTGTAAACAGGGAAGGACAGTAATGCTGAAGGACTTCACTGAGCCAAAAGATAAGTGTATGATTACTGCTGCAAAACTGGGAAAGATGGCAAAAAAGGGGGTAATGGGTTGTTTGATACATGCCAAATTTGAACCGGAGGAGATAGAGTTCAAGAGCAACAATATTCCAGAGGATATTAAGGCAGTACTCAGTCAATTCTCAGATGTATTCAGAGTGTTAGACAGATGGTACGGCAGCCCCTCATTGGGCCTGCTCGTCTATATTTGGGCCTAGTGCCTATATGGCTAGGATAGATAGATTGATCTATATTAGGCAAGGATCTCCACTGATTGGTTCTATTTCTATAAACCCTAGGCCATCCTTGCCTATATATATGTAACACCATATCTCTCATAATCAATCTACTAATTCCCTTTTGCCTAATCCTACATGGTATCGGTAGCCTAGGTTTTCTTCTTGCCCTCCGCCTAGGTTTCTTCTTCTTCTTGCATGCGCCTCCTCCCATTGCGCTCCTTCCCCCTGCGCCATCTCCTCCCTCAGGTTGCCATCATCAGCCACCCTGCCTCCCTCTCTCGAGGCGAAGCCGCCGCCCGCCGCTGCCAGCCTTGAACCATGCCTTGTGCTTGGCCTTGTGTGAGAAGCAGGCAGCCTGACCACCAGCGCGCCTCCCAGCGTGCCGCCGCCCTTGAGCTGTCGCCGCCACAGAACAGGAAGCGAGGCCGCCGCTAAGGCGGCTCATGGTGAACAGCGCGCGCCGCTCACGCCGCGCGCTGCTGGCTGCCTGGTGGTGAGGCCTCGCGCGCGCCTCACCGCGACACAGCGCAACCTCCGCCCCCCCTCCACGACGCCCTGCTTCTCCATGAAGCTGCCGTCCTCGCCAACCTTCACTCGCAGGCCGTCGGCGTCCAGAACATCCGCACTCTCGTGCCGATCGTCCTCGAGCACTCCTCGGCCAGTACACGGTGGCGCGGTATTCCTCCTCGCCTTGGGAAAGTTAGCCCTCGAGGACCATGTTCTTCAAGGCGACCCCAACCCGCCTTCCGGATGAGCACGCATGGACTGCGTGGTCAAGTCTTGGCTCTACGGCGCCATCTCCCCCGAGCTGTCCGACATGGTACCTCGTTCCCGCTCCTCCGCTCGCTCGGTGTGGCTGGCCGTGGAGTCCCAATTTCTGGGGAACGTGGAGACACGCGCCCTCCACCTCGACGCCGAGTTTCGGACCTTCGCCCAAGGGGACCTCTCCATCACCGACTACTGCCGGCGCCTCAAGGGCATGGTGGACGCCCTCGAGGACCTCGGCGAGCACGTTCCCGACCGCACTCTCGTCCTCACCCTGCTTCGCGGCCTCAACGAGAAGTTCGCCTCCATCCGTCTCCACCTCCAGCGCGGTCGTCCCTTCCCCACGTTCCTGGAAGCCCGGAACGATCTGCTGCTCGAAGAACTGAACCAGGCGCATCGCTCGACCGCGCCATCCACTGCTCTGGTGGCTGCCAGCGCACCGCATGCTCCTTCGGTGCCTACACCGCGTTCGGAACAGCTGCCTCCACCACCCAGTACTCGGCGGGGCAAACGTGGCGGCAAACGGGGTGGGCGACCATTGCTGCGCCTCTGGTGAACGGCGCCAGGTGGGCGGCCATTGCTGCTGCTTCTACCGTGAACGGCGCCAGGCGGCGTGCCTGGCCCTCCTACCTCCACCCATGGCGGGTTCCATCGGATGTATGGACCCGTCCTCCTTAGCGCCCATCCCCCCGGACCGCCCAGCCGAGCTGCGCGGCGCACTTCAGCGAACCCTCGCCGCGCTCTCTGGTGGTGCCGCGAACACTGGCACCATCTCCACCACCAGGGTTCAATCCTTGGGCTGCCCCAGGGTGGAACCAGGCGGACCTCGCTCGCTCCTTCAACACTATGACGTTGCCACAGCAGCCACAACAGGACTGGTACTTCGACTCAGGGGCTACCTCGCACATGACTTCCGATGCGGGTATTCTTTCACACACCTCTCCTCCCCAGTACCCTGTTCCATCTTCAATTGTTGTCGGTAATGGTTCGCTTCTTCCTGTTACCTCCACTGGCGCAACTACCCTCCCGGGTCACCTTCATCTTAATAATGTTCTTGTCTCTCCAAAACTTATTAAGAATCTTATTTCCGTTCGCCAGTTCACATCTGACAACAATTGCTCTGTGGAATTTGACCCTTACGGTTGTTACGTGAAGGATCTTGATCTCGAGCGAGATAAATCGAGTACAATAGCTCCGGGCCTCTTTACCCACTGCGCCTTCCTGCTGCTGGTGCTCTTCATGCCTCCACCTCCGCGTCCCTGTGGCACCGCCGTCTCGGACATCCTGGACCCGAGGCCCTCTCCAGTCTTATGCGTGCTTCCTTAATTCCGCATTGTAATAAAGACACCAGTCCAGTTTGTCATGCGTGTCAACTTAGTCGCCATACTCGTCTTCCTTTTCATACATCTATGTCACGAGCAACTCATAATTTTGATCTGGTTCACTGTGACTTGTGGACCTCTCCTGTAGCCAGCATCTCTGGATACAAATATTACCTGGTTGTTCTTGATGATTGCTCTCACTATGTTTGGACGTTTCCTCTGCGACTCAAGTCTGACACCTTTTTAACTCTCTCCAACTTTTTTGCTTATGTCTCCACCCAGTTTGGCGCCACCATTAAAGCAGTCCAGTGCGACAATGGCCGCGAGTTCGACAACTCCAGCTCCCGCACGTTCTTCCTTAGCCGTGGCGTTCACCTCCGGATGTCATGTCCCTACACCTCCGCTCAAAACGGCAAGGCTGAACGTATGCTTCGCTCTCTGAATGATGTCATTCGTTCCTTGCTTTTTCAGGCTTCCGTTCCGCCTTCATACTGGGTTGAGGCCTTGCACCACGCCACCTACCTCCGCAACATCCTACCCACTAAGACACTCGACGACCACACCCCGTATCACGCCCTCTTCGGCTCTGCGCCTGTGCTCGATCATCTTCGTGTCTTTGGTTGCGCTTGCTATCCTAACCTCTCCGCCACTGCCGCCCACAAGTTGGCTCCGCGTTCCGCGTTGTGCATCTTCCTTGGCTATTCTGACAATCACAAAGGGTACCGGTGTCTTGATCTCGCTTCGAACCGGGTCATTATTTCTCGGCATGTCATCTTTGATGAACATTGCTTTCCCTTCGTGACTCAGTCTGCCTCTCCGGCTCCGGCGGATCTCTCATTTTTGGATGATTTCACTAATCATGTGCCGCTTCCCATAGGCCCGGCTCGCTCTTTGTTTCCCGCAGGTTCGACGCCGCCATCTACAGCGCCTTCCTGCCTCCCCTTGTCGGGCGGCCTTTGGATAGCGCCACCTGACCTGTCGCGGCTCGGCGCTTCACCGGCCCGCACAGCCACGTGCGGCACCGGCGCTAACGGCTCGCCTGACCACGTGCGGCTCAACCATTCTTTGCTCCGTGATCGTGAGTTCGCCGTCTACTCACGCCGGCCTGCACCACCACCGGCGCCCACTGCTTCTCCAGGATCTGCAGCCAGTCCGGCTCCCGCTGCACCTGCTACAATACCTGCAGGCGCTGTCCCTGCCCCTCCGGTGACGAACCAACATGCCATGACGACTCGGGCTAAGGCTGGGTATCGCATTCCAGCTGTATACCACGCCTCGCCCCTTTCGCCGCTCCCGAAGACCTTCCGCAGCGCCCTTGCCGACCCCAATTGGCGGGCAGCTATGGAAGAGGAATATGCTGCCCTTCTTCAGAACCACACGTGGGATTTGGTGCGCGTCCTCGGCCAGCGTCGTCTCGGGAAGTGGATCTTCAAGCACAAGCTTCTAGGTGATGGATCTCTGGGCGCTATAAAGCGTTGGGTTCTTCGTGGATTCACCCAATGACGGTGTCGACCGGCGAGACTTTCGGCCGGTTGTCAAACCGCCACGATCCTGCTTGTCTTTGTCTCGGCCTTGTCGGCGATGGCCCATCCACCGGCTTCGATGTCAAGAATGCATTCCTCCATGGGGCGCTTTTGAGGCGGTCTCTTGCTCCCGGCCTTGAGGTTCGAGGACCCGCAAGTCTGGCCGTCATCGCTGAGCAGATCACTCTATGAGTGCAAAGCAGCACCACGACTGGAACGGCCGCTCGCCGCTCACCTTGTGACCACAGGGTTCACGAGGCCGTCGGCGCTCATTGTTCGTCTACCACCGCATGAAGCGTCTGATGTACTGCTCCTCTACGTCGACGACATCGTTCTCACTGCCTCCTCGCCGTCCCTCCTTCGGCGTGTCATTGAGGCATTGCAGCTCGAGTTCTCCATGAAGGATCTGGGGCCTCTCCATCACTTCCTCGGGATGCATGTTCAGCGTTCTGGTGACAGTCTGTTCCTATCTCAGCGACAGTACATGGTGGATATTCTTGCTCGGGCTGGCATGTCCGACTGCAAACCTTGCAACACTCCAGTTGACACTCAGCCCAAGGTTCTTTGCGGCCTCGGCGGTCTGTCTGAGATCCCGGCGACTCTCGCGACTTAGTGGCGCCCTCGATATCGACATTCACCGGGCGGACATCTCTTATGCAGTCCAGCAGATCTGCCTTCACATGCATGATCCTCGGGTACCCCATCTTGCTGCTCTGAAGCGCATCCTTCGGTACATTCAAGGCACTCTTGACACAGGCCTTGTTCTTGACCGTCTGCCTTGATCAGACTTGGTGGTATTTCGGATCTTGGTTGGGCGGTTGTCGAGATACGCCGGTCTACCGGGATATGCGGTGTTCCTCGGTGACAACCTCGTCTCATAGTGCATAGCGCCAATCCACGATGTCTCGATCGGTGGCGAAGCGAATACCGTCTTTGTGCTATTGTCGCCGAAGCCACACAGGCTGCGCCGGCTGCTCCTTGAGCTCGAGCGCCCTCGGCCATGCAACACTTGTCTCTTGTGACAACATCGGCCACGGTCTACATGTCCACCAACCCGTTCGGCACCGGCGCACCAAGCACATTGAGATTGATCTCCGCCGTCCGAAGGCGTGTGGCTCTAGGTGAGACCAAGGTTACTGCGTTCCCTAGCGTCGCGGTTATTGACATATTCACCAAAGGGCTTCAAGTTCCGTCTTCAACGAGTTGAGATCCGATCTCAGCGTTCGCGAGCTGCGGCTTGACTGCGAGGCGTGTTAGGCAGATGGTGCAGCGACCCCTCATTGGGCACCTTTCGTCTATATTTGGGCCTAGTGCCTATATGGCTAGGATAGATAGATTGATCTATATTAGGCAAGGATCTCCTTGATTGGTTCTATTTCTATAAACCCTAGGTCATCCTTGCCTATATATATGTAACACCATATCTCTCATAATCAATCTACTAATTCCCTTTTTGCCTAATCCTACACAGAGAACCGCAAGGGCTACCTCCAGTGAGAGATTGTGATCATGCCATTCACCTCAAGGCTGGAGCTGAACCACCAAATGTTAGACCTTATAGAACACCACATTATCAGAGGGAAGCAATGGAAGGCATTATTACTCAACTGTTAGAGAATGAAGAGATCAGGAACAGTGTGAGTCCCTACTCATCTCCAGCAGTTATGGTTAGAAAAAAAGACGGCTCGTGGCGCATGTGTGTGGATTATCGACAATTAAATGCAACGACCATCAAAAACAAATTTCCAATGCCAATCATTGAGGATTTGTTAGATGAACTCAATGGAGCTTGTGTCTTTACTAAGTTAGATCTCAGATCTGGTTATCACCAAATCAGGATGAAGGAATCTGACATCCCCAAAACTGCCTTCAAAACACACTTGGGACATTATGAATATTTGGTTATGCCCTTCGGATTAACAAATGCTCCTGTTACTTTTCAGGCATTAATGAACAATATCTTCAGTCCACACCTGAGAAAGTTCATACTTGTGTTTTTTGATGATATATTGATATACAGTAACAGTTTGGAAGAGCATTGTACTCATCTGCAGATAGCACTGACTATTCTCAGGAAAAATCGACTGTCAGCTAAGGAAAGTAAATGTGTATTTGCAGTAGCCCAAGTTGAATATTTAGGACACATTATCAGTGGGAGGGGAGTCACCACAGACCCTAGGAAGATTTCAGATATCTTGGAGTGGCCAAGACCTCAAACAACAAAGCAATTGAGAGGATTTCTAGGATTGACTGGATATTACCGAAGATTTGTGAAAGGGTATGGTCAAATATGCAGCCCATTATTTGATTTACTAAAAAAAGAGGCTGGAGAATGGCAAGATTCACACACAGAAGCTTTTGAAACTTTAAAAAGAACTATGACTAAGTGTCCAGTCCTAGCCTTGCCGGATTTCTCTCAAACCTTTACTATTGAAACAGATGCTTGTGGGGAAGGAATTGGAGGAGTATTAATGCAAAAGGGATGACCTGTAGCCTATTTCAGTAAAAAATTGGGAGTCAAGGCTTCAGCACAATCAATTTATGATAAAGAGGCTATGGCTATCCTTGAGGCTCTAAGGAAATGGAGGCATTACTTCCTAGGGGGCAGCTTGATCATTAAGACAGATCAGCAGAGTCTCAAGTACATTACCACACAAATATTCACTGAAGGTATACAACACAAACTCTTACTCAAACTTCTGGAATTTGATTACACCATAGAGTATAAAAAAGGGAAAGAAAATCTGGTGGCCGATGCATTATCAAGGAGAGATGTGAGCATATCGTCTGATGAACTAGTTTGTAATGCTGTGATAACTATACTTCCTGAGTGGGTACAAGATGTTAAAGGCAGTTATGTTGGAGATACTATTAGTCAAAAATTATTGGAAGACTTGCAACAACAACCAAATAACTTTCCTGAGTACTCTCTAGTATCGGGTCTTATCAGATATCATGGCAGGATTTTTGTGGGCAGCATGGGTGATATGAGACAGAAAATTCTAGCTGATTTCCACTCATCAGCAATTGGAGGGCATTCTAGGAGAAGGGCTACATATCAAAGGATTAAGAAACTCTTTTATTGGCCAAGGCTTCAGAAGAGTGTAGATGAGCTGATCCAGGTGTGTCTTATTTGTCAAGTGGCTAAATCTGAAAACATTCATATTCCGGGACTGTTGGAACCATTGGAAGTACCTGACATGGCATGGTCTCACATCTCCATGGACTTTGTAGAAGGATTACCAAAATCAAGGGGAAGGATGTCATCTTGGTAGTGGTGGATAGACTAACCAAATACGCTCATTTCATCCCACTCTCACATCCCTACTCTGTTCAACAGGTGGTACAGCTATTCATGGACCATATATTCAAATTGCATGGTATGCTAGTGGCCATAATCACTGATAGGGACCGGATCTTCACCAGCAAATTGTTCCAGGAGGTATTCAAAACACTAAGAGTCTCTCTTCGCTTAAGCACGGCTTACCACCCTCAAACCGACGGCCAAACCGAACGAGTAAACCAATGCTTGGAAGCATATCTTAGATGCATGACATTCCAAGAGCCCAAGGAGTGGTTGACTTGGTTGAACCTTGCTGAGTGGTGGTATAACACCACTTATCACACTTCATTGAAGATCACTCCATTTCAAGCACTATATGGCTATCATCCCCCACAAATTGGAGAATTGACCATACCATGCAACATCTCAGATGAGGCTCGGATCTCTGTAGAACAAAAGGAAGAAATGATGCTGAGAGTCAAGGACAATCTGAAACAGACTCAAGCTCGAATCAAACACTTTGCTGACAAGAAGAGAACGGAAAGGAGTTTTCAAGTAGGAGATATGGTATATTTGAAGATGCAACCATATAGACAGAATGCTTTTGGATTGAGGGGAACTCTGAAACTTAGATCCAAATATTATGGACCATTTAGAGTCATGGAGAGAATAGGAAAAATGGCTTATAAGCTGCAACTTCCTGATGACTCCCTCATCCATCCTGTTTTTCATGTAAGTCAGCTTAAAAAACATGTGGGAAACAATGTCGTTCCTCTCCCTGGGCTACCTTTGGTAGGACCGAATGGAAAAGTGAAGATGGGGCCAATGGAAATTCTGGAGAGGAGAGTTGTACCCAGAGGAAACGAGCCTGTGGTTCAGTGGAAAGTGAAATGGGAAAATTTGAGTGATGCCGATGCTACTTGGGAGGATGCATCCTTTATTCAGAAGACATTTCCAGATTTTCATCCTTGAGGACAAGAATGAAGTTTTGAAGGGGGTATTGTCAGGATTCGAATGGAGTAAGTCTGAATGCCTAAGTCGGTTTGTTCAAAGTTTTGTTGAGTGTCGGTTTTGGAAGACGGAAGAAACTTCGGTTGCTAGAAGGAGCGTTTAAATCGACTTCAACTCGAAATCTTGAATCGTCTGGCGAAGATGGATACTTAAAAAACAATCGAGCAGGTGTAATAGGTCCCGATGATTATAGTTAAACACTTTGTTGATGTCATCTTGTTGGTCATCTCGTCATTTCGGTTTACTCTTCATCTCCTTTGTAAAGAACTTCTTTACCGAACTGTAAAACTTTGGGTATATAAGCCCTAGCGACGGTAATAGAATCAAGTTGGATGAAGCATATACTTAGATTCTCATAGAGTAAAGTAGCTCTAGGTTTGCTTTATCGTTCTTTCCCCAAATCCGATTGAAATCCTACGAAATTGCCAAACACATTTGTCAGATCGTCTTGGATCCTGACAGATGGATCGAGAGAAGCCAGAAACCAGAACTCCAAAAGAGGCGGCGGCGGTAGGAAGAACAGAGAGAGAGAGAGAGAGAATCTGCTAATGAGTAACGACTAACGAGTAAGGAAGGAAAGCCTTAATGCCAACGCAATCAGTCAATCCACTCATATTCAGCTCTTTCTATTTTTATTCAAGAAATTCACGTCGAAAAATAAAATGAAAAAACGATGGTATTTATGTCTTAAACACGAAACACTCGGTTTGGTAAAACCGGCTTTGGTTCGACGGTTCACTCAAAAACCGACCGACTCGGCCGGTTTTTTCCGGTCCGATTGCATGGGCATTCTTTGAGCTGAACCAAGCCGGCTAGGTCGCCGGTTACAGCTTTTTACGGTTTAACTAGCGGTTCGGTTCGGTTTTTTGTACTATGTACAAAAGCATATTCCAGTACTACAAACATCTTATGTAACATCCCAAGAACAAAAAAAATTCATAATTAAAGCATATTTATTTTTGATTTTGTGTTTTTTTCTGAATTATTTAAACCTTTTCTATTGTCTAGAAGTTAAAAGGATTTAATTTGAGCAACTAAAATTTGGCCAAAATCCAAAAATATTTAATTTAAGTTCAAAATGCATAGTTTTTCTACTATTTTTGAAAGAGAAAGAATTTTATACAAACAATATCACCCTCTCTAAATTTGGATTTGTATCCGGGATGCACTATGCGGATCTGGATGGATATTGAGATGGCTTCCCGAATCCGGCCCCGACTAGATCGGGCTTTGGATCGGAATATTCATCCTATTTTCAACCTGTTTCTAAACATTTTTCAGAAAACGAGCACCAGTCGGATTGAATGAACTATCCGATTCCGGTCCTAGATTCGGCAGGATATTGAAATGGCTTCGCGAATCCGGTCGAGACTCTAGATTGCGTGAAATATCCACCCCATTTTCAGTCCTACCTCGAAACATTTTCCAACTTTTTGCGCGTGTGGTCGGTTGTTGCGTGTGATGCCTGCGTGCGTGGGGGGCTTCGTGAATCTCAACTTTTTATTGACTAATAACAGCTAGCAACTAGGCATTAAACGAAGGCGAAATTAAAAATATGCCACTTCAGTTTCTTCTTCTTTTAAAATTTGCCATTATCTCTACTTTTATCCTGTTTTCTTTTCTTTTCTCTCATTTTCCATCAATTACCTACTGAACTACCTATTTTGCCCCCACTCTATTCCGATTCATCCCTTCTGAACACGCCAACCCCCAGCATGGAGATGGATGTTCTTGTGCCTCTCAAGAACAGCTACGATAACTTGCCCAGTGACAAGCTAAGGCTTTGCCTACTGTATTGCTCGCTATTTCCAGAGGAGTTCTCCATTTATAAGGAATGGATCATAGGCTCTTGCATTGGTGAAGGTTTCATAGATGACTTGTACCTTTGAGATGGATGAGATATACAACAAGGGGCATGACCTTTTTGGTGATCTCTAAGATTGCCTCTATGTTGGAGAGAGGTGAACATGAGGATCATATCAGTATACATCCCATGGTCCGTGCCATGGCTCTATGGATAACATTAGAGTTTGGCACAAAAGAGACCAAATGGCTTGTCCGCCGTGGGAATTTGGTGAAGGAGGCACCAGTGCATAGAAGTGGAGTGGCGCTTAGCGGATTTCTTTCATTGGAACAAAATTCTTGAGCTATATGAGAGGCCTAATTGTCCTTTCTTTGAAGGCGTTGATACTACAAGGTAACCCTTAATTGGACAAGATATCGATGGTTTCTTCCAATTCATGCCATCTCTCGAGGTGTTAGATCTTTTGCATACTTCCATCGGTGAATTACCTTGAGGATCGATGCATTAGTTGAGTTGCGGTACCTTGATTTGTACCACACAAACATCAAATCCTTGCCAAGGAGCTAGGAACACCTGGTGACTCTGCGATTCGACTTCTCTCATATATCTTGAGAAACTTACCTTGAGGGATCGGGAATGGGTAAAGTCATCACACCTTCCCTAGCCTCAAAGATCTGTATCTCCATGGCACAGCAAACTTCGGAATGAGTAGCGACACATGCATCTTTGTGGTTCCGTCACTAGTGAGCCTTAAGATTGTTGAGTGCCCAAGTCAGAAGAATTTGAAACTCTCTCTTTGAGAGTGAATGCAATACAATGCACAAGAAATTTGTGGGATGGGTTGGAGTGGGATGATGAGGAAGTCAAAGCGTGTTTCGTGCCCTTTGTTAGTCAATGTCTGAATTCAGTTCTATTTACTATGTTATATTCGTTCGTTCGGAGGATTGCTCTTTCCTCGTGGCGAGATTGCACTAAATTGAGATTGATGTGCACTCCCTCATTGCTAGTCTGAGATCGCATAGTGTTTCTTGTCGATTGTTGTGTAGTTGAGGTGTGTTATCGCTCTTGTATGATTGTACTCCTACAAGTTGGCGATTCGATCTTTACTTGCCCATGTTGGCCTTGTGAAACAAGCGAGGAAACCTGCAGCTCGGATCTGTGGCGGGGAGAGGCCGGCGGGGGGAGCAGGGAGGCCAAGACACATCTTTGTGCTTTCATTCTTGGTTCAAAGATGGATGCTCCATTCAATCGATGGCATGTTGAGAAGGGATGAATCGAAATAGAGAGAGGCAAAATAGGTAGTTCAATAGGTAATTGATGAAAAATGGAAGAAAAGTAGAGATAATAGCAAATTTCAAAGAAAGAAGAAACTGGAGTGGTATATTTCTAATTTCAACATATTGGATGGCAAATCTCGAAGTTGCGAGTTTCTCAGTGGCGTATATCAAATTTTGCCTTAAACGAAAATCACAAGATCAATTGTTCTGTCCACACAACAGAAAGTCGGAAAAGAAAAGGGCCCAAATTTAAAATGTAGACAATTATTTTCATAACTAAAAATAAAGTGGAAAATAAGAATTTGTAGAGCAATCAAACTTTACACTGCCAAAGATAAATCGAGTACAAACATGAACATAAACGGTTTGCACTTGTTTTTTTTTTTTTGGTGATAGGGAAGACATATGTAACACCCCTGCCTCACACGGAGTCCGGAATACTACTAAACTACACTAACTATCAATTTAAACATTAATTAACACTAAATTACAGCAAGCATGTCAATGATAAAACCCGTCCACAGGTTACAATAACACAAGTATAATGATTTGACAATCATGGATAATTAAATCATAGGAAGCATGGCAATGTAATAAACAAGATCAAAGCAAAACCAATTAAATCAAGTCTATTGAATAAATAATCAACTCCAACATATCAACTACGGCTAAGCAATAATATCAAATCTTAATTATAACTCATCATGTTAATAAAGTGCCGCATGACCAATGTTTCATGTAATGTATGACGTAATTCCAAGTGTACTAGCCATTCCCAAGTGAAATATTGTCAATAGTCACCTAAAAACAACAATAAAGCAAGAGTGAGTCAAAGACTCATCAAATACATAATAAAGACATAAACAACAGTTTATCAACCATAATAAAGGTTAACATCGCCATCTATCTATTTAATGTCATTATCATACACAAATAAACAAGTTATATTCCATATAGGTAAATTTGCACAATTTAACAATTTACTCATATATACGAATGCATAAATTTTTTTTTAAATAATCTATTTTTATTCAGAATTACAGAAATAATACTACCTTATTTTTTGTCAGAATTAATAATCATCAGTCGTCGTACCGTTGGGTGACTTACACCGAGTCGCCCAACCATTGGATGACTGGACATAGTCGTCCAACCACAGAGCACCAAGCGTTAGAGTCGCCTGGCAGTTAAGCGACTTTACCAAGTTGCCCAGTGGTTGAGCGACTTACTTAAAGTCGCCGCACCACTGGGTGATTTTAAGTAGCACCTCTGCTATTTAATAAATCCGATTGAAATAATTATGTGAGAATAAATGTTACATTTTGTAGGTATTACATGTAGAAAATCCTATTGTAGGATATTTTTTTGGAAATGAAAGGGTGGTGACATAGTTGGTTGGTTCGTTTGTGATTTTTGCAGAATCTGAAGGGTACAAAATTTATGAGACTCACAATAATATTTTGTGATCGTCGTATGTTGTTCTAGTGCGCTAAATATCTATAGAATTTTGTGAGGACGATAGAGGTAGCAATGATTCGTAACTACAAAGGTAAGTGATATTGCGATGCGCTAGGAAATTCATACACGGTGAACTTTGGAGAAATGGTGCAACGATAACAATACGACATTTGATCCGACAAGGGGTTACATGGCAAGTAGGCTAACGAACCAAGGATGGTACACGCATGCCTTTAGCAAATTAGATATACATGGGACATATGGACGAAGAGGGTGGGACTACTGCGTGGACTGTGGCCATTTGCCCTTTCTTGCGAGCTCGGTGTTATACTCCCCGCCGGCCGTCTTGGCCTCGACCGCCAATTCCCTCTTTTTCTCACGCTCCCTACGCCTGCACGCCTCTAGATGGACCTACGTCTCCCGCCGGATACGCTGGTTGTGCTCTTCGGTGCGGCACTCCTCCTCCCTCCTCTTGCGGTCCCTGTTGGTATCTCACTCATCGCAGTCGAGAGTCCACTGGTCGTGTGGGTGGATCCACATAGCGGATCCGGGGACTAGGGTAGACGGGAGAGATTGTTAGTGCAGACTTTGAAAGAGAAATGGTAGGGGAACATATTGCTACATGTCCTTACCAGTTGCCGATAGCATCTCGTGTCCCAACGGCGGTCGGGATAGTCGCTGGAGTAGTTCGCGCAACCCCAGTAACACATGCTCAGGCTTAGCCAGTGCTTGGACTTAAAGAACTTGCATCTATCCCTACACCAACAGAGGGGAGGCATCTCCCCCTCAGGCGGGTGTTACGGCGAACGCTCGGTTGGGATGTTGTGGTGGGGGTTGCTGCTAGGGGGGCGGCGTCATTGCGAGGAGGTGGCCTCCTGGCATGCTCCCTTTGTTCCTCCTGGGCCGCATACTCTATTTGCATTTCACGGAACTCCTCCCAGTGCTTGTCCATCTGAGCGAGATTATGTTGAAGTCTGGATGCAGGAGAACCCGACGTGGAAGAGATAGTACTTATATGCCGAGCCAGCGTTGCGTACGCGACTGAATTATAATTCAGTTGAAGGAAATTCGTGTCCGCGAGACAGTGGCCTTGAGGAGACTCGTCCAATATCCCCCACAACGCTTCAAAATTTATGCTACTGGTTCTGCATAGCAAGCCTCTTGAACAGCTTCATCAACGGTTGCTGCCTGGACTGTTTGAAGAAGTTGGCCCCCAGATGGTGAATGCACCATATGTTCCTCATGTCTAGCCAAGGGAACGGCTCATCGGGGTCTTGCTGAAGTTTTCGGATGGCCTTCATCATCCCGGGGTGGCGATCATGGATTATGCAGATATCAGGACGTGCCCCAACTACTCCCTCTTTTAGATATCGAAGGAACCACAACCAGCTGTCGAAATTCCCACTTACGACGAAAGCAATGGCTAAGGGCAGAATCTGATTGTTGCCATCAACGCCAATTGCTGTCAGGATCATGCCCTTGTATTTCCCAGTTAGAAACGTCCTGTCCACTGTGATCACGGGCAACATGTGTCTGAATGCATCGATGCAGGGACCGAATGCTAAGAAGGCCCTCTGCAATACCATAAAACCTAGCGCCGGTCTTTTGGATGACTTGTTCTTCACAGCAATATATGTGTCCGGGTTCTTGTCCTGCAGCACCTGAAGCATACGAGGAAGGTTGTCATAAGACACATCAAAAGAACCGAACCTCCTTTCCAAAACCTTCTGCTTAGCACGCCATGCCTTCGTGTAGCTAATCTTGTACTTGAATTTCTGCTCGATAGCCACCATGATGTGCTTGGCATCCAGGTCCGTCTTCTTCACTATCTCTCTGTACATCACATTGGCTATGAAGGTGGACGTCAGGTTGTGATGCCTTGGCAAAACACTACTGAGCAAGCAAGAGTGCGCCTCCACCTTGGAGACAATCTAGTGAGTCTCGTACTTGGGTCTCCGTGCGTGCACACGCCAAGGACACCCAGCCTGCTCGCAGACTACGGTGTACTGCTCCTAACTGGATTTGAGTACACGAAACGGCCATTACATGGACAAGGCCCACAGCTTAATGGCATCCTGTAGTGATCCCTTGTCAGCAAACATTGCACGAAGTCGAACCTTCATCCCATGGTACTCCCACAGTGATTCGTGCTCGTCGTGCACAACAAGACCCTCAGTGTCCACCCTATTCTATTCTTGCAGGATGGGACCTTCATCCTCCTTAGAAGAGTCATCATCATTCTCTTCTAAAGCTTCCTCCCCTGCCCGAGTTGTCAAGTCATCGATCTCCATCTGACGTACTATGCGGTCGACATGCTCCCCTACATCTGCCTGTGCACTGGGCTGAGCGTGCGGTGTGCGATATTCCTCTTTTTCCTCAGCAACATGGGTCACCGCCTTCTCTTCTGCCTCCGCTACATTGATCGCCTCGTCCTCTTCTGCCTCCGCAACATCGACCACCACGTCTTCTTCATGAACCACACGCTCCGCGTCCGAGCTGCTCCCACCAACCTGACGATAGCCGTCGGAAGGGCCTCCGACGACTCCCTTCGGACATGGTTGCACGAGTAGCTTTTCGTAACCACAATGCACAATGCTGACCTTCAAATCTCTTCCATGCAACTGTGCACATTAGTCTGGTCGACTCCCACCAAATGTGCGTGGCAGACCGACTCCAAAGTCCTTGTACGACGACACTCCACACCTCAGGGCGCAAGGAGAAGCTTCTGGTGAGCCAACATAGGACATCTCCGATTCGGGCATTCTTCACATCTGGGAATACCACAGTGACTTGTTGGAAACCACTTAGGTCAACACCGTATGAACCTTCACGAACCGTACCAACACTGTAATGCACTTTCAATCTTGTGGGCTCCGACATGACTGATTTATCACTGCAAATATTTCAAACATTACAACCAGCAATTTCTCAACATACATTCCTCAAATACGTGCTAAACCAACAAGTAGCTAAACGTCGCCTACATTTGGCCAAGAACAAGAACAAACAAAACTATTACCTTCACGCGGAGACCTTCTCTTCCTATCAACGAGCTTCCTTCATCTTTCCCTCTTCCGAGCTCCGCTCCTCCCCTTGTGTACCTCTCCCAAGCTCCTCTCCTCCTCTTCTCTCCCTCTCTCGAGCTCCTCGGCTTCTCCCTCCCCCTACCTTCTCCCCCTCTTCACTCCTCCTATCCTTCTATCCCTCCCCTTTTCTCCTCTCTCGATCTGCTCTGGTTGTCTGCCGAGAGAAATGGCAAAAGAAACCGTGACGGGACCGGGTCTGGCTTTCTATACGACTGTCTAGTCGCTTAACCGTTGGACGACTTGGCAGCAAATACTGGCCCAACGGTTGAGCGACACGTGGACTAGTCGCTCAACCGTTGGATGACTTGGCAGCAAGTACCGACCCAATGGTTGAGCGATATGTGGACTAGTCACTCAACCGTTGGACAACTTGGCTAGCAGTGGGCCACTTTTTCCTGCCAAGTCATCGAACGGTTCAGCGACTAGGTCACAAACGGTTGGAAAGTAATCTATGAATAAGTAATAGAACAATGCTAGAGAGAATGCATAGACAACCATGTCATAGTAACTATGAAGTAGAATACGTAAACACATAATACAAGTTATAGAACAATGCTAGTGGGAATGCATAGACAACCATGTCATAGTAACTACGAAGTAGAACACGTAAACACATAATACAAGTACACAGAGCACAATGAAGACCCCTTACTGGCCACCTGCTACGCCACCCGCAGCACCTCCTCCGTCGTCGCCACGTCCCACACCCGGTCCGCACCCACCAATACGTCCCCGCTTGGGCTTCCGAAGTGCGGGGTGCCTAGGCCAGGGCCCAAACAAGGAAAGGCGCTCAGGAGCCCTACTGATCCGTGCTCCTAAGGGGGTCGACTCCACCTGTACCAGCGTGACCACTAGGGGCCTACTAAGCTGCGACCCAAAAAGAACCTTGACGGGTGTGGGCACAACTGCTTCCCTAACCTCCCCGGGTGGATCCGCGAAGAAGGCGTCCATGTCCTCGTGCGGGGAGAGCTCAACTCCCAGATGGAGCAGGAAACCTGCAGGATAAATAATGTTAATCCCTACAATATATCGATGATCACAAACCTGAAGAGAGGAAACGTACCTTGGTCGGGGGCCATGCACGAGAAAGGGTCAAACCCGTCGTACTGTCCATACTGGTCGAGGAAGAAAGGATACTGCCCTGGCGCTCTCGGGTAGGTGTCCTGGAACGATGACGGTGGCAGTGGCTATGGCGGTGCGTACCCACGTGCCCTCTCGGACCCTCTAGCCTGCCAAGGTGCAGGCGCAGGCGTCGGCGGAGCACGTGGACATGCCCCTCCTGAGCCTCCTGACTGGGCTGTAGGATGTGCTGGCCTTGGCGTATGCACCAACGCGGCCACCACCTGGACCATCCTGCACGACGTCAGGGTCACGCAACGCCTTGCCGCACTGCAAGCCCGACGAACAAACTGTACTAGCTCGTCGCGCGTCACCTCTGCACCAATGCTGATCCTGTCTAGGATCGACTGGGAGTCCCTAGCAATCCCGATGTTGATGTTCGTCTGCAAGGAGTACATGAAAGCATCAAACCTATAATTGAGGTAACCGTACGCAGACATTTTAAAACACGATAATACGTACCACGAGGTGCATGTTTCACGCGAAGTGTATAGGGTACACGTCGGTCGATCTTTGATGCGAGCGGGAGGATGACATGCACTAGCTTTGAATGCGTGTCTGCGGGGTGTACCAACATAGATCGCCGACCGGGTCAGACGGGCCGTTCTCCTACACGTAGTCCTCGTGGGCGTTCACCCACTATGCCACCCACGACTCCATCTTCACTGGCCACTACGTCTTGGTGCCACCCCTCCTACTATGCCTGCGAAACATACCACTGCAATTAGAAGCCGTCGTAACAAAACTGGCAAAAACATATACGAACATGTGTTGTGTGTAACTCACGTGTGGGTCGATTCAGGCACCCTCGTCCCGACAAGAACTGGAACAACTTGGCGGAGGCTGAACTGGCGTATCACCCTATGCACTGCGTAGTCCTCGACGAACACGTCGAAGATGAGCTTCTTTTATGTCCGCCAGTACGCCCGGTCACACTAGCACAGTGAGGACAACCCCCTGGGAGCACAACCCTCCGTCTCCTGATCAGAGTACAGCTCCCAGCGCACGTCATCAGCGGTGAGGTGGTTCAGCTGCTTCACGAAGTGCTCGTACACACATGTGACCTGCACGTGTGCATACTGTGCTTGCGAGCTAGAATAGTGGTTACAAAGGCTGACCCGTAATACGACTGAAGTAAAGATATAGGGAAGTACGTACCCGTGTACGGCACCAAAGGGACCCTACGGTCGGCCGGTCCACCGCGTCCCTATGGTACATGTCCTTGCCGTACAGACTGGAGTCTACTAGCATGGGCCGTCCGAGAGAGAAGCGCTTGAACGACCACAATTGCAAGAGGAGGGGGCAGCCTGTGAGGATAGATACTGGCTTCATCCTACAGCATGCATTGCACATGCCGCGGTATGTCGCGGCAAGTATGGCTGATCCCCAGCTGATCTGTAGTTCCTCGCCGTCGGCGATTGGCCTCGCGTACCCCATGAGGTGGGCGTCGACGGAGTCACCGTGGCTGCTGGTAAACAGTACCCATCCGAAGAGCCACAGTAGGTACGCCTCGAGGTGCCGCGACACCTGGTTGGCGGTGGGCTATGGGACCATCCTCTTGACCTACGCACAAACGAATAATTAGTACTCCCGTCATATGGCTAGGATAGTGCATCGCTAAACATGAAAAATAGGTAGCACACGTAGCCGGAACTGCGAAAACCACCACAGGGGTGGGCCATGCCGCTGTTGCTCCGAGAAGTTGTAGTACGGTGGCACGGCCTCCGTCGCAAGAATCCCCTGAAACCTGCCCAGCAGGGTGTCACGCTAGTTGACAGGCGCGTCCGGTGGGAATGCAGGGACTCCTGCGATAGGCAGGCCGAGCAGCATCGAGACATCCTAAAGAGTAGGGGCCAACTCCCTAAATGGGAGGTGGAAGGTGTGCGTCTCGAGCCGCCACCAGTCCACTAGGGCTGTCAGGAGTGACCGGTCGAACGGGAACCGTCGTGACCGCTCTGGACCGGCCTGGACCTCCCCGTCGTCCTCGACTGGAGCGCTGTCCTCTTCGGTGGCCTCCACCATCCGTGCGAGAGGTAGAAGGCCGACACAGGTTAGCCTGCAAAGCACGAAAAAGTAACTACATAGCGGGCATATGACGCAAAACAAGTGGCACAGCTTGCGGACAAACCAGTCTACACAGCGTGGGTCCAGATCTCAAGCCCGTCGGGTGTCCACGCATCTGAACCACCCCCAAGTCAACGCGTCGTCCCCATGAACCGGATCACGGGACATACCGCTCGCTCGCTACTCGCGTTGACCAACGGTCCAATGAGATCGAAATGCCGATCCAACCACTGTGGTCGTGAGCCATACCTGCAAATCAAGAAATTAAAAGCATTAATGTTAATTGAGCATTTAAATTATATTCCAATGGAAAATAAATTATATTTGGTATGTTCTTAGTGGCACCAAAACACTTTGCTCGAAAACAGTGGTAATAAATATACAATTTCATGAAATCTAAGTGGTAAACATGTAATTTTCCCTACAAAAGGCTATATTACGTTAACACCTGTACAGGCTGCTATGGATTGCGAAATACTTAAAACATCATCGTTACTATGCATATTTATAATGGGTGAAGCTTTCAGGAAAAAAAAAATCAAAATCTGACATGTTTTGGAATCCTATGTGTTTGGAACCATGTATCTGTGATTTTTGTCTTAGTATTTTATAATTCCTTAATCCAACCAAAACTATAAATAAAATGTTATCAATTCTTTATTGTGCAAACAAATACATGTATTTAACATTCTATAAACTAGCATTTGCGAATGCATGGGTTATCGACATGTTTATATAATAGAAAAGTAACACGTTATCGTTCATCAAGCCCGGGTGCAATTAGCGCAGCACGCGAAATAGTACAACTGAATTAATTTTCACCGACAAGTTTTTCCTCCATACGAACTTCCAAACTAATTGTATTAATCATGCTATCTTCAAACTAAGATTTTTTAAATTAACCTACTATTATTTCATTTGCTAATAACATGCCAATGCACATGATGTTGCTTGCTAATCTACCATGGTTTCAAAAATACATGCATACAAAATAATGCTAGAAACTTACCATCGTCATCGTCGATGCAAAGAATCTTTTTGTCCTCCTCTCCCTCTCCCTCTCCTCTCCCTCTCCTCTCTTTCTCTTCTTTCTTCCTCTCGGCCGTCGCTCTCTCAAATGGCGATCATTCACGGCACGAGGCCAGAACGCCCCAATGGGAGGCCACCCGAGAGGTCCTCCAGGATCTCCTAGGAAGTCCATCAGGACCTCCCAGGAGGTCCGGTAGAACCGCTTAGGGGAATCTCCACGACAGCCCAGGAGGTCCAGCAGGATCTCTTGGAGGTCTGGAGACCTAACCGAGAGGGAGTGTGAGGCACAAGGAGATCACAACAGCCACGAGCCAACTCAGGAGAGGTCAAAGGACCAATCTTGTGATGACCCGGTCTTAGGGCACCCGAGAGATCCTCCAGGACCTCTGGAAAGTCCACAAGGACCTCCCAGGAGGTCCATAAAGGACCTCTCGGGCAGTCCACCAAGACCACCCAGGAGGTCCTGCAAGACCTCCTGGAGGTCCAGAGAACCGACCCGAGAGAGAGTCTCAATCGAGGAGCACCCAAGGCCCGCCACGTCCCCATGTAACAATAAATGAAGAGGTCGAGGGCGCACCAAGACCTCCCACGACCCACGGAGGAGGTCGTGGAGGTCTGGGACCACCGTAACTCCACATGTTATTACCATCATGAGGACATGGATGGACCGAGTTTGCTCCAAGGTCCTCTGTGAAACCTGAGCTAGTCCCAAGGATCATGGCTAGCCCTTCACAGCAAAATACACAATGGTTATATCCAGAACAATCTTTTATTGAAACATAATATTAACAAGGTTGATTACAAGGTGGCCTTGGGCCAAGCATAAATACACAAAAGCAGAAGAAGGCAAAAGGGTCCATCAACACGCCACAGGCTGCTGACTCGAGTACATAACCTAATTGCTTTGATCTTCAACGCTGCCAACATCTTCTCTGGCAAAGATTATAATGAGCAAGAGTGAGCACTACCCTTTGTGTTTCATAAGTTGCACCCGTGGGGTAACAATATGACATGCATATGTGGAGATTCAAAAGATGGCATAATATGGTTATTTTGCACAAAGCCAGTTTTCTTTCCAATACCATTATTAATTTCCAAAGCAGGTCTTTTAATAGATAGAACTCTTCATATTAAAACAATTTTTCAGTTGGATATCAATCATCATGAATTAGTGAAGGATACCCTCCTGACAAGAGGCTCCCTGCCCCAAACCCAAGGGATGGCAATCCCAAAACAGATTTAGAAACCATTTCTAAAAATTCCCAAATTCAATATCTAACTTCAAGTGGCCTTTGCCAAGCCGTCCATGACCGTGGACACGGCTATTGAATAGATTTAACTCTCAGAGGTTGTGCACTTTACCCACACGACTTGATTACTCTAGTTTGTCAAGCATCCGTCAATGCCATCTCTCACTACCAAAGGTAAGAGATCTAGAGCTCAAGACAAGGCTTTTACAATGCATTGCTCCACCACGCCTTTCCTTGCTAAGGTTTCACCTTCCTATGGATCATAATCCGTGAAAGCCCCTCTTGCACCAAGTGGGAACAATGGGTCATCAAAGACCCCTAGTCGACAAGACCTCCCACACCACCAATGGAGCGACATGTAGTGGAGTTTTGCAAATTACTCGGCCAGTCCCACACCCCGTTCGGAGACATGTGGTTGCACGATTGTGGCATAGCCCATTATAGGCATGGCATTGGTCGCTCAAATCTGAGGTCCTCACATGACTAGGGCAACTTTCACTAACCCTTGGACCTCCACCCTAGCAGGTTAGAGTCCGTGCATAAACATTGCACCAACCAAGCAATCCAATTTGCCCAGTCCAAACCAATTGTTTATTTTCTTTGCTTTCCCAAAGCACCATTTTCACACCTCCATGACAACCCAATGTCATGGTGAAAACATTAAACATTATTTGGTTGTGTTGGTAAAGATTTCCCCAAATTAATGGTTTTGATCTAAGCATAAGCGAGCTCATGTTTTTCAAATGTTCTTGACTCATGCTCTTGCATTAGCCAAGTTTGACCTAATGGTGACAATGTGTTCGGTCCAAGAACAACAGAGGTCATACAAAAGAAATGGGTATACTCTAAAGTTAAAAGCGGTGTTGAATTAACTTGATAAACATAAGCATGCAATATATATTAAAGCAGAACATAAATACTTTGAATTCTTGGGTGCAATATGTTCAAAAGTGCAACTTGCCTTGCTCACTACTCGAGATCCTTCCTCTTGAGCTCTCGATTCTTGGGAACCCTCACAATCTACACACATATATAAAAGGCAAATTCAAAGAAGATTCAAATAAAGATCCAATTAAAGAATCAAGAGAACTCAGAGAAAACTCAAAAACCCAATTACTGAAAAAGAATTATATTTAGCTTAGGTTCTTTTGGAGAAGGTCTAGCTTACGGAGGAAAAAGGGTCTTTGGAAAAAAAAGGTCCGAAGGTGTGACCTAGGCAAGGCGAGAGGTTCAAGCGAGATGCTTGCACAAGGTCAGAGAGAAGGTCCTCGCACGGGCACCACAGAGTTCCAAACGAAGACCACAGAAAGGAGGTCCTGTGAGGGACACGATCCACTTAATACCGTGACCAACATAGGAGTAAAACAAAACACCAGAGAACTTACTAGAGATAGGAAGCTATGGATGAAGAAGGAGGTCGTGAGAGCCAAGCTCTCACGGGAAGGTCACTGATCCAAAACCGAGAGGTGAAAATGGAGAAGGTGGAGTGGTGGAATTTCTTAGGTAAGTTGTAGTCAAAGTGGTGAAGAAAACTAGAAATACACGAGTCCGAGGATAAGTATGGAAATGGGTCAAAGGTAGGTAGTGACAGGCGGTGTCACTACGATTACGGGCAAAAAGTATGCGAGAAGGGACACGTATGATGTTATGGGAAGGAACAAGGAAAAATGTCGAGAATGCGGTTAAGTGACCCAATTCAAAGTAAAACACCACGTATATGGATGCATTTAATGTGACAAGACCGCATTAAATGCTCAATATAATAATGTGACGGAGGAATTGAGAATGGTTAAGACTGGCGGTGGGGCGATCAATTTAGAAACAATCGGGTCAAATAGGGAGGTCTTGACCCACAATAGAGGTCCTCGAGGAGGTCAGAAGCGGCTTAGGAGGTCCTAAGCCCAAGGACAGGAGGTCTAGAGGTTAAGGAGGTCTAGGCAGGGGAGGTCTGACGGTCGGGATCTCACCAAGGGAGGTCTCAAGGGAGGTGCGAGCGGTTGGATCTCAGAGAGGAGGTCCAACGACCAAGAGCGCTGAGGGGAGGTCCTCAGAGAGGAATAACGCGCGGGGGAGGTTTGGGCCTTTGGATCCAAAGTGGGGGAGGTCCAAGCCGTTCGATTTAGATCAAAGGGGAGGTCTGAACCGTTTGATTCAGAACAAAGGGGTGGTCTGAACCGTTTGATTCAGAACAAAGGGGAGGTCTACGAAGGGACATAACGCATGGGAGGTCTAGACCCTTGGATTAGAAAGGGGAGGAGGTCTGGACCGCTAGATCAAGTACAAAGGAGGTCCATGCGGAGTGGTTTCAGAGGCATTCCATAGAGGGG
Source organism: Phyllostachys edulis (assembly GCA_036346405.1). Classification (NCBI taxonomy): domain Eukaryota; kingdom Viridiplantae; phylum Streptophyta; class Magnoliopsida; order Poales; family Poaceae; genus Phyllostachys; species Phyllostachys edulis. The sequence goes on along the minus strand of CM070547.1, from coordinate 53,290,764 downwards.
TTCTACCCGAGGGAGGTCTTCTCGGTCAAGAATAAAAGTTAAGATGGTTCAAATGATCTTAGGAAAAATCGAAGGCACACAAGAGGCCATTGGAATGCATAGAGGTCCAAATGAAAGGAGGTGCAGGCATAAAGAGGTGTCAGAACGACAAGAAGTTTAGATCAAGAGAAGTGCGAGCAGAAAAGAGGTTTGAACCTAAGAGATTCAAACCAACAAAGAGGTCCAAATGACCAAGCTCAAAGAAAGGAAGGCTGGTCATACGAGTATTTCTGGTGAGACAAGGTCTAAGCTTTAGAGGAGGTCTAAACCTACGTAACCCGAAGGAGATAGGTTACAGGAGAATTGCTGAGCTTACCAGCAAGGAGACACAACAACCCAAATCCTTCCAACAGAACCCAAATTTGAATTCTCACTAAAGCAAAATAGTTTTAACTTATTTTACACATTTTAAAAAGTATTTAGAAAATCAAGATGTTACAAATCTTGAGGAGGTCATGAGACCTGAGGTGGTCCAATTCCTCCCACGACCAGTCCCGAGGGAGGTCGTGAAGGGCTGGGATCACACCAAAGACCTCCCACGACCAGACCCGAGGGTGGCCGTGGTGGTCAAGGATCACCCCATGCTCCTCTATGTGAACCGAGCTAGTCCCAAGGATCAACAGCTAACTCTTCACAGCATACAACAGTGGTAACATACACTTCAACGAGAGCTTTATTAATATCAATAAAGTTGCTTACAAAGGGGAGGCATACAAGCCAACAAACTAGAACACAGCGGAAGATAAACATAAAGGTCATCCGATACACTACAGGCAATCGGCTAGAGGGCGCATCCTAGTCGTTCAGGACCTCTGGGTCCACAGCAAGATCACCTCAAAGCTTTCTTTCCCTGCTCAAAACAGTTATCAAGCAAAGAGTGAGCACAACAACCGCGCTCGCAAGTTACACCCGTCAAATAACAAAATGACATGCATAAATGGATATCTCAAAGGAAGGCTTAATATGGTTGATTTGCGTAAAGCCAAGTTTTTTTTCAAATACATGTACTAAGTTCCAAGGCAGTTAACATATCTAAAATTCATTTTGTAAATCTCAGTTTTCAGTTGGATAACATTCATCATCAAGATGGTGAAGGATACCCTCCTGTCACAAAGCTCCCTGCCCAAACCTATGGGATAGAAATCCCAAAACCAGTTTATCAAAGCCTTTTGAAAACAAAACCAAGTCCAACTTTGAGTGGCTTTTTCTAGCACGTCCATGACCGTGGACACGGCTATTCGAATAGTTTTCACTCTGCAGAGGTTGTACACTTTACCCACATGAGATGATCCCCATATACTGTCCACTCACACACTTTCGAAGGTGTGCGACTAAGGGATCACCACAAGGTCTTTACAATGCATCATTCCACCACAGCCCCTCTTCGTTAAGGTTTCGCTGATCCCCCCTTTGAATAGAAAGCCTCTGGGTTATTGAGGTGCCCTCTCTGACGCTAGTGGGAAACATAGGTTATAAAAGACCATAGGCTATAAAAGACCTCTCACACATCAAAGCGGAACGACCGCGGTGCAGCTTTGCAAATTAATCAGCCAGGTCCCACGCCCCACTCTAGAGACATGTGGTTGCACGGTGAGGCAAAGCCCATTATAGGCATAGCAAGTTGCGGCTCAAAGACCGGTCCTCAACTGACCAGGGTGAATTTCCACAACCCCTGAGCCTCAACCCTGACCAGGTTGAGCTCGTGCATGGACATGCACTAACCAAGCATCCAGTTCGCCCCAGTCCAAACCAATTTCCCTTTTTGTTTGCTTTTCAAAAACATTTATAAACTTCCATGACAACCCAATGTCATAGCTAAAACATTTAAACAATAGTTGGTCATGATGGTAAAATTTCCCAAATCAAATGCTTTTGGTCTAAGCAAGCCTAAGCAATAAGTTTTTCAAATGATCCTGGTTCACACTATTGTATCAACCAGTTTTTCCCTATGGAGATAACAGATTTATTTCAATGTCAACAGTGGCCATACAAGGGATCTGGGTATAACTAAACTTTGAAGGCAGATATTGAAATAACTAAGTAAAAGTAAGCATGCATTAATCTTTGAAATAGAACATAGTAATTTAAGATACTGGGTACAAAATGGTCAAGATTGTAACTTGCCTCCTGCTCGAAAGCTTTACAGGTCTTCTCCCTCACAAAGCTTAGGCTCACCAGCGACGTCGAGGTCTATACGTTAAAACAGCGCAAATCAAACAAAAACCAAGTAAAAACCAAAAGAACTCTAAAGAAACATGAAACTAGAGCCAACAGAGAGGTTTGATGGATTTGGAGGAGGTCCAAGGTGGGAAGGTGGTCTTTAGCAAAAGACCCAAAAAGGGTGAACTCTTCAACAAACCAGGGAGGTCCGGAGAGGTAGTCTTTGCGCACGGACTGAGAGGGTTGTCTGTGCAAAAAGAGACCACACAGTGGATTCCAAGGAAGATACGGTTATACCATGCAACCATAGGAGTAGAAAGAAAGACAAGGTACAAGGGAACTTACCAAAATCAGGCACGAGTTCGAGGACAAGATGAAAGAGCTGGTTCAGTGGTTGGTTGGCAACCAGCTAGAGGTGATGATGAGGACGTCACAGAGGCTCCAATGAAATCGCTGATGGCGACACAGCGGCGACACAGCTTCAACAGAGTTCTCAATGACAGAGCCTTAACTTAGAGCAACTGAGCAAGAGCAAAGGTGTTATGTGTGGGAAAGGTGATGAGGCAGGACTACTCGGGCTACTTATAGTCAAAGTAGGCAAGAAGACACTGGAAACATACGTGTCAAGGGTATGTAGAAAAATAGGTCAAGGGTAGATGATGGATAGGATAGGGTACGGCCAAGCTTAGTGAAGAGATAATAAAATAACGTTTGCTGTGAAGGAAGGGAACAAGGGAAGAAATCAAGGTGCCACACAATGTGACCACATTCGGTGTATGAGCCACGCGTATGGCTGCATTTAATGCGACGCAACATGCATTAAATGCACAAGGTACTTATGTAGCGGAGATGACAAAGAATAACAAGGCTGGCAAGTGAGACCTGTCAAACTTGGGGACAACTTGGTCAAAAGGAAGTGGTCACGACCAAAGGGAAGGTCATGACCGGACAAAGGAGGTCGTGACCTATTAGGGAGGTCTTATAAGGAGGTCCAAAGGACTAAGAGGTCCAAGAGACAGGGAGGTCCTGACGGTCAGATCCAAAAAAGGGAGGTCCTAACGGTCAAGATCTAAACAAGGGAGGTCCTGACGGCTAAGATCTCCAAAGGGGAGATCTTAACAGTCAAGATCTAAACAAGAGAGGTCCTGACGGCTAAGATCTCCAAAGGGGAGGTCTTAACGGTCAAGATCTAAACAAGGGAGGTCCAGACGGCTAAGATCTCCAAAGGGGGAGGTCTTAACGGTCAAGATCTAAACATGGGAGGTCCTGACGGCTAAGATCTCCAAAGGGAGGTCTTAACGGTCAAGATCTAAACAAGGGAGGTCTTGGTGGTCAGGATGAACCCGAGGAGGTCCTGACTACCAAGATGAAGGACCGAGGAGGTCCTTAGAGGTCCGGGGAGGTCCAAAAGAACACAAGAAGGTGCAAAAGGATACAGGGAGATTCAAATGAACACAAGGGAGCTTCAAATGAATACAGAAGGGATTCCAATGAACGCAGGGAGGTTCAAAGGAACACACGAAAAGTTTAGGTGAACACAAGAGGTCTACATGAACAAGAGGGAAGTTCAAGTGGACATAGGGAGGTCCAGATGAACTAGAGGAAGGTTCAAATGGACACAGGGTGGTCCAAATGAACACGAGAAAGGTCTGGGCACAAAGGAGTGTCCAAGCAAGGGAGAGGTCTGGACATAAAAGAAATGCCCAGGCAGCAAGAAGATCTAAACCTTGAAGAGATTCAAACCAACAAAGAGGTGGTCTGAAATAAAGGAATCCGAACAAAATGCGAGGGGAGGTCCGGCGAGGTCAAACAAGAGGGAGTTTTGGGCATACAAGAGGGCTAAACACAAAGGAAGTCTAGACCTAGGGAATGCCCAAACAAAAAGGGGAGTCAAGACCATAAAGATGGTTTAGTCCTTAGAAGAGGTCTAGCTGCAAGGAAAGTCTAAACCTCAGAGGAGGTTTAGACCACGAAGGTGAGTAAGGAAGGTTCTGCTCCAAGGGATAAGCTGGACAAGGAAGGTGGTCTGGACAGAGGGGAATTCTAAAAGACAAGGGAAAGCTCGAGCAGACAAGAAAAGGAGAACAGCACTAGAGGCCAAACAAAAGGGAAGGTCTGAACATAAAAGAATATCCAAACAGGATAGAGGAAAGAGATCTGGCTCAAGAGCTGGGCAAGGGAAGAGTAGATCCTACAGAGAAAAGGGGAAATAGCTTCAGGGAGCTTGAATACCACCAAATAAATCAAGCTTGAGATTAATTGAAGTTTGACTTAGTCATTTTAAACACCTCAAATTCTGAAAACCTTAGGTTAAGCTTTGAATTCTCATCAAAACAATATGGTTCTTTTTTATTTTGAAAATTTTCAAAAAGGCTCAGAAAACCAGGGTGTTACACGCGCGATACATAAGCACCCCAAGTCGCCCAACGGTTGGGCGACTAGGGTCCAACGGTGGAGCGACAGGTGTTCTAGTCGCTCCACTGTACGACGACTAGAAGCGAGTCGCCCATCCGTTCGGCGACTAGGAGGCAAACGGTCCAGTCGCTTCACGGCTAAGCGACTTGGACATCTGTCGCTCGCCCGTTGGGCGACTAGCCTAAGTCACCCAACTGTGGAGCGATACATGATTATTTCTGACAAAAAAATTAAGTAGTATTATTTATGTAATTCTGAATAAAAAATAGATTATTAAAAAAAAATTCTGCGAATGCACCATCATGCTCAATCTCATATGCATCTCATCAGGTAATACCGGTATAGCGGAATGTTCACCCGTCGATGACACACTCTTCCTCCATCTTTGTTTGGATGAGGTCCCTATATTGTAGGACTTTATCTAGTCCCTACAAATGTAAGACTTTATCTAGAGCACTGCGGACTAGTCATGTATCTTTCTCACCGACCTCACTTGAATAGTTATATGACTTTCTCACTAACCTGGCTCGTGCACTCTTATCATGATGAATGTAAATGATGCAATAGCTTTAATTATTCATCAACATAATTCATCTCATTAACTCAATATCACATTCTTGTTAACTCAATATCATAATCTCATTCACTCAATATCATCAAAATCACGTATAAGATTAAGCTTAACGAAAGCATAATAAATAGCATGATAAGTAATATCAATGACAATAGCGAACAACCCGTTGTTCATCACTCTACCATATACTTGCCTCTTAGCCTTTAGAAGGTAGGTGACGAAATTGTGGCACGACGCATGAGGCCACAATACCTGAACTAGCAAGTTAAAACAATCTCAAAACCATATCATCATAGTACCAAAACACTATACTAATCGCCCTCGCATATCTATGCCGAGATGACACAATTAACCCAAAACTACTTGATGCACTACCCGCTGTCCCAGTAGTATAACGGCTCTAATATATTTACCTGAATTCCAAATTCAACCAACCAAGACTTTCTGGAATCCTCATGAAAAAAACCTACAACTTCCTAGTATGACAAACCTCTGATTCTATCGTCATCTGCCCTGTTTCTGTACCCGAAGACCGTCCTAGAATCTATTAGAACAGTCCGTTTTACAATTTTATATCTTTAATTCTAAAACTTGAAAAATATATAAACGATACCAGTTCTGAAAGTTACACAAAATTTCCTACATTATTTAGGTTGCCACCACATTTTAATTTCACCATCTACTACATAAAACTGACCCATCTTCACGATGTCTGCTAGCTACGTTTAGATTCTGGACTGCGACCTTCCCGAGACCGTATCTTTTCGCTCGTTACTCCAATTTTAATGATCGAGACCTTCGTGAAAAGCTAATGAGATTATCTAACTTTTATATAATTGGACCAACCTCTGAATCCGATCCTAAATACCCCAAATCGACCTCACAAGGTTCCGCACCTAACCTTGACGAACTAAGGCAAATTGAAAACTAACTTTTTTCAAATCAAAACGACCTACAAACTTAACAGCGACTAATCCATGACAAAACCTAGAGATTAACATGATTTACCCTTGACGATCACAACGAATCACGGAAATATGCAAAAACCTTCTCTTCTTCTCCTTGCTATCCTCCTTCCCTTTTGGTAGCTGCTGGCCGGCGGCAGCCTAGAGCAAGGGGGCGGTGACGCTAGAGCAGGGACAGGGAAAGGGTCCCCCCCCACCCCCCCAATCCCCTGGTCAGGCCCCCTTTGGGCTAGGTTGCCGTGGGCCCAGGTTGTCATAATTTTCTGATTTCAACCCTTTTAAAATCTTTAATTCCCTCTCTAATGCATTTTCCTCCTTAAAGGGTTTCAGGATTTTACAGCATACACAGTTAGGGAGAAAAGAAGCCGCAAATGGAGAGATCTCACGTCTCAACCATTATTTACTCATACGGTCACTCTAAGCATTCATCTACATCTCCTAATTAGCATATACTAGTTAGTTTCTAATTTGCTGAAGATGCCTTCTCATCATTCTTCCCCTGCGGTGATGTCTTAGCCTTCTTTCTACTGTTTTCGCCATTTTCTTTCTTTTCATTGGTGGCATGTAGTGTGGCGCATAATCGGTTTGGGTATCTTGTATGCCGATCAAATCCTCTTACACAAATATATCCTGCAAAAAATTACAACATAATTATGACATAAGATTATATCAGAAAAAGAATCACATATCATGTTAAAACTTTGTGGCTATCTTTCTTTCAGAAAACTTTGTGGCTAGCAAATGATTCACAAATGAGGGAAACTACATTCTTGTAATGCTAGTTCATAGGCATATTTTTATACGCGCCATCTCAGCTTAAAATGTGATTTTGCAAAGCAACTTCCATCGCCATAATCATCAGTAGAAAGCTCATTTATCTTGGGCTGGTTGAAACTTGAAGTTTTCCTTTTAAGTTATCTTATGCATATTTAAGTTTTAATCATGGTCTATGCTAGAATTTGTATTAGAGTAAGATATCTAGTTTATTCAATATTTATAGATTCTTAGTCCATCAATGACATACAAAAGAAAAGAATCAAAGAAAATTCACTACCACTTGATACCTTTCTTGTAGCAGTCTTGAATGTCTTGTTTTGTTTGATCTGAGATTGATGAGTACTCCAGTTAATATTACTCAACAGTAATTATTTCACGACTTTCAGGTTTACATTCCAATGATAAGATACCTTTTGTGATCGAGTGTATCGATGAACCAAAATACACAATGCATCTCTCCAGGTTCCATATGCACTCTTTAGGGATAGTTATTGGGGAATGGCTAGATGAGTAATCTGCGAAAACCTATTAAGGGTATATTTCATGGGTGTTTAGCCAATCTGGTCTGGTATCGTAGCTAACTAGTAAATGTACATCGTCAGAAATTAATGAAGCAAAAAAGGATCAAAGGCTGCATATCTCATGATCCTGAAAGTAGGTACCCTTCAATGGAAAGTTTCCTCTGGTTGCTGTCCGACAGGGTATCTGCTTGTTCATGTATGCAACACTTAAAAAAAAAGGATAAAAAAATTTTACTCGTATTTCAATATCATCATTATCAAGTGAACATACTTAAATGCTATATTTAGAGAGAAAAACATAGTTATCAGAATAATGAGGGCCGTGGATCAGTTCATACTAAGTTCCTACAAGCTGAAAAAAAAACGATAAGAATTTATTAGAGGTTTCCAATAATTTTGAATTTGCATTATATTTTGATTTGAAATATTTGCAATTGAAGAACCTCTCATTCTAGTTAGTCACAACTGGCTACAATCTGAAGTTTCTGATTTTCAGTTAATCAATTATGTCTTTTGCGCGTTCTCGAAAAAAAAAGTTAATCAATTATGTGAGATAGTGAGATAAGTTGAATTGGAAAAATGGTCATCTATAGATTCCAAGGGTTCCAAGTAATAAACTATGACTTTCCCCTCTAATATCAGTAAAACAGCTGATATGTGGGATATTAACTACTCCCTCCGTTTAGAAATATATGACATTTTAGAAAGCGTGCAATCAAACTTACTTAGCTTTGACCACTATTATCATCATTTTCCTTTTCTTCCCTTTCTTGCTTTTCATGCCTGCACTAGGATCATCTGACAAACCACGGATGTTCGTAAGGCACCTCAAATTATACATCAGCTTGGCTCTACTGAAACTCCCTGAAACGCTTTCAGATGACTCAAAATCCAACTTCCGCCTCGCCGACTTATCACCGCTAACTCCAACAGGTACACCACCATCCTCCTTCGTTTTCCTCTTCTTCTGAATTTTATCCGGCGTCGCCGCCTTCGGGGTTGCCTTCTCCTTCACCGTCTTATCTTTCATCACCTTGAATCGGGGCACCCCTTTCGTCGACTTCTTCCTCGGTTTCCGAGGGGTAGCCTCCACTTTCTCCGGGGTAGGGATAGGAGTAGCACTAGCACTAGTAGCATTGGCAGCAGTGCCTTCCGGTGGCGCAATCTTGTCAGAGGATCCGCTCTCTTGCGACGAGGCATTAGACGCTTGCACGCTAGCTGCACAATCCTCTTCTCCCACTTTCCCCGGTGCAGATTGAAATTGTTCCCCAATGGAGGATGAAACATAGCTGAAACCATCGTTCTCCACCTTCCCGAGGCCAGTCGACGCCGGCGCAGCGGGGGTGAACAGAGCAGAGCAAGGAGAGCCATCCGTGCCAGTTTGGGACGGCCGCTCGGGCTTCCGGCCAATGTCGGGGGTCGCCGGAGACATGCCCAATTCAGGCTAGTCCAGAGAAACAAAGAAACGGTCACAACACAATGCATACACACGAGTCTCTCGTCACAAAGACGGCTTTTTTTCTACTCCAACACTCAGATTCATTGGTCAAGAGTAGATTACAGAACAGAACACATCGAAAAATTCAAGCATTGTAAAAGAACTAGACCAAGAACTAGAGATAACAACAGAATGGGGGAAAAGCATGGAGCTTTCTGCAACTCACCAAGATCTGCTGCTGCCGCTGCTTCCGCCTCTGCTTCTGCCTCCATCAGGCGCCTTGGCGAAGGAGAAACCTCCTCGAGGAGAAAGAAGAGAAGAATGGCCCCCAGAGAGGCGAGTAGTAGAAATCGACAAGAACAAGGGCTCGGATATTTACACCTCCCTTGCGAGCATTAATTTCGTGCGGGTCGGGGTGGCCGGAATAGGTGGTCTCTGCTTTTTTAAGAGCTCATAGAGAGAGAGAGATAAAAGAAGAACGGGTTGACTTGCAACTCCGGAGGAGGGGCAAGTGGCGAAGTGCCATCACTGACACGTGGCTCCCGCCCATTGTAGGGGTTTGGATTGTGCCTGTGCAGGCGCAACGTGAAGGGCGTGAGGGCATCTTCAACAGTATTACTTCAGCTATCTCTAAGGTTGTCATATAGGTTTTCTGATAGCATGAAGAAGAGTGAAAGAGGAGAGAGAAAGATGTCGTCCTCTCACGAAGCAACAGGCGTATCATGCGAAACAAGGCGCTAGCGACGAAGTTTTTTTTGCTGTTGGAGAGTAGTCATCGTTTATTTATGCAAAACAAGACACTTGATTCATATAAAACTTAAATGCTTGTGAGGTTTCAAAGAGACAGCTCAAAAGATAAAGCTTGATTCATATAAAGCTTAAATGTATTGGAATAGTTATCTTTAAAATTGTCTTAAGATGATATAGAGAGTGTTAGAGACAACCTAAAAGATAAACTATTAAACATGCCCTAAGGAGGGCTAAACAAAGCGAGATTATCTAATAAAAAAGATATTATCTCCTCTAACATTACGTCGTTATTAGACATTGCTGCAATAGCTTTGCTGGGATATGACTAGGGAATGAGGCTATTTGGCACGTTTGCAGTTTTCAGAAAAGAAACTTTCGGCTAGGCTGAAGGATTGCACAGCTGAGTTGAAGAGATTTGGTGTTTGGCTGTTTGGCTTTTAGGTTGGCTGGCTGGAGTTTTTGAGTTGGGAAATGTCTGAAATACCCGTAAGGCAGCTATGTTAGGGCTGGATTTCTGAATCCAAACCCTCTGTGTACTTCCGCATCAGTCCCTAATCAGTAGCTAGTGCACACAGTGTATACATCAGTGACAACAAGTTCGAATCACGATTCAACATAAATAAACAACTGAGTACCGGCCTTATGACCACTTATTACAATAGAGGTCACAAGAACTAGAGTTTTACAGCAGCGGAAATAACAAAAGGTAAACTCCGTGATGGCACATCGAATTACCCACCAGCATTCGACTGGGGAGCGCAGTCTAGTACTTTGGGCGTCCTTCATCAAAGTCGCAGGCGAAGAAGTCATAATCCTCCTCAGCATCGTTGAAGGTTTCTGAGATTTGTTTTGAGTATAGCACGTGAGCACATAAAATACTCTGCAATTCTTGGAAAAATGCATATGCATACCTTTAACAAATAGGGCTTATATGATTCTTATACACAAAGCAATTTTTAATGTTTCAACAATTTTCATAAAGCATAGTTGACAAACATAGTTTCAATAAATAAATCAATTGTTTTACTAGTGAATGTTCTAGCTACCAGTCACTAGTATCGATGCTCTAGCCGCCAAGGTTTAAAGAGAAGGGCTCTAGCTGCCAGAACAACAATCCAGGAGTTCCAACTACTCTCGGATTCCCCAAAATAATTCTTTTAAAACAAAACTAAAGTCTACCATGTGAAAATGCACCTTACCCGCCCTTAACCATGGACACGGCTATTCGAATAGTTTTACACTCTGCAGAGGTTGTACAGCTTGATCCACATGAGATAATTAGTTTATAATGTCTATCTGACACACTTCCAAAGGTGTGTGACTAAGTGATTATGACAAGGATTTTACAATACTTCATCCATTCATCATCCCGCTCGATGAGCTTAACCCCAAGTCATAGATGTCATTTACCATCGACCCGAAACTCACTGTTGCGGGGGATAACCTGCCTAAATATCTGGACTTAGTAAATTATTCAGCCAGGTCCTCCCCATTCTAGACATGTGGTTGTACGATAATGCTCAGTTTTGGTGGACACAAGCGTCGATCCTTAATTGACCAAGACAAGAGACAGTCAAAACTCAGCCCACTTGCCCTAGTCTAAACAAGTTTTCCACCTAATGTCATACATTTCTCGAACTATTTTAGCATCAAGGGTAATAATAGTTTTCCCTCAATGGGTGATCATGACCGATAAAACATGTCTAAGTGATTCTATCGTTTTTGTCTATTCCACACTATTGTAATCATTATCGCGGAAATGATATACTAGCGTGACAAAGGTGTATGGGTAACAATGATCAAATAAAGATATTAACAAATTTAGGATTAACTAACATCCTAGGATTTAAGCTCATCATTTTATGTAAATAACAATGCGTAATAATTTTGAAGCTAAAAACATAATTTGCAAAACATAGGTACAAAATGATCAAAGGAGACTTGCCTTCATCGAAGGTCAAGATTATCACGTACAGTTGGTCCAAATTGACTTCGGTGGTTGCAGACTCTACACGCGCGAATCGAGACAAAATAAATAATAGGAATATAAATAAAATAAAAAACTATAAAATTAGTACTAATAGAGGGATTAAGAATTTAGATAAATTTAGGAAGAAGAATCAACTGATTCAGAGTTCATATGAAATAGAACGAGCATCCGGAAGTAAGTCGGATAGAAAAATCCTGGAAATTGAGAGGGGGAATATTCCTAGAATATTCCTTTCGGGTTAAATAAAACAACACTATAGATTATGACTAGTGGGGCGGACTAGTGGGGGCTGATTGTCACTGAGAGAGAAATAAAGAGAGGAAGAAAGAAATAAAGATGACAAGTGGGACCTCATGTCATTGAGAGAGAAAGCAAGCAAGAAACAATGGGAAAACAGAAGCAAGAAACAATGGGAAAACAGAGCTGGGAGGTGGTGGCTCGGGCGCACGGCACCAGTGGCGAGCGGTGGCGCGACAGCGGCACTTCTCGGTGATGAAGCATCCGAATGGACAGGGGGAAAAGTTGGGGGGACTTCGAGAAGACGTGATGACGTGCAAAGCTCGGCTTGAGACTCACCGGAGAAGGACATCGGGCGACAGAGGAGCTTCAGCCGAAAGGGAAGAAGAAGGAGAAATCGGCTACGAACTACGACAAAAAGTGAAATTAATTTAGGGGAAATGTTCATGGAGCTCGGGAACATAACATGGCGCGATTGGGCGAGCACGGAACTCACCAGTGCGATGGGGCACATGAGGCAAGGTGGTGGCCAACGCTTGGGAAGATGATGAATCAAGCGGTGACGGAGCTCCGAAGGCTATGAGAGTTGTAGGGGATGTGAAAGGGGGGTGAAGGAGGTGCTGTAGGTCCAATTTATAGACTCGACCGGGGTTTGAACAAATGCGACCGCGATCGTCGGCGACGTTAGTCGCTTGGTTTTGGAAATGGTCGGATTGACAACACATTGAATGCTTGCAGCAATGGAGGGATTGACAAGTGCATAGATGGCGAGCGGAATGCACATAGGCAACGTGGGCACGGTTTGGGCGCACGACATGTCCTAGTGCGGGCGCCAGCTCAGCAGAAGCAAAGCCAGGAAATGCAGAGAGAGAGGGAAATGGGCCTGTGGGACAGATGGGCCAGGTGGGCTGAGGAGTGGCTTCGTCATAGGGAAAAAAAGAGAGGAAAATTTAAAAGGAAGTTTGGAATTTAGGTTTGATTTGATTTTTGAGATTTTAATTGTGAAAGAAGATGGGATTTGATTTGAAGATTAATTGAGATTCGGGACTTGGATTTCAGAAATTGATTCAATTTGAAATTTAACTAATTGCAAAAACTCCAAATGAAATCCGACACTTTGAATTAATTAATTCAAATTAAATTTTACAAGAAGCAAAAATTGGGGTGTTACAAACTGATGGCTTGTTGGATGTTGTTTAAGAACATTTAATGGTAATTAACGACAACTAACGATAATTGATGACACTTTACAACAACTACCGCAATTAACGATAACTACCGTAATTAATGACAATTAACGCAATTGACCGCAATTAACGACAATTAACGCAATTGAGCGCAATTAGCGACACTTAACACAATAGACCACAATTAACGACAATTAACACAATAGAACACAATTAACAACAATTAACACAATAGATCGCAATTAACGACAATTAAAGCAATTAACGACAACTAACGATTTGACGTACATAACAACAATTCTTACAATAAATAATTATTACAAAAATAAATACAATAAACAATTATTACAAAAATAATTATTACATAACTAATTACAATATATAATTATTACAAAAACAATTAATTTAAAATAGAAAAAAGAAATTATAAAAGGAGATGGCTAGGGTTCGGGTCGGCGAGGAGAGGACGGTGGCGGCTCAAGGGGAGGAGGAGAGTGGCGGCGTGGCTCTGGGGAGGAGGGGGAGGGCGGCAGTTTATCAAGGAGGTGAAAGGAGAAGGTGGCGGCGGTGGCTAGTGGTGGATATCGAGCCAGATACTCATCTTACCGAGCTTTTCCCGAAATTGACACGGTTTGATTTATTATCATTTTATTATAGTTTGAAAGTATTTTTAGAATTGAGCTAACAAGCCGAGTCGAGCCAAGCCAGAACGAAATCCAATTTAATTTGAAATTGACTCATTTCAATGTTTAACCAACTAATTGGAACATTTTTGTATCGAGCCAATGAGCCTTAGTAACGATCTTTTTTTTCCACCCTTAGCAGCGGGGGAGGATGATGGCAATGCCTGGTCGAGGGAGGAGGAGGCGGAGGAGTGTTGTCGGCGCGGGCGGAGGAGGATGGCGGCCGTGTGGGGAGGAGGAGGACGACCCTATCGAGAGAGTGGCACAGACTTAGGGGGAGGAGGAAAAGAAGGGGGAGGGCGGCGTCTGGGGAGGTGGAGGGAGAGGGCGGTGACACGTTGGGGAGGAGGGGAGGGCAGCGACGCGTCGGGGGACGAGGGGGGAGGGCGGCAACATGGCTCGAGGGAGGAGGAGGGAGGGCAGCGATGCATTAGGGAGGAGGAGGGCAGGGCAGCCACGCCGACGTGGGAGGATGAGGGGCGCTGTTGGGACCGGATTTCTAAATCCCAACCCTCTGTGTATTTCTACACCAGTCCCTGATCAGTAGCTAGTGCACACAGTGGATACAATGTTGATAACAAGTTCGAATCACGATTCAACATAAAAGCAACAACAAAGTATTGGCCTTAAGGCCACTTATTACAATAAAGGTCACATGACCTTAAGTCTTACAGCAGTGGAAACATCAAATGGTAAATTCCGAGTGGTGAACCATCAAATTGCCCACCGGCATTCGATTGGGGAGCGCAGCATAGTTCTCCAGATGTCCTTCGTCAAACCCGTAGGCATAGAAGTCATAGTCATCCTCGGCATCATTGAAGGTGTCTGAGATTTATTTTGAGTGTAGCATGTGAGTACATAAAGTACTCCGCGAGTCTTGGAAAAAATGCATATGCATAGCTTTAACAAGTGGAGCTTATATGGTTCTTTTGTATAAAGCAATATTTTAAATTTAAACATCTTTCATAAAGCACATTTAACAAATCAAGATTAAATAATTAAAATGATTTAAACGCTAGTGGAGGTTCTAGCTACCGACCACTAGTATCAAGGCTCTAGCTGCAAAGGTTTAAAGGATAGGGCTCTAGCTGCCAGAAAAACTATCCGAGAGTCCCAACTGCTCCTGGGTTCCAAAAGTTTACTCTTTTGAAATCCAAAAACAAAATCTACCATGTGAAAATGCACCTTGCCCTCCCTTGACCGTGGGCACAGCTATTCAAATAGTTTTACACTCTACAGAGGTTGTACAGCTTGACCCACACGAGATAATTAGCTTATAATGTTCACTTCACACACTTCCGAAGGTGTGCGATTAAGTGATTATCACAAGGCCATTACAACACCTTATCCTTACATCAGCTCGCCCGATGAGCTTAACCCCAAGTCATGGATGTCATTTAGCATCCCCGGAGCTCACCGTTGTGGGGATAACCTGCCCAAACATGGACGTCAATTACCATCGCCCGGCACAAGCCTTGATAGACATGGAAGTCATTTACCATCATCTGCATGACCCAAAATATGGAAGTACGGTTACCATATTTTGCACCTCTCAAGATATGGAAGTACATTTACCATAATCAAGAGATCACCTACCAACTACAACTTGTGAGCTTAATGCTTGGACTCGGTAAATTAGTTGGCTATGTACTTCCCATTTAAGAAATGTGGTTGTACGGTATTGCTCAGTTTGGATAGTCACAAGCGTCGGTCCCTAATATGACTTGGGCGGAACTTTACACAACACAAGTTGTCGTGCTCTACCTACACCCGCTTGGAC
The DNA here is from genome assembly GCA_036346405.1 of Phyllostachys edulis. Lineage (NCBI taxonomy): Eukaryota > Viridiplantae > Streptophyta > Magnoliopsida > Poales > Poaceae > Phyllostachys > Phyllostachys edulis. The sequence continues at coordinate 53,275,248 of CM070547.1, read as the reverse complement.
TTACCATCCACCCAGTCTAAAATAGATTTTCACCATTTTATATTATTTTTCAAATACTGACATTACCTAATGTCAAATACTTTTGAAATTAAAGCATAATGGGTAATAACGCCCCCCCCCCAAAGGTCGAACAAGACTGTAAAGCATGTCTAAGCAATTCTACCATGTATAACTATTCCACAAAGTTGTAATGAATATTGCGGAATTCCTATGCTAGGGTTACAAAGGTATAGAATAACAATAATCAAAGGAAGGTATTAACAATTTTAGGTTTAACTAACAACCTACAATTTAAACTCATCATTTTAAGTGAAATAACAATGCATAATACTTTAAAACTGAAAATAATATTTAAAAATTATGGGTACAGAATGTTCAAAGGAGAGTACACCTTCAACGAAGGTTGAGGTCACTGCGTTTGGTTGATCCAAAGTGGCTTCGGCGGCGGTGGACTCTACACACGCGAATCGAACCAAAATACATAACAGAAAACAAATAAAATCTAAAAACTATAAAATAAATATTGGAAGGTAGATAATGAATTTATAAGAATATAGGAACATAAATTGACGGAATCACAGTTCGTATGAAGGAGAACGAAGATCCGAAAGTTTGATTGTCACATGAAATGATAGAAAATCCAAAAATGGAAAATCCTGGAATAATACTGTTCCGATATATTTTAGTGTAGAGCAATTTTGGTATATGACATCTATGGCCCATTTGCTGACCTACATATCAATGAGCTAAGGAACAAAATACAAAGAGCTTCCATAGTAGAACAGAGGAAGGAGGAGGTGGCGGCGCCGGCAAGGGGCAGGGTGGCAGCGACCAGAAACCCCCAAAATGGAACCGCATGAGGTCGGGGAGGCCATGGGACGTGGTGTCGGTGCCGACGATGGAGCGAGGCGGCAGTAGCGTGGCCTAGAGCGGCAGTGGCACACAGGTAGATGGTGGCGCTAGCGATGGGATGGAGTCCTGGGGATTTAGCGGGAGCATGGGCTGCGCCTGGTCGTGGCGATGGTGTAGGAGGGGTTGGGAAGGTCGGAGGATGGCTGGAATGGCGGCGCCATGGCGGCCGGTGTCGGAAGAAAGGTAGTGACGGTGGAGGAGCACCATGGTGATGGAATTCCAGAATTGAGGTGGGGGATGGGAAGAGGAGTACCGGGAATACAACATGACGCGGTTAGTTTGGTCGGAGGATCGCTGGAGAAGAAGATCAATTTGATTGCGTCATCGCCAGACTTTGGGAAGGAGGTGGATGGCATCAGGCGTTCCGAGCAAATGGTGAGATGCGAACAAGCAGTGCTCCCTTTATATGGCGAAGGCGATGCTTGAATTGACGAGGAACGCTTGGGGAAAAACGGGACAGTTTTCAGCTTGCATTGAAGGTAGATGGGAAACAGTGAAATTGACTATGATCGTGGGATGAAACGTGCAATTGATGGCGGGAGATCGTGGGTGATGATGAGGGGGTTGTAATGGCTCAAATGGGAATGGAAATGGTGCGACGTGTGCGACGAATGGCGAGTTGCAACGGTAGTCGACCATGGAGCTCGGGTGGCGTGGTTGGTCACAAGCAGGGAAAAGCAAGGGGTGGGGGGAGGTGTGGGAAGTGAGGCGAGGGTTGGCGGTCTTTGTAGGCAAGCGGTCTTGGCACGAAGGTGGCGGTGCTCTGGTGCAGTCACGAAGGAAGAAAAGAAACAGAGAGCAAAAGGAAACAACCAGAGGAAGAATAAAGAGAAAAAGAAAAGAAAATCCAAAAATAAATAAATCCAAAAAATTCAAGAAAATTCCAAAAAAAAAAATCCTTGGAACCTGAAAAGAGAGAATAAAATAATTTTGAATTTAATTGAAGTTTATTTTAATAATTTAAAATGTTTTTCATTTTTTTAAAATTTTAAATTAAGCTTTAAATTAATCCAATAAATTACAAATAGTTCCTTTTATTTTGAAAGCTTTTAAAAAGACTCAAAAAAATTGGGATGTTACAAACCTAGCCTCCTTAGAAGGAATCTCGACCCCGAGATTCGGACAGACAGGGAAAAAGATCGGGGTTCACAGACTTTGCTCACTCTACCAAGCAGATTTCTCTTTTGATAGAGACAAAACTGAAATAGAAGCTGAACTGACTAGAACTTACTTGGTGCAACATGCTGAGCTAATTGAGCTTGCTTTGCTGTAATATGATTCAGTCGTCCTCTTGCAGATGGCGTCGAATTCTGGATGGCTTGACTTGGAGTCTGAGGCGCTCATCGTCCTGATCCTGGCGTAGGGGTCTTGGCTGGTGTAGCTCCCAAGTTAAAATGAACTGGAGTCACGGCTCGGTGTTTTTGAGGGTAATTGTTGGCAAAATGCCCCATCTTATGGCAATGAAAGCATTGGATTCCTACTACTGACGTCCTGTTCTGCTGCGGTTGAACACCAGTATTGTTGCCAAATCCCTACATGATTGAACGGGGTCCTGTCATTAGAGGCCTGGGTGCATTGTCTACTGGTAGCAGGTTTTAGTGTGGCTGGTTCATTCGGGGTCTGGAACTGTTGGCTCCATGTTGCGCTTGAGAAGCCATTTTTTTTCAGGACTCAAACAGCTGACGCTGAGCATCCTTTTGTACAAGAGCTTTGTTAACCATATGTTCAAAATTAGGGTAGTCATTTGACACTATTTGCACTTTGAGGTTGGGGTTAAGTCCTTCCATGAAGCGCCAGATCTTAGCTCCTTCAGTTGCAACGTCTTCCGGTGCATACCTTGACAGCTAGGTGAATTGGTTGAGATACTCTAACACGCTGAGGTTACCTTGTTGCAGCTTGTGGAACTCTTGCTTTTTTTATCTCCATCATTCCCATAGGAATGTGTGCCGTGCGAAAAGCAGCAGAAAACTCCTGCCAAGTAATGGCCTGGACGTTCTGGTGAGTTGCGCAGTAATTTTCCCACCAAGTTCCTGCAGTTACTTTTAAGTTGGTGAGCAGCATAGAGAACTTTCTCTTGGACATTGTTCTGAGCCAAGATAAGTTTCTTCTCGATATCCTTTAGCCAATCATCAGCTTCTAGTGGATCAACTGAACTGGCCAAGGTGGGTGGCCTAGTTTTCATGAACTCTCCCAATCTGGACGAAGGCGAAAAAGCTGGGGCAGGAGTTGGTGCAAGCTGATTGATCTGGTTCTCAGCAAGTGCCTGAAGAAGTTGTAGTTGCATGGCCATCATCTGCTCTATATTCATTTGGGGCTGACCAGGGGGTGGTGCCGGTAAAGGTTCTTCCTTAAAGAATTGCTCCGGTTGAACTTGGTGTAACATTACAAAGTTCTGTTACCAAAATAAAATTAATAAATTATTATTTTAATGGATTTTCTGAGTTTTAAAAGAGTTTCTTGCTTTTCTAAATTTCCTTTAATTTAAAAGTCAAAAATAAAATTAATTGAGTTCACAGGGTTTATATTTGATTTAAAGTTAAAAAGAAAAACATAATTAATTTCTTGAATCTTCTAGTATTTAAAAATGTTTTTCTTATTTTCCAAAACTAAAAATAAATTATGTGCAAAAATAAAAGCCAACTTTAAGTTAAAAATAATTTTATTAAGTTAAAAATAACATCCCAATTTTAAGGATTTTTGAAGCTTTAAAAATAAAATAAACCATTTCAATTTTATTGGATTAATTCAAAGCTTAATTTGAATTTTTAGAAAGTGAAAAACATTTAAGTAATTGAAATAAACTTCAATTAAATCCAAAATTATTTTATTTGATATATTCATGTTCCAAGGATTGTTATAAAATTTTCTTGAATTTTCGAATTTATTTTTATTTTTTGGATATTTCTTCCTTTTTCTCCTTTTCTTTTTCTCTTCATTTCTCTCTCTCCTGTTCTTCTTCCCGACAGCTTGCTTGCCCTTCCTCTGTGCATGTGCGCCACGCGGCGCCATTTCTTTGCACCCACGACTCCGAGCCGCACTGCTACACGTCGCTTCTATGCTCGGCGTATTTGCCACAGTGTGCCGCGTCCACGCCGAGCGCATCACGCGCACCCTGCCCATGCCGCACCTTGCCCATGCCGCCACCTCTCGTCCGCTTCGCCCATGCCTATAAATTGCCGGCCAACACTTCCTTCTCCTCCCCTTCCTCCCCTTCTCCCTCTGCCCCTTTCCCCGAAGCTCCCTGGAACTGAGCCGCCCCATTTCTTCTTCTTGCCCGATGCCGGCCGCGACAACCCCTCCCTCTATCTCCCTCTCCGACCGCCCATCACCTCCCCAAGTGCCTCACGTTGTGCCTCCGAAGGACCTCCACCCCTCCCACGAGTTTCATCGCTTCCCCTCTCTCCTCCTCATCAGATTTCGTGTTTTGCCGCCGCCGGTCGAAACCCGCTCTACTGCCTCTAGCGCCGCTGTCCGTGGGTCTTTGACGACGTGATCCACAACGACAGCTTTGTCTCGTGACGTTCTATGCAGTGCTCATGTTACCCTTGCTGGAACGCCACCAAAGCACCGCCACCTCTATGCGCCCGCACCGCCCGTGCGCTCTTCCCTCACCGATGTCGCCTCCACCACCATTGGGTCCGCCTCGCTCCCGAGATCCCATTTTGCCGAGCCCTATCCGCCTCCTCGTTGCCCATCGCCAACGCCACCACCATGCCTATGTGCCACCTCGTAGTTATGTGCTCTGTAAATGGCTCTCTGAAGAAGACGGAGCTATGGCTCTATGACTTTGGACCCCACCAGACACTAGCCATACTCACCTTCTTTTCCTTTTGTCTCTTTACCCTCTCTCTCTTACAGGTGGTCCCAAGGTGTCATACACTTAGACATTTGCATGAAAATATCAGAGCAAAAAGATTCCAGGAATATTCATTCCATTTTTGGAATTTTCTATCATTTCATGTAATTGCAAACTTTCAGACGTTCGTTCTCCTTCATGCGAACTCCAATTCCGTCGATTCTTGTTCATAAGTTCATCTAAAGGCGGTATTTTTATTTTGGTACTAATTTTAGAATTTTTTGAGTGTATTTGAGCTTATTTGAATCTGGCTTGTTTTCGCGTGTAAATTACGACGACTTCGGAGAGTCAAATTCCGGCGCCGTCTCAGAACAACAACTATTCGAGCAAGGCAAGTTACATCCTTTGATTATATTTGATCCTAGTATTTTAAATTATTTAAATTTTGTTTTAAATTATTATTGCATGCTTACTTTTATTCGGAGTAATCTAAATTCCTATCTTTAAATTGTAGCTAGATCCCAAACCCTTGTATAGCCAATTGTTGTCAAGATCATTAATAAGGAAAATCATTAGGATATGATATATTTTGGAATTAGAAATTGAATAGATTGGATTATAGAAATAGATTATTGTTGGATATTGGATTGTTGTATGTTGGATTATAGAAATAGATTATCGTTGGATATTGGATTGTGGAGCTTGGATTATTGAAATAGGTTATTGTTGGATGTTGGATATTGAATGTTGGATTATAGAAATATATTATTGTTGGATATTGGATTGGTGGATGTTAGATTATAGAAGTAGATTATCATTGGATATTGGATTGTTGGATGCTGAATTATAGGAATAGATTATCATTGCATATTGGATTGTTGGATGTTGAATTATAGAAATAGATTATCACTGGATATTGGATTGTTGGATATTGGATTATGGAAATAGATTATTGTTGGATGTTGGATACTGAATGTTGGATTATAGAAATAGACTATTGTTGGATTATAGAAAAAGATTATTGTTGGAGATTGGATTATAGGACTATAGAAGTATATCTTTGTTGGATTATACAAATATATCTTGGTTGAATTATAGAAGTATATCCTTGTTGGATTATTGAAATATATCATTGTCGCATTGTTGGAAATGTAGTTTTGACAAGATGATCAAGTATAGTGTAACGACCCAACTCTAGGGCACCCGGGAGGTCCTCCAAGAACTCCTGGAAAGTCCATCAGGACCTCCCAGGAGGTCCACAAAGGACCTCTCGGACAGTCCACCAAGACCTCCCAGAGGTCCAAAGAAGACCTCCCCGAAGTCCAGGAACATAACCCGAGAGGGTCTGGAGCCGTGGAACACCAAGACCGCCACGGCCAAACCGGGGAGATCGTGGGGGTCCGTGGGCATCTCAAATCCACCGCGACCACAGAGGAGGTCGTGGAGGACTGAGGCCACCCAGAGCCACCGCGACCCGGTCCTTGAGTGGACGTGGAGGGCTGGACATGCTCCAAGGTTCCCTGTGAAACTGAGCTAGTCCCAAGGATCATGGCTAGCTCTTCACAGCAATAATACAATGGTGGTAACATCCAGAACGCATCTTTATTAAAGCATAATATCAACGGAGTTGTTTACAAGGTGGCCTTGGGCCAAGCACATATATACAAAAGAGCAAAAGAACAAAAGAGTCCATCAAAGACGCCACGAGCAATCGATCGAAGGCACAACCTATTCGCTTGGGTCTTCTTCACTGCCAAGGTCCTCTCCGCAAAATTGTAATGAGCAAGAGTGAGCACACAACCGTGTTTCGCAAGTTACACCGTGGGTTAGCAAAATGACATGCATATACGGACAATCAAAGGATGGCATAATATGGTTAATTTGCACAAAGCCAATTTTCTTTCAAATACCATTACTAAGTTCCAAAGCAGGTCTTTAATAACTAAAATTCATTTTAGCAAAGTAATTTTTCAGTTGGATAACATTCATCAACAAGTTGGTGAAGGATACCCTCCTGACACCAAGCTCCCTGCCCAAACCCATGGGATAGAAATCCCAAAACAGATTTGAAAACATTTTTGGAAACCCAAAACCAACATCTAACTCTGAGTAGCCTTTGCCAGCACGTCCATGACCGTGGACACGGCTATTCGAATAGATTTAACTCTGCAGAGGTTGTGCACTTTACCCACACGACATGAGTACTCTAGTTTGTCCGGCATTCGTCAATGCCACCTCTCACTACCAAAGGTAAGAGATCTAGAGCTCATGACAAGGCCTTTACAATGCATTGCCCCACCACAGCCTTTCCTTGCTAAGGTTTCACTTTCCTATGGATCGCAATCTGGCGGAAAGCCCCCTATTGCACCAGTGGGAACAGTAGGTCATAAAAGACCATTAGCCCTACAAGACCTCCCACACCTCCAATGGAGCAGCATATGGTGGAGTTTTGAAAATTACTTAGCCAGGTCCCACGCCCCATTCTGGAGACATATGGTTGCACGATTGTGGTATAGCCCATTATAGGCATGGCATTGGTCGCTCTAAGACCGGTCCTCAAATGACTAGGGAGGCTTTCACAAACCCTTGGACCTCCACCTTAGCCAGGATAGAGTCCGTGCACAAACATTGCACCAACCAAGCAAACCATTTCGCCCCAGTCCAATTCCAATTTCATTTTCTTTGCTTCCCCAGCAACACTTTCATATTCCCATGACAACCCAATGTCATGGTCAAAACATTTTAAGCAATATTTGGTCATGTTGGTAAAGATTTCCCCAAATCAATACTTTTGGTCTAAGCTTGACTAAGCATAAGTTTTTCAAATGGTCTTGGCTCACACTACTGCATGACCCAAGTTTGATCTAAAGGTGACAACAAGTTCAGTCCAAAGTCAACAGTGGCCATACCAAGGAAGTAGGCATAACTATGGATTTAAAACAGGTATTGAAATAACTTGGTAGAAATAGGCATGCAGTACACATTAAAATAGGACATAATAAATTTGAATTACTAGGTGTAATATGATCAAAAGTGTAACTTGCCTTGCTCACTATCCTGAGAATCTTCCTCTTCAGAATCCTCAGACTCCCTGGAGTCTTCGCAATCTACACGTGTAAAAGAGCAAATTCAAAGAAGACTCAAATAAAGATCCAACTGAGATCAACAAGAAAACCAAATGAACCCCAGAGGGAGTCCAAAACTTAATCAACAGGAGAGGTCTACATTTTTAGAATGGTTCTTTTGGAAGAGGTCCAAGCTTACCAGGAGGAGGTGGTCTTTAGCAAAAGACCCCAAAGAGTGATTTAAGTAATACAACAGAGAGGCCCTGAGAAATGATTCTTGCGTAAAGTCCAGAGAGGAGGTCCTCACACAAGGCCATAGAAATCCGAAAAGGAGTCCACCAGGGGAGGTCCTGAGATGGACACGACCAGCTCAGTGCAGTGGTGAAAACAAGAGTGGAGCAGATCACCAAGGGACTTACCAGGGATAAGAAGGAACAATGGATGGAGGGGAGGTCGTGAGCAGCAAGGTCTTCCCTGGAAGGCCACTGAACGAGAGCCAAGATGGTGAATGTGAAGAAGGTAATATGGCAGAGTTCCCTGGGCTGATTATAGTCAAAGTGGGTGAAGAAAACTAGAAATATACGTGTCAAGGATGAGTATAAAAATGGGTCAAAGGTAGGTGAGTGGCAGGACAAGTGTCACTACCACCCTGGGTAAAAGGTACGAGGAAGGACAACGTATGTTGCTATGGGAAGGAACAAAGAAGAATGTCAGAGTACAGCTAAGTGACCCGATTCAGAGTAAACACCACGTATGTGGATGCATTTAATGTGACAAGACATGCATTAAATGCCCAAGATATTAACGTGGCGGAGGAAATGAGAATGACTAAGTCTGGCAAGTGGGGCCAGTCAACTTAGAAACAGTCGAGTCAAGAGGGGAGGTCTTGCCCCGCAGAAGAGGTCCGAGAGGCTTAGGAGGTCCTAGGTCCAAAGGACAGAGAGGTCTAAAGGTTGAGGAGGTCCAGACAGTCAGGATTAACAACAGGAGGTCCTGATGGTTAGGATCTCTTCAAGGGAGGTTGGGCGAGGAAGTCCAGAGCCAAATGTAAAAGGCCACGGAAAGGTCTTGGACAGGAGGTCCAAAGAACTACAAAGAAGGTTCCGTGGTTGAGACTAAAGGCAAATTGAGGTCCGGGTGGTTGGATCTCTGAGAGGGAGGTCCAACAGCTAAGATCAAACGTGCAGGGGAGGTCTAGGCCTTTGGATCGGAAGTGAGGAGAAGTCCAGACCGTTGGATTCAAACAAAAGGGGAGGTCCACAGAGGGACATAACGCACGGGGAGGTCTGGACCTTTGGATTGGAGATGGGAAGAGGTCTGAACCGCCAGATCCAAATGAAAGAGAGGTCCATGCGGAGGGGTTCCAAGAAGAGGGATCTCACAAAGGATTTCCACTCATAGTAGTTCCAGATGGAGTCGCCAAGGTCAAGGTAACTCAAGGGAGATCTTCAATCCGATGAGGTGAGGTCAGGATGAACCCACAGAAAGTCCTTTCGGTCAGGAAGAAATATCGAGGTGGTTCAAAGGCACACAAAAAGACCCGATGAACTACCATGATGTTCTGGCTGAAAAGAGGATGGGCATAAGGAAAGTGCCCAGCAACAAGGGTCTTGACTTAAGAGAAGTCGAGCAGTAAAAGAGGTCTCGAGCCCAAGAGATTCGAACCAACAAAGAGGTCCAAGTGACCAAACTCAAAGGAAAAAGGCTCGGACATAAGGGTTTGTCCAGGTGAGAAAAGGTCCAAGCCTCAAGGAGGTCTAACCTCATGAACCACTGGGGAGGTCTAGGCCATAGAGAAGGTCTAAACCTACATAACCCAAAAGGAATAGGTTAAAGGAGGATTGCTGAGCTTACCAGCAAGGAGGTATAAACAACTCAAACCCTTCCAACAGAACCAAACTTTGAATTCTCATTAAAATAAAATAGTTTTAATTTATTTTACACATTTAAAAAGGATTTAGAAAATCAGAATGTTACATATAGGTGATGAATAAAGAATGTAGTTAGATTATTGTAGTAAGTTATGATGGATTTTTAGGTGCATTGGTTGAATTATAGAATTGATGAAATTGGTAGAGTTAATTAAATAGTAGTGTTTGGTTGACTTACAATTGTTGGTGGACTAATGTATACCATAATATGGAGGATCAATAGACCTAATAGATTGATTTGGAGAAGACGATTCTAATATTGATGGTTGACTTACTGATATTAGAGATGACAATTCTTGAACATCAAATCCCTCACTCCTTATCTCCCTAGATAAAACTCTAGTTAATACAATAGTATTGACAAGATACTTTTGTGAAAAAATGTGCTTAGTCAGGCTTAGACAAAAAAATGTTTAATTTGGGGGATTTAGCCAAAAGCTCAATTATGATTTAAAATGAGGCTATGGTATTGCTTTTACCATAGAAATTTTGGAAAATGATTTAACTTGGAAAATAAATAAAAGTTGGTTTAGACTTGGGCGAAATGGATGTTTGGTGGGTGAATGTTTATGCACGGAATCAATTCATTTCTATGATCGAGGCCCATGATTTATTTAGAAGTCACCCAAGTCAGTTAATAACTGGTCTTCGAGCCGCATCTTGCTAAGCTCCATCGTACTATCACATGTCCTGTGTGGGCATGTGACGACCCGGCCAGGGGCTACCGAGAGGTCCTTCGGGACCTCCTGGAAAGTCCACTAGGAACTCCCAGGACGTCCCGTAGAGCATCCCGGTAGTACCGCCCAGACCTCTCAAGAGGTTCGGTAGGACCGCTCGAAGGTCTGGGACCCCGACCCGAGGAGGTCTTTGGACCCGAGACCCTTCCCAGCCCCACATGCCCCTCCGGTACTACTGCAAGGAGGCCCCAGAACCGCTCTAAGACATCTCGAGAGGAGGTCCTTATGAACCAAACTACAGGAGGTTGTGGGCTTGAAGTGCCTCCCGCCCTCTCGTGATCTGAACCAGTCCCAAGGATCAATGGCTAGTTCTCACAAAGAAATACAAGTGATAACATACACATCCACAAAAGGCTTTATTAACAACAAAAAGAGAGTTGATTACGTGGGTTGCTTACAAGCTCCAAAGAACCAAGAGCAAAATACACAATGAAAAACCATAGGATAGACTCCATCCATTACACCACGTGTGATTACCGGAGGGCGCGCCTAATTGATTTGGTCCTCCTCATCATCAAAGAAGTCTTCTCCTGCTCAATTCATCAATCAAGCAAGTATGAGCACAACAACCGTGCTCACAAGTTACACCCGTCAAATAACAGTATGACATGCATAATGGGTATATCAAAGGGAAGGCTTAATATGGTTGATTTGCATAAAGCCAAGTTTGTTTCAAATAAACGTATTAATTTTCAAGGCAGTTATACCATATCTAAAATTCATTTTTGCAAATTCCATTTTTCAGTTGGATAACATTTATCATCAAGATGGTGAAGGATACCCTCTTGTCACAAGGTTCCCTGCCCAATTCCAATTTGGATAAAATTCAAAACCATTTCACAAGTCATTTTAAACCCAAAACTGAGGTTTAACTTTGAGCAGCTTTGCTAGCATGTCCCTAACCGTGGACACGGCTATTCGAATAGTTTTACACTCTGCAGAGGTTGTACACTTTACCCACATGACACGATTTCTCTAGTTTGTTTGGCAACCATCGTTGCCACCTCTCACTGCCGATGGTAAGAGGTTCTAGAGTACGTGACAAGGCCTTTACAATGCATCATTCCACCACAGTCCATCCACTCTAAGGTTTCGCCCCTTCCTAGGGCCCCCTCTTAAGCCAGGTGGGTACAATGAAGTCATAAAAGACAGGCCATGAAAGACCACCCACTATTCCACTGGATCAACCATGATTGAACTTTGCAAATTATTTGGCCAGGTCCCGCCCACACAGGGCATGTGGTTGCACGATAAGGCATAGCAAAATACACTCGCAGACCGGTCCTTAACTGACCCGGCGACCACCTCAACCCTGGGGCATCGGATCACACGACCCCCCGTGCATAGACTTGCACCAACCAAACACCCAATGCCGCCCAAGTCCAAATCCATTTTCCATTTCTTTGCTTTTCAAGCCTCCATGGCACACCAATGCCATGGTCATTTATAAAACCCCCATGACACGCCAATGTCATGGCCCAAATCATTTGAACAAGTGATATTTTTGGCCAAAACTTTCCAAATCAAGATTCTTTTCTCTAAGCATGGCTAAGATCTAGTTTTTCAAAGGTCTTGGTTCACAGTATTGCGCAAACCGGGTTTTGCCTGGGGTGACAACATGTTTGGTTCAAGATCAATAGTGGTCATACCAAGGAAATTAGGCCTAACTATGAATTTAAAGACGGCATTGAAATAACTAAGTAAAGTAAGCAATACATTAACTTTTGAAATGAAATATACATAGGTTGAAATAATGGGTACAATATGATCAAGAGTGTAACTTGTCTTGCTCAAAGTCTTGAGCTTCTTCTTCTTCTTCTTCTTCTTCAAGGAACTCTCGCTCCTCACGGCCTTCGCAATCTACACGGTGAAAAACCAAATAACTCAAATAGAGCTCCAACAAGACCCAAAAAAACTCCAAAAAAACTTCAATGTAAAACCAACTGAGAGGGTAGGCGATCAGGAGGAGGTCCAAAGAGCTTACTGGAGGAGGTCTAAAGCTCAAAGGAAGAGGTCCAAGAGCTTTGGGGGAGGTCTAAGAACTGCTCGGTTGAGCCAGAGAGGGGAAGTGTGGAAGAAAGTAAGAGAGGAAGGACTGCCCAAGCTACTGATGAGATTTCCCAAGGTGCGGTGTTTAGGAGTTGGTAAAAAGGACCATGAAGGCAGGCAAGGGATGTGACAAAAAGTAGGGCACGGGTGCTGCAAAATTGGTAGCATTTAATGCGATACAACATGCATTAAATGTGGGGGAAACTTCCTTGCACAAGGACACAATCAAAGGATAAAGAAAAATGGGTGTGACTACCAAGCGGGGCCAGTCAAGACCCGAAGGGGAGGTCCTGCGGAGGCCTTGAGGAGGTCCCGCAGAGGACAAGGGGAGGTCTTGACGGTTGGATCTCCGAAAGGGAGGTCCAACGGCCAAGATCAAGTGCAAAGGGGGAGGTCTGGATGGTTAGGATCTCCAAAGGGGAGGTTCTAACGGTCAGATCTAACAAGGGGGAGGTCTGAATGGTTAGGATCTCCAAAGAGGAGGTCCTAACGTCCAGCTCTACAAAGGAAGAGGTCTGGACGGTTAAGATCTCCAAAGGGGAGGTCTTAACGGCCAGATCTACAAAGGAGGAGGTCTGAACGGTTAGGATCTCCACTGGGGAGGTCTTAACGGCCAAATCTACAAAGGAGGAGGTCTGGACGGTTAAGATCTCCAAAGGAGAGGTCTTAACGGCCAGATCTAACAAAGGAGGAGGTCTGGACGGTTAAGATCTCCAAAGGGGAGGTCTTAACGGCCAGATCTACAAAGGAGGAGGTCTGGACGGTTAAGATCTCCAAAGGGGAGTCTTAACGGTTAGATCTACCAAAGGAGGAGGTATGAACGGTTAGGATCTCTAAAGGGGAGGTCCTAACGGTCAGATCTAACAAGGGAAAGGTCTGATTGCGTTTTAAGGTGGTTCAAGGATTGAAGTGAAATTGCTGGTAGCGGTAGTACCGGGCTTACGAAGCGGTACGACCAGAGGCGGTCTTGACGGCCAAGATCCCCAAAAGGAGGTCTTAATGGTCAAGGCCTGATCAAGGAGGTCTTGACGGCTAGGATCTCCAAGGGGAGGTCCTAACGGTCAAGATCCAATCAAGGGAGGTGAGTGTTAGCGAGTTAAGAGGCGGGAGGAACAGGAGCGGTTGGATTTCAATCGAACGGTCTAGAATGGCTGGGCTGTTCGGACCAAGCGAACAAGCTAACTTGGCCAAGCCGTCCGATATGGATCGGACGATCCACACTCTAGGGAACATTCGGACCGGGCGAATGTTACACCTAGATCGAGCCATCCAAAATGGATCGAATGGTCCACAAGCGATGCTGTGCAAAGCACTGGATTGGACCACGCAAAGGGGAAAGGAGGTCCAAGCCCAGAGAAAGATCCAACGAAGGGAGTTTACAAGGGAGGTCTAGACGGTCAGGATCTACAAAAGGGAAGATCCCGAAGGCTGATATTTCGATAGAGGTTCAAGAAGGTTCAATCACGGTTTTGAGGGTCTCCACAGAACAGTAATACCGTGGCTTAGAAGCGGTACTACCTCGATCCGGTAGCACCGTAAGCACACTGCGGTATGAAAATTCCAGAATAGATGAAAAAGGAGAGCTAGACTTCCCGTGGAGCGGTATGGCCGTGGGTTGAAGGGCGGTAGTACCGCAGGGCGGTAATACCGGATTGCTGCGGCATGAATTTTCCAGAAGGAAAACATTTTAGAGATCAAAACAAGGAGAAGTCCAAGGGAACCTAGGGAGGTTCCAACAAAACAGAGAATGGGTCCTAAAGAACATGAGGGAGGTTTATACCTGGGGAGGTCTAAGCCAAGGAAGAATCAAAGAGGGAGGTTTGGACCAGGGAAGGTCCAAGCACTCGGGGAGGTTTAGACCTAAGGAGGTTTGGTCTAGAGATAGACAAAACATGGACAGAAAAGGGGAAGATCACCAAAGCTCCAACAAACTCAACAAACCATCAATGAATTTTAGTTGAAGTTTGACTTAGTCAATTTGAAATCCATACTGAAATTTCAAGTTAAGCTTTGAATTCTCATCAAAACAAAATGGTTCTTTTTATTTTGAAATCTTCAAAAAAGCTCTGAAAATCAGGGTATTACAGGGTAGGACCTGGCTAACTAATTTGCAACATTTCACCATGGTTGTGCTATCCAGTTGTGTGGGTGTCTGAGTGGCCTACTTTTATATATTTCCACATGGTGCAAGAGGGGGCTTAAATCCGGTGAATGGTTCAATCCAAAGGAAGTGAAACCTTAGCGAGTCATAACTACGTTGGGATGTCGTATTGTAAAGGCCTTGTGATATCACTTAGTCACACACCCACGAAAGTGTGTCAGATGGATATTATAAGATGATTATCTCTTGTGGGTAAAGCTGTACAACCTCTGCAGAGTGTAAAACTATTCGAATAGCCATGTCTACGGTCATGGACATGTTAGCAAAGCCACTCCAAGTTAGACTTTAGTTTTGATTTCAAAATATTTTATCAAATAACTTTGGATAGTTTATCCAATTGGGAAATTGGGTGGGTAGGCATGTGATAGGAGGGTATCCTTCACCACTCTTGTATGAAGGTTATCTTACTATAAAACTTGAGAATTTAAAAAATAAAATTTAGTTATAGAATAATTGTTTTGGAATTTAGTACAAATATTTTAAAAAGAAAACATTGCTTTACACAAAAATCAACCCTAAAAGCCTTCCTTTGATATATCCCTACATGCATTATAATTTGTTATTGGGTGTAACTTGCGGAGCACGGTTGTTTGTGCTAACTCTTGCTTAATAAAATGTTGTTCAGAGGAGAAGGACTTCACCACCAGTGTAGATCTCGACGACTAGGCTGCTGCCCTAGTCGATTGCCTGTGGCAGATTAGCTGGGCTCTACTACTCTTTCTTCGTCTTTCATTGTGTTCTTTATTGTTGGCTCGTAAGCCTTTCTGGTAATAAACTCTGATATTTATTAATAAAGTTTTGCGTATTATGGATGTTACCATATTTGTTTACTGTGTGAACTAGCTACTGATCTCGGGACTAGTTCATAATACATAAAGGATTTGTGAGTGTTAATCCCGGGTCCTTACACTTGGGCTTCTTGTGGTGGTTGCGGTGCTTGAGGTGGTTGTGGTGCTTAAGGCAAAACTGGCTCCTCAGTAAGTGGTTGACCACGACCACTAGCTCCTCAGGAAAAGAAAAAGAAAAGAAGGAAAAAGAAAAAGGAGAAAAAGAAAAGAAAATCCGAAAATAAATAAATTCGAAAAATTCAAGAAAATTCCACAAAAATCCTTGGAACCTGAAAAGAGCGAATAAAATAATTTTGAATTTAATTGGAGTTTATTTTAATCATTTAAAGTGTTTTTTTTCTAAAATTTGAAATTAAGCTTTAAATTAATCCAATAAATTGCAAATTGTTTCTTTTATTTTTTAGCGCTTTTAAAAAGACTCAGAAAATTGGGATGTTACAAGCGCGCGAGAGGAGGGTCACACAGGAGGAGGCGTGGGCAGGCAGGGCGATACTCTAGGGTTTGGGTCTTCCGGGTGGGTATTTTGTGCAATGGCAAAAGCTGGTAAATTCCACCCAATTTTAGGGGTAATTTCAGAAGGGGGCTGAGGAAGCTGTCTTGCGGCGGCTTCCAGCTTTACCACGTTACACGTGGCTTTTGGCTTCTAAAAAAGCCAGTAGGAAAAGCTGTCCGTTTGGAACGGCTTCTCGAAGCGAGAAGCCGAAGCTGAAGCCGAAACCATTCCAAATAGGACTAATGTTTGGTTGGCTTTTGTGAAGGTGCATTCGATGATGGTCTATCATTTTATGCTAATACGTCTGAAGTTGGCTAGTTAGAGTGTACCTTAGATTTCTAGCTAAGGACAAGGGTAGAGTTTGATTTCATCCATCTGGATTCAATCCTAGTATTAGAGTTGGCTAGATGGGCCGTGCCCACCGGGCCGGCCCATGGCACGACACTATAGGCCCAGCCTAGGCACAGCACAACCCGCACTGTTCATGGGTCGTGCCGGTCCTGCATGGCACGAATAGTGTCAGGCGGCCCATCTGGCCCACATGCGCTGGAGGCAGAGTAGAGGAGGCGACACCGGCACTGAGCGAGAGGAGGCAGTGCGGCTCCTCCGCATCGGCGTGAAGGGAGAGTGTTGGACCGAAAAGGCGACTAGAGGGGGGTGAATAGGAGCACGATCTCTTTTTCTCCTTGATCGAATTCAACACTAATTTCACTCCAACAGCTATGAAAGCTATGAAGATCAATATACAAGCATAGCAGAAGACTTGTATTGAATCCAATCAAAACCCCGAAGCAAATAGACCAAAATCACCAAGAACTCAAATCCAAATGAGTTGGGCGGTCAGACCTCCTTGTACCTAGCGGTCTGACCTCTCCATGGGCGGTCTGACTGGCAAATAGTTGGCGGTCTGACCTCTAGCCTAATGAACAGTAAAATCAGTCCGAACTCAAAATCACAAATTGGTCTAACTTTTGATCCACAACTCCAAACTTCACGAAACTTGAAACATACCTTCTTTAGGATGTTAGGAACATATTCCAATCAACGATTGTGAAGATCATTGCCAAAGTTCTGACCTTTTTCCGTTTAAGTGAAGGTTGCTTCAAAACCGAGTCAAAACCAAAATATGATCTAAAAACTTGCTCATGGGTAGAAGATGATCAAGATGATCCTAGATATATTCTCACATGTCACATCAAGCAGAATCCAGGCCAGAAACCAAAGGAAAACCAATGAATCAAAGAAAACCCCAAAATTACAAAATAGAGAGCAAGAACAAGAAGAGACTCATCTTGAGGAATCTTGCTTGGATTGATTTGAGATTGATGTTGGTTTACAGCCACTCCATCCAGGAGGACAAATGCTCAACACTTAAGCACATAATCAATCCAACTCTCTAGAACCCTAACCTCTCAACTTTTCTCTCCTAACCCTAAAACACAACACTAGGGTTTTAGATATATGGGTTGGGAATTGCAAAACCAGCACCCTCTTCTATTTATAATGGAGGCTAGCTTCTAGAAGAATATCCCTAATGGGCACCCGTTAAGCCCACACACAAACGGGTTTCACTTACGTACGCATTTCAAAGCGCTGTTTTCATCTTCTCTTGACCTAAACCACTTCTCCTTGCGCTGTCTTGCGCTGTGGTTTAGCCAAAAGCCATCAAGGCAGTATTTAGCTGAAGTTACCAAAATACCCCTTCTCGATCCTTCTCCAAAGATTGAGTCCAAATCTTCATGAAGCAATCCCATGCTTCGTCACGTGTAGGTTGATCAATGACTCTCTTCATGTCAGCAAGTCTCTCCTATTCGACTCCCACCTAAACCACCATGGCACTTGCACCGATCCCCATGCCGCTTGATGCAACTCATCGCACCGAACTTCCCATTCGGTCATCCTTGTCCATTTTGCGCCATGCTTGAGTCTTCTGACTTCACTTGGCATCCTCGATCGTTCTGAACCTCAGCTCTCCAAGCCTAGTCTCGATCATTCTCGCCATTGACCGTCGTTGACCTCCAAGCTTCCTGCACAACAATAAACAAAGAAATCGATTCCGGAAACAAGTTCTTCGCAACTTGACCCACGTTAGTCAAAATATGCATCATGCAACACATATACACTAAAACCTATGAACTTGACCTAACCAACAAACATCGCCGCCAAGCTAGCTGACGAACAAGTCAAAACTGGTCAGACCACCACCCATGGTCGGTCTGACCACCCCCTAGCCAGTCTAACCGCCACCTGGCCGGTCTGACCGCCCAGTAAAGGACTTAGCCAAATTTCCTGTCTAGAAATCCGAAACCTCTCTGAAAATTTCAAACGAATAGAACTTTTAACTCGAAGCTCCAAAAATTATGAGACCAAGTGTAGAAGAATCCCCTCTCTTGCCTACACCCTCTATTTTTGGCCCAGCTCCAAACTGAAAAACACTTTTATGGCCAGTCATACCATCGCCCATTGGTCGGTCTGACCGCCAGCCATTAGACCCGAGGCTTGGCCGGTCTGACCGTGAGAGGTGGCTGGTCTGACTACTACACAGGCCGGTCTGACCGCCTGAAGCCTGATAGAGACTGAACTTTGTCGAAAAATAAGTGTTTCGACAAACCTTCAACGCCATTGCCAATTGTATCATCATCCTAAGATCGTGAGCATATCCCCATGATATCCACAGAGAGGGAGAGCCGTTGACAGAGAGAGCAAGAGGGGGAGTGGAGGTAGCCGACGCTAAGGGAGAAGGCGGCTCGGCCGTGCGGACGACAAGGAGCAGAGAAGTAGAGGGAGAGGGAGAGCCGGAGAGGGAGAGGAATAGGGGGATGGGAGGCGGTGCGACATGGGCCGCGTTGAGGGTGAGGGAGGACCGGAGGAGGCGACGCGTCGAGGAGGCGGTGCGATGAGGAGGCACAGAGGCAGTGCGGCTCAGCGAGGAGGCATGTATACATGGCAGCATATGAGGAGGCACGGCGATGAGGCGGTGCGGCGAGGAGGTGAGGAGGCACGGAGGCGGCTCGGCGAGGAGGTGAGGAGGCACGAAGGCGGCTCAGCGAGGAGGCACGTAGGCGGCTCGACGAGGATGCACGGAGGCGGCTCGGCGAGGAGGCGGTGCGGCGAGGAGGTGAGGAGGCGCGAAGGTGGCTCGATGAGGAGGCGGCTCGGTGAGGAGGAGAGGAGGCGGTGCGGTGAGTCGGCGAGGAGGTGGTGCGATGAGCCGTCGAGGCGGGAGGCGAAGGGGCGACAGTGCGGCATTGCTAGTGCTGCACATGGCAGCATGTGCTGGTAGAGGGCAGGTGGGGGGGCAGTCGGGTAGGCAGCGGGGCAGGCCGGGTGGGCTTTGGGGCTTTTTGCCTGTTTTTTGTGACCGTTTTTGACTGTTTGGGTCATAAAAAATAGCAAAACAAATTCAAAAAATCTTGAAATTTTTTCTATAAATAGCCACCATACCCCCCCCCTCATTCAGAACCCCTTAATTCTCCATTCTCTTTTTCAACTTGTGTTGTGCAAATTCAAATCTGTGTTGAGCTAATTTGGCAAAATTAAAAAAATTTGTGCTAAAATTTGGAAAATTCAATTTTTGGCTGCAAGTCAGCGAAAGATGTACAATACTATTTTTGTGATACTTTTATTGTTAGTTCTTGTTATGCTCGTTATGGACAATCCTTATGACAGCTTTGCTCTTGGTGATTATAGACTTTTACCAGAGGAAATTACGTCCATGGAGACGGCTGCGGCTGCCTCAAGCAAACCGGAGATTTCACCGAAAGATCAAGGCGGAGTTCCGTCATCAAGCTCCACGGCAACCGGAGCAAAGAGGTTGAGATCGTCTACATCAGAAGTGTGGGAGAATTTTGATAGGACAACCAAGCAAGACACAGCGGGAAATGAGGTACCATATGCTATTTGTAAAATTTGTCGCCATGAATTGTCTGCAAAGTCTACAGGTAGAACGGGGCACTGGCTTAGACATGCTACAAGATGTCGAGCCAAGCAAGGATTGGTGATGAGGCAGACGCAGCTGCAATACAACCCCGACGGTACGGTATGTAGCTGGGACTACGATCCTCAGGTAGCCCACCAATCTCTATGTCATTTAATTGCTTCTGAGGATTTACCGTTGGGCTTTGGTGAATCTGCTTCTTTCCAAAATTACATAAGGACTGCGCATAATCCTAGATTTTCTTCCGTTTCTAGACAAACAACTAGGGATCTAGTAAAATACTATAATGGACATCGTAATAAAATAAAGGAACTATTTAGTACGTGCACATTTTTGGTGGCCCTGACCTTGGACATATGGAATGGCCGAGCTAGGGAGGATTACCTTAGTGTAGTTGCACATTATGTTAATGACGACTGGGTAATGAAGAAAAGGATTATAGCTTTGAAATCAATTGATGTAGCACACATGAGTGAGAATATTGCGAACTGTATTATCAAAGTCGTGGAAAACTTTGGTCTTACAGACAAAATATTCGCAATTACTTAAGACAACGCCGCTTCAAACTCTAGGGCCATGGACATTCTTACTCCAGTGTTGAGTACATATGCCGATTCCTTCTTGCTACATCAACGATGCGCTTGTCATATTATCAACCTTATAGTCAAATGTGGTTTGGAGAGGTTGAGTCCGTATATTAAAGCTTTATGCGATACGATTTGTTTCTTGAATAATTCTAACGTAAGAATAGCACAATATAAGAACTTCTGTAGGGCGATGGGTGTACGTCCAAGAAAGTTCGGTTTGGACATGGAGGTAAGGTGGAACTCTACTTACCTCATGCTTAAGAATCTTTTACCATACAAGAGCACTTTTTCTGTTTTTATGCAAATGCACTATCATAGCACTGACGGTAGTATACTATTAACTGAGCAAGATTGGTTCGTTGCTGAGAAGATACTATCATTTTTAGAAATTTTTTATGAGGCAACTGTTGCTTTGTCCGCTGTCTATTATCCAACATCTCCTGTCATTGTGCATACTATTTTACGGATTGTTGCTCAATTGAAAATGTATGAAAATGACTTAGTTTTACGTGATGCTATTGTTTCCATGAAATCTAAATACCTTAAATATTGGGGAGAAATTCCTTACCTATACGCATTTGCATTTATTTTAGATCCAATGGCTAAAATTGATGCATTTGGTACTATACTTGATCTTCTTAGTAATGCTACGTGGCTAGATTATACTAACTATTTTGCAGAAGTTCGTTCTCAGTTATACGAGGCTTACCAAAGGTATGAAAATAAGTTCTGGGGAGTCCGCTCGCAACGACCTCTAGTAGCCCCCACCTCGAGTGGGAAGACAAATATGTGGGACACGATCTTCGGTGCCTCTTCCTCTAGGTCCAAGTCTAGGTCTTCTTCTTCTTCTACACCATCGCCTGCTCAGCCAAGACCCACAAGGAACGGGGAACTATCCACCTATCTAGACAACGATATGGTGGATTTCAATTCAGAAGGCTTCGACATCTTGCAATGGTGGAAAGCTCATAAGTTAACATGTATCGTGCTATCCATACTTGCACATGATGTGTTAACTATTCCTGTCTCTACGGTTTTCTTCGAGTCTGCTTTCAGTCTTTCTAGAAGAATATTGGAGGAGAGAAGAATAAGTCTCACAAGTAAGATGGTGGAGATCCTTCTAACTATGAAGGACTGGTGACAAGTTGATTCACGAACACAACACTCTGTGAAAAATCTAGAGTTGTTGGAGGTGTTTGAAAATCTATACTTAGACAATGACAGTAACACCGACACGTAGAACAATGATGTATTATGTATGTGGAGCTATAGGTTGTACTCTTTTTCCTTTGCTAATGTTTTCTCATTTTGAGTTTTTACTTGGCGAAGGTTTTAACGAGGCAGCCAGTTGGACATTAATAAAGCTCTTTATTATATTTTCAATATGTTATATCATTTTTTCAACTTTCATGTCTACTTCTGAATTCTACACATTTTTCTAATTTTTCTAGATTTTTTTCCATTCTATCGGGCAAAATGGGCTAAACGGGCCATACTTGGCCTGATGGGCTAAACGGGCTCATCTGCCGCCCAAAGACGACATTTAATCGGCCGACGGGCCGTGCTTGGGCCGCCACCTCGGCACGCGGTCTGCCCAAGACGCATTACCTAATAGTAGTTGGGTCGAATGGGTCGTCTTGACATGGGCCCATACTGCGTCGGCCGCCTGCTTGGCCATCTCTACCTAGTATCTATGGTGCGACACAATAGGCTTTATTTATTCATAGTACACATGTAGCACATGCCTACAGTCTCTGAGATCTAGGATTTATCCAAAACCTCCGCAATCCTTAACGTGTGTGGTCGGATGAACCACGCCATCGGGCGCCCAAAGGCGTAAGCTCGCCTTTGGTGACCAAAGAACGGAGGACTAAAACTTGTAGTTTTGAAGCAAGGGATGAGCGGCGAAGCCGCTGCACTTCCGCACACGCACATACATTTTCTTGCTCCGCTGCGCATTAGTACAATAACGCTGCAACCGCTTTTCTTTGTCAAGGCATACGATTTTCTCTAAAGGCGAAGACTTTGAAGGAAGCGAACACTGCCCAATGCGCTAACATGTCGGCTCCGGCAAGACCGCCGACACCTTTCAAGTACTTTCACGTGTGAACCGAAGTTGTCTTGCCGAACTCCTTCCTTTCTTATTTCAGTCCTCGCCTTTTTAATCTTCCGTAGGGGCCTTTAGTCTTTTGATTAGAGTAGAGGTTTGCACTTGCCCGATGGGTGAAACGGGCTCGTATCAGCCCGACCCGGCACGAACGGCCGACGCCACCCTGGCACGTGGGCACCGTTCGTGCCGTGTCTGGGCCGTCACCCTAGCATGTGGGCCGACCCAGCCCAACACAAATAGTAGCTAGGCTAGAATGAACCGTACCTAAATAGATCATGCTAACACGGACCGTGCCGTACCGGGCCGGATCGCCGGTTTGGCCTCTCTGCCTAGTATCGACGGTGCAACGCAGTACGCTTTATTTATTCGTAGTACATATGTAGGACATGCCTATAGTCTCCGAGACCTGGGATTTATCCAAAGCCTCCGCAATCCTTAACGTGTGTAGTCGGATGCACACGTGTTTGTGTAAGCGTGTGGTGTGTGGGTGTGCGTCCTCCTTCTACTTGAGTAACGATTTTTCACTAACCAAGTACTTGAGTAACGATTTTTCACTAACCAAGCGTCTGTATTATTTTGTGTAGGATTTAATTCCGTGACCTCTGGGTTGTTCGAGCTGTTCAAGCGAGAGTTGTTTCACATATTGAACACAAGGACATCATCTCTTAACCTGAACCAAACATGAGCCAAACAACCCCTATTCCATGCGTGCCTCAGCCCTCACAAATAAATCTTGTGGAGCGTACAAGCAACATTCAGGCACTCGGCTCTCTTGGCAGCCAGACAAGAAACTTTTCTCAACAAGATGTATGTAAACTATGCGATGTTGGACCCAATGTCAAGTAATCATGTTACCTTCAAAGAAGAAAGTAAGCATGTCAATCGGAAACAATAACAAATCTGAACACTGCACAGCACAAAGAACAATTCGTGAATGTCCGTAAATGGTAACCTGGCCATTACTCTTTCAATCTCCGAGATATTCTGGAAAAAAATATGTACACCCGTTTGATGTTGTACGCAATCATACACCCATTCATTTCATTTTTTGACCGCAGCTTCCTGATTCTAACATCCTACACTGTATATCTGTATCGCTTTGAGAAAATGGTAATGCTAAAGTAAATCAAAGTTTCAGCTGTTCCATGTCTTTGCTGTCATTCCTCGTGTCATCAGATGCCTGCCTGTTGTCTTCCATTTGCTCCCTGGAAAGATCCCTCCTTAGGCCAGAGCTTGCTTCTTCTGTTTCAGAGCAGCCCGGTCTCTCGGTTAGGAACTGCTCCCAGAACTTGTCGTTCACTACCGCAGGGGGAGCTACAAGAGCCTCAGTGGTAGCTCGTGCATCCCCTCGTGGCGTCGTCGCATCTGCTGTACCAGCATCGCCTGATGACTTTTGGTTATCATCGGATCGTCTGGCAGTGCCGTCATCCTTTTCCATGGTGGCTGTGGTTGCCTCTGTTGGGTTGTCCCTCTCCTGATCTAGAGTGCTCCCATTTGCATTGGAGGCTTGGCTTCTGTCAACATCCATTGAGCATGATGCAAGAGTGAGACTCAGATGGCACGGGAAGGGCCCTTCATCATTTACAGCTGGTGTAAAGCAAGAATTCTTGTAGGGGCAGATGGACGTCCCGGTATCGGAGAGTTCCATCATTTGTGGCACCAGCGGAAGGCATTCCATCCCCATTCTGTCACACTCTGGATGCTTGACATGAGGGCTCCCGTTATCTTCATGTGAGCTTTGAGTGCTGAGAGTGATCAGATTGCTCTCTGTCATTGCGGGACAAAGTCCCAACTTAAGCTTACCAGAGAAGTTCTGATTCAAAAGATCTTGCTTGGAAGTGTTGCTATGGTCATCATAAAAGCTAGTAGTTTCTGTGGTCTCGGAGCCGTAATCTAACCCTGTTAACCTTCTCTTCTTTTGGAAAGCATCTGTGAAGATTGAGGATGCCTCTGCCATCTTAACAAGCTTATTGACAAAGTGAGGGTTCTTGCTAGCCTGCTGCAAGAAGGTTATCATCTTGGCCTGCCGCTGCTCCATGTCAAGCACTCGTCGCTCAAGATCTTCAATCTGGATCATGGCCCCTGACTGCTGCTGCTTGAACTTCCAGAGGTCAGCCTGGAGGGTGGCTTTCTCTCGTGTAAGTCTGTCAATCTCATCCTCAAATAATGCACGCTCATTATCAGGCAGTGCACCTGGTTGATGGCTGTGGCTGTGGATAGGCTTGCGCCTGTGGATATTCTTCAGATGGTGCTTCTGTCCCTTGACAAAGTACTCATTAGCAAATTCCCATCGCTCTGAGTCTATTTTACGAAATCCCTGCAGCATTGACAATTTTTGAAAGGGCCTCCATTAGTTTAGACTTTAGAGGAATTAAATAGATGTTACACTTCTTAGGATCTAATCGAAATACAAAATTTGGAACAAATCCTTGGGGCCTAATCAAGCATCAAAAAGCTAAATTTTGGGTCAAATTCTACCATTAATCACAAGCAAACAAAAATCGTACTACATCCTGGGTAACACCAAAGTCATGGAACTTTGATAAGGATTTCAATAAACTCGCACTGCAAAGTGTAACAGATCAATAGTATGATACCTTAATATTACAAGTCTAAATTTGCCTATTTTTTACAGAAAAAGACAGTTCCTTGTCTTCAAACTTTTACAGGTCAGTCCAATAGACCAGGAAATGCAAGTCCAAGTAGCCAAAGTATTTCTATACACCAAAAAAAGTCCATCTCAGGTTCTCGAAGGGCTCCACAAGAACCAAAGAAAGTAGCTCATGCTTAAAGATTATGTAGGCAGTGTGCATTACTGGGCCAATACCAAAAATTTAATAATAAATTGGAACCTAATAGCTACTGCACATAAATGAAATGCAGACCATGAGCCCAGACCCCACAATGACTGACCTTACTACAGGTTACATCGATTAGAAACAAAATAGAAGGGTAAAATTGTTTAAAGGAACTTGGTTGAGAGTTATTGAACAGAACCATGGATTTTGGCACATCAAGATCAGACGTTTATCCTATACTAAAAGGACAACCACACCGTGAAAGCTAAAATCCAGATCCTGAACGCTGATGAATAAAACTGCATTCGCAAACAAGATAGCAGTTCATCCATTTGACAATTTTCAAGAGGAAAACTTCATGACCTTAATTTAACGACAAAATCTCCCTCGTCGCTACCAAACAACAAACACACCAGTCTGTACCAGGATTTCCACCCTCCACTTCTGATTTTTAAAAAAAGGATTAGGAGTAAATAGAGGTTACTGTTAAATCAAGTAACATCCACAGTTCCAAGATTTTTTGACAATCATTCCAAAGTAATCTTACCAGTAATACCAACATTGTTACGGTCCAATATCTGCGAAAGCACTGTAGTGCGTGTACCGTAGCACCAAGAGAGTGCACTGTAGCAACGCAGGTATTAGGCATGATTTGTTATTTAGGAATCTATCTATTAGGTGTTTGATATTATCTATTAGTTAGGCAAGTTATTATTAGATTGGATTGTTCGAGATAAGTTTCCTTATAGACTATTTCTTAGGGGTTAAGTCGGGTTGTCTCTATAAAAGGGATAGCATGTATCTATTATCAGGTAAGAAAAGAAATAAACAAAGTTAGTCCCTAACCGGTTGGCTAAAAATCAGAGTCTTCTTCTTCGTCGGGAAAAGTCTCGGCCGAGTTTGGAGGGCGATCCTTCGCCTCCCTGGCTAATCAGGCCTCAGAGCCTTGCTACCTCGACAGGAAAGAGCCCTGCTAGCGGTTAGATGAGGGCGAGTGCCTTACCCTCGATCCTCGGACCCGTATCCAACCAACGACCACAACATTTGGTATCAGAGCCACTCACCATAGCTTCTGGTGCCGCACTATCTCTCTTAGAGAAGTTGAAGGCTAACAGCAAAGAGCAGAAGGTCTTACTCGACAACAGGACTATCGTCCATTGAAGCTTCGTTGATCCTCGTCCACGTGACGTGACGTCATCAACGTACCCTCTCATCAACATAGGGGCACTAGGGACTTCAACCGTGGTCACCACCGCAGCTCGAGGACGAGCTGCCTTGCCGTGAGGGGTGTAATGTTATGGTCCAATATCTGCGAAAGCAATGCAGCACATGTACTGTAGCACCGCGAACGTGTATTGTAGCACCACTTAGCACATATATTAGGCAGGATTTGTTATTTAGGAATCTATCTATTAAGTATTTGGTATTATCTATTAGTTAGGCAAGTTATTATTAGATTGGATTGTTAGAGATAAGTTTCCTTATAGATTATTTCTTAGAGGTCAAGTCGAGTCGTCCCTATAAAAAGGATAGTATGTATCTATTATCAGGGAAGAAAAGAAATAAATAAAGTTAATCCCTAACCGGTTGGCTAAAGATAAGAGCCTCCTTGTTTGTCGGAAAGAGTCCCAGCCGAGCTTGGAGGGCGATCCCTCGCCTCTCTGGCTAATCAGGCCTCAGATCCTCGCTACTTCGATAGGGAAGAGTCGTGTTGGGTGTTGGCGGTTTGATAGAGGCGAATGCCCTACCCTCGGTCCTCGAACTCGTATCCAACCAACGACCACAACAAACATCATAGCCAAAATTCTGAATTTACTGAACACCTGGTGCTTATTTAGTAATTCAAAAAAGCAGAAGCATGCAATAATTTTAACCCAAGGACCTGCTTAATGCATTAAACACAAGTTTGACCTCAAGCTTCCCAATCACTCACACAACGAAAATGAATAGTTAGACGAAATGTTAGTTAACAAACATTTTCATTTACCAATCAAGATCTTCACTACCATAACAGGTTTGAACTAATTTAAATAGAAATGCACCGAATTGAATATATTAAAGAAAGGAGAATCAAGCTAAACATTTGATACCAGTACTCCATTGTGAACTCCAAAATCCACATCCCTAATCCTCAGCAGTGTTTAGAATCCAAAATGGTCTTTTGGATTTTTCACTCGCAACAATTCAGGACTGTTCAAATTATAAACCTAAAACACGATCTCAGTAGTAGCAAATTCGAGTTCCACCCCCCAAACATCAAGATCGATCATGACACTAATTCCTCATCCTAGAAACTATGATAAATTGAGAACCAAAACTCAGTCCCAATTCTCAATGCAACAGGATCGGAGCCTTAGCGTCAAGCTCCATTCAACCAAAGCACAGACAGTGTCTTCGGAGAACGCAGCGACTCACATAGCCTCGCACCACCGCACATCAAGATGAAAATGAAACCGCAACCAAATCCAACAATAACAAACAGGGATCCACATTCTAAATTATCTACAATACTAGCAATTCACCAAAACAACGCGGACATTTCGGCACCTCTCACTGTCGACACTGAATCAAACACCCACAGATCAAATTTTGACGCCAGATTCCCCTTCCCAATCAGCGAGAACCCAGTCAATTCCTCGCACCTGTGCACTTTTGACGCCCAAATTCCCACCAGTCCAACCACAAGAACGGGCCTACCCAGAGCAGATATCACCAGAACCAGACCGAGACCACTCGGCGCGCATCAAGGTTCAAGAGGAGGGGTACAAGCGAGCGAGCGACGTTACGTACGTAGGTGTTGAGCTGGCGGATGAAGCTGGAGAAGTTGCTGTGCTTGAAGTAGGTGGGAAGCAGCCGCGCGGTGAACTCCGGCGGGTTCCAGACCACGAAGCTCGCGTCGGACGCGTCGCTCCACGACACCACCGCGTCCGTCGACGGGTCGTCCACCATCTCGTACGTCTTCAGCAGGAACGGCGCCGGGCCGCCCCCGCTTCCTCCCGCGGCGCCTCCACCTCCGCCGCCGCCACGGGCGCCGGCCCCACCGGCGGCGACTTCCATGCGATGCGAGCGACGCGACGGCGGGTGGTGCGGTGCGACTCGGGGAGAGGTGGTTGGGAGAGAGGGTGAAGAGGAGTCGTCTTGGTCGTTGTGGCCTTGTGGGTGGGGTGGGGTTTGGTCTGACTTCTCCTATCTTTTTTCTCTTTTTGTTTTTTTCACGTTCTTTTTTTTTGTTTTTTTTATGTCTTTATTATTGGAATTTCGGGGAGAATGACAAGAATAGTGACATTGCGGAATTTTTTGCATTTATGTCCTTCTGAACTTCTATATTTTCAAAACTAGTTTCCTATTGCCATAATTCGCACATTTAGTCCCCTGTACAGTGAACATATCGCTAGCCCTGGGCGCGGCAGGCGACCTGTCCCCGGCTCCTAGCGTAGTAGGTGACCCCTGCAAAATTCCAGAAAAATTTTAAAAATGGGAAATTTTTTAAAATATTATTGAATTTAATTGAAGTTTATTTAATTCATTTAAAATGTTGTTCATTTTCCGGAATTTTGCAATTAAGCTTTAATTAATCCAATAAAATAGACCACCGAAATTCCTATGGTAGAGTTAAAGTAGAGTACTTTATGGAGCTTCTACAAAATACAATTGAAGTGGCTGAGAACGCTCGTTGTGATTATGAAGATGCCCTAAAACAATAGATATAAATATTGTGGTTAGTTTCATACTCTTCCTATGGTGGAGTTAAAGCAGAGTACTTTAATTTAGTTTTTTTTCATTCACGTGCTTATATTTGATCCACCTCTCTTTTTCATGTAGTCATTACAGTTGCATTTAGCTATGCCGACATGGAGGATTCGATATTTGTGCGAATGGTTCTTTCTGAGATTCCACTAGAAGATGCATACTTATAATATAGGCGTGCTTTGATGGCTCAGCAGAGGCACGGAACCAGAACTACATTAGAGTTCTCGGACGGAACCACATTACATGTGGTCATATGGCATAATGGTTCGGCTATTTGCTTTAGTCATCCTCGCTACTACTACGGTACACTCGACATAAATATCCAAACTATGTAAGTATACATGCATTTAGGGGATAGTAAAAAACATGGCGAGTAGGCATGGGGACTACTATGGAATGGCCCGACCTATTGTGTGGACCGATGCCATTTGCCCTTCCTTCCGAACTCGGTGTTGTACTCCTCGCCGGTCGCCTTGGTCTCTGCGCCATTTTCCTCTTTTTCTTGTGCTCCCTCTCGCGAGCCTCACGCTCCCTGTGCCTACACGCCTCGTGTGAGACCCCCGGGGTATTTAGCTTGTAATGCTTAGTCTTCCAATTGACCCTAGCATCACAAACAAAATATCACATGCCTCGGGACAATGTGTACCTCCCAGAAGTGCGGCACACACACCCTTTTACAAAATCATGCATCAATTCCATACAAGCACAGAACCGAAGCAAGAACTTAACCAAATAAAAGGCATACATAATAGAGTTCTTACAAAAGGGGCCGACCAGCCAAATCACAAGCTAAAGAGCTAAATAAACAACGAAAACAAAAGCCATAAGATGGCGATAAACAAAAGCCATACGGTTTGCCTTTAAGCCCACAAGGCAACCGACCGGGCCGCCAGCTAGTCGTCAAAGTCGAAATCCGTCTCACGATAGTCGATCCCTTGGGGATCAACCTCCTCTGCAACAATTAATTAAGCAAAGCAAATGAGTACAAAATGTACTCGCAAGACTTACGGTAGGGTAACAAACCTATACATAGCTACATGCAAGCTTAATCAATGGAGAAGGCTCTAGGTTCATTTTCAGCATAAAGCAAGTTTTCATTTGCAATAATGTAATAGATTTAAGGTAGTGTTGACAATCTGTTTTTAATGTTCAAATAACAGCGAGATACATAACAATAACAACAAGACAACCTGGAGGTGACTAACCCAATAGCCACCACAACAATAGCACGAATTACCCATTCGTACCACCCACAATAAGTTTTAATTAAATGGTTATAGTCTAGTTCTTGCACGACCTTACCAAGCATGTCCATAACCTAGGATGAGGCTATTTGAATAGTTTGAACCCTGCAGGGGTGTACCAATGTACCCACACGTCAGACCACCTTTTTGCCACATGATGAAGCACACTACCTTTGGTATGCCGGCACGACTAAGTCCTACGAGACATTTCCAATGGATTGTGCTAATTAAGAGCCGTACGTATGGGGGTTAACCCTTAGTGAAATACCTCCCTGGCTCTCACCAAGGACCCATACAAAGAGTAGGATACATCGGCCCAGCTCAAGCTGTTGCGGATGCTCCCCTCCTATCCCATGTTGCAAATATATATACAACAACCACCACGCGACTCATTAATTAACACCCCCCAAAGTACTTAGTCAAGAGAGGTCCCATATCCCCCTCGTGTGGTTAGCACGTAATAATCTCTTGGCTTAGTGATACAAGTAACTCGGTCCTTGTGGACTTAGGCACCATTCCAATCACACCCAACAGATCACACCATCATCCATTGTGCCCAAGTCGATAACAATCTGTTTTCAGTTTTGACTTTACAAATTAACAAAGCACAAAGTGCTGGACATAATGGAATAATAATAAGATTTGTATGATCAAGATCATCGACTAAGTCGATGACCGTCCAATTCTACCGATAGCTAAGTATTTCTAAGCATGACACCGTAATGACAATAAAAGAGCATAATTCAATCACCGGGGTCTAATTCACCGGCGAGATTAATAACTTATGGTTAGTGGCAAGGGATAACAATTTAAGGGCAACCATGCAATAGGAATAGCTACTTCTAATCGGGAAAATTAACTTTGACACAAAAAGCATGCATACATACAATTTGTAAACAAAGTATTAGACTTTAAAAGTAATGGGATTGATATGATCAAACTACTTGCCTTGCTGGAGATGCTCAATATGCTGCAGAGGATCACTCTCGTAATCAACGAACTCGTAAGCACCTAACGAAAGAACGAAAAGAACCGATAAGAACGGAACACCGAAAAGGCTCAAAAACCAACTTCAACGAAAAGCCACGAAATTCTTACAGCAGGTAGAGCATGATTTTTAAGGAATTTAGCAATAAGAACCAATTGATTTGGATGCTCAATGCTAAAGTTATGGCCAAAACAATTTCAAGGGTTGGAAAATCTTTGAAAAATTCATCTCTGCATCGCTCATCCGAAATTAATTTTTGGCACAAATTTCCAGAGAGGTGGTGCACCTAAAATGTTTATGGTAAACAGAGCACCACATGAGATGAACAACACAATTGGATTCACCTCATTTGGAGCTAGGATGCATTTTCTATGATTTTTCAAAGACATGAAAAGGAGCACAAAATAAATGCAACCATAAAAATAGTAGCATGCCTAAAACCTATTCTACAATTAAGCACACTAACAGAGGAAACCAACAAATTTGGTTTCACTCAAAAAGGAGCTACAGAAAAATACTTATGCAATTTTCAAGTTAACTGAATTTTTAATGCAACCAATAAAGCCTAAACAGAAATTAAATCTACTAACAAATCTTTCTGGAACCAAACTAAGCCTCCAACCATTTTTAGATTAAAGCTTAGTTAAAACCAGAACAAACAAAATTTGAATCAACCGAAAAGGAGTTAAAACGAATTAGTTATGCAATTTTGAAGTTTAATACAATTTTCAGCTCACAAATAAAAGCTTACCGGAAATAAATAAACTTACTCAAAGCAGAAAACATGGACCGTTGAGATTGAATCCAACGGCCCACGCGAACGGAGCACAGCGCGCGCATGGAGGCCTAACAGAGCCAACCGTTGGATTTAGATCCAACGGTTCACATCGAAGAAAAGTTCGGATGGTCCGAACGTTCCAACGAACGTGGCCCGTTGATCTAGAGATGGATGGCTCAGATCAAGGTGACGTTCGGACGGTCCGAACGTTCCAACGAATCTAAGCCGCAGATCAAGAAATGGACGTCCAACGCTACGGGGAGGTCCGGGGGTCCGAAGGTCTCACAGATCTCAACCGTAGATCTCCAAATGGACGCCTGAGGTTCGGTGGTCCGAACGTTCATAGCGATCTAGATCGGACGGTGAAGGTTCAGTGGTCCGAACGTCCCACACGATTTAAGCCGTAGATCAAGAAATGAACGGCTGAGGTTTGGTGGTCCGAACGTTCCAACGAATCTGGGCTGTTGATCTCAAAATCGACGGTCCATGATGATCACAGCGTTGCGCACGCGCCCGAGAGGGTTCAAAGATGCTGGGCCCACTTGTCGGTGGCACAGGAGCAAGACTTAGGACAGCCATTTAATACTAAGCATTGATTAACACTCATTAAACTGATGATTAGCATTAAAGATGTCCTAAACGACAACGCACAGTGCGTTTTCGTCCGACAAAAGACCCGACGCAGAGAGAGGCTCACCGTCAGCGACTCCGGTCACAGCGGTGCGAGCTAAGGGCATGAATGGGTCCGCAATAATGTTGCGCACCCACTGGGCCCACTCTCGACGGCGGCGGCGGCCTAGAACATCGGCGAGCCGGAGAGGAGCGGTGATGCCACACACGACCCAAAGATGAAAAGCCAGAGGAGCTCCGCAGTGGTTCAGATAAGCGGGTGCCAAGCTTCTAGTGATTAATAAGAGCTACCTTAGTGCTGGAGAGGAACAGAGGAGGATGGAGCAGCTCCGGCGATGTTGAGCAAAACCGGTGTTGAGGAAGATGAAGAGGAGATGACGGCCTGAGCAAACAGAGCACAACCGGGTCATCAAGACAGCTTCAAAATAGCTCATAGAAGGTCCACAAGCAAGTAATTGAAGAACAGAGACCCTTACCGGAGTTGAGGAAGAAAGGAGTGCACTTCGGCTGAAATTGAACAAACCCTAAATTTGACAATCTCTGTGAATGCCAAACAAAATTAAGTTAGGGAAAATGCTCAAGAAGAAGAGAGGCGCGAAGTGACGCAAGAGGATTGACAAAAGAACCACTAGAGCACTGGTGGCAATGAAGGAGCTCCACGGCCGACAATGGCGATTTGGGGATTTTGGGGTTCGAAGCTCAACCACACAGAGAGGAAGCTAAGCAAACCAAGGTGGTGTTTAAAGGAGGCAGAGGAGGAGCTAGAGGGCTACTTATAGCCGAAGGAGTAACGGGACTAAGTAAGGATGGAGCTCCATGGTGAGCTCGGTCCAAGCACTGCCGTGGACAAGCTAAGCGATGGGAGCAGGTAGAAGGAGGACTTTGAGGGCAAAGCTCAAGATTTAATGCTCAAGCAAAGAGCCGTTGAAGGACGCAAGGGAGGTGACCAGGCACTGCTGCCCACTCCATGGCGCTCTGGCGTGCACGAGCGTGACGAAGAAGATGACCAGGAGGCGAGGGCCCCACAAGACAATGAGACAAGCAAAGCGGCTCGAGCCCAAAGGGAGCAAATGGGTTGAGCCAAACCAATTGATTCGGGTCAAAGATCTTGACCGTCAGATCAGAATCCAACGGCCACGATGCACGCGCCACTTTTGAAGCTGGCTCGGTGCAGCTAAGAGGTTGGGTTCAAACCAAGAACAAAGGTTGGGCTCGAGTCTGACTTGAGTCCAACAGAAGTTTGACTAGGGTTTTGAAATAAGCTGAAAACTTTGAGGGATTTTTAGAGATAGCAAACTAACTCCAAAAATTCTGAAATTTTGACTGGAGGTTCCTCACTCTAAGATAAACCTTGTGTAAATTGTCCAGAGGTTTTTATGGACATCATTTTTCTCCAGAAATTTCTCAAGGCTTGTTCTAGGGTTTGACCAAGAGTCAAACTGGTTTGACTGCCCCTTAAAGATTATCAAATAATTTCTAAAAATTATGAAATTTTTCAGAGGAGTCACACAACATCCCTAGAACCAAGGAAAAATATTTCCAGGGGTTGAACACAAGATTCCCAACAAGGAGGTCATGACTTTAGTCAATTGGAGATTTAGGTTTTTGATTTCCCACAATTCCTTTACAAGAATTACAGAAAAGATAAAAAACATCAAGATACAAGAAAATTTTTAATTTCTCCTCATTTTCTTACATTTGAAACACACACCCAGATTTGGGATGTTACACCTCGAGACGAGCTTTCTCCTCCCGACGGATGCGCTCGTTGTGCTCGTCGTTGCAAAGCTCCTCCTCCCGGATCTCACGTGCCCTTTTGGAATCTCACTCATCGTAGTCGATTTGTCACTGGTCGTGTGGGTGGATCTCCTGGTCGATCCACTTGTGGTAGCCACATAGTAGATCCGGGGACTACGGATAGACAGGAGAGGTTGTTAATGCGTACTTTGAAAGAGAAATAGTAGGGGAACACACTGTAACTGGTCCTTACCGGCTGCCGATAGCTGCTCGTGTCCCAACGGTGGTCGAGATAGTCATAGGAGTAGTTCACGCAACTCCAGTAACGCATGCCCAGGCTGAGCCGCTGTTTGAATTTGAAGAACTTGCATGAGTGTTGTCACGTCTTACTTTGCAGGGAGCTGTCATGTCCTGCTTTGCAGAGTCCTGTCTTTTCGGTCTGAAAAGCTGAGGAGGTAGAGTGTTGTCACGTCCTACCATGAAGAGTCTGAAAAGCTGAGGAGGTTAGGGTTGTCAAGTTGATCTGAAAAGCCTAAAGCCTAAACCTAAACCGTAGGGACTTGCCCCCTGTACTAGGCGTGGTAGGGACCTACCCCCTCTACCAGGCGCGGTAGGCAACCT
Source organism: Phyllostachys edulis (assembly GCA_036346405.1). Lineage (NCBI taxonomy): Eukaryota > Viridiplantae > Streptophyta > Magnoliopsida > Poales > Poaceae > Phyllostachys > Phyllostachys edulis. The sequence continues at coordinate 53,240,076 of CM070547.1, read as the reverse complement.
GCACCCTCTAGGGGGCGCCGTCACGTCGTCATCACGTTGTGTCTCGTCGAGCCACTCGCTGTCTGCGTAGGACAAATCTTGGAGCCGTGTAGCGCCGTTTCCTCACAAAGTTGCTTTGTTAGGTCACGTCACGCGCAGAGCTGCCCTTGGTGTGGGGCGTGGTAGGGACTTGCCCCCTGTTCTAGGCGCGGTAGGGACCTGTCCCCTCTGCCAGGCGTGGTAGGTGACCTGCATGTGGGCACCCGGCATCGGATCTGTTTCAAGCCAAGTGATTGCGCAACACTTAACATGAAACATAAGCGATTCCGAGTGCTCGGATATGTGTCTCATGTTAGCTCCCAAGGATCAGTGGCTAACATGCACATATCCTAGTACACAACATTGCAATCACATCCATACCCAAGGTGAGGAGCTCAGCCTAATGAATCCCTTCTCTTGAAGTTCTGCGAGTTGCTTCTTCAATTCAACCAACTCATTTGGCGGCATTCGATAAGGACGCTTAGATATTGGAGCAGTTCCGGGCTGCAGCTTGATCACGAACTCAACTTCTCATGTGGGTGGCATGCTTGGTAGTTCCTCAGGAAATACATCCAGGAACTCACACACCACTGGAAATTCACTCAATTCCGGTAATTCTTTGCCACTAAGGGCATAAAGATGTGGATACTCCAATTTTGGCACAATTTTGGCACTATTTCAACTTGAAAGCCAAGAGGACTCGTGAGAGTGATAGAATTGCGAGCACAATCAATTTGACCATGGTTCTTGGACAGCCAATTTATCCCAAGAATAACATCAAGGCCCGTTGAATTTATCACAATAAGATTGGCTGAAAACTTCACCCCTTTAATCTCAATCTCAACTTCACGACATTCATGAATGCTTCTCATTTTTGAACCCGGTGATTGAATCGTCATAGGTGCAGGCATCAAGCTGAGTGAGATGTTGTGGAGTGTAGCAAAACCTCATGACAAGAAAGAATGAGAGGCTCCAGAGTCGAACAACACGGTCGCATGAGCCAAATTGACTAGAAATATGCCTAGCACGACGTCGGGTGCTTCCCGCGCCTCCTCGGTGGTGACATGGTTGACATGAGCACGACCGGTGCTTTGAGAAATGACATCGGACTACTGATCAAGGGACCCTTGAAGATCTGGACCTTGAATGGTAAAAGCCTGGCGCTTCTCCGGACAAAAAGCCGCAAAATGACCCGGATTGCCACAAGTGAAACAAATAACTTTCTTGTCTCTATGGAGTCGGCTTCGACATTTCTTTCTGGGCTACCCTTGTTGGATTTCATGCTGAGGTGGTTGAGACACTTGCATGGAAGCTCTCGGAGGTGTTGAATCTTGAAATTCAGGAAAAGCGGGCAGCCAAACACTCGGTTCTTGAAAATTGTAGCTTGCTGAAATTTGTGCAGTTTTCTTGCACTTTCGCAATTCTACAACCGCTTTCATCTTATGTTCCACCACAATGGCCTTGTCAACCAATTGTTGGAAGTTGCGGAAGTCGTGTACACCGAGCGCCAACCGCAATACTTCCGATAGCCCATTCAAGAACTGGTCTTGCTTCCTTGCATCAGTGGAGATATCGTCCGGAGCGTAACGAGCCAAATGTTTGAACTCGTTGAGATACTCCAATATGGACTTATCTTCTTGCTTCAGCGCGAGGAATTTGCGTCTCTTGATACTCATGATGCTTGAAGGAACATGTGCCTCTCGGAAAGCTATCCGGAACTCGTCCCATGATGGAACGTGATTGGTAGGTTGTATGGCGCAAAAATTATCCCACCATGCACAAGCTGCCCCTTCATGTTGGTTGGAGGTATAGAAAACCTTCTCGTTGTCGGCACACTGAGTGATGATCAACTTCCGCTCAATGGTACGAAGCCAATCATCGGCCTTGAGAGGATCCTCCGAATAAGAGAACACGGGAGGCTTCGTGCTTAGAAATTCAGCAAATCGGGAGCCATAAAGATCGGCTCCTCTCACTGCCATTTGAGCACCTTGGACACTGGTGGTGTTCTGAGTAATTTGTTGCAAGATCAGAGTCTGGTCTTGCTGACTCTGTTCCATCTGGGCCAACACTTTGGTCACGGATGGCTGAGGTGGAGTCACTTCTTCTTGCCGACCCACATGCTGAAATTGCGGGTCAGGGTGCTCCGGATTGCGCCGTTGAGGATTAGAGGGCTGAACATCAGTGATTTGAGAACTCATGGGCTGCGAGTCCTCCATTACTTCTAACATCAAATGAGTTTTACAACCCGACATCCTGTTGCCATACAACTTGTTAGCAACCAGCAAAAAGGAACGAGGAAAAAGCATAAGGTAAGCAATTGATAGCAGGGGGTGACTTAACCTAGCATGGCTGCACAATGAAAATACATTTATGCAATATGAAATGGGGTGCTATGGTCCATGTGGACAGCACAAGATACAAATGGAAACACATTTAGTTTTCCAATATAGTTGCGATACAACCCGCCCGTAGGCGATACACAACTACATGGAACAAAAGAGAGCAAAAATCGCCACAAAATCCAGCGTCTACAAGCTAAGTATAGCATTAGGGTGTATAATATCTAAGGATAATCCCTAACTTAATCTTAAAATCGCAGCAAGGCGTCGTCTTCTCTTTCTTACACCAATTCTCTTTACCGACGACTATTTAACATTTCTAAAATTGGAAAAGAGAGACAAGCAAAAGAGAAAATGATTTTTCTCAAATCAAATGATTAGGGAGGTAAGAAATAGATGTTAGGATGGGTAAGAAAGAAAGGAATCTATATTACTTGCATTTTTGCCAAACTTTTGTTAGTTTGAAAATATTCTTTGCAAATCAAAATCCTAATAACATCCATTGCTACGGCTTTAACTCTACAACAAGATGGCTCGATACCAACGCTAGGGGACCCTAAGATCGATCTGTTTCAAGCCAAGTGATTGCGCAACACTTAACATGAAACATAAGCGATTTCGAGTGCCCGGATATGTGTCTCATGTTAGCTCTCAAGGATCAGTGGCTAACATGCACATATCCTAGTACACAACATTGCAATCACATCCATACACAATCGTACAAGAGTAAAGGAATTGTAATCACAACATCATCAAATAGAACTTTTAAGTACAAGTTTGTATAGGAGGGCCATTCGCCAAACATAATTATCAAGAATAAATTGCAGCGGAAGACAAACTTAAAATAAGAGGGAATAACCAAGTTGGCATGCCCACAATCCCACAAGCAACCAACCTGGAGTTAAAGTCGAAGGCTCAAGTATTTTACCCAATTCAATGACTTCTCACCTAAACAAATGGACAATTTTAAGTACAAAGTTGTACTCATGAGACTTTTCAAGAAAAATAAAGATGCACGTAAGTATCAAAGGAAGGCTACTACACTAGTCAATTTTCAAAGATAAAGCAAGTTTTATGATTAGATAAACAATATAGATTCAATTGCTATTTTAAAACATTTAGAAAACATTGTATAACAAGAAGTAATGATCAACAATAATATAATCTCCAAATATAATCAACACACGAATTGTCCATTCGTGACACAAATCATTCCATGACAAATTAACACGCGAACTTCGCGTTCAAGATATCATTTCAGTTCTGAAATTACTAACATAATGACATAACAATCCCAACCATAACCCAAACTTAATTTCCCAAAGCTAACTGTGCATGCTTTCCCACAAGTGATGTCCATAACCGGGGACACGACTATTCGAATAGATTTATTTGACTCTGCAGAGATGTACAGCTTTACCCACACGATATGCTTATCTCATAATGTCGATCAATGCACTCTTCCGTAGGAGTGTGACTGAGATATCATAACGAGGCCGTTACAATGTCATGTCCTAACTATCAAACCACCCGAGGAACAGTCCCATGGCTAGACTGAACGGTCGCCTGAACCACAGGGGAACCCCGTTGTGTAAGTAAGTCCCTAACAAACAAGAGACCCTTAAGAGCACGTAAGAGAACAACATACATGCCTCCACCAGATTGACAAAAGAACAATTAAACGATAACAATAACAATTGCCAATCTGATTGTGTTTTGATAGCTAACACACAACAAATTATTAAGCCAAGCCTTCGCCATTATCCCGGCGTGTGGTTATACGTAAGACTTGGTTCATCACACCACAGACCGGTCCTCAAATTCCCAAACGGGGCTACGCGAATCCGGGACCACCCCTTCATCACCCTATCACCCGTCCAAGTCCAACACATAACAACAACCCATCAACAAGTTCATAATAATCAGATACGAAGATCTGGACATTTTCCTCAAATTCAACATAATCAAATCCATATAATCCTCAAATTTCATTAAGATTCAATTCGATCCATCGGCCAATGGACTAGCTCCATCAACCGCTATCGACTACAACTACTAGCATGACTAAGCATCGTTCTACAAATTAGCAAACAATCCCATATAACATATAGCCTTAATCATTCAAGGTAAAAGGGTAATCAACATTCAAAGGAGGGCCAATGCAGCAAGTAGGAAATTTAACTACTTCTACCCATGAACATACTTTTCAAAATAACATGCATTGATGATATTAAAATCCATACAAAACATTTTAAAATCAATAGGAGCAATATGATCAAGAGGAGGGTGCTCGCACCTTTGCTGTACCACTTGTTCAATCTCAGTTTACACTCATGAATACGTTTGTATCGTCGAGATATCTATCGAAAGAACGATATTGCAATTAACACCAAATAAGCCGAAAATTCAAAATACTCAAAAATGCATGACATTTATACAGTAGGTATATTATGATTTTAGATGAATTTAGGTGAAAGATTCATTCCATTTGGATTTAGCATGTGAAAGTTATGGAGGTATGAATATCAGTTTTCTGGAAAATCCAAAATAAATAGAACCGGTTACTGTTCATACTAATTTAATTATTTGGCCAAAATTTGTAGAGTATTAGTGAGAAAAATTATTATATAGATAATTAGAGAATAATATTATAAGACCAAAATAACTGAGTTTCTCTCATTTGGAGTTTTTATGAATTAGTTATGAATTTCTAAAGTTATCAGCCTTTTTCTTTTGTAAAATAATGGAGTTAATGGATCATTTTTCCAAAACTACCTTCTCTGTTATAGAGACATGTTTGAAACCTATTTTAAAATAAATTTCACTTAAAATAAAAATTACCAAAGCTGGTTTCATCCATTTTGGAGTTAAGATGAAATAGTTATGAATATTTAAAGTTAAAAGCATTTTCTAGTGTATAAATAAATAGGTTTTGAATCAAACTCCAATAACTAAATTTTCTGAGATAGTGACAAGGTTGAAACCTATTTTCATATATAGTTCATGTAAAACTAAAAATAACAAAATTGGTTTCACTGTTTTTGGAGCTAAAATGAAATAGTTCTATATTTTAGAAGTTATTCAATTTTTCAGTGCATAAATTAATCATTTCGGGATTTCTATAAGCATTTAGTACTTTTTGTACCGAGAGGGATCTAGCCATGGTCACTTACAGGTGGGGCCAGTGCACAGTGTTACTTTTCATTTTTCAATTGATTTTCGGTTAGAACCGACAGGTGGGACCTACTAGTCATAGGCTCGGTTCACGAAATAGTACGTGGACGCCGCAGCACAGAGCAATGTGGTCTACGGGGCTGGTTACCATGCACTAATGGCCTCAGGCCCACATGTAAGAGACTCCAGATCTATTAAGACAACCATTTAATGTCCTAAGAAAAGATCAGCGTTAACTTAAATGAAATTTGGTTAATTTAATGACTACGGTTACTGTCGAAAATCCCGACAACGCAGAGGAGGCGACACCGTGACCTTGCCGCGCTCGCCGGCGGTGAGGGGAGGCCGGAGGGTGCAAGAAGCACAAGCGGTGGGGGCAGCGTGGCGAGATGTATACGGGCAAGTGCGCATCTAGTTGGGTTGAGACCGCACGATCTAAAACGGACGGTCCGGATTTCATAACCATTCGGACAGGTCCGGGGTGGTGCGTCGGGATCGAGCCAGGTGCGGCTAGGCGGTTTGGTTGGACCGAGTCAACAGGGTCGGGTTCGGTCAACAAGTCTAACAATTGACTGGGAAATAATTCAAGCTACTCTACTTTGACCAAGCCACTAAATATAGCAAATAAAATCCTAAAAATCTGAAATTAATCAAAGGTGTTCCTGGGACATCCTAGTATTCATAAAAATTATTAAACATTACTGTTCATGAATTATTTGCTTAGCTTAAATTCAAACTTGGAATAGGTTATTGATTTGAGTTTGAATTTTCTATGGGTCAATTTAAGTTCCAAATTTTTTGGAAAAATGATATTTATTCATGGGTCCTGCAGAGCTAAGTTCTAAAGTTGGATGTTTAGGAGCTAAGTTACTCATAACCGGAGTTGAGTTTCTAGCCAACCTTATTTTTCTAGACACACAGACCTTAGATGTAATTCTTGGCATGGATTGGTTAACAAAGCATAAGGCTGTGCTACATTGTGGCCGAAGAGCCGTAACAATCGAGGATACTAAGGGAAACAAGGTAGAGTTTCTAGCCACCTCAGTGCGTGATGGACATCTGTTAGTCAATGGCCTAAAGACCGTTGCTTTGGAAGATGTGCCTATTGTCAGAGAAAATCTAGATGTGTTTCCAAAGGAATTACCAAGAATGCCACCACACCGTGACATTGAGTTTGTCATCGTTCTAGTGCTAGAAACAACACCAATATCTAAGAGACCCTATTAGATGCCAACTGATGAGCTAGTAGAAATTAAGAAACAGATTGAAGAACTTCTTGAGAAAGGTTTTGTAAGACCTAGTTCGTCACCATGGGGAGCATCAGTGTTGTTCGTCAAAAAGAAGGATGGAAGCATGAGAATGTGAATTGATTATGGAGCTCTTAATGAAGTCACCATCAAGAACAAGTACCCATTGCCCTGAATCAATGATTTGTTTGATCAAATGAAAAGAGCTGAAGTGTTCTCAAAGATCGATCTGCGATCAGGTTACCCTCAGTTGAAGATTTGTCCGAAGGATATACCGAAGACCGCCTTCTCTACGAGGTACAAACATTATGAGTTCTTAGTCATGTCCTTTGGTTTGACTAATGCCCCTGCCTATTTCATGAACATGATGAATAAGATATTCATGGAATATTTGGACAAGTTTGTAGTTGTGTTCATTAATGATATTTTGGTGTATTCCAAGTCAAAAGAAGAACATGCAGAACACCTGATATTAATCCTAGAGAAACTTAGAGTGCATCAATTGTATGCAAAGTTCAATTAGTGTGATTTCTGGAAAAAGGAAGTTGATTTCTTTGGTCACGTGATGACAAATGAGGAGTGGCGCTTGACCCCTGTGAAAGCTAAATCAAGATTACATTGGGAAATGTTTCAAGATCATGCACTTAGATTCGTAGTTTCTTGGGAAATGGCGGGATATTATCGTCGTTTCATTGAAGGATTCTCAACGATTTCTAAGTGTGGATATCAAGGGGATATGCCCATGATCTTAGGATGATGAAACAATTGGCAATGTGGCTTTTGGTTTGAAGTTTCACGCGTTTTCGACAAAGTTTCAGATCTGTCAGGTCAGCGGCGGTCTGACCGGCTTTTGTGCTGATTGTTGTTATAAGTGGTGAATTGATTTTGGGATAGGTCATATCCATATTTGTTAATGCATACGTGTTGCATATTGCATGTTTTCACTAACGTGGGTCAAGTTGTGAAGAACTTGTTCCCGGATTCGTGTTTGCTTGTCTATTGCTGTGCAGGTGGCTTGCAGGTCAATGACGGTCAACAGAAGGTGGATCGACTAAGCTTGGAGAGCCGAGGTCCGTAACGATCATGGATGCCGGGTGAGGTCAAGTGACTCAAGCATGGCGCAGAATGGACATGGATGACCGAAGCAGGCGGTTCGTCGCGTTGGTTGATCAAGCGGCGCAGAGTCGCTAAGTGCTTAGTGGTTCCGGTGGGATCCGGACGGAGAGACTTGACGACATGGAGCCGTTGATCAACCCACACGTGGCGGCAAAGCGAGTGCCAGCAGATGGACTCGGTCTTGGAAAGATCGAAAAGGGGTATTTTGGTAATTTTACCAAATACCGCCTTGGTGACCTTTTGACTAAGCCGCGGCGCGGGTCGGCGTATGGTGGAGTGGTTTAGATCAATCGACGATGAAGACGGTGCTTTAATTTGCGTGCGTATGTGTTCCGTTGATGTTGGGCCTTAACGGAAGCCCATTTGGCTATTAGGGTTAGAGGCTGCCCTATTTAAGGTTTTTGGAGTGGAACATTAGGGTGCTGCTGAGAAAAAATAGCCAGGGGCGTTTTTGGAGTCATGATGGCGGCGCCCCCTCCAGAAAAAATTGCAGCGCTTTGGAAGCCTTTGTGGCTGTGCTGCTGAGAGAAAAATAGCAGGGCTTGTGGCGGCCTGCTCCCCATCGCAAAAATCGAAGCTGGTTCAGTTTTGTTTATTGCTTTGCTGCCTTCTTGATGTGACGGGAGTCCTTGGTTTTATGGTCAGCAGTTTTCTGAATCATCGATTGGCTAGCTGAGTCTTGGTGAGATTTTTGGTTCTCTGTGGTTCCAGTTTTGCTTGTCTTCTACTAAAACCGGATCAGAGAAATAGGCAAGCGCCTCAGACGGACAGAGAAATCGATCCGTGGCGGCTTGTATGGCGCGCGCGCAGTAAAAAGTGAGGCTGAGGCGGCGCTCTGTTCTCCTAAAGAAAAGATCTGTGCGTGAGCTGTTTGTTGTTTCAGATTTCTTTCTTGATGCGCCAGGAGAGCTGCTTGCAGAAACCAGAGGGTTCATACGGTTGTTGTTTTGATATCCAGCCGTGTGCTTTATGGATTTTTCTATTGCCTTGAAGCCGATTTCATTGCTGCTTTTCTCTTGTGTCTGTGAATCGATTGATCCCGGCCTCTTCCATAGATTTAGGAGCTGAGCGGCCCGGGAAAAAAGGATTTGGCGAGGTCAGAGTTGATGCGCTGGAGAGCTCGCTGGGGCCGTGTTGTGATCGCTGTCCTCTCGATCTTTTTTAATCTACCGCTCATCATGATGCGAGTGTTGCCAAAAAAAAAATGATTGATGCTTTGTTGAGTTCTCGCTACCACAAAACCGGAGGCTTGCGCAACTGCTACCAGAGAAATCATTGTTTGATGCGGGAAATCTAGCGCCTTGTTAGCCTGTAGCATCGTCGGTTGGTAGATTTAGGAGTCTCAGTCGGTGGTAGCCTGTAGCCCCTTGAAAAATCAGTTAGATCTTGTTTTTGGCTGCTCTTTTCTCTGCATTGAGGTGTTGATTTACTTCAATGACCGCCGCTTTGCCTTTTGTTCGATGATTTTCTTTCTGTGTGCTAGTGTTTTAATCTAAGCGGCGGAGTTTGACCGCATGATTCACGGCGGCTTTGAGATTTCCTATTGAGCGTGTGGTAGCGCTGTCATCGAGCTTGTGGTGGTGTAGTGTTGGCCTGCTTTTTTTCTTGCTTTGAATGCGCTTTGTTTATGGTTTTAATTGGCGTTGTAGGAGCCCGAAAAATCGAGATCGTGGCGGTGGCTTGTCCTGCAAAATCGAAGCTTGGTGGCGGCGCCATCGCTTGTTCATCGATTTGAGTATCCAAATTCTCGGCTTTTGAATGTGGATTATTTTATTGCTTTTACAACCATCGATCGATTCTGACCTTGGTCTTAATTGTCTGCGTTCGTTCTTTGTGTGTGTGTGGTGGTAGCAGTGTGCATGTTTGTTCGCTTTATTGCTCATTGTGTTTCATTGGTCGTTGATTACATGCGCTGCGTGAAAAGCAGTAGCTGTGATGGCCGCAAGTTGAGTTTCTACTTGTTTATTGCTTGAGGTCGCTCCTATTGGCTTGTACTTGTCGTGAGTTTTTATCGACTTGGTTTATCTCTGAGTTGCATCTTTCTTCTTGGCCAGAGATGTTTTTGGTCCTTTGGTTCGGGTTTGATCGGATTCAACACGGGTCATCCGCCGTGCTCAGATACTGATCTTCATAGCTTTTATAGCTATTGGAGTGAAAGTAGTGTTGAGTTCGATCGAGGTGAAAAATAGAGAAAACGTCTATTCACCCCCCCTCTAGTCGCCTTTCCGGTCCTACAATTGGTATCAGAGCCCGGTTAGCTCTTCTCATAGATCTTAAACGGTCTTTGGTTCCATGGCGACAAATATGAGGACTTGTGAGCGCTTCTTTGCATCTTATCGTAGTTCTTTTGCCGTTGATGTCCGTCGTGACGAGAGGCTTGAACATACGATTTTTATGTGGTCAATGAAGGAGGATTTCTTCTGTGATATTTGTAGCAAATTCTTTTGTTTTGATTGTCCTAGTTTCAGGGATGAGTCACTTTTAGAGCCCGAGGAGAAGAAGCCCAGTAGCATATGTGCAGCAGCTTTTGAGGATGAACATGATGGAGAGTGCTAAAAAGAGAAAAGGGTGATTTGTCTCATGAGCTCACAAAATTGAAAATGTCCATGTGTGATTTTGATTCATTGCTTATAGACATGGATAATCTGAATAACTCTCTTGCATGCCTAAAATCTGAAAATGAATTATTGAGATCAAATGCTTCTATGCCATGTGATTCTTGTGTTGCCTTACATCATGAACTTGACAATGCTAAGTTAGAAATAGGCAATCTTAGATCTATGGCTAGAAATGATTGTGATTCTTGTGTAGGCATGCTTGCTGAAATTGAGAGGCTTAAATTGACTAATTCCATGCATCTTGAGCAATTAGAAAATGCTAGGGCTGAAATTATTGAAATTGAAGCTAGGCCTTGTAGCATGTGCTTTGAATATGAAAAATTGCTTAAGGATGGTTTAGTCTCTTGCAAGAATTGTGCTAGCTTAGAAACTGAAATTGATGCTTTGAACTGCATGATTAATTCGAAAGCATCATTAATTTCTTGCTGTGGATATCATGGGGATATGCCCATGATCTTAGGATGATGAAACAATTGGCAATTTGGCTTTTGGTTTGAAGTTTCATGTGTTTTCGACAAAGTTTCAGATCTGTCAGGTCAGCGGCGGTCTGACCGGCTTTTGTGCTGAATGTTGATATAAGTGGTGAATTGTTTTTGGGATAGGTCATATCCATATTTGTTAATGCATATGTGTTGCATATTGCATGGTTTGGCTAACGTGGGTCAAGTTGTGAAGAACTTGTTCCGGATTCGTGTTTGCTTGTCTATTGCCGTCAGGGTGGCTTGCGTGTCAATGACGGTCAACGGCGAGGAGGATCGGGACTAAGCTTGGAGAGCCGAGGTCCGTAACGATCAAGGATGCGGGTGAGGTCGAGAGGACTCAAGCATGGCGCAGAATGGATATGGATGACCGAACAGGCGGTTCGATCTGTTGGTTGGATCAAGCTGGCATGAGTCGTTGTAAGTGCTCGATGGTGCGGTGGGATCCGGACGGAGAGACTTGACGACATGGAGCCGCTGATCAACCTACACGTGGCGAAGGTGTGATTGCTTCATGATCTGTGGACTCGGTCTTTTGGAAATGATCGAGAAGGGTATTTTAGTAATTTTACCAAATACCATCTTGGTGACCTTTTGGCTAAGCCGCGGCGCGGGTCGGCGTATGGTGGAGCGGTTTAGATCAATCGACGATGAAGACGGCGCTTTGAGATGCGTGCGTATGTGTTCTATTGATGTTGGGCCTTAACGGAAGCCCATTAGGTTTAGCTCTAATTCTAAAAGGGTTTTAGGGTTAAGAGCTGCCCTATAAAAGAGGGAGATGGAATATTCTTAGGGTTGCTGCTTTTTGGATTAGGGCAGCCACTGGTGAATAGGGCTATTAAGAAAAAAAAATTGGGGGCATTTTTGTGTGTGGCTGCGCCCTGTAGTTGAGCTATCCTGAAAAACCTTGGTGGCGCCCCCAAGAATCGGTATCTGTAGACCGTAGAAACTGGGAGGCTCGGTAGCCTTTTTGATGTGATTGGAACTGTTTCGTTTTTCTGCTTGTTTTTGCCTAGTTTATTAGCTTGCTGCCTTAGAAAGAGCAGAAAGGAAAAATCTTGAGCCAGCGGTGCGTGTAGAGATCTAATTCCTGAGCTTTTCCTGGTTTCTTGTTGGATGCAACTTTTCTGGCTGCTTGTTGGGTCGACAGTTTTAATCTGTTAGTGGATTTTGCTTCGTGTGCTGTAGCGGCTTGTTTGCTGTGTCAAGTTTTTTTTTATCGGCTTGTTCCCCAAGCGGCGCCGGTTTCTTCTGAAAAAAATTGAAGCGGCTGTTGAATCAGTGTGTGACGGCGCCTGTTGAGAGCCCGCAAGATCCAGTGATTGGAGTGCGCGCCTGCTTGTAAAATCTGGTGGCGACTTGTTTGCCTCGCAGAAATTGGGTTTTGGCAGCGGCGTCCCGTTGATGTAGACAGAAGAAAAATGAGAGAGGCTCAGGGTTTTGCTTCTTGGCTGTTCGGCTTCGTTTCTTGTGGAGACAAAAATCAAGATCTGGTGTTTAGTTTATTGCCTGTCAATCAGATTTGATTTTGGCCAGTTCTCTTGGCTCTTGCATCGATCCGCAGTCTTTGTCCTATTTTATTGCTAGTCGGCTCGAGCTCGTGGTTTTGATTTTGGTTTGTTTATTGTCGATCTGGATCTGTCGGTTCCTTGGTGGTGCAGTGAAAATCGGCCTGTAGTTCTTGCTTTGATTTGGTTCTCCTGTTTTGCCTTGGACTGCTTGTTGACGCCTGCAAAAAGATCTGAGCGGCTCTCTGTTTAGCCCAAAAATCTGGGCGGCGGCTTGTAGGTGATAGCTGGTTTGGTGTAGATTGCTTGTGAGAAGACAGGATTCTGTGACTGCCAGCGAGTGTGTTTTTGAGTCTTTTTCATTGAGTTGTTTTTTTTAATTGCTGCGGCTGTTGAATGCTGCTCAGCGGCTGTTTGTAAGCATCAGAAAATCAAGAGCTTGTTGGCGGCCACTGTTTCAATTGATCACCAGTGTGCTGCTTTCTTTGATGCGAGTGATTCCTTGGGTTTGAGCTGCATGATCTGATGCGGGTTTTAAAAAGGGAGCTTTGGTCGGTAGCAGTTCCTTTTGCCTTTTTGTATGCACCGAAATCAGTATTTGGAGGCGCCCTGTAGATCAGGAAGTTGATGTTTGCAGCGGCTGTGTTTTGGTGTGGCTGTCCTGATGTTCCAACTAATGCTAGTGCCATCTTGATCCAATTAGTTGGTCACTGCTTTAGATATTTTCATTGCTTTGACTGCCAAATGATGTGATTGAGTCATCAGGTGTATTTTCTTTGGGTCAGCTGTTTGTGCGCCTGTAGAGTTGCCGAGAGAAAATCAGCTGTGTGCATGTGCGTGCGGTCTTGAGTAGTTTGTAGTCTTTTACTTAGGGGTTTGATCGGATTCAAAACAGGTTATCCGCTGTGCCTGTATACAGATCTTCATAGCTTTTATAGCTATTGGAGTGAAAATAGTGTTGAGTTCGATTGAGGTGAAAATTAGAGAAAACGTCTATTCACCCCCCCTCTAGTCGCCTTTCCGGTCCTACACTTGCACATCTTGTATTTCTTTGAAGAGTGAGATCAAGTCTTTGCGCGATGATATGAGCACCAAGTCATGTGACTCTTGTATTTGCCTTCACTCCGAGGTTGATGTTTTTAAGATCTCTCTTGCATCTTTGCATTCGGAGTTGGAGTCTTTTTGTGCTAAACGTGAGTCACTTGATGTTGGTTTTTGTGGCATCGCTTTGGATAGCTCTTCTTTGGTGAGTTCGACTCTTTCGGACTGTTCTTGTGTTGTCCAACGAATTTCAAAAGACAAATGTGCTTCTTTCTTAAATGGTACTAAATCTTCAAAAAAGAAGTACCATTGCACATTTTGTAAGAAGAATGGACACACTCTTGGGTTTTGCTTTCGCCGTTTGAAACATGAGCGTCGAGTGCGTCGTCGTACCTCTAGGAACACACATAGCTTTTCTCATGGCATGTGTGGGTCTAGTGTCGATACGAAGACGAGTCATGATGCTAGTTCTTCCAAGACTTCTTCTTTGAGCCATAATGATGCTTCGTCCTCTCGGACCGTGTCTACTAGTAGACCTTTACACCATTGCTCATTTTGTGGGAAGAATGGACATCATGTAGATTTTTGTTTCCGGCGTGCAAAACAGATGTGTCGAGCTCATGCTTCTAAGTCTCCTAGTGAGCATAGTCTTTCTCATGACATGCACACTAAAGAGCCAAGCACGAAGACTCGATTTGTTGATGACTTCTTTGACACCTTTTCTAGTGGTGTCGGACAGCACCGTGGACATGGTTTGCATAGTTTTGGTTTTGGTCCACGAGCTGCCCCGAGGCAGGATTTCCGCCGTTGTCCAAGAGGTGGACCCCATTTTGTTCATCGAGGTACACACCCACGGCGAGGTTGTGTGAGTTTCTTTGATGCTTCTGTTGGTTCTCATCATGGTGCTTCCAAGCAAGGCCATCGCCGCTTTTCTAGAGTTGGACCTCGTTTTCCTCATCGAGCTGTCCACTCGCGGCGTGCCTTCAAGGATGAGATTGGATCTTCTTGCATGGACCATCATTTTCATCATGCTAACTCACATAATGGTTCGACTGCCTCTGGTGGTGGTGTGTCCAAGGTTTGGGTTCCCAAGCATTTGCTATCTAACCCTTCGGGACCCAAGACTCGGATACCTTGCCTTTCTCATGTGTAGGTACCAAGAACGCGGGTTGGAGAACATGGACTTAAAGATTCCGATCTCTTGCTTCATCACATGATCGGGTCACTTGATGGTTCTCCACCTCAACGATGGCCTCCAAGAGGCATGTGCATTCATAATTGGTGCTTTCACATGTTTGGTGAGCTATCTTATACCTTCATGCATTTACTTTCTTGATTATTCAATCTTGGCATGTTGTGCTTATCTTTGTGCTCACTTGTACCATATTGGCATGTTTTTCTCTTGATATCCTTCATCATGCCTTTTCCTTTACCTTGCTTGTATATCCATGTATCTTATTGTTGCTCTTTATTTTTATGGGTATATGAGCTTGATTTTGTCATCATGAGCTTGTGCTATTTTGTACATGATTTATCTTGCTCATGTTGATGTTTGCTGTATGTATCCACATGTTCACTTGATATCCATGTTAGCATACATCATTCATGATTTGTTCTTAAAATGCTTTATGCTTACATGGTTTTTGTGCCTTGCTGATTAATTGTGGATGCATTAGTCTTGCCATAGCTCTCACTAGCATGCTTTACTTTCGACTGTATATATGATGGGTGATATGCTATGTGCTTGTTTGCTTGCTCCTATGCCTTTTTGTGGACTGAGGATAGGTTGAGCTTTGTCATATCTTGGATAGCATGTACTGAAATTGTCTTGTCT
Source organism: Phyllostachys edulis (assembly GCA_036346405.1). NCBI lineage: Eukaryota > Viridiplantae > Streptophyta > Magnoliopsida > Poales > Poaceae > Phyllostachys > Phyllostachys edulis. The sequence continues at coordinate 53,224,702 of CM070547.1, read as the reverse complement.
ATCTCCATGCTCATGTCTTAAATTGTTGATTATATGCTTTTATGAGTTTTGGATCATTTGCTGCTATCCTTGCTAGTCGTGTGTCTTGGTACAGTTACTCTAGAAAATATCACACTAACCCAGTACCAAGGCATAGATGTCTTTTGTCTCTTTGGTGTAGTCTTTTCAGCTGAGAAGAAGAACATATGGTCCAACAAGTGTTATCACCTCAAGCTGTTGGTTCTTCTTCATTTGTGCCTTCAATGATGACTATCACTTCTCGGAGACGAAGGATTTTGAGATGAGGATGATGGGTGAGCGCAACTACCTTCTGAAGCTTCAAGGATTGGATCTTCATCCATCATGACTACATCTCACTGCCAAGCAGTGCGATTCAGGTTCGAGCTTCCATACCCTTCATTTATGTATGGTATCCCTAGTCTACCTTGCATAGCATCTGTTTTGTGTCAGGTGTTGGGCTTGTTGTGTTCAGGGTAGATAGGAGGCTCTGTTCTAGCATGTGTCCCTTCTAGACACTCTTCTTATCCCATGATTTGCTAGGATGCATTCTTCTCACAGCCTAGGTCGAGCTTGTCTCCCAATCACTAGTGTTAGCAGGTTTTTGAGTAGCCTGTGAGCTTTTTAGTGTTGGTGTTTCGCTCCCTAGCTTTTCGAGTTGCTTTTCCTAGAGATCCTGTGGTGTTTGAAGTCTTTGTGCTAGTTTTTGTGGAGTCCAAGGCAAATTGGCAGATCTCCCCTCAAAGCTTTTTAGACCCAACAAGGTTTGCCACCTTGAGAAGCAAGATAGGGATAATTTATCCCTATGGGTTGGTTTGAGGGGGAGTTGGTTCTTTTCGGAACTTTCTTAGTTCTTTTCTGAACTTTTTCTGTTCATCTGAACTTTCCTTATTCATTTGAACTTTTGTGGATCTTTTCTGATACCTTCTTCAAGTGGTATCTTCTTTGGATCTTTTTTATCCTTGTGATCTTTTTAGGCTTTTAAGTCTTTTGTGCATCTCATTGTATCATATTGCATATATATGGAAAATCCAAAAAGATGCATTGTTATATAAGCTTTACCGCTTCTTTCTTTTAATTGATGAAGCTTTTCTTATTACCTTATTGAGCTTTAGTATTTCAATTCTTCTCAAGATCGTGTTTAGCTCTTTGACTTGCTAAAATTATCATGCTTTTACATGTGCAGCAATGTCTTTGCTAATTGAGCTAGAACCTTAATATAACTTGAACTGAAAATTGTAATTTGTGGATCTTTTAGCTAGTTGCACAATTAGTGATCCTTTTGTGACATTGGCCCTGTCAAAATTGCTTTGTTAGCTCTGGAATCTAGTATTGAACATCTTTGAGCCTTTTGTTCCTTTAATGAATCTAAAACAGCCCTTGTGCAAAATGAAAAATGATCTCTTTTGTGCGAAAAAACTGATCTCACCAATTCTTTCTCATGAGACGGCTTGCCATTGTACTAGGCATGAACTCAGGGGGAGTTTTGGATGACCTAGACCACTCTTTTAAGCTTTTGTTGCTTGGGATGGTCGCGGCAAGGCTTGAGATCTAGCACATGGCTAAAAATGCAATTTGTCAAATATGGTTGAAGCTTAGGAAGAGATTGTGGATGGCTCCTAGTCCAGGATCTTCTTTACTAAGATAGACCTTTTATCAACTTGAATATTCATTGCAAATGAAAAATAGTTGAAAATTTGGGCTTTTGACAAAAATTGAGCTAAATGATTCAATTAAGAACTTTTTGTCTCTAAAATGGTCTTTGCTAGCTTCTGGATCTCACAATGACATTCTGACAAGGCCATTATCACTTTAGGATACCTGTTGTTGAACTTGCTAATTTTGATGCATTGCTTAATTTAATCCAACAACATGTGATATATTGAGCTCATTAGCCTAGCTTTGCTATATATGTCTTAACATGATCTTGCTAGCTTTGTCAGGCTTGTTGCATCTTGAGTAATGGTAGAAATGCTAGCCTGTTCAATTGAGTAATCTCCAAAGCTTCTTTTACCTAAAAATTGAAAAATCAAAACAAAAATGAAGTCACCCCATTACATTTCATGCATGCTCTTTCTTTTGCTTTTTCCTTGCTTGTGCATTTGTCATCTCTAGATGAGAGGAAGGGATGATTCCTTGATGAATCCATTGTCAAAGGGGGAGAAGATATAGCGAAAATATAATGTTAATAAAGAGCTTTTGGTTATGGGGGAGAAGTTTTGTAAGGGGGAGAAATGGAGAAATTGAAAATGATGATCATAGTGAGGGGTGCATTTCATATTGCATTCTTTTGGTCTTATTGCCTTTTCTAAACTTGAATTGCAAATCTTGAAGCCTCACAATGATCTAAGGTCAAATAGAACAATTGTTCTTTCATATGGACCTTAAGTGAGATTTTTGTCGATTCTCTGGAATTGGAAGCTTTCTTGCTTTCCTTTGCTGTATCTCACTTGTCTGTGCTATTCTGAAGCCAGCTTGGTTTTTTTCCATTGCTTTCTCTTGCTAATGGACCAAGTTGTACCTTTGTGCGAAAACTGCGAGTCTTTACTTTTCAAACCACATACTTACATTTTCTAAGAGATTGCCAATGTATTCATCAAGGGGGGAGATTGTGGACATCATGGGGATATGCCCATGTTCTTAGGATGATGAAACAATTGGCAATGTGGCTTTTGGTTTGAAGTTTCACGAGTTTTCGACAAAGTTTTAGATCTGTCAGGTCAGCGGCGGTCTGACTGGCTTTTGTGCTGATTGTTGTTATAAGTGGTGAATTGATTTTGGGATAGGTCATATCCATATTTGTTAATGCATATGTGTTGCATATTGCATGTTTTCACTAACGTGGGTCAAGTTGTGAAGAACTTGTTCCTGGATTCGTGTTTGCTTGTCTATTGCTGTGCAGGTGGCTTGCAGGTCAATGACGGTCAACGGCAAGGTGGATCGGGACTAAGCTTGGAGAGCTGAGGTCCAGAACGATCATGGATGCCGGGTGAGGTCAAGTGACTCAAGCATGGCGCAGAATGGACATGGATGACTTAAACAGGCGGTTGGGCGATGGTTGGATCAAGCGCGCAGAGTCGTTGTAAGTGCTTAGTGGTGCCGGTGGGATCCGGACGGGAGAGACTTGACGACATGGAGCCGGTGATCAACCTACACGTGGCGAAGCAGGCGAGTGCTTCGCGCAGATGGACTCGGTCTTCGGAAAAGATCGAGAAGGGGTATTTTGGTAATTTTACCAAATACCGCCTTGGTGACCTTTTGACTAAGCCGCGGTGCGGGTCGGCGTATGGTGAAGTGGTTTAGATCAATCGACGATGAAGACGGCGCTTTAATTTGCGTGCGTATGTGTTCCGTTGATGTTGGGCCTTAACGGAAGCCCATTTGGCTATTAGGGTTAGAGGCTGCCCTATTTAAGGTTTTTGGAGTGGAACATTAGGGTGCTGCTGAGAAAAAATAGCCGGGGGCGTTTTTGTAGGCATGATGGCGGCGCCCCCTCTAGAAAAAATTGCAGCGCTTTGGAAGCCTTTGTGGCTGTGCTGCTGAGAGAAAAATAGCAGGGCTTGTGGCGGCCTGCTCCCCATCGCAAAAATCGAAGCTGGTTCAGTTTTGTTTATTGCTTTGCTGCCTTCCTGATGTGACGGGAGTCCTTGGTTTTATGGTCAGCAGTTTTCTGAATCATCGATTTGCTAGCTGAGTCTTGGTGAGATTTTTGGTTCTCTATGGTTCCAGCTTTTGCTTGTCTTCTCGCTAAAACCGGATCTCAGAGAAATAGGCGACAGCTTCCTCAGACGGACAGAGAAATCAGGCCGTGGCGGCTTGGCGCGCCGCGTAAAAAGTGAGGCCGAGGCGGCTCTGTTCTCTGAAGAAAATATCTGTGCGTGAGTCGTTTGTTGTTTTGATTTCTTTCTTGATGCGCCAGAGAGTCGCTGCGTAAACCAGAGGGTTCATAGGGTTGTTGTTTTGATATCCAGCCGTGCGCTTTATGGATTTTTCTATTGCCTTGAAGCCGATTTCATTGCTGCTTTTCTCTTGTGTCTGTGAATCGATTGATCCCGGCCTCTTCCGTAGATTTAGGAGCTGAGCGGCCCGGGAAAAAAAGGATTTGGCGGAGGCTGTAGTTGATGCGCTTGGAGAGCCTGCGGCGGCCGTGTTGTGATCGCTGTCCTCTCAGTCTTTTTTAATCGGCTGCCTCATCATGATGCGAGTGTTGCCCGCAAAAAAAATGATTGATGCGCCTGTTGAGTTCTGCTACCGCAAAAACCGGAGGCTTGCGGCAGCCTGCGCCCGTAGAAACTACTGTTTGATGCGGGAAATCTAGCGCCTTGTTAGCCTGTAGCATCGTCGGTTGGTAGATTTAGGAGTCTCAGTCGGTGGTAGCCTGTAGCCCCTTGAAAAATCAGTTAGATCTTGTTTTTGGCTGCTCTTTTCTCTGCATTGAGGTGTTGATTTACTTCCAGTCGACTGCTGCTTTGCCTTTTGTTCGACAGATTTTCTTTCCTGTGTGCTAGTGTTTTAATCTAAGCAGAAACTGGAGTTTGGACTGCATAGATTCACGGCGGCTTTGAGATTTCCTATTGAGCGCGTGTGGTAGCGCCTGTCTTCAGAGCTTGTGGTGGCTGTAGTGTTGGCCTGTTTTTTTTCTTGCTTTGAATGCAGTTTTGTTTATGGTTTTAATTGGCGCTGTCGGAGCCCGAAAAATCAGGAGACTGTGACGGTGGCTTGTCCCTGCAAAATCAGAAGCTTGGCAGCGGCAGTTTACTGCTTGTTCATCAGTTTGAGTATCCAAATTCTCAGCTTTGAATGTGGATTATTTTATTGCTTTTACAGCTCACTGATCAGATTCAGACCTTGGTCTTAATTGCTGCGGCTCGTTGCTGTGTGTGTGTGGTGGCAGCAGTGTGCATGTTTGTTCAGTTTATTGCTCATTGTGTGTTTCATTGGTCGCCGATTTCATGCGCTGAAAAAGCAGTAGTGTGTGATCTTGACAAGTTGAGTTTCTACTTGTTTATTGCTTGAGGTCGCTCCTATTGGCTTGTACTTGTCGTGAGTTTTTATCAGACTTGGTTTATCTCTGAGTTGCATCTTTCTCTTCAATTGTGAGATGTTTTTGGTCCTTTGGTTCGGGGTTTGATCGGATTCAACACAGATCATCCGCTGTGCCTGTATACAGATTTTCATAGCTTTTATAACTATTGGAGTAAAAGTAGTGTTGAGTTCGATCGAGGTGAAAAATAGAGAAAGCGTCTATTCACCCCCCTCTAGTCGCATTTCCGGTCCTACACTAAGCCTCTTACGCAGTTATTGAAGAAGGAAAAGAAGTTCACCTGGACCCACGCTTGTGAAGAAAGTTTTCAAGAATTGAAGAAGCGCTTGACTTCAGCACCAGTGCTAATTTTGCTGGATATTCGTAAAGTTTTTGATATCTACTGTGATGCTTTGCGTCAAGGATTAGGATGTGTTCTGATGCAAGAAGGGAGAGCTGTCGCTTATGCATCTAGGCAGTTGAGACCTCATGAGGAGAATTATCCTACCCATGATTTGGAACTAGCTGCCGTAGTGCATGCTTTAAAGATTTGGCATCATTACCTCATCTATAATCGCTGTGAAGTATACACAGATCATAAAAGCCTGAAGTATATTTTCACTTAGTCTGACCTGAACATGAGACAGAGAAAGATGGTTAGAGTTAATAAAGGATTATAATCTTGGAATCCACTACCATCCTGGTAAGGCCAATGTCGTTGCAGATGCTTTAAGCCGTAAGAGCTACTGCAATGCTTTGGAAGTGAAAGAGATTTGTTCAGAACTTCAAGATGAATTTCAGAAGCTAAAGCTAGAAGTGGTCTCTAAAGGATTTGTGGCCAGTCTAGAGGTACATTCTACTTTAGAGAAGCAGATTCGTGAAGCTCAACCAAAGGATTCCATGTTTTCGGACATCAAGCTCAAAATGGCAAAAGGAAAATTCAAGGACTTCACCAAGGATGGTCAAGATATACTGTGGATTAATGGACGTATCTGTGTGCCAGATGTTGATGGATTAAGACAGCTAATCTTAAAGGAAGCCCATGACTCAAAGTATTCTATTCACCCCGGGAGTACTAAGATGTACCAAGATGTTAAGAATAAGTTTTGGTGGCCAAATTTGAAGCGAGAAGTTGTAGAGTTCGTTGCCTTATGCGACGTATGTCAGAAAGTAAAGGCAGAACATTAGAGGCCAGCAGGTCTGTTGCAACCCCTGAAAATTTCAAAGTGGAAATGGGAAGAGATCGGAATGGATTTCATTACCAGTTTACCCAGGACTCAATCGGGTTACAATTCGATTTGGGTAATAGTTGATCGTTTGACTAAAGTTGCCCATTTCTTGCCAGTCAAAACCTCTTACTCAGGAGAAAGACTTGTAGAGTTGTACATGTCAAGAATTATCAGTTTGTGTAACACCCTGGTTTTCTGAGCTTTTTGAAAGTTTTCAAATAAAAAGAACTGTTTGGTTTTGTTGTAGTCCTAAAAGCTTAACCTGAGATTTTTCAGAATTTGAGTGTTTAAAATGACTAAGCCAAACTTCAACTAATCCTAAAGCTTGGTTTATTTGGTGTTTGTGCGAGCTCTGGAGCTATATCTCCCTTTCTCTGTAGGTTTTGCTCTCCCCTTGCTCAGCTCTTGTGCCCAGACCCTTCTCCCTCCATTCGGTTTGGACATTCCCTTATGTCCAGATATCTACTGCACCAGACCTCTCTCTTATTTGGGCATTCCTTTATGCCTAGACCTCCCTCTTGTTTAGCCATCTCCTTGAGTCCAGGTCTCTTTGAGTCTAGAACCCTTCTGTGTATCTAGACTTCCCTTGTGTCTAAACCTCCTCTTTGTTGGTTTGAATCTCTTTGTGATTCAGACCTCCCTCCTTGCCTAAGACCTCCCCTCGTGTCTTTTGTTTGGATTTCCTTTAGTCCAGACATCTTTGTCGGTTTGGATCTCTCTATGGTTTAGACCGCCTTTCGGTCCAAACCTCTTTCTTCACTTGAATCTCCTTTGTGTTCCTTTGAACCTCCCTTGTGTTCATTTGAACCTCTCTGTGTTTATTTGGACCTTCCTTGTGTTCATTTGGACCTCCCCGTGCTCCCTTGAATCTCTCTGTGTCCTTTTGGACCTCCCCGGGTCTGTTAGGACCTCCTTGGCCCTTCATCTTGGCCGTCAGGACCTCCTCGGGTTCATCCTGACCGCCAAGACCTCCTTTGATCTCAATCTTGACCGTTGAGACCTCCCCTCTGTTGGTCTTGACCGTCGAGATCCCCTTTGGCTCCATCTTGACCGTTGAGACCTCCCCTGTGTTGGTCTTGACCATCGAGATCTCCTTTGTTTCCATCTTGACTGTTGAGACCTCCCCTGTGTTGGTCTTGACCGTCGAGATCTCCTTTGGTTCCATCTTGACCGTTGAGACCTTCCCTTTGTTGGTCTTGACCGTCGAGATCTCCTTTGGTTCTATCTTGACCGTTGAGACCTCCTCTGTGTTAGTCTTGACCATCGAGATCTCCTTTGGTTCCATCTTGACTGTTGAGACCTTTCCTATGTTGGTCTTGACCGTCAAGATCTCCTTTGATTCCATCTTGACTGTTGAGACCTCCTCTGTGTTGGTATTGACCGTCGAGATCTCCTTTGGCTCCATCTTGACCGTTGAGATCCCCTCTGTGTTGGTCTTGACCGTCGAGATCTCCTCTGTGTTGGTTTTGACCGTCGAGATCTCCTTTGGCTTCATCTTGACCGTTGAGACCTCTCCGTGTTGGTCTTGACTGTCGAGATCTCCCTTTGCTTTCATCTTGATCGTTAAGACCTCCTTGATCTCCTCTTGACCGTTGGGATCTCCTTTGAGTTCATCCTGATCGTCAAGACCTCCTTTGGACCACTTTCTGTGGATCTCCTCCGTTGGATCCCTCTCCCTTTGAAACCCAAACCCCTCCGTCTGGACCTCCATTCATTTGGATCTGATGGTCCAGACCTCCCTTCGTTTAGATCTGAGGGTCCAGACCTCCCCGTGGCTTAGACCTCCTTCTAGTCTAAGACCTCCCTGCGCGGCTCAACTCCGCGCCTTCGTTTGGAACTGTCCAATCTGCATTGGACGGCCTGATCTTGGGGCACGTTCGGCTAGTCCGAATGTCCCATCCTTTTTGAGCCACCAGATCTGAATCAGACGGCTCTGTTTCACTGTACCTTTCCCTTGCCCTTTTGACCTCCTTCTCTTCAGGACCTCGTGGTCTATTTGTAAAGATCACTCTTGCGGGATTTCCTCAGGACCTCTTTGTCCTCCCGACCTCTGGTCTTTTTATAAAGACCACCCCTTGTGGTCTTTTTGTGAGGACCACTCTCCTGGTCATGACCACCCCTTGTGGTCAGGACCTCCCTCTTGGCCGCGACCACCCCTTGAGGTCGCGACCTCCTCCCTTTTGTCCTCTAGCCGTGACCTCCCCTTGAGGCCGCGACCTCCTCTCTTTTGTCGTTTTGCCGCGACTTCCCTTTGAGGCCGCGACCTCCTCCTTTTGTCGTGTGGCCGCGACCTCCTTTCTTTTGTCCTCTAGCCGTGACCTCCCCTTGAGGCCGTGACCTCCTCTCTTTTGTCGTTTTGCCGCGACCTCCCCTTGAGGCCGCGACCTCCTCCTTTTGTCGTGTGGCTGCGACCTCCTGTGGTCGGGACCTCCCTGTGGTCTTTTTGTAAAGACCACCCTTCTCGGTCTTTTTGCAAAGACTACCTCTGTGGGTCAGGACCTCCCTTGACCTCTGCGGGACCTCTTCAAGGTCTCTGCAGGACCTCCCGCCTGAGCTTTTACTGGTCCCATTTATCAGTCACGCTCCTTTCCTTTTTCCGGCCGTATCTCTGGGGCCACAGAAGTCTTCGTGCATTTAATGCTGATTGACTCGCATCAAATGTTGTCACTTTTTGCAGTACCTGTTCTTTCTCTTGTCTCTTCTTTTACCTACTCCTATCTTTTTCTTCACTTACTTTTGGGACACGCGTGTGCCTTGAAACTCACAGAAGCTCTGGCTATAAATAGCCTGAGTAGCCCTCCTTTCCTCACCTTTGGCCACTTAGCTCTCCAACTCTCTTCCATCTTGCTCAGTGCTTGAAGCTGTGCCAAGGAGTCCGTTGAGGCGGTGCCGTCACCTCCTCATCAACCAGGAGTTCGCCAGAGTTTGCGCCGCCACCTCATCGCTGTAGGAGTTCACCGGAGCACCAGCGTCACCTTCAACCGTCGTCGTCAAGACCTCGACCTCCTCCCTCTCCTCTTCTATCTTCCTCTCGTCCTTGGTGAGTACCTCCGTGCTGTGTTCCTTCCTTGGTTCCGTGCGACCATGTTGCGAAGTTGTATATCTCTTACGACCACGCAGCATAGTTGTGTCCTTTGTTGAACCTCCTCCTTTGGATCTCCCGAGGATCTCCTCTTTGCAAGGATGACTGTCTTGGTCTTTTTGCAAAGATGACCCTCTGAGGACCTCCTAAGGATCTCTTCCTCAAAGACCTCCTTGACCTCCTCGGGACATCCTCCTCAGGATGTCTCTTGAGCTCCTCAAGACCTCTCTTGGCAAAGATCACCCCCTCAGTCTTTGCTGGTCTTTTCGCAAAGACCACCCTCTCGGTCTTTGCAGGTCTCTTCGCAAAGATGACCCTCTCGGTCTTTTTGCAAAGACGACCCTCTTGGGTCCCCCTCTGGACCTCCTCCTCCGAGACCTTCTTATGCTCTCTTGGGACCCTCTTAGGACCTCCATTTTTACAAAGACCACCTTCTTGGCCTTTGCCACCCTTTTGGTCTTTTGCAAAGACCACCCTCTCCAGAGGACTTCCCCAACTCGTTGGACCTCCCTTCAACCTCTTGGACCTCCTCCTGAGAGCCCTTTCTTAGTTCATCTTGTTCTGTTCTTTGCTTTTTGGGTTTGTTTGGAGTTCATTTGGATCTTATTGGCTATTATTTGATTTTGCTTTGCTTTGTCTTGTGTAGATTGCTACTCTTCGGGGAGCCCGAGTTCTCCCAATTAGTTCCTCAAGCTTTCGGTCCAGGCAAGTTACACTCTTGATCATGTTGCGCCCAGTATCTCAAATTATTTAAGTTTTGTTTCAAAATTACTGCATGCTTATTTATGCTAAGTATTTCAATACCTGTTTTAAATTCATAGCTATGCCGAATCCTTTGTATGGCCCATGTTGACATTGACTCCACTCTGTTGTCACCTTAGATAAAACCTGGTTGATGCCATAGTGTGAACCAGGATCATTTGAAAACATTATGCTCAGTCATGCTTAGACCCAAATGCATTTGATTTGGGAAAAGTTTACCATCTAAGACCAACTATTGTTTTAAATGCTTAGCCATGACATTGAGTTGCCATGGAGATTTGAAAATGTGTTTGAAAAGGAAAGAAAAGGAAAATTGATTTGGACTTGGGCGAATCTGGTTATTTGGTTGGTGCATGTCTATGCACGGGGGTCGTGTGACCCGATACCCCAGGGTTGAGGTTGTCGCCCAAGTCAGTTAAGGACCGGTCTGCGAGCGATAACTTTGTTATGCCTATAATGGGCTATGCCACACCGTACAACCACATGTCCTGAGGATGGGTAGGGGACCTAGCTGACTAATTTGCAAAGTTCCATCGCGGTCGATCCCGATCGATGCAAAGGCGCTCTTTCATGACCTGTTTTTATGACAATTGTTAGTCCCACCTAGCGCAAGAGGGGGCCTTGACCTCTGCGGGTTTCTATCCGTAGGGTGGGCGAAACCTTAGCGAGGATGGACTGTGGTGGAATGATGCACTGTAAAGGCCTTGTCATGAGCTCTAGACCACTTACCCTCGGAAGTGAGTGGTGGCATCGACGGTTGCCAAACAAACTAGAGAAATCATGTCATGTGGGTAAAGTGTACAACCTCTGCAGAGTGTAAAACTATTCGAATAGCTGTGTCCACGGTCATGGACGTGCTGGCAAAGCCTCTCACAGTTAGATGCTGGTTTTGTTTTCAAAAGGACTTGATAAATTAGTTTTGGATTTCTATCCAATGGGTTTCGGGTAGGGAGCCTTGTGACAGGAGGGTATACTTCACCACTTGTTGATGAATGTTATCCAACTGAAAACTGAAATTTAGAAAAATGAAATTTAATTATCGTTATCTGCCTTGGAACTTAGTACTTGTATTTAAAATAAACTTAGCTTTATGCAAATCAACCATATTAAGCCTTCCTTTGAGTTATCCATTTATGCATGTCATTCTGTTATTTGACGGGTGTAACTTGCGAGCACGGTTGTTGTACTCACTCTTGCTTGATATTCTTATTGAGCAGGAAGAGAAAGCTTGAGGAGGTCTTCGCTGTGGACCAAGAGGTCTCGTTAATTAGGATGCACCCTCGGTAGATTGCTGTGGTGCATCGGTGGTCTACTCGATTACTTCTACATTGTATTTTATTTGTAGGCTTGTAAGCCCTCTTGTAATCAACTCCTTTGTTATTAATAAAGCTTGTGTTTGATGTATGTTACCACTGTTGTATGCTATGAAGAGCTAGCTGTTGATCCTTGGGACTAGCTCGGTTTACACAGAGGACCATGGGTGATCCCTGACCCCCACGACCACCCTCGGGCCTTGTCGTGGGAGGTCTTTGGGGTGATCCCAGCCCTCCACGACCTCCCTCGGGTCTGGTTGTGGGAGGACTTGGGTCACCTCTGGTTCCACGACCTCCCCAGGCTTGGTCTCTCGACCACCCCTGGGTTAGGCTGTGGCACCTGAGGGTCATCTCATGGCTGTCTCGAGCTCACATTGGGGACATCTGGGTGGTCTTGAAGGACCTTCCGAGAGGTCTTGCTAGACCTCTCGAGTGGTCTGTAAGACCTCTCGGGTGACCTCGGATCGGGCATTACTGTTTGCATGGTGTGCCTAAGAAGATAGTGTCGAATCGTGGATCTCAGTTCACCTCTCGCTTCTGACAAAGTCTGCATAAAGCCTTGGGAACTCATTTGAATTTCAGTACTGCTTATCATCCTCAGACGGATGGACAGACTGAAAGAGTTAATCAAATATTGGAAGATATGTTGAGAGCCTGTGCACTAGCCAATGCTACCAGTTGGGACAAAAGTTTGTCGTATGCAGAATTCTCGTACAACAATAGATACCAAGCCAGTCTGTAAATATCACCATTTGAAGCTTTGTATGGTTGTGCATGCAGAACCCCTTTGAATTGGTCAGAAACAGTCGAACATTTGGTATTCGGGCCAGAAATTATTCAAGAAGTAGAAGAACAAGTGTCTATGATCAGAGAAAGATTAAAGATAGCTTAGTCGAGGCGGAAGAGCTATGCTGATAACCGTCGTCGTGATCTCAGCTTTGAACCAGAGGATTTCGTTTATCTTCGAGTTACTCCACTCAAAGGTGTAAAAAGGTTTCATGCCAAAGGGAAGCTTGCCCCTAGGTATGTTGGTCTGTTTAAGATTTTGGATCACCGTGGAGAAGTAGCTTATCAGTTGGAGCGGCCTCAATCGTTAGCTGGAGTACATGACGTCTTTCATGTCTCGCAGTTAAAGAAGTGTCTTCATGTGCCAGATGAACAAGCCCCGTTGGATTCAATCAAGTTGAAAGAAGATCTCACTTACAAAGAGTAGCCAGTCAAGATTTTGGATGTCACAGAGCGTCGTACCAGAAACAAGACCGTTCATTTTTGCAAAGTTCAGTAGAGCAATCACTCAAAAGGAGAAGTAACGTGGGAGCATGAAGAAGAGCTGAAAATCGAGTTTCCTAGCTTTTTCTCTAGCTATCCTGAATCTCGGGGTCGAGATTCCTTTAAGAGGGGGGGGGAGGTTTGTAACATCCCAATTTTCTGAGTCTTAAAAATCTTTTGATTAGTTAGTAGTTAAAAATTCACCCTTGAGTTTTTATTGGAATTTAATTCAAAAGCGTAACTTGGACATTTAGTATCAAAACAATTTAATATAATTAAAGTCAACATCAACAATTATCAAAACTATTTTATTTGGATTCTATGTGCTTGGATATATTTTCTAGATTTTGTTTTGAGTTCATTTGCTATTTTCTAATTGCCATTTGGACTTTCTGGTATTTATAAAATAGAAAATCTATTAAAAGCTCGGAACAGTTTTTACAAAGTTCAGTAGAGCAATCACTCAGAAGGAGAAGCAACGTGGGAGCATGAAGAAGAGCTGAAAACCAAGTTTCCTAGCTTTTTATCTAGCTAGCCTGAATCTTGGGGTCGAGATTCCTTTGGGGGGGGGAGGTTTGTAACATCCCAATTTTCTAAGTCTTAAAAATCTTTTGATTAGTTAGTAGTTAAAAATTCACCCTTGAGTTTTTATTGGAATTTAATTCAAAAGCGTAACTTGGACATTTAGTATCAAAACAATTTAATATAATTAAAGTCAACATTAACAATTGTCAAAACTATTTTATTTAGATTCTATGTGCTTGGATATATTTTCTAGATCTTTCTAGAATTTTTCCGAGTTCATTTGCTATTTTCTAATTGCCATTTGGACTTTCTGGTATTTATAAAATAGAAAATCTATTAAAATCTCGGAATAGTCTCGGTAGAATCTTCCTACCAGTTCTCCTTCCACATCGCGCTGTGATCCACTCCTTTGCTCCCTTACTTCGCCGTGGGGTGGACCCACCGCGTCACCTCCTACCTCTGCCATTACCTTCGCGTGAGCTGCATCCGACAACGCCATAACAGCCGTGTCCGAGTTCCATTCGACAATGGGTACCCAACTGAAGAATCCTTTGGCGATATGATTTTCGAATCCGTTGTAATCCCCGCAACCGATTCTACCTTTATCTCGTTCCAAATTCATTTGAATTTCCTTATCTCATCTCGGATCCGATCTGGACTTCGCCACCGATGCGCCCTCTCGGCCACATCCTCAGCCTATAAATAGCACCCCGAGGGTCGCCTCAGCACCCACGTTTCGAATCCCCAAGCTGCCGCACCCCTCAAGCTCTAGCACCACCGCAGTCGGAGGATTAGGGTTTTCAACTGAAGCTCGTTTTCTTCGAATTGTGTCATCGTTCTTGTCGTCTCATCGTTGTTAACCACACTGTCATCTTCACCGTCAACAGAGCTACCTCCAGCAACCCTTCACGACCACGAGACGCCACTGGTGTTCGGTGTCACCAGAGCTACCTCCAGCAACCCTTCACGACCTCGAGACGCCACTAGTGTTCGTTGCCGACAACAGCCGAACCTTCTACTCCGCTTGAACTTCACCACCAGCCACCACCGTCGTCTCAGACCTCCAGTAAGCACCTCATTAGATTCGCAATAGCATCAGTTACACGTTGGTATCACTCATCGCCGACGAAGCCCCACCGTTCACCATCGACCGTAGGACCCAAGCCTACCACGTGGTCGAATCTTTCTACGACCAGCAATCGTAATCTTCCTACGACCAGTAGTCGTAGTCTTCCTATGACCAGTAATTGTAATCTCTCTACGACCAGTAGTCGTAAGCCTCTTACGATCGGTAGTTGTGAATTCATATGACCAGTAGTCATAATCCTCCTACGACTAGATAGTCATAGATTCCTTTCGACCACGTGCAATCGAATCTCATTCTGAGTACTTGTGGTAAAAAACGTTGGATAGTACTCGAAACTTCTTTTTGAGTTGTTTCCTTAGTTTTGATCTTCCGAGAGCCATATCTTCTTCATCCGAACTCCGATTGAGCCCATTCAAAATTTTAAATTCATATAAATTCGAGATCTATTTATCTAAGATTTTTATTTATTTTTTTGAGTTTGTTTTCTCTCTATTATTTATTTGTTGTGTTTATTTGCTTCGTTTGCGAGTAGACGTTGATACTTTGGGTTACTTTGAAGAAGGAGTGCATCAAGATCAAGACCAACTTAGATCTATTCTAAGGAAAGTTATACGTTTGATCATATTGAACCTAGTTTCAAAATACTTTGATTCAAATTATTGCATTTACTTTAAGTGTTTATTTAAATGCTTTTGGGTTTAGTTATTAATCCAATTTGTTATATCCACCTTGTTTATTGTTATGTCATAATATTTTGTCACCTTAGATTGGTTCATTATTTATTTGGTATTATCGTAGCACCAACGTGGGTTAGTTAGATATGAGTAGATTGCTTATCCATGCTACGAGTCATCATTTTCATGTGAGTTGCAAATATGAACCTGACTAACTGATTTTGGAACTTTGTGATAAAACCGTGTGCACTGTGTGTCATTACTTGTTGGTGGCATGTGTTGCACTTAATCAGCAAGGTGGGAAAAGATTTAGATGGAGGCAAGTGGAGCTGTGTGAATTGGTGGAGTTGTATGAATGGGAATGATCACCTTCGTGGTATAGTTAGAAATTGGAAGTCTTGCCTTGGTCAATTAAGGACTTAACTTTGTGCGCTATTGAACTGAGCTTTACTGTACGACCACATGCCTGATGAGACGGGCCTAACTTAGTAAGTTACGAAGTCTCGACATTGATCACTCAGGTTGTGGGTTAGGAGCTCAGCGATGGGTGGAGGTGTGAACTACTAGGTAGTTACATCGTGGGATGGTTCGTCGCTTCCCTGTCAAACGGTGTATGTTATGCCAAAGCACTGTGTTTGGGTTGGTATGATGGTAAAGCACACTAGGAGTTTCAATTGTTGATATGAAGTTTCGGAAGAGTTTTGTTATGATTCGTGCTTGCAACACTAGTTATATCGTGTGGGTAAAGTGTACAAACTCTGTAGAGTGTTAAATCAATCTATTCGAATAGCTGCGTCCATGGTCATGGACATGCTTGAGGATTTCACACGAGGGGTAGTGTTCATAAAACATTTTGGGAAGGGAGCTGTGTGATCTAAGTCATATGGCTGTGTGAATAACTTGATTAGACTTTGTGTTCTTTGTGAAAACAACTGTTAAATTAATATTGTTTATTTGTTTTACATTGTGTTTAATCTATTATTCATATTCAAATTGCGAATGTTGCATTTATGCAAAAGAACCATAGAAGCAATTCCTTTGGAATAAGCCATCATGTATAAATTGCATTTTGTGGTATGACTTGCGAGTACGGTTGTGTACGCATGCTTGCTATAATCAATCAACAGAAGTGGAGGAGTCTTCGCCTGCTTTTGAGGAGGAGTTCTACGAAGGTGCTAATAGTTAGGGTCTTGATCCTAGTCAGTTGCTTGTGGCGAATTGATGGGATTCCGCTGGAGTTTAGTTTTGTTCCGTTGCTGCTATTTATTTCTGGTCAGCCCTGCGTGGCTTAATAAATGTAAACTCGACCATAAGGTCAAAATGGTTATTTGTTAATCAAATTACTCGTTTATTCTATAAATCATCTTGTGTGGATCGATATTCATCTATATTGACACTATGTGCACTAGCATTATCTTGGACTAGTGCATTATACACAGAGGGTCCAGAATTACATTTTTGGGTCCCGACAATAACTTTGGGATGTTACACTAGAACTCGGTCCTTTATTGACTCAATTAGTACTTTCACATACCCACTCTATCGTGCTCTCTACCAGCACCCGGCACGCTTTCCAGCTGCCCGAGTCGAAATCTGTTTTTGATTTTTATTTCTGTTTTGAAATACTTTTCTAGTTCAACATACTAGTTAGGCTCCAACCTTGACTGCCCAAATCCACTTTCAAGTTTTGAATGTTGTCAGAGCAAATTATTGCCCACATGTTAATGTATCTAAGCAAGGCTAAGCATGGCACTTAGATACATGCTTAGTAACTAGTTTGTATACTATTAGTTCTGGGGTGACAAGATATAGTGTCCAAGTTCAAGGGTAGGGAGGTTATATTCAATTATCATTAATGTATTAACTATGAGCTAGATCAACGTAGTTGTATAAATCATAGCAATACAATTTGATAATTTAAATGAATATAATTGCATTTCAAAAGTAGGTTCAACATGATCAAAGTGTTGAGTCTTGCTCAATGTTCTGATAATCTTAGTCTCGACCTCGTTCTTGTTGGAACCAGTGTTTCGTCATGGCTTCGGATTCTAACTACGCATAATACGATTGAACTCAAGAACGTTTGAAAGCATCAAATAAAATCTAATAAATCCAAAGACATTCAAACAAAAAAAACACTTCAAATGAAATTAAACATATCTAACGGTATCTTGAAAGAAGGAAGCATTCTAGATGAAACTAAACTTACTTAGTGGAGTTGATGAAGGAAATACTTCAGACGAAGTATATCCAAAGGTAGTTGATGAAAGAAGTACGCCAGACGGAGTGAAGTACATCTAGGGATATTTAGAATGAAGTAAATACTCCAAACCAAAGTAGATAAATCCAAACTCTACTCGTTTGGTCTAGTGGTGGTGTTTTGGGTTGATAGTCAGACTTAGGGTCAGGTAACCGTTTGATCCGTAGTGAGGGTGAGAGGGTTCGAGCTCTCAGAGAGTCCGCTGGTGCGAGAGTTGCAAATCCAATAGAAGGGATAGAGTATTCCTAGGTTCATTCTGCATCGGTCACTTGGGTGGAAGAGATCACCTAGTTAGGTAGGATTCTCCTATCCACCTTCGGGTCACGAAGTGTCCTTCTACCGGGAACGGATAGCGATGGATGATAACAGGAGTTTATACGAGGTTGATTGGTGGTTGAACGACTATCATCCACTTGGGAACACCTCATTGACGCTTACACGCAATGCCTAGCTAACTTAATGATTCATTTAGTTATTACTTCCTATTTATCGAGGAAGTTCTATGGGAGTTAGGTGAGACCTATGTGTAGGTATGGGGTTCACTCTGGGAAGACATAAGTCTCTCACTGATACATGAGGTCTAGTTTATTTAATGGTTTTCTTATCGATTTATATTTATCAAGGAAGTTCCATGAGCCTTAACTAGAACTTCCAAGCATTGGCTGCATCAGTCTTACACTCTCAGTGGTGTCTATGGTTTTGGGTTTCATCTTTGAGGTGATGTATACTTAGTCTTACTACCTACGTGGCTTGGCATATACTTAAAGTAAACCTATCACACTAGGTTGATCCTTAGCCATAGCACCCGCTAATAACCACTTATAGTTAAGTAGATTACTACAATACAAGATCTATGGGTTCTTACCTACTAGTCCTTGTTTAGCGATCAACCATATCATCTTGATTACTTTAGTCTTATACTCTAGTTAGTTTACTTGCTATGCAACCTCTGATCGCCTGAGTTACTTACCTGCATTCAACTGCTAGTTAGCTCTATTTACTTACTGTTTTACTTACTCAGGGTTGCCATGGCTAAATGGATTATTAATCATCTTATTTCCTGACTTTGGTGCAACTACTAGTTAAGTCACTTTGGATTGCAATGACTAAAGGAGTTATTAACATCCCCTAATTAAATTTGTGTTTGTGTGATACTAGTTGACTGACATTTCCAATTAACCTTTAATCTTTAATCACTAAGTTAATTCCTAGTTAACTCAATGCAATTTCTAGTTACAGATGTAACCTACCGTTGTCTCAACTAACTATTTACTTAAATACTAACCAAACTAAACCAATCACTATTTAACTAATCCAGTGGGCCTACTGTCATACATACATAAACCAAGAGAGTGCCATAGAGAGATAGAGGGGCCCAACTGTCACTCACCAAAGAGAGACAGAGATAGGGAGAGGGATTGGGAGCAACAAGAGGGGAAACAGAGGAGGTGCTAGGGCGTCTCGGGTGGTGCAGAACGCTGGTGAGGCAGTCGACGGTGACGGAAGTGGAGGGGAAATGGAATGGTGTGGGGGATGCGGTCTCATGGGTGGTGGTGGCATGGCCGGGTGTGCACCAGGCGAGCCTGTGGCGGACGTCTTGATGGTGGGGCGGAGGTGGAAACAGTGCAGGCCTTGAGAGAGGAAGAGTGGAAAGGAGGTGCGCATGAGCACCAGGGGGGTGAGGGGAACTCAAGGGTGCAGATGGTGGGGGTGGAGAAGAGCCGGAGTGGGCTAGCAGTGGTGACTCGAGGCGGCGCAGCCGGTGCACCATGCCGGCGGTGCTACGGTGAAGGGGAGCCTGAGTGAGTGGTAAGAGGATGTCGGGGGAAGTGAGGAGGTGCTCCTATGGGGAGGAATCGATGAGAGCATTACCGGAGAAGAAATGGCGGCGATGGAGGCGGATTCAACCAGAGTTGGGAAAGAAGGGGCCACAATGAGCTTCGGCGAGGGAATCCCCAATTGGTTGAGGGGAAAGCATCCTTGAGGTCGGGGAACATGCCGTGATGCGGATGGGGAGGCGAAGGCCTCACTAGGGTGGCCGGAACGGTGGCGCGTGTGGCAGCTGGCGCGACCTTGAGCTCGATCCGAGCTTGAGGGATGGAAGGGAGGAATGGTTAGAGGTGGTCAGGGCGGTGCATGGGAGCACGAGGGTGGCGGCTAGTGTTCACTAGGGTGGATGTTGCACGCGGGAGATGTGCGGCGGCCAAAACAGAGGGAGCAAGCTCCATATCGATTCTGCTCGCGCGAGGAAGAGAAGGAAGCAAGGGGGAGAAAGGAAGAAAGAGGCTGGGGTGCTACTTAAGTAGGACAATCGAGGCACGGTTTCTCGTGGGTTCGGCGGTGAGATTGTCGAACCCGGGAGTAATACCCCTAAATCTTTTGTGTATTTCTGAACTAGTCCCATGATCAGTAGTAGTTCAGGCGGTAAACAAATATGGTAACATCCATACTTCGCATAACTTTATTAATAAATATCAGAGTTGATTACAAGAAAGGTTTACAAGCCAACAATAAACAAACACAGCGGAAGATGAAGAAAACGTAGTAGAGTACGACTGATCTGCCACAGGCAATCGACTCGGGTGGCGGCCTAGTCGTCGCAATCCACACTAATAGAGAAGTCCTTCTCCTCTGAAATTTATTTACATTAAGCAAGGGTGAGCACAACTTTCGTGCTCGCAAGTTACACCCAATAACATATTATAATGCATGCAAGGATATATCAAAGGAAGGCTTATTGGTTGAATCTGCATAAAGCAATGTTTTCTTTAAATATTTGTACTAAGTTCCAAAGCGGTTATTCTATAACTAAAATTCATTTTATAAATTCTCAAGTTTTATAGTAGGATAACCTCCATATGAAATATGGTGATGGATACCCTCCTATCATATGGTTACCCGCCCAATTTTCCAATTGGATAAACTATCCAAAATTATTTGTCAAAATCTTTTGAAATCAAAATCAAAGTCTAACTTTGAGTGGCTTTGCTCAGTATGTCCATGACCATAGACACGACTATTCGAATAGTTTTACACTCTGCAGAGGTTGTACAACTTTACCCATAAGAGATAATCAACTTGTGATGTCCGTCTGACACACTTCCGTAGGTATGAGACTAATTGATTATCACAAGATCTTTACAATGCGCCATCCCACCGTAGTCCCGCCTCGCTAAGGTTTTCCTTCCATTGGGTTAACCACCCGCCAGATTTAAGCCCCCTCTTGCGCCATGTGAGAATACATAAAAGTAAGTCATTCTGACACCCACGCAACCAGGCACAACCACAGTGAAATGTTGCAAATTATTTAGCCTAGTCCTCCCCACTCTGGACTTGTGGTAGTATGATGGGGCTTAGCAAGATGTGACTCGAAGACTGGTCCTTAACTGACTTAGGCGACCTCCAAAATAATCCTTGTGCCTCAACCCTACCCAGATTGAGCACGTGCATAATTCATAAACCTGCACCCACCAACTATCCATTTCGCCCAAGTCCAAACCAATTTTTATTTTATTTCATTTTTCAAAGCATTTGTAAACTTCCATGACACACCAATGCCATAGATAAAATTTAAATAACATTTGATTTTTGGCTGTAAATTCCCAAATCAAATATTTCAGGTCTAAGCATGGCTAAGCATAATTTTTTCCAAAAATGTTCCAGCTCATACTATTGCATAAGGTTCAAGAAAGCGCTAGGCGCTAGGCGGGCGGTGGCCCAAGGCCTAGCGCGTAGGTGAACTAGGTGGCGCCTAGGCGGTGTCCAGGCGGTCGGCTTGGCTACGGTGCAGATAAGCCCACAACAGGAATAATTTGATGAATTGAGCAAGCATCAGGCATCAAATTGAGTAAGATAGAAGGAAAATTACCTGAAGAAGCAAGACATGTGCAATTTGATGTAGTCATGTATATTATCTCCCCTCCAAGGCTCCAAGAGCTTGATGTAAACATGTATGTATTGTAATCAAATAATGATGTAAACCTGTATATTTAATCAATGATGAGTTATTTTGCTACTATGTTGTGTGTGAAAGAATGTTTGAATGATTGATGAATGAATGAAAGTATGAAACATATGCAACCACACATCTCAAAGAGTTGTGTATTCATATTCAGATTTCACCAAGAGTTGTGTATTCATATTCAGACTTTCAGACATTCAAAGCAGAGTAGCAGACAACACTTCTGAATTCACTCATTCAGCAATCAGCAGCTTCAGGCTTTCAGCACGACCATTCAAAGGTCAAAGCATTCAGACATTCAGCACATTCAGAGAATTAGAATAAGCAGTTTCAGACTTTTAGGCTTCATGCCTTCAGCACATTCAGATTTCAGACACTGACAGAGAGTAGATAGAGAGCACATCTTTCTTGCACCTCCAAACATATTTCTATGATACATGTTATGAATTATAAAGACTGGCAGATGGTAATTTCTTTTAACTAGCATCATGCCAATTTGTAGCTCCAATGTACAAATGTAAATCTCTCCTTAGTATCCATTACCTGATAACCTTGCAGATCTACCTTCTCTAAGTAACAACTTTCTTACAGCAGTAATCTCATCAGAACTAGTAACAATGAGCACAAAACCAGATCAATAAATAAGCTCAACCAACTAAACCAAGAAGCAAGAACATAGTGCAAATTGCTCATTATTCATTGGCAATTTAATACCTTCCACTCAAAACATCAGGCGCAAGAATACCAAAATGATCTATGAACTCATAAAACGTTCTTCTCGTTGGATACCCAAAGACTTATCCTAATTGCTTCCATAACCCCCGAGGAAAGCCAATAATGTAAATCTGAAGTTGGAACTTGGAAGGAAAAAAAAGAAATGCCAACAGAAAATCTAACTCTGATCGAGTCATTGAAGAACATTCGGTTCACCAGAGAGACACACCAACCTCACACATTCAGATTTCACATTTCAGACAGTCAGATTCAGTAGAATTCATCAATTCAATGATTCAATCAATAGCGTAAAAGGGAAGGAAGAGCAAGGCGAGGGGGCAAGGCGCTAGGGGAACGGGAAGAGAGCGGAGGGCGGTGGCGCGAGGGTGGAGCAGAGAGCAGCGGCGCAGGAGAGGGAGCAGAGAGTGGAGCATCGCAGGGGGGGGAGGGCGGCGGCGCGGGAGGGGGGACCAGAGAGGAGCCAGAGCACAGAGGGGAGGTCGGCGGCGGGGGAGCAGAGGGAAGACCGGAAGAGGCGTACTGCGTACCTCGATTCACCACCGGGACGACCGCGTTTTGGAGGCGGAGAGCTCGATTCGGTGGTGGAGATCGCGGGGTGAGCTCAATTCGGCAGCGGCGAGGTCCAACCGGCGACAACATGGCTAGAACCGAGCGAGTTCGACTCGGCGGCGGGGGAAGCCGAACCCTAGCATCGCAATGAAGCAACAAAGTGGTCGGGCGCTGTTCTCTTCTTAAACTCTGCTTCGGCGCTCGCCTCCGCCTCAGTGCCCGCCTCGCCTTGATTCGCCGAGAGCCGTGGAGGACCGCGGAGGCGCCCGTCCCGCCTTGCGCGCTGCTTCGGAGGTAATCGCCACGGGAGACGAGCGACTCGCGCCTAGGTGACGCCTAAGCGCCGACTAGAAGCACCTTTTACAACCTTGCTATTGCATAAACTAGATTTTCATCTAAGGTGTCAAGGTAGGTTTATTTCAATGTCAAGATTGGCAGTACAAAGGATTTAGGCATAACTATGATTTAAAACAGGTGTTTAAATTACATTGAATAGAAGTAAGCATGCAATAATAATTTAAAACCGAATTTAAATAATTTGAAATAATGGGATCAAATATGATCAAAGATGTAACTTGCCTTGCTTGATTAATCTTGTTCTCAAACGGCATCGAAATCTGGTTCTCCAAAGTCGTCGAAATTTGTATGCGAAAACGAGCCAAATTCAAATAAAATCCAAATAAAATTCAAATGAACTCCAAATTAAGACATTTTGTTTTATATAGCTAGATCTTAGTTTTAGATGAATTTAGAAATTGAATCGTCAAAAACGGAGTTCGTATGAAGGAGAACGAACTCCTGTAAGTTTAAACCCTAAAGAAGAATCTAAAATTCAGATTTTCTGGATTTATCCAATTTATTTTTCTAAAGGAAATTCTCTTTATTGCGTATGCTGACCTCAGCGGCTGAGAAATTGATTTTTGGCAGGGATTATTTTTCTAAAGAAAACTCTTTGAATCTATGACATGTGGGCCCAACGTGCAAAGGGATATGTTGGCTAGCGCATTACCACGCAAGCGTACACGCATATGCTGACTCGGCCTTAGGGCTTATGTGGTTCCTAGGTGGTAGTGACGTTGCTGCGACGTCAGCCCGTGGTCGGCGGTGGTGCGACGTTGAGCTAACCAGCGCTCTACGCCACAGCAAGCCACGCAAGGGTGCGCAAACACGAGAGGGGGTTAAGGTGAACTCGGGGCTTACCAATAAGGCGGCGGAGCGTGATGAGATGGCCGACGGTGGGCGAAGATGCGGCGGCGACGTTAGGTGAAAGTCAGCGCCGACGTTCGAGGGGTTCTCCGACGAAAAGAGAGGGGGCACCGTGTAGCTCTCGGTGTGGTGATGACGATGGGGTGGTCGGGGCGGCCGGAGCATCGTTGGCAGCGAGTAATCTCGCGACGAAAGAAGCTTTGGGCTTGAGCTTCAACTCCAAATTCCAGCGAACTGAGGGAGAGAGGGGCTATGAGGGTGGCGACGTTGGAATGAACGGAGAAGGGTGGAGCCGATGCGCACTTATATAGGGCATGGGTGGGGCCTGAGCTTCGTGCGGCGCAAGAAGGTCCTAACGGGACACTAGCGAGATTTTAAGGAAATCAAGGCAGAGATGGAAAGATAATGCCATTAACAAGTGCGAGATTAACTCAGGATTTGAATGTGCTCGAAATCACATTGATTACGGTTGGATTGCCCCCGGGTTTGGAAGGTTTTGAAAGGCACTAATGGCGGACGAGGGCGAGCGGGACGCGCGGAGAAGAAGGAAAGGAAGGAGAAGGGTGAAGTGGGCACGGTGGGTCCCACATGTAAGTGAGGTGAGAGAGCATGGGAAAAGAGATCGACGTGGGCCCACGTGTCGCCGAGAGGATAGTCTTGTGGCGGTTCGAGCCGTCCGAATGGGCAAGGTGGGGCCCTTTGGCGATGTGTGATGAGATGTTCGGACCTTCCAAAAAGCAAGTGGGATGTGCACGCGTGAAAGCGGAATGGGCTGAGGGAGTTTCGGCCCATGGAGAGTTTTCCGATTTTAAATGATTTAGTGATTTATACAATTCAGTTAATTCATTTAGGCTTTGAAAAATAGCAAATAAAGTCCAAAAATTACGAGAAAATTCACAGAAATTCCTAAGACATTTTGGACTTAAATAAAGTATTTCTAATTTATAATTGGTAATTAATTTTGCAATTAATTTATTTGTCTTTAAACTAAATAGGAAAAAGCTTTTAAATTTCTAGAAAATTCAAGAAATTATTTAAATTTTCCTTTTTAACTTTAAATCCAATAAAATCCCAGAAAACCTAATAACTTTTACTTTTGACTTTTTAAAATCTAGGAAATTCAAGAAAAGCAACTAAACTCTTTTAAATATCGAAAATCCAATAAAATAATAACTTTATTAATTTTATTATTGGTAACAAAACTTCGGGATGTTATAGAGGCAGTCGAAGCGACACCGAGTGGCTCTGTCTTGGCGACTCTATGGTACATGCATAATAATGAGCATTGACGAGCAACGCGAAGGAGAGCGATTCGTCAGGCGAGGACAGTGACGAAGCGAGCGACAAGCCGACAACATGGCTGTAGTGGCGATTACGAGACTGGAGAAGGTAGGAGTGGGTGGCTCGGTGCCTACACCAGGAATGTGATTGGGCGGCGAGGAGAGAGTGGCTGTGGCTGGCGTCGGCGGCGCTAGTGCGTGGCGTGGGCTGCAGGAGGGGGAAAAGGAGAAAAGAAAGGAAAAGGAAGGTGGGCTGGACCGGCTAGTTTTCGGCCTATGCTTATTCACTTTCCTTTTTATCTTCCCAATTCATAAATTTTAGTTTTTGTCGACTTAAACTAGGTTTGAATTTTGCAAATGCTTTCTTAAAATTCATACCACGACAAATACTCTCCAATAAAGTCCAGGGAAATTTGAATGTCCAAGAGGCGTATTAAAAAGGAAAAAATCCACATTTTTAGTCATTTTAACTGAAAGCAATTTTTGGGGCATTACAGCCACACTGACACGGCGGCTGAGGCTTGTGGCGGCGGCGATGGCAGAAGAGATGACGGCAGGGCTGGTGGCGGAGGGCGCCAGTAGGGTCAAGATGCTTGTCTCCTACGTCGACAACCTCCCCAATGGCAGTGAGAGGGCACGTTCTACGTGCTCGACCTTAGGTGCACCAATTTCCGCGTCCTCTGCGCGCACCTCGTCAGGAGGGAGGATCTCGTGGCCAAGAAAGAGTTCATGGAGGTTCTGATTCCTTGTCATCTCATGTTGGGCAACGCCTCAGAGCTCTTCGGCTTTGTCACCTCCGCGCTGGCCGAGTTCGCTCCTGGCGATGATGAGAAGAAGTAACAGAGGGGGATGGGGTTGACGTTCTCCTTCACGGTGAAGCAGACGTCCGTCGCGCTGGGCACGCTCATCGGGTGGACGAATGTGTTCTTCGTCCACGACTCTGTTGGAGAGGATGTGGCGGCCCTGCTGCAGGTGACCATGGAGAGGCGGGGCCTCGGCATGCGCATGTGAGCATGTCCACGATGATCAACGACACCGTTGGGACGCTAGTCGTGGGTAGTTATCACGACGCCGCTGTCGTCGTCGGCATGATACTAGGCACCAACACGAATCTCACGTACGTAGAGAAGGTGGGTGCCATACCCAAGTGGTATGGCGAGTGGCGACGTGCTGCCGGAGTCGGGGAATGTGGACATGTGGTCATAAACATGGAATGGGGTGGCTTCTGCACGCCCTGCATCCCAATCACGGAATTCGATCGGAGGCTAGACGAGGGGAGCTTGAACCCCGAAGAGCAGGTTTTCAAGAAGCTCATCTCGGGGATGTATCTCAGTGAGATTGTTAGGAGGGTGCTCCCCAAAATCCCCTCATCGCAGTCCTCCTCGATCTTTGGCGGCGACATGACCAAGCTCAACACTCGATTCATCCTGAGCACTCCTGACGTATCCCAGGGTTTTCATAATCGGATTTATTTTTTTACCGGGGGTCAGCGATAGAACCGATTTTCCCGATTTTCGGAATTTTTCGGATGAATTCGGCCGAAAATTTCAAACCAAAATTTGAAATTTAAAGAAATTCGGCCAAAATTAGGCCAAAATTGGTTTGCAAACATCGGACAGATACCACACAACAGAGTTCATTAACAAAATCCACTCATTAACACAAATTGCTAGTAAAAGACAAGTCTATGAACTGCGGCATCACCCAAACTTCCAAACCTTCGGTCGCTGACGAGGAAAGGAGCCGGACCGAGGAGGATGTCGGGAGCTTGAGGACCGAGAGGAGGTGAGGAGCGACGGAGCTTGGGGACCGAGGAGGAGCTTGGGATGGGTCGCCACTTGCCATCCACCTCCATGCGCCGCCGAATTTGGGCGATTGGAGGGGAGATCGGAAGGGGAGCAAGACGAAGAAGATGCCGCTACTCGCCGATGCGCCTCCGCCGCCCTCCATGCGCCGTTGAGCAGGCAGCCGCCGCCAAGCGGAATCGAGTGGGGAATGGGGATTGGGGATCGAGTGGTGTTCTTCGGCTCTAAGAAGAGGATCGATCGATCGAGTGCGCTGCCGCCGCTGCGAGACGAGATTGGGGATCGAGTGCGCAGGCAAACGCGTCTTGCGGGAGGGCGAATGGGCTGCGACCTGCGAGGAGGCCAGCCTGCGACAGCAATGGACCGGGGTGGGCTTCATCCGATTTGGGCTGAATTTTTCGGGCCCGGTTTGGCATTCTACCGGGGGTGGCCGGTATAACCGGTTTGGCCGATTTTCGGCCGAAAAAAAAAATCCCTGACGTATCCGCGATGCTCCACGACGAGATGCCCACTCTGAGCATCGTGGCCTAGAAGCTGGAGGAGAGGCTGAAGATCACAACGTCCTTGGAGACGAGGAAGATGGTTGTCGAGGTTTGTGACATCGTCACCAGGAGGTCCGCCTGGCCGGCAGATGCGGGGATCGTCGGGATCCCGAGGAAGATGGGGGAGGGACCACCGCAGGCAACAAGCGCAAGATGGTCGTTGGCCGTCGACAATGACCTCTTCGAGCACTACGCTTCGGTTCGGGATCTTGTCGGGACTTGAGGGTCTGCAACAAAGCCGAAGGATACACTATTTTTGGGATTTTTAGAAGAACAAACTGAGAACTAAGAACTAGGGTTACTCTGTGACGGCTAGGGTTTAGATTGATCGAAACAATAGGAGCTCCAGGTCAGGTTACAAGGCTTTATATAACCATGAGTTCAGTTAAAGCAAAACGACAATAAGTGAAAGTAGACAGTGCTTGACAAAAGCTACAGGCAGTAATGATGACGATTTAAGTGAATCAAATTGTAACCGTGTGATGACGATCTGACGACCCAATCTGGAGTTGGCGTGCACATTCAGCCTTAAGCTGTCGAGACCTAAAAATGCAATTCTGGACCCTCTGTGTATACTGCACTAATCTAGGATCACGCTAGTACATAATGACAATATCAGTGAAATATCATTTCTATATACAAATATGACTAATAAATAGACAAATAATAATAAATATCAGAGTAAAGACCTTAAGGTCAAAGCTTATAATTAATGCCCCAGAAAGCGAATAGCTCAATTAAGCTGCAGCGGAACATAACGGAATAACTTTAGTGAAGCCCATCTATATACCCACAGGCAATCGGCTGGGGTAGCGCTATCTAGTTCTCCATGATCCTTGAAGTAGATCTTGTTGACTGACGATTTGAATAAGAATAATAGATTGAAAGCATAATTCAAAACAAATAGACAATATTAATTTATTGGTTGTTTTCACAAAGACACATAGTCTAATCAAGTAATTCACACAGCCATATAACTTAGATCATACAGCTGTCCCTTCCCAATTGTTTTATGAAAACCTACCCCTCGTGTGAAATCCCCGAGCATGTCCATGACCATGCGACTTGACTATTGAATAGATTGATTAACACTCTGCAGAGTTTGTACACTTTACCCACAAGATGCAATCAACTGGATCAGAGCTGATCACAACAAAATATTTCAGAAACTTCATCTCAAGCATTGATACTCCCGATGTGCTTTGTTGTCATGCCAACCCTAACACAGTGCTTTGGTATAACACACACTGTTGGATAGGGAAGCGACAAACCGTCCTGCGATGTGACTACTTGGTAGCACACCTCCACCCATGCAACACAGCCTAACCTACTACCTGAGTAATCAATGTCAAGAATCCATAACTTACTAAGTTAGGCCCATCCCATCAAGCATGTGGTCGTACAGTAAGGCTCAGTTCAATGGCGCACAAAGTTAAGTCCTTAATTGACCAAGCCAAGACTTCCAATTTATAACTACAAATCCCTATGCACACAGTTTATTATTCCCGTGCACACAGCTCCACCAAAGTAGCACACAGTATCACTTGCCTCCGTTTAAATCCTTTCCCACCCAATTGGTTAAGTGCAACACATGCCATCAACGAGTAATAGCACATAGTACACACAGTTTTATCACATAGTTTCATAATCACTTAGTCAAGTTTATAATTGCACCTTACATAAAATGATGACTCATGGCATGGCTAAACAGACTAATCGTATCTAACCAACCCACGTTGGTGCTACGATAATACCAACTAAATAAGGAACCAATCTAGGGTGACAAAAGATTATGACATAACAATAGACAAGGTGGATATAACAAATTGGATTAATAACTAAGCCCAAAAATATTTAAATAAATACTTAAAGTAAATGCAATAATTTGAATCAAAGTAATTTTAGAAAACTGGGATTCAACATGATCAAAAGTATAACTTACCTTGCTATAGCAATGATGATCTTATTTTATCTTCAATCTTCTACTTCCTTATCTTTAGCTCCTTCGGACGATTCCAGGACTTCAACGTCTAACGAGAAAGAAAGCGCAAAACAAACAAAATTCAAAAAGACAATTCAAATAAACTCTAAATTAAAATTGAAAGGTACTGGAAGGTAGATATTGAATTTAAATGAATTTAGAAACTTGAATGGACTCAATCGGAGTTCAGATGCAAAAGATATGAGCTTTGGAAGAATCATATGAAATGATGAAATTGAGATAGAAAAAATATTCAGAGAATATTCCTTCTGATTTAATAAAATAAAAAGAATTGGATACTTACAATTGGGGTCCACTGGTAAGTGAGAGAGAGATGAACTCATAGGATGACATGTGGGCCAAGGTGCTGGAGAGAGATCAAGATAAAGAGAGAGAATAACAATTGGGACCCACATAATATTTCTGAATTAAATTATTTCGGAAATTCTAGAAAAGGGTGAGTGGATGACAGGTGGGATCCACTAGATTTATGAATTTCTAGAATTAAAATAATTCCATAAATAAGGTAGAGAGAGCGATATGTGGGACCAACAAGATAAAATGAATTTTCAAGAATTAAATTAATTCCCGAAAATAGGATTATGGTTGACATGTGGGCCACTGGTCTATGGACCAGGTCCACAGAGATATGCTAGTCCACGGTGGACCAAGCTCATGAACTAGGGTTTGACCAAAGGTTGACTGATATGCAGGACCCGCATGTAAGAGAGAGAAATAATTAGGGTTTTTGATTGGGAGGATGACATGTGGGGTCAACATGGAAGTGAGATAGATATTTATTTTCTTGTACTGACATATGAAAAGAAAGAATTAACAGAGAAGCATGCATTAGGGAATTACTATATGCTTTGACCAACGGTATAAGGAATAGGGCTCGGCCTGCTCCTGCACATGAAGGCAACGGCATGGCCTTTTGGCTCTGAGCAAAGCAGGGATTAGAACAAAACAATAGACAAGCAGAGAGATGATTGGCTCCATACATCAGAGCAATAGAACGAAGGAAACGAATAAATAGAAAAGCAACAGGGAAGACCACGTTGGTTTCAGAGAACAGAACAGATGCTTATCTAACGCACGGCAGCATGGAGTTGGTACTGGCAGGGATTAGAGATTGAGAGAAAGATAGAACACTTGGGCTTCATACAACAGAGAAAGGAAAAGAAATACAGAGAGGAAATCTGTGTTGCTTGCATCGGTCCAGAGAGGATGCAAAGGGCTTCGTTCTGGTTGCATGCACATGTAGTTGGCAGCTAGGAGATGACAATCATCTGGTAGAGAGCAATAAATTAATAGAGAGGATCAAAGGTATAGAAGGAATCACAGGAGGCATGAACGACAACAGAAGGAAGCTACGTACTGTACACATCACAGACATGAATAGTGACAGCATATGCTCGGCCGGTTCAGCACGTGGAGATGGCGACGTCCGGCAGCGAGGCGAAGTGGCAAAATGGAAAGAAAACGATGCGCCGGACGCGATGGCGCAGTCGGATTTTGGAAAAACTCACCGAGAAAGCGCGCAACATGACGAACGCGTTTCGGCTTTACGGTGTGACATGGCTCCGGCGATCTTCAGGCGAAGAGGAAGGATGCCTGATGTAGAGCGCGACGACACGAATCCAACGCCGCAAACGGTTCGGCCGGAGGACATCGGATGAAGGCGCAACTCGCCGGAGAAGATCTTTGGGTAGAGCTCGGTATTTTGCAGATAGCGACAAAAATAGATCGGTTTGGAGGAAACCAAATTAGGTGATTAGAAAAGGAGATCGAGACGGACGCTTGGACGTAAATAGTTCGCTTTTATATACACCATAGACAAAGATATCAATTTTAGAAGTTTTGGGTGCCTCACGTGCACGATGGAAACTCTGGCGGTTCGGACGCGAACAGCACCTATGGGTACTGTAGCATGGCAGGAGAGAGAGAAAGAAAGATTTTTGGAATTAAACAAAATCCCAAAAATTAAGGAGACCAAATAAATAGCAAACAAATTCAAAAAAATCTCAGAAAATTCCTTGGAATACAAGGAAACTAAATAACACAGGTTTTAATTTAATGGATGTTCACATTAGTCAAATTAAATATTTTTAATTTTGAAAATTCTCAATTAAGCTTTATTAATTCACATAAAATTGGTGAAATTTTTCAGGGACCTAAACTACTCAAAAGATTTTTGAAAAGCCAAATTTTGGAACGTTACATAAGTGAAGTTGGCTCCGAAGCCCAGCTTACTGCAACACCGTGAGATCTTCATAATAACCTCTGCATTCATCCTAGTCGTTGATTTGGATATCAATTCGAATTAAAATTAGTTAGGGTCTTCAGTTCTTGACTATTTTCCTCTCGATGATATGAAACATGCGGAGGGATGTGACTAGTCAGATAAAGAAAGTGCAGAGCCATGCCACTAGTGGTCGAAGAGTCGACCACATGAATTTATCCGACACTTGATTAAGAAAGTATTGAACAGTCCATAGATGACATGACATCTCGCCAGGAGTTCAACAAGATATGGTGAGGAAAAGGGAGAATACACGAGCATGTCATTCAGTTCGATCAGATAAGGACTAGTCGTATGGAGATAAGAGCTGGTCGTAGACTAGTCGAACATGATCACTAACTGGTCGTGAACTAGTCGTAAGGAGTTGCGAACTGGTCATGACTAAACATGAACTGGTCGTATAGAGATACAAGCTGGTCGTAAGTGATAAGGACCTAGTCGTAGATCATATTGCATTAAGATTCGTCCAATATAATTTGGGTGTATTCGGGAATCGTTATATCCTGCTAGGAGCCGCTAACGACTCATGGTCGGAAAAGGGTTTCTGAGTCACAACCGATTATGCATGAACCTACAGGGTCAC
Organism: Phyllostachys edulis; assembly: GCA_036346405.1. Classification (NCBI taxonomy): domain Eukaryota; kingdom Viridiplantae; phylum Streptophyta; class Magnoliopsida; order Poales; family Poaceae; genus Phyllostachys; species Phyllostachys edulis. The sequence goes on along the minus strand of CM070547.1, from coordinate 53,192,537 downwards.
ACACTTAACGAGTTAGAACAAACATGTTTGGATAGGATCTATCATGGGCTCTATATAAGGAGATGCATGAGACTATTGGGACAAACGAGATATACGAGACAAACAACATGAGTTGCTCCACCGAAAACCTAGCCGCCATCTTCTCAAGAGAGCCTTACCGTGTGAGTTGGTGCTAGCACACCGGCATATGGTGTTTCATCTCCGGACATATGGATACCGTAGAGGCGCTACTGCGGTTGCTGTTTCACTCAAGGACGATCCACGACTTCACAAGGAACGAGATTGACTGGTGGAGGAGATGATCAGCGCTGAGGATGTTGGACGATCGACTACGACCACTACATCGACGTACCCTATGTTGGATCAGGCTGCTCCAACTCTTCTTTCGCTGCACTGCATGTCTGGTGGTAACGATCTATGATCTTCTACTTGTATGGTTTCCTGGTTTACGTTGTAGAACTTTTGAATTGTCAGCTGGCATAGCCTACCCGTATCCCTTCACTAAGTCCTTGACAGTAACCACCATATGGTTATTAGTCTCCACTGACATCAACTGCTCATCAATTGGAATTTCACTAGCTGCCACCTACTTGGGATGAGGAAAACTGGCTCGACATGGCAGACTACTCCAACCTCGACATGGACGCATGCAACTGCGCCATGGAACATGATGCAATGTCCTCATCATCCTCTTCCATCGTCGGCTCGCTGCTCATTAAGACCAACGAGATCGATCGGATGGATGAGGATTCATCGCCACCATCCGTGGAGCTCCTAGAGGAACCGGCCGTTTTGACAAGTTCGGAACGTCCGAACGCCTCTACAAGCCTGATCCTTCCAACCGGCAAGAATGGCGACAAAAGCCCAACGCTGCGATCAAAGGGTCCATGTACTTTCGATATAGTCATGGGCAACCCGTATTCTCCAACGGCTCCTACGTATTCTAGGGGCCAACCGATACCGGGTGATGGTGTTAAAGAAGTTATCACCGATCGTAAGCCAAGTAAGAATGATAAACTCAGCATATGGTCGGCAATCAATCGGATTAGGCTGAGTCCACCATAAAGCCCACTAGAGGTGGTAATCTCCGACCGCTCCACATTGTGGAGGTTGCTTGCCAAAGCATTGGAAGGCTCTCCCTTAGTTCTGACGGGAGCTTGTCGGAAGACTGCTATTGGAGGCATGAGGTTAATGCAATCGAAGATAATAATCAAGATACCGTGCACAATCCTCCACAGCTCATCTCGCCACCACCTTTTGGTGGAAATGGTGCGAGCGCTCAAGCACCAAGTGGCGGAGGTGGTCGAACTTGTGGATATCATGGGGATATGCCTGAGATCTTAGGATGATGTTACAATTGGCAATGTTGTTTAAGGTTTATCGATTCACGCATTTTCGGCGAAGTTCAAACTACTGTCAGGCAAGTGACGGTCTGACCGGTCTAGGTGGCGGTCTGACCGGCCAGGGGGGCAATTAGACCGACTTTGGAAAATCGGTCAGACCGGCCTTTATGAGATTTTGGATTTTGGAGCTGGGCCAAAAATAGAGGGTGTAGACAATAGAGTAGATTCTACTACACTTGGTCTCATAATTTTTGGGGCTTCTAGGCAAAAGTTCTACTGGTTTAAAAATTCCAGTAGGTTTCGGATTTCCAGGAAGGAAATTTGACTAAGTCAGTGGCGGTCGACCGCCAATGCAGTGTGATCGAGGCCCGAGTAGGCGGTCGACCGCCAAATTGGCGATCCGATCGGTTTTGGTTTGTTTCATCGGCCAACTGGTGGCGATGATTGTTGGGTTAGGTCAAGTTCATGGGTTTCATGGCATATGTGTTGCATGATGCATGTTTTGACTAACGTGGGTCAAGTTGTGAAGAACTTATTCCCAGATTCGATTTCTTTGTCTATTGATGTGCCGATTGCTTGGAGGTCAATGACGGTCAACGACGAGGATGATCGGGACTAAGCTTGAAGAGCTGAGGTCCAAAACGATCGGGGATGCCGGGTGAGGTCAATGGAGTCAAGCATGGCGCAAGAGGGACAAAGGTGACTGAACGGGCAGTTCGGTGTGACGGGTTGGATCAAGCGGCGCAGGGGTTGGTGCAAGTGCCATGGTGGTTTCAGTGGGAGCCGGATGGGAGAGACTTGCCAACATTAAGAGAGCCACAGGATCAATCTACACGTGGCGAAGCATGGGAGGTGCTTCACGAAGATGGGACTCGGTCTTTGCAAAAAGATCGAGAAGGGGTATTTTGGTAATTTTACCAAATACCACCTTGGTGACCTTTTGCCAACTCACGGCGCAAGGTGGCGCAAGGTGTAACATCCCAAATCTTGGGTTTGTATTTCAAATGTATTAAAAATGAGGAGAATTTAAAACTTTTGAAACATGTATTGGTTTTTATGGAACTTTTCATAATTTGTTGCATTGAAGTTGTTGAAATCAAAGAAAACATACAACTCAAATTGAAGTTCCAAAAGAAAGTAGAAACAAACACTTGTGATAATTCTCTGGAAATATTTTTCCTAAGTTGTAGATCATCCTAGTAACCTCTCTGAGAAATTTCATAATTTTCAGATTTTATTTGCTATTTCTAAAGAGCTAGTCAAACCAGTTAGAACTTTGATCAAACCTCTAGGGCAGCCACTTGTGAATTTTCTAGAGAGAAATTTATTGCATAAAAATTTCTAGAAAAATTACACAAGGTTGTTCTCAGATCCAGTAAGCTTCCACAAAAATTTCAAATTTTTTGGAGTTTCGGAGCTACCTCTAAAAATTCCCTATCTTCTCAGCCTTCTAGATCAAAATCAGAAATCACTATTCCTCAGACCCGAGTTAGAGTCCAACCCGAGCTGACTCGGCTCGACCGAGTCACCTAACCCGCACCTCCGACCGCACCACACCCCGTCTCTTTGAGCCGTCCGATTTAGGATCAACGGTTCAGATTTACCTTTCTCCGCGCCGTTCTTCTCTCGCTGACAGCGCGGGCCCACGCCACAGCGTCGTCGTCTAGCTCGCGCTAGCGCTCGCACAGAGCTCGCTCGGCACGCGCCCGCCATGCTTTGCCGTGCTCCGTCAACGCCGTTGCCGCACCGCCCCGTCTGACCACTCCTAGAGCATCGCCTCTTCATACCGCTTCTCTCCCGACCGTTGCCCAGCTATAACCCACCCTCGTTCTCTCTTGGTTCCTCACTTTCCCTCTCGGTGGCCGAGGGAGAGGAGGCAAGCTCTTCACCTCCTCTCAGGTAAGCTCCGCGCCACTATGTCCAATGACTTCTCCTTGCCTCGCCGCATCCATTTTCACTGATGTGATCTCCTTCCTTGGTCTGTAGAGCCCGTGGCGAGGTGGTCGTTTCCGAAGCCGGTGGTCGCACACAGAGCATCGCTGCCTTGCCATCTTCACTCCTGGTGAGCCTTTCTCCCTTCTAAGTGCGTCACGATGTGTGCCTGAGCACAATTAAGTTTTCCCCTCGCGTGATTTTGACTTTCGATCACAGGAATCGTCGGAATCGAGCTTTTCCCCATTTCCGACCGCAAGGCCATTTTCTTCCCCGTCAACGGCACGGTGAGTCCCGGTTCAATTCCTCGCTTGTACCCCATCTTTGGACCCCACTTATAGTCTCCCTACCTTCCTTTCTCTTCGTCGGTCCTCAGGTTGAGCTCTCCTCGGTAACACCATCGCCGCCGTCGCTGTTCTTCGTCGCCGGCCCAACTCCGGCAACCTCCCCACCTCCGGGTCATCGCAGTGAGTTTTTGGAGCCCCTCTAATGCTCGTGCACGCTCTAGTTCGCGTGAAGCGTTGTCGTAGCATGGTTGTCGGTTTTCCCGTAGCTCCCACTCCGCCCCTCGCCATCGCGCCACCGCGTCAGGTCACCTCCGACCTCACCGCTGGTGCCTCCGGGTGTGAGAAAGCGTGCAGGTTCCATTTTCGTCCTTGGCCGCCACCGACGAGCTCTCCTTCGCCGGCGAGGCGCCCGGCGAACTCGCGCCCAGGAACGGCTCCATTGTCGGGCAGCCGACAGAAACTGTAGGAAATCATTAGGAGTTAATTGCTGTCTTAAGCACGGATTTCTATGTAGATCTGGTGTAATGTTTTGGTGTAATGTTTCGCTGGCAAGTGGGCCCTTGTATCTGGTTAAGGGATTGAGTTAGTTGTGAAGTACGCTTTCTTTTAAGCAAAACGTATTTCCTATGTGCTTAAAACCGAAACTTGTTTTTATACTTGGAAGGTGTAGTTCGCAAAATGCGCCTTCGGTGTCACCTTCGCTTGGGGCTGAGTCAAATTTGACCAGGTCAAACTTGACCGCGGCCCCACTAGTCAGTGACCGTGGCTAGGTTAGGTTGGGTATAAAAAGTATTTTATGTTTATATGAAATCCGAAATGCTTTATTTATGAACAGAAAATTGGTTAAACTTCAAAATTGCATAAGTAATTCATTTTGGCTCCAAAATTGATGATTCAAATTTTGTTAGTTTCCTTTTTAAATTTACTTTAATATAAAAATGGGTTGAATCATGTTACTATTCTATAAATCACTTTTGGCAAAATTACTTTAGGTTTAGTATTATTGTTGCACTAAAAATTGTTTTAAATTCAAAAATACATAAGTAAGTCTCTGTAACTCCAAATTGAGTAAACTCAATTTTGTTGGATTCCTCTGTTACTGTACTTTAGTGTAAAATAGGGTTTGAACATGTTGCTATCTCTGAAAATCTGATTCTACTTATGTCATGTGCACTACTTTCGTAACTTTGAAAAATCATAGAAAATTCATCTTAGCTCCAAATGAGGTGAATCACATTCCATTGTTCATCTCATGTGGTTCTCTACCTACCATAAAAATTTCAAGTACACCACCTCTCTGGAAATTTTCACCAAAGTATTTAATTCGGATGAACAGTAATTTATTTGGATTTTCTAGAAAACTGACTTTCAAACTGCCATAACTTTTGCATAGAACATCAAAATCGATTGATTCTTGTTGCTAAATTCACCTAAAATCATGTTCTACCTTATGTGAATTTTTCATGATTTTTGGATGACTTTAAATTTTTGGGTCTTTTCGGTATTATTCGTTCTTATTGTGCTTTCGATTCTTTCGATAGGTTCTAACGAAATTATTGATTACGCAAGTTATCCTCTGCAGAATATTGAGCAACTTCAGCAAGGCAAGCGGTTAGATCATAATAATCCCATTACTTTCAAAATCTAATACTTTGTTTACAAATTGTATGTATGCATGCTTTTGTGTCAAAGTTTATTTTCCTGATTAGAGGTAGTTATTCCTATTGCATGGTTGCCCTTAAATTATTATCCCCTGCCACTAAACATAAGGTATTAATCTTGCCGGTGAGTTAGAGCCCGGTGGTTGAATTATGCTCTTTTATTGTCTTCGCGATGTCATGCTTAGAAATGCTTAGCTACTGGTAGAATTGGGCGGTTATCGACATAGTCGATAACTTTGATCACACAAATCATTTTATTACACTATGTCCAGCACCTTGTGCTATATTACTTTGAAAACTAAAAGTGTAAATGAAATGATTTAGACTTGGGCAAGTGGTTGGATGGTGTGATATCGGGTGTGTGAATGTCTTGCCTAGGTCAACAAGGACCGAACATCTTGTTTCACCAAAACCAAGCATAATTGCATTGGGACAGGAGGGGAGCACACGCACGGCTTGAGCTGACCGGTGTATCTTTCTCTTCGTATGGGTCCTTGGTGAGAGCCGGGGAGGCGTTTCACTAAGGGTTAACCCCCATACGCACGGCTCTTAATTAGCTTTTTCCATTGGAAATGTCTCGTAGGACTTAGCCGTGCCGGCATACCAAAGGAAGTGTGCTTAATCATGTGGCGAAAAGGCGGTCTGGCATGTGGGTACATTGGTACACCCCTGTAGGGTATAAACTATTCGAATAGCCTCGTCCTAGGTTATGGACACGCTTGGGATTGGATTCGTAGGAGTTAGACTCAACATTTTGGAATTTTAATGTAAAAACTTGATGTGGGTGGTATGAATGGGGAATTCATGCTATTGTTGTGGTGGCTATTGGGTTAGCCACTTCCAGGATGTCTTGTTATTATTGTTACTTGTATCTCGCTGTTTTTGTCAAATAAAAACATATTGTAAAACTGCTTTAAATCTATTACATTATTGCAAATGAAAACTTGCTTTATGCTGAAAATGAGTCTAGAGCCTCCTCCACTTAAATAAGCTTACATGTAGCTATGTATAGGCTGTTACACTACACGTAAGTCTTGCGAGTACATTTTTGTACTCATTTGCTATGCTTAACTAAATGTTGCAGAGGAGGAAGCTGATCCCCAAGGGATCCACTTTTGTGAGCTGTGCGGCGGGTTTGACGACTAGGTTGGCAGCCCGTGTCGGGACCCAAAATATGCAATTCTGGACCCTCTGTGTATAATGCACTGGTCTAGGATCACGCTAGTGCACACAGTGTCAACACAGGTGAATATCGATCCACACAAGCGATTAATAACATAAACGAGTAATTTGATAACAAATAAGGGTTTTGACCTTATGGTCAAGTTTACAATTATTCAGTCATGCAGGGCTAGCAAAGAAATAAAATAGTAGCAGAACGAAGAAACTTCAGCGGAATCCCATCAATTCACCACAGGTAACCGCGGGATCAAGACCCTACGATCAAGCACCTTCGATGAACTCCTCCTCGAAAGCAGGCGAAGACTCCTCCTCTTCTCTTGCATGTTTTACAACAAGCATGAGTACACACCGTACTCGCAAGTCATACCACAGAAATGCAATTATAGATGCATGCTTATTCCAAAGGAATGGCTTCTGTGGTTATTTTGCAGAAATACAACATTTGCAATTTAAATACAAGTAATAGATTGAAAGCATAAGTAAAACAAATAGACAGTAATAATTTGACAGTTTTAGTTCACAAAGACACATAGCCTAAACAAGTTATTCACATAGCCATATGACTTAAGTCACACAGCTCCCTTCCCATGGTTTTTATGAAAATCTACCCTCGTGTGAAATCATGAGCATGTCCATGATCATGACGCGCTATTCGAATAGATTGATTAACACTCTGCAGAGTTTGTACACTTTACCCACACGATACAAATAGTGTAGCTAGCACTAGCTGTAACAAAACAGTTCAGAAACTTCATCTTAACATTGACATTCCCAGTGTGCTTACAAACCGTCAGACAACCCCACATAGGAAGTCAGTCCGACACACACCGTTGGACAGGGACACGGCGAACTGCCCCGTGATGTGACTACCTATTAGCACACCTCCACCCATGCACACAACCTAACCTACTACCTGAGTAATCAATGTCAAGACTCCATAACTTACTAAGTTAGGCCCGTCCCATACCAGGCATGTGGCTGTACAAAAGGCTCAGTTCAATGGCGCACAAATTTAAGTCCTTAATTGACCAAGGCAAGACTTCCAATTAAACTACAAATCCCTATGCACACAGGTTATTAAGCCCACACACATAGCTCCACCAAAATATCACACAGTCCACTTGCCTCCGTCTAAATCCTTTCCCACCCTGTTGGTTAAGTGCAACATATGCCATCAACGAGTAATAGCACATAGCGCACACAGTTTCTATCACATAGTTCTATAGTCACTTAGTCAAATTTATATTTGCAACTACATGAGATGATGACTCGTGGCATGGCTAAGCAAACTAATCGCATCTAACCAACCCACGTTGGTAATACGCTAGCACCAACTAAATTAACCAAACTAGGGTGACAGAAGATTATGGCATACAATTAGATAAGGAGGTCATAACAAACTGGATATTAACTAATCCCAAAAGCATTGAAATAAATAATTAAAGTAAATGCAATACTTCACGCGCGAGAGGTGCCGATCCGAGCATCCCACGTTGATCTGATGGCGGGGGGCGAGGCGGCGGTGGATGGATCAGACAATGATCGGGCCGGCTGGAACAGGAGTGGGTTTCGGCCCACGGAGAAATCTGAGATTTTTAATACTTTTTCTTTTTAATAAAATACCAGAAATTCAAATAAGCAATAGAAAATAGCAAATGAACTTGGAAAAATTCTAGAAAATTCTAGAAAATATATCCAAGCCCAAAGAACCCAAATAAAATAGCTTTGACCATTGTTGATGTTGACTTTAATCATATTAAATTATTTTGATGTACAAAGTCCATATTAAGCTTTTGAATTAAAATCAAATAAAACCCAAATGGTGAATTTTATCCTACTAACTCTTTAAAAGATTTTTAAAGCTCAGAAAATTGGGATGTTACAGCCCGGTTGGTTGCCTTGTGGGCTAAAGGCACACTAATTGGCTCTTGTTTATCGTCATCTTATGGCTTTTGCTTCATTGTTTATTTAACTCTTTAGATGTTATTTGGCGGTCGGCCCTTTTGTAATAACTCTATATTGTATGTCTTTTGAATTGCTTAGTTGTGTTTCGGTTCTATGTGTTGAATGGATTTGATGCATAATTTTTGTATGGGGTATGTGTACTGCAATTCTGGGAAGTACATATACGCCAAGAGTCGAGATATTTGATTTGTAATGCTAGAACCATCTTGATGGTTGAGTATTACAAGTGAAATACCCCGGGTTCTCACAAAAGTTGGTATCAGAGCCACAGTGACCGTAGAAACCCCTAGCTTGGTCGTCCTTAGGATATTTTGAAAAACTTAGTTTCAAAATGACAAAGGGATTATGAAAACTTAAGTAAGTTCTCAGATTTTACTCCTTACCTATCCTAGATTACTCATCTTACCTTGTTCTTGATTGAGATTGAAAAGTTGTTCCTCTCATCTTTATTTCAAAAGATAGTTGTTGCCGTTTAAATTCGGTTTTGGGGTTCAATGAGTGTTGAGAATATGAAGTGTTGGCTGTCTTTTAGTGAAGATTAGAAGCATTTGGAGTTGAAAAATTCAGCTTGGAGCTTAGATACAAAATCTGGACAGCAAGTATAAGGTTTGGACAGCAAGCACTTAGACCGTCGTTAGGGCTGTAAATGAGAGGATAATTCAACTAAAACTTGTGGGGTTTAAAAAGGGTAAGATGTGATATTAGGTAGCTAGTGGCTAACACCCCCTAGATGGTTTTTACCATGATCCTTATATGCGATAGAACTTGAGTTCTGCTCTGAAATTTTTCTTCTCAAACGATTGCTCGTTCATTCAATACGGGTTAGTCGTACCGAGAAGTTGAATCTGGTGTCTTATGAGTTTTGCATTGGATCTTGTGCCTTTTTGCAAATGTTTGGAGTTCAATTCTTGCTGGTTCTATGTTTGTATTTGGGTTAGGGTAATATCTCATTTCCCTAGTCGATAGCTTTTCTACTGCTACCTTTCGCCTCTAGTTTCGGGTTTTTGTTGCTAACCCATTTCAATGAAACAGGATGGCTGGAAGAACTCGTAGCAGCCTAGGTCAACCAGCTGGTCTAGATGAGGAGCTCCCGCCTCCTCCGACCATGGCCTCGATTCTTGCTCAGATTGAGCGAAATCGATTGGATCAGACAAGGATCTTGGGGGGTATCGCTCGCATTACCTCCACTCTTTCTAGTGCCTCCAGATCAGGGGGAGGAGGTGGGCTAAGTCGGCAAGTCGGTGGGATAGAAATCTCCTGGCTCCCCTTGTCGGACAATACCGTCGCGCCTCGCTCTCGGCAAGTGTTACGGATCTTGGTCCCATTGCCTTGTGAAGCGGCAAATACTTCCTATTTGCTATCATTTGTGGTGAAGAGGGCACTTCGCCATAAGGTTGCAAACTAGGGAGGGTCAAGGTGCATCGGCGCTATGGTGAGGAAGGACACTACTGCGACCAAATGTACCTGCTTGTCCAAAGTCGGCCCGAGACCACCTACCAGGAAGCTGTCCAGGCCGCCAAAGTCACTTGTTTCTCTGCGAGAAGCGATCACTATCCCAAGGAGTGTGGTCTGAGCAGGGTGATTGCCAAGTCGATAGAACATAGCAATGATTCTTCGTGCATCTGTAAGCTTCACAACCACTGATGCCACCAAACGGGAGAAGTTCCTGGATGGTTTGTTTGAGGAGCTGCGGGACAATTTAGCAGTCTATGGCTTCCCCAACTTTCAAACTTTGGTCGACGATACCATTATTGCTGGGAGCGAGGAGAGAGCACTAGAGGATTTTCGCAAGCTTCAGAAGAGGGCTCAGGGTGACTTCCGCAATGTTGCCGATGTCACTTGTTTCTTCTGCAACCTCAAGGGCCATTATGCGAAAAATTGCCCTAAGAAGATTGTAGCAACCCCTCGCCCTCCGCAGGCCGTGTTTCAACCACGTGCTCCTGCGATTCAACAAGGTGGCCTCCGCAATGTAGCTGAGGTCACATGCTTCTTTTGCCGCAAGAAGGGGCACTACGCCAACAAATGCCCTGTGAAGCATCAAGATCAGAAGGTTGCTCGTGATCAAGTCAACTCCATCTCAGCCGAGGAAACACAGGAGGCGCCTGACGTCGTGTTGGGTACGCTTCTTGTCAACTCTCGTCCAGCTACTGTTTAGTTTAATTCAGGAGCTTCTCATTCTTTTGTATCTAAGTCTTTTTCTGCTTTTGGTGATATTCTTTTTGCTCCTCTATTGGTCCCGTTGCTTATTCGCTCTCCCGGTTCGGAGTTGAGAGCTGAAACTGAGTGTCGGGATATTCCTGTTGTGATCAAGGGATGTGAGGACCTCATCTCAGGTTAAGCGGGGTAGTCCAGGAGGACCATTTTTTTTGCAGCTGATGCTACCGCGACAATGGCAGCGGTAGTACCTCACCACCACCGGTACTACAGCACGGAGGAGCGGCAGTACCACTGACTAAGCCGGCAAGCACTGCCGGGAGTTCAAGGAGGCCCGGAAGGACCGCCCGGAACACCCGGTAGTACCGCGGTCCGAAAGGACCGCGCAGCAAGTCCGAGAGGAGGTCCACCAGGACCTCCCAGGAGATCCCAAGACTTCCTGGAGGCCTTGGCCCTGTGCACACCGAGCTAGTCCCAGGATACAAGATGCTAGCTCGCACAGAATCACTTCGGTTCAATCACAACCACAAGGTTAGGACAAAAGATGAAACAGACAAATTAAACTTAGTATTAGATAAGACCTTATGGTCCAAGCTTGTTTACAGAGGGTTTGCCACTTGGGCTTACAAATCGACAACAAAAGAACCTTCAGGCTGCAACACCAAAAACACTTAGATGCCATCCGGCAAGCCCACAGGCTGTCGAGTGGAGGACGTCCTAGGCAGCGGGATCATCAAAGAAATCCTCTTCAAAGAGGACTGAGCTTCCCTGCACTTGATCATCTTCATACACTGCTTTGACACAGGGCTTAGAGCCATGAGTATATTTGAATGTACTCAGCAAATCACAGGGGAGCATTATGCAATTAAAATTATGCAAAAGCTTACCAAAGGAGAGCTGTATGGTTAGTTGCGCAAAGCCAAATTTGACAGTGAATAACATAACAGATTGCAAGGCAACAAGTTAAAACAATACTACATAATTACATTCGTTTGGAAAGAAGGGAGTGAGCACCAACTCACATCCAAACCACTTGGGGGAAAATCGGGTTGCACCCACAGCCCAGACCTCTCCCAAGACCTCTCTAGAGCACCAACTCTAGAGCTCGTACCCATCCCCTGAACCACATCTCAAGCCAGCCATGGCCCCTCTAAAGCCGGCCAAGGTCTCTTCGAGGCAAGGCCACGGCCTCTCGCAGGAGTGCCTAGGGAACACAGATTTCACAAAAGCTACCCCTTGCACTATTTTCACTGGGCAATGTCCATGACCAAGGACTTGGCTATTCGAATAGATTTGAAACTCTGCAGAGGTATACAACTTAACCCACAATCCACGATCTCTCTAGCGGGACGGGTTCCGGAAAGACCCTTGCCCACTTCTGAGGGTGAGCAGTCTAGAGAGCGTGACAAGGCCTTTACAAAGCTTTGATTTGGCTGGAGCTGCCCGCTAAGGTTTCGCTTCCGGATGGGTTGCAAATGCCACCGGATTCGTGCCCCCTCTTGTGCCGTTGCGATAAAACTCGCTCAACCACAACAACACCAAGCCATCTCATTGCTAATTATTCGGCCCAGACCACCCTCATAAAGTGATCTTGTGGTTGCACTGATCGACCCAGATCAATAGAACACAAAGTTAAGTCCTTATTTGTGCCCAGGCAAGACTTCCACAGCCCCATGTGCAAAGCACCCACTTCTCACTCCCTGCCTTCTTGCCCAAGCACAAACCATTTTGGTGGTTAACCCTGCCAAAAGACCACCCAGTCTTGGCACACAAATTTTAACAAAGTGGTCTCGCACCACAGTCAACACAACATACGGCATCCCACCATAGTTGCTGAACAGTGGCACCAACCACAAATTCCATAGATCATTAATCAAGATTATTAATTAATGAAGCATGATTCACAATACCCACGGATCTAAAGCAAGGCTAAGCATAAACTTACGGTCCCATGTTGGCAATATCAAATGATACCAACTAAAATGCCCAACCTAAAGTTTCCAAATGGAGTATGTCAACATGTCCAGCAGCAAGTCCAAAGGAGGCATAATATCAAGTGAGGAAGAGTAACTACTGCCCAAACATTTTCATATAAAAAATAGCCATGCATGTTAAAGTAAAACAAAATATTTTTAAAGGCTAGGCTCAACATGATCAAGGGCTGTGACTTGCCTTCGTCAAGCAGTGCTGGTCCTTCGGTTGAAACTGCCGGGTCCAAAAACTCCTCAAGCTCGGGATCTACACGACCGCAAAGAACCAAATAAGAAAAACTGCCCTAGGCAAAAGAACTCGAAGACTCAAAAGAACCTAAGCAAAACTTCAACCAAAAGAAGCCAATAACCCAGGAACACGGCTCAGCTTGGAGAGCTCTAGGGGAGGACTTGAGCACCGAGGAGCCTAGGCAAAAGAGTTAGAAATGAGCCAAAGGTGACAAAGGAGGGGCTGCCCAGGCTATTTATAGCCAGGGTTGGCAAAGGCACAAAGAGGGCTCAGCCAAAACATGTCAATGATCGGAGGTGGCTTGGACAGGGCTAGGATAGGGCATGTCCTAAAAAGAAATAAACAATGCACCCTAGAAGTGACTGCATTTAATGTGATCCGACATGCATTAAATCGCCCAAAGTTTTAAAGCTGACAAAAATGATAAAAGGTTGGTGAGGTGACCGGTGGGCCGGTCCAAGAAGTGCACGATCAACAAGGAGGCGGTCCTCACCACACAATTGTCTTTGTAAAAGACCACGGGAGATCTGTGGGACGGGAGGTCCAAAGGCACTAGGAGGTCTTGGACAAGGGGTCCAAAAGACAGAAGGAGGTTACGGGAAAGAGGTCCAAAGACTCAAAGAGGAGGGAAAGATGGACACGATATCGCCGGCGGCGGTAGTACCGTGTTCAAGAAGAGGTACGACCGGATAACGGTAGTTCCGGGTTCAAGATGCGGTACAACCGCAAGCTGGGAAGGGCCTTGACGGCTAAGACAAACCAAGGAGAGGTCTTAACGGCTTAGACTCTCAAAAGGAGATCCTAAACGGTTAAGATCAAAGGCAAGGGGGAGGTCCTGACGGTCAGATCTCCAAGGGGAAGGTCCTACGGTCAAGATCAAAAGGGCAAGGAGGTCCTGACGGTTAGATGTAACAGCCCAAAGTTCTGTTACCAATTTAAATTAATTAAAGTTATCAATTTATTGGATTTTCTGAAATTTGAAAGAGTTTCATTGCTTTATTTGAATTTCTGAAGTTTTAAAAGTCAAAAGTAAAATTTATTAAAGTTGTTAAAGTTTTATTTAAGTTAAAGTTGAAAATTAAAAATTAAATTAATTTCTGGAATTTTAAAAGCTTTTTCCTAAATCTTTTAAAAGCAAAATAATTTATTTGCAAAGTTAAAAGCCAACTTTAAGTTGGGAATAATTTTATTAAGTCCAAAAATAAATAAGGGAATTTCTGTGAATTTTTCCATATTTTTTTGGATTTGTTTGCTATTTTCTAAAACCTAATTGAATTATCTGAATTAAATAAATTGGTAAAGCAATTTAAAAACCCCTAAACCCCTTTGGGCCTAAACCTCCCGGCCCACTTCTCTATTTCTCCTCAGGCCCGCTTGGCTCTTGACCACTACTCAACCCACCCGGCCTCCCATCCGCCTCAAGACCTCTCTCCCCATTGGGATCCCCATCCGACGGACACCACCGCCCCACGTCAGCCCCGCCTCCCCGCACCGTTGGATGCAAATCCAACGGCGCGCGACCCTTCTCCCTCCCCCGTCTTCTTCTCCAACGGGCAGCCGCACGCCTCCGCCATTTTCGGCCCCTAGGAGCTCCGCAACGGCCACGGTCTCCTCCCCCTTGACCCGCGCACGCGTGCGCGTCATCCCCCATGACCTCAACCGCCACCACCCCGCCCACCTTTCCCTCTCCCCGCGCGCCGGTTCACCCGCGTGCCCCAACCGCCGCCGCCACTACGCCACCCACGATCTCCTCCATGGTTGCTCCGTGCCCTATAAAGGGAGCACGGTGAGCCCTTGAGTCCTCATCCTTCCCCCAACCCACTCTCTCTTCCCGCTCTCTTTTAGCGGAATCGAAGAACCGTCGCCGACCACCGTGGGCTTCCGCCGTCCCTAGCGCCATCTCCGGCGACGCATCGGCCTCACCGCCGTGTGAGCACCCGAATTTATTAGGCTCATAATACTTAGTCATCCAATTGACCCTAGTATTATCAACCAAATAAACCCGGTCTCGAGAGATGTATACTTCCCAGAATGCAGTATACATACCTCACAACAAAAGAATGTATCAATTCCATACAACACATAGTACATAAGCAACAAACCAGAAGTTAATATTAATATGGAATAGCTATTACAAAAGAGGGGCCCTTAGGCCAAATAGCAACAATTCTAAAAAGATAACAATGAAGCAAAAGTGCCATAAAGATGGCTATAACACAAAGCCAATCAGTGTGCCTTAACCCCTAGGCATCTGACCGGACCGCCAAGCTAGTCGTCGAAGAAGCTGCAACACATAGCACAAAAGTGAGGTTCTTGGATCTCACCCTCTCCCTCTGCAACAAAAGCCACAAAATGCCACAACCACGGGCAGATGAGTACATAAAGTACTCCGCAAGACTTACGTGTAAGATAACAGGCCTATAACATATGCTACATGCAAGCTTTATGTAAGTGGAGGTTGTATGTCTCATTTAGCATAAAGCAACATTTATTTGCAATAACATAATAGATGGAAGGCAATTTGGCAAAGCATTTTTAATTGTTGAAATAACAACGTGATAATACATAATAACAACAACATGAACAACCTAGAAGTGACTAACCCATTAGTCACCACAACAATAGCATGAACTCCCCGTTCATACCAACCAAGTCAAGTTTTAATTAAATGTTGTAGTCTAACTCTTGCAAAACCTAACCAAGCGTGTCCATAACCTAGGGCGAGGCTATTGAATAGTTTTATCCTGCAGGGTGTACCACTTGTACCCACACATGCACCGCCTTTCCTTTAAGCACACTTAGAAGGTATCTTGCACGGCTAAGTCCTCTGAGACATTTCCAATGGACAATGCTAATTCTGAGTCGCACAACCCACGGGAGAAGGAGGCATCACACGACCTACAGGAAGCTAATGCTCCCTCCCACATCACACACATTTTATCTTTAAAACACACCAACCGAGCGACCCCAATTAACAACGCCCAAAGTACTTAGTCAAGAGGGTCCCATATCCTCGCGTGGTTAGTACGCATAATTGCTTGGAGAGTGTGACACAAGATGTTAGGTCCTTGGCGACTTAGGCATACTTCCACATTCCAAAAACCGCACCATCCATCCAATATGCCCAAGTCTAAACAATCTTTTATTTTCAGATTTTTACTTTACAAATTAACAAAGCACAAGTGCTGAATATAAAGGAGTAGTAAGTAGATTTGTGTGATCAAGACCATCGATTAAATCGATGATCACCCATTCTACCGTTATCTAAGCATTGCTAAGCATTTGAAATCACAACTACTAAGTGATAGGAGTTCATCCACGAACTCCAACCACAGCAAATAACCTAGGCTCATGGTAGTAAAGACATGGCATTCCTACAGATTATGCAACTATAGGATCCACTAACCATAATTAAAACAAAGTAGCAATGCATACATAGAGTTTAAACAACATAATAGACTTGCAAATATAGGATGAATCATGGTCAAACTGCTTGCCTGGCTGTTGAGGTCACTTTGTTGCGGAGGATCGTTCTCGGGATTGCCACAAATGTCGAACCCTAACGAAAGAGCGAAAAAGAACCGATAAGAACAAAGAATTCAAAAGGACTCAACAGCAAACTTCCACCAAATGACTTAAAATTTTTACAGCAGCAAGATAAAGATTTATCATGAATTTAGCAACAAGAATCAATCGATTTGGATTCTTGATGCAAAAGATATGATCAAAATAATTCAATTCGGCCAGAAAAATCCAAATTAAATTAAAAGGGCTACTGTTCATAAAATATTTTCTAGGGTCTTCTGGACATGAAATTTTTATGATAGATAGGTAATGACATTCTAAGACTAATGGAAGTGGTTTCAACTCTTTTGGAGTTACATTGCAACTTCTACAATTTTTAAAGACAAGAACTTGAACAAAATTATAATGCATAATTATTCTTTCTGAAAACAGTAACATGTTCAATATTAATTTTCCTAGTAATTTCATATTAAGAGGAACCCAACAAACTTGGATTCACTCCAAGACAAGTCTGAAAATTAGTTATGCATTTTGCAAGTTAAATGGATTTTTAGTATAGCAATTAAACCTACAAGTTAGCAAGATTAATTCTGGACATTTTGCAACTATAACATGCTCTAAACCATTTTTAGTTCTAAGTGTAGGTAATAACAGAATTAGCAAAATGGATTTCATCGAAAAAGGAGTTAACATGATTTTATTATGCATTTTTGAACTTATCAGAATTTCTAATACATTTAATAAAGCTGAAAAGGAACAAAATGATCTTTTACATTTTTCTGGAGCTATCTCAATCATGCATCTATTTTTAGATTAAACTTTAGTCCATAACAGAACTACCAAAAGTGGAATCAACCGAAAATGAGTTATTATGAAATAGTTGTACCTTTTAAAGTTTTAACACAATTTCGGTTGTACAATAAATCGCCCGAATTTTCTAAAACCCAGCGAAGGAATTAAGACGTGGCTCAATCTGGACCGCTGATCCAGCAATGGACGGCCCACGCGATGCGATATTAGAGCAGTGACGACACCGGGGACCCTTTGTCGATCCACTGAGTCATGTGAGGGTTTTAACACACGCGCGCGAACAAGGGCCCACTCTTGATGTCACGAGGCCGGGTTTCCTCAATGCACGATGTCGGGTCCCACATGGCAGCGACACGGGGACCGGGAGGTTTTCGGAGGATTTAAATGCATCTGCGGGGGTTTAAGGGCCTCGGGCCCACAAGCAAGTGAGATAGCGCTAAGCTTTAAGACGAGCTTTTAATTCTAACTCATCATTAGCATTAATTAAGACCTGATTAGCGCTATTAATCCCGTATCTTTTGTCGGGGCGGGCAAACGCGATACCGGCTTCGCGTCAGACAAGATCTTGAGAGGTTCACCGGCTTGTCGCTTGCCCGTCCCGCCACGTGGCCTTGATCAATAATGCAGACGGGTCCGCAATAACGTCGCGGACCTCAAGCAAGTGTCCTCGCCCGGCGATGGCGAGCAAATCGCCGCGAGCCGAGAAAACCAAAAGTGACCGTTTGAAAGCGAAATAGCAAGCGAGCCGCTTTGTTCGAGAAGCGGGTGCCTTGGCCTTAAGGGACTACATGCAAGGTACCTTGAGGCCGAGGCGAGATCGAGTGAAGGATGAGCTCGGTGAGGTTGAAGATGGCCGACAACGAGGAAGACGACTCTGGAGCTCGGTCTAAGCAAAGCCAAAGCCAGGGTGATCATACTAGCTTTATTCTTGCTCAAGGAAGCTTCATGAGCAAGAATAGAGGAAAAGAAGTACTCACCGGAGGTGGAGAAGAAGGTGAGTGCTCCATCGCCGAAATGAGAGAAACTCCAATTTGGTCTTTCCTAAGAGATATAAACCCGTGGAGTTAGGGCTATTGCTCCAAGCAACAAGAGGAACAAGAAGGTGCTTAAAGGAGTGAGAGGAGCCACTGAAACAAACTTCAGCGGGGAGCTCCTTTGGCGAAAGCTTGAGGGGGTGATTTGAGCTACACAAGCACGTGAATGCTAGCTAAGCTCGGTGGTGAGTAAAGAGTGCCAAGGAAGACCATGAAGGGTTTAAATAGGCAAGGAAGGCACGAGAGAAGCAGCGGCATTGCCTCACGGTGAACCATTGTCCACCAAGGTCCATGGCTTAGCAAGGACGAGGGGAAAGGATGGGAGCCGCTCTGGCGAGACCATGGAGCCGAAGTCATGGCGCATTAAATGCTAGCGAAGATAGGCTGTTGGGAGGTGATCGCACTGCTCTCCCTCTGTCATGGCGTCTTGCGCATGTGTGGGGAAGATGACCAGAAAGGCGGGGCCACCGGTCGGAGAGAAAACGGCTCGGCCGAAGCCTTGGCGGGCCGAGCCGCACCCCAAGTGATGAGCCCACACACGCACCGTTGGATTAGAAAAGAGCGGTCGCACTGAGATTGAAAGGTGGCAGTTGGATCGAAGATCCAACGGTAGAAAAGTGGGTCCGATTGGCCCATCGCTCGGGACAGCGCGATCCGAATCCGATGGTGACATCGGCGGCATGCGATCAAGATCCAAATTTGGCGCTTGATGGGCACCGATCAAATCGTGAATGGCCCAATCGTCATGGGCGCACGATTTGCATCCGACGGTGGATAGCGATTCTTGCGCAAGAAAGCTCGGTGAGGCTTGTTGGTTGAATCAAATCAAGTGGCTCGAGCCCGAGGTTGGTTCGAACCCAAGGAGCAAATGCAACATGATAAGGTTTGAAAAATGAAAGCTGAGACTTTGGGAAATCATTTGGGATAGCATTTCAACTCCAAAAATCATGAAATTTTAACTGGAGCTTTCTGAACAAAGGATTAACCTTACATAAATTTCCCAGAGAGTTTTATGCACTGCATAATTCTCAAGAAATTTCAGAAGGTTTGCAAATAGGGTTTGACCGGACTTTGACTGGTTTGACTTGCCTCCAAAACTATTCAAATAATCTCCAAAAATTATGAGATAATTCAGAGGTGTTACAAGTCATCCAAGGGTCTTAGGAAAAATATTTACAGAGGTTTGACACAAGATTTCTCAAAGAGGTTTTTGATAGGAGTGAATTGGAGAATTTGATTTACGGATCCGATTTTCCATAATCCCTTTTAAGAATTACAGATTTGGGCAAGTATTCCCATTTGAAGAAAAAGTTTTAATTTCTCCTCATTTTCATTACATTTGAGACACACACTTAAGTTTGGGATGTTACAAAATCTCCCTCCTTACAGAAATCTCGTCCGAGATTTGGCTCGCTCGAGGGAAGAAAGATGGATAGTCCGCACTTGAGACAATCTTCCCTTTCCCAAGTAGCCTCATCCTCAGAATGGTTCGACCACTGAACTTTAAGGAACTTGATGGAATGATTCCTAGTTCTTCGTTCAGCCTCATCGAGTATGCGAACAGGGTGCTCGCGATAGGTCAGATCTGGTTGGACATCGAGAGTCTCCAACGGAGCTTCCTCGATTGGAACAGGAGGCACTTCTTAAGGCTGGGATACATGGAACACATCATGTACCCCTCAAGTGCAGATGGCAACTCCAACTTATAGGCAACAGCTCCTTCTTCTCGATAGCGCGGTAGGGACCGACATATCGAGCTAACTTGCCCTTGGCGCCAAACGCCGATGGCCCTTCAAAGGAGAGACTTTGAGGTAAACAAAGTCATTGGGCTCAAAGCTCAACTCACGGCCCGGCGATCTGCATAGCTCTTTTGCTGGATTGAGCTGTGCAAGCAGCTCACGAATAAAATTTGGACTTGGCGCTCGGCCTCATTGATTGAGTCCGGGCCAAGAGGTCTCTCACGGTCTCGACCAGTTCAGCGAGGTTCTACACTTTCTCCGTATAAGGCCTCGAAAGGTGCCATCTTGAGGCCTTTGAAAGCTGTTGTTGTAGGAAAACTTCGGCGAATGGTAAGCATTTCTCCCAATGCTTCCCATAGGAAAGGACACAAGCACAAGCATGTCTTCCAAAACACTGGTTGACCCTCTCGGTCGACCATCGGTTTGGGGATGATATCTTGTGCTAAAACAAACGAGGTTCCCATAGCCTCTTGCGAGACTATGCCAAAACACAGCGGTGAAAAGCGCGCCATGATCGGAAGCGATCGTCTTTGGCACCCGTGCAAGCGACGATCACGAGAAATATAGAGGTCCGCCAATTGACTTACACTAAGGTTAGTCGTCTTGGCGAAAATGGGCTACTTTTGTCAATCGATCGATGACAACCGGATGGAATCCTTACCCCGGTGTTGGGGTAGACCGTGATAAAATCCATACCGGTCGAATCCACTTCCACTCGAGGAATAGGCAAAGGTGAAGCGATCTGCGGGGCCGATGCTCGGCCTTGACACGACTACACACGTCACACTCGACAGCGAACCGCAATCTCCTCTTCATGCGAGTCCACCAAAATCTCTGGGAGATCTGATACATCTTGGTGGCCGGGATGAATAGACAAAAGCGAATCATGGGCCATGAAGAATCAAATTCCGCAACTCCATGTCCTTTGGAACCACAAGGCGTTGCCCAAACCTCACAACACCATGCTCATCCTCGGAAAAGCACTTAGTTGTTCCGTTCTTGACATTTTCCTTGATGTGGCTCACTCCAACATCCAAGCTGCTGGCGGACTTGATCCGATCCACCAAGGTTGGTTGCACAACCATGGCGGAGAGATCCATGCTCAACTATCTCCAAGTTGAGGCATTTGGAATGCTTCGAGAAGAGAGGCGAATGCTCCTTGAGCAATAAGGCATTACAATAAACTGCGACTAAAGCGCATCGGCAGCGACATTAGCCTTGCGGATGGTAGTGAATACCCATATCATAATCCTTGATCAACTCCAACCATCTCCTTTGCACGAGGTTCAGGTCGGGTTGGGTGAACAAGTACTTTAAGCTTTGTGATCGAATACACTTCTACGATTACCGATTAGGTAATGTCGCCAAATCTTAAGTGCATGAATCACATGGCTAGCTCCAAATCATGAGTAGGGTAGTTGAGTTCATGAGGTCTCAATTGCCTTGATGCATAGGCCACTACCTTGCCTTCTGCATAAGGACACAACCGAGGCCTCGGCGAGAAGCATCGCAATAGATATCGAAGTCGCTATGGATATCGGGAAGAACGAGGGCGGGGCGGTGGTCAAACACTTCTTGAGTATTTGGAAACTTTCCATACAAGCCTTAGACCACAAGAACTTCGGTCCTTCTTGAGCAACTCCGTCATCGCCCGCGATCTTGGAGAAGTTCTCGATAAGCGGCGATAGTATCCGCTAAACCAAGAAAACTCCGCACCTCGATGGCAAAGTGGGCGGACTCGAGAAAGAACATCGTCGACCTTGCTAGGATCAGCGGCTCGCCTCGCTGAAAGAACATGGCCTAAGAAGGCTACTTCCTTCAACGAGAATGCACACTTCTTTGAACTTAGCGTCTGGTGGTGCTCCATGACTGCTCAACACAAGCGGATGCTCGGCGTGTTCCTCATCGTTCTTGGAGTAGATAAGAATATCATCGATGAAGACCACGACAAACTTATCCAAATACTCCATGAACACCGAATTCATGAGGTTCATGAACAAAGCGAGGAGCATTGGTTAAGCGAATGACATGACGGTATACTCATACAAGCCGTAGCGAGTAGAAAGCCGTCTTGGGAATATCCTCGGGTCGAATCCGAACGATGATAACCCACTCTCAAATCAATCTTGGAGAAAACTCGAGCTCCGGTTAATTGATCGAAGAGATCGTCAATGCGGGGCAATGGATACTTGTTCTTCTCGTCACTTCATTAAGTGGGCGGTAATCAACGCACATCGTAAAGTACCATCCTTCTTCTTTCACGAAGATTGCGGGACAACCCCAAGGAGATGAGCTAGGCGGATGAAACCCTTCTCTTGCAGCTCATAGCGCTTCTTCAACTCCACCAACTCGTTTGGAGGCATCCGATCTGACCTCTTAGAAATAGGGGCGATGCAGGGAGCCAACTCAATGACAAACTCGAGATCTCGAGCTGGTGGCATCCACGGAAGATCATCGGGAAAGACATCAATGAAGTCACAAGCTGTTGGGACTTCATTAATATCTAAACGGACTTAACCGAGGCGAAGAGATGTGGACCTAGCAACCGGCGAGAAGGAAACGCGAACACCGAAGGGACTAGAAAGTGAGACGGACTTCTTGGCGCAATCGATTTGTCCCATATGACGAGACAACCAATCCATACCAAGAATCACGTCGGACTCGCAGACTTGAGGAGGATAAGATTCGTGAGAATCCAACTCCCTCAATCTCGATGGGGACATCCTACACTCAAGCTCGGCTCTCAACTCCGATCCGGAGAGCGAATGAGTAAGCGGGACCGACAATGGAGAGAAAAGAAGCTCCCCAACAGCGGCAAAAGACTCGAAAGCGAAAGAATGAGGCGCTCTGAATCAAACAAAACCGTGGCGAGGATGAGAGTTAACGAAGCGTACCTAGCACAACGTCGGGTGTCTCTGAGCCTCCTCTGCGGTGATGGCGTTGACGCGACCACTACCCACATACAGGTAGCGGGGCGATCTTACGGTCTGCGAAGATCCACCACGGCGCGTCCTCCATTAGGGCGAGTGCTCCGATCTTCTTAGGGCATTGGTTCGCATAATGCCCTTACGGTTGCATGCAAAACAAGTGACACGGCGCCGGGTTGCGGGAACCGCTCTGTGACTTCATGGCGCGCGTGGTCGAGGCACGACTGCGAAGGGCGAAACGAGGCGAGTGACCTCGAAGTCTTGGCGAGGCTGGAACCCCGAGGCGCGGCGAGGGCGGAGGAGGCTGGACTTGGAAGACTTGTAAGTCTCCACTTGCGCTTCTGGAATCCATAAGCTCTCGAGCCGCATGCTCGCGACGATGGCCTTGTCGACCAAGGCACGAAAATCGAGAAAGTCGACAATGGATAGCTTGTCCTTGACTCCTCGGACAAGCCACGCTGAACAGCACCTTGGCCATATCATTAGCCACCTCCTCGGGAGCATAACGAGCTAGATGGTTGAACTCGTATACATACTCCATGACTAAACTCGCCCTTGCTTGGCGCAGAAAAACTCTGCTTCTTGATCTCCATCAAGCCGGCGAGGATGTGAGCCCGACGGAAGGCCGCACGAAACTCCTCCCACGAGGCGGTGTGGTCTAGGGGCTGCATGGCGAAAATTCTCCCACCATGACAAAGCTGCACCCTCAAGCTGGTGCGATGCAAGCAGCGCCTTCTCGTGCTCGGCATCGCTGCGCTATCTTGAGCTTCCGCTCAACCAAGCGGGCCAATAAATGCGCATCGGCGGGTCCTCGGACTGGAAAAGGTAGGAGGTGAGTCGAAGAAACTCAGCAAGGCCCCCACGAGGCGATGGGCATTCCCTTGCCCGGATCTGAAGCTCCGGAAAGTGCGGATGGTGTTGCGCGATGGCGTCGATAGAACTCTCTGTCATCCGCGCGGTTCGCGCTCAATCTGCGAAGGACCTCGGCCATGGTCGGAGGAGGAGGAAGCTCCTCGTCCGGACCAGGTGGCAGCCTTGGCCGCTTCTGAGTCGCGTCCGCCATCTGTTACAAGAAATTTTGGTTAGCAACTAGACTCGAAAAACAAAGCCTTTAAAGAAGGCAAGAAGCGATCGACTAGGGAATGGAATATCACCCTAAGCGAAAGCCAAAACAGCGAGTAATTCAACTTTAGAAGCTTCTAAAAGACTCTCAAAACAGCCAAGAAACACCAAAAGCAAGGCTCAACTTCTCAACTCAACTAACCCGTATTGAATGAATGAGTAATTGATCGAGAAGATTAAAAATCAGATTGTAAGATGAGATCTAATGCTACTAAAGAGCAAGGTTAAAACAGCGAGATAAGTGCTAGATACTTAGCTAACTAGTATCACATCTTACCCTTTTATTTCCACAAGTTTTAGTTGAATTAACCTCTCATTTTCTACCTCATTTACTAGCTTAAACCTTGCTGCCCTAAAATGCTTGCTTGCTGTCCAGAATTTTCAGATTTGAGTTTCACCTTCAAATACTTCTATTCTCCACCAAAAAGGTAGCCAAGACATCAATTTAGAACTCTCATATGTCATCCAAAACCCAATTAATCGATAACTTGACTATTTTGTAGAAGGAAGAGAAAACAACTTTTAAAACTCAAATTAGAGTGAGATGAGAAGAAAGCTAAGATAGATGAGGAGTAAAATCTGAGAATTTTCTTAAGCTTTCAAAACTCATTTGACACTTTGAAATTAGGTTTTCAAAATATCCTAAAAACGACCAAGCTTGCGTTACTACGGTCGAGCGGCTCGATACCAACTTTTGTGAGCACCGAATTTATTAGGCTCATAATACTTAGTCATCAATTGACCCTAGTATTATCAACCAAATAAACCGGTCTCGAGATGTATACTTCCTGAATGCAGTATACATACCTCACAACAAAAGAATGTATCAATTCCATACAACACATAGTACATAAGCAACAAACCGAAGTTAATATTAATATGGAATAGCTATTACAAAAGAGGGCCCTTAGGCCAAATAGCAACAATTCTAAAAAGATAACAATGAAGCAAAAGTGCCATAAAGATGGCTATAACACAAAGCCAATCGGTGTGCCTTAACCCTAGGCATCGTGGGACCGCCAAGCTAGTCGTCGAAGAAGGCGCAACACATAGCACAAAAGTGAGGTTCTTGGATCTCACCTCTCCCTCTGCAACAAAAGCCACAAAATGCCACAACCACGGGCGAGATGAGTACATAAAGTACTCCATAAGACTTACGTGTAAGATAACAGGCCTATAACATATGCTACATGCAAGCTTTATGTAAGTGGAGGTTGTATGTCTCATTTAACATAAAGCAACATTTATTTGCAATAACATAATAGATGGAAGGCAATTTGGCAAAGCATTTTTAATTGTTGAAATAACAACGTGATAATACATAATAACAACAACATGAACAACCTAGAAGTGACTAACCCATTAGTCACCACAACAATAGCATGAACTCCCGTTCATACCAACCAAGTCAAGTTTTAATTAAATGTTGTAGTCTAACTCTTGCAAAACCTAACCAAGCGTGTCCATAACCTAGGGCGAGGCTATTGAATAGTTTTATCCTGCGGGGTGTACCACTTGTACCCACACGCCTGACCGCCTTTCCTTTAAGCACACTTAGAAGGTATGCCGCACGGCTAAGTCCTCTGAGACATTTCCAATGGACAATGCTAATTCTGAGTCGCACAACCCACGGGAGAAGGAGGCATCACACGACCTACAGGAAGCTAATGCTCCTCCCACATCACACACATTTTATCTTTAAACACACCAACCGGCGACCCCAATTAACAACGCCCAAAGTACTTAGTCAAGAGGGTCCCATATCCTCGCGTGGTTAGTACGCATAATTGCTTGGAGAGTGTGACACAAGATGTTAGGTCCTTGGCGACTTAGGCATACTTCCACATTCCAAAAACCGCACCATCCATCCAATATGCCCAAGTCTAAACAATCTTTTATTTTCAGATTTTTACTTTACAAATTAACAAAGCACAAGTGCTGAATATAAAGGAGTAGTAAGTAGATTTGTGTGATCAAGACCATCGATTAAATCGATGATCACCCATTCTACCGTTATCTAAGCATTGCTAAGCATTTGAAATCACAACTACTAAGTGATAGGAGTTCATCCACGAACTCCAACCACAGCAAATAACCTAGGCTCATGGTAGTAAAGACATGGCATTCCTACAGATTATGCAACTATAGGATCCACTAACCATAATTAAAACAAAGTAGCAATGCATACATAGAGTTTAAACAACATAATAGACTTGCAAATATAGGATGAATCATGGTCAAACTGCTTGCCTGGCTGTTGAGGTCACTTTGTTGCGGAGGATCGTTCTCGGGATTACCACAAATGTCGAACCCTAACGAAAGAGCGAAAAAGAACCGATAAGAACAAAGAATTCAAAAGGACTCAACAGCAAACTTCCACCAAATGACTTAAAATTTTTACAGCAGCAAGATAAAGATTTATCATGAATTTAGCAACAAGAATCAATCGATTTGGATTCTTGATGCAAAAGATATGATCAAAATAATTCAATTCGGCCAGAAAAATCCAAATTAAATTAAAAGGGCTACTGTTCATAAAATATTTTCTAGGGTCTTCTGGACATGAAATTTTTATGATAGATAGGTAATGACATTCTAAGACTAATGGAAGTGGTTTCAACTCTTTTGGAGTTACATTGCAACTTCTACAATTTTTAAAGACAAGAACTTGAACAAAATTATAATGCATAATTATTCTTTCTGAAAACAGTAACATGTTCAATATTAATTTTCCTAGTAATTTCATATTAAGAGGAACCCAACAAACTTGGATTCACTCCAAGACAAGTCTGAAAATTAGTTATGCATTTTGCAAGTTAAATGGATTTTTAGTATAGCAATTAAACCTACAAGTTAGCAAGATTAATTCTGGACATTTTGCAACTATAACATGCTCTAAACCATTTTTAGTTCTAAGTGTAGGTAATAACAGAATTAGCAAAAATGGATTTCATCGAAAAAGGAGTTAACATGATTTTATTATGCATTTTTGAACTTATCAGGAATTTCTAATACATTTAATAAAGCTGAAAAGGAACAAAATGATCTTTTACATTTTTCTGGAGCTATCTCAATCATGCATCTATTTTTAGATTAAACTTTAGTCCATAACAGAACTACCAAAAGTGGAATCAACGAAAATGAGTTATTATGAAATAGTTGTACCTTTTAAAGTTTTAACACAATTTCGGTTGTACAATAAATCATGGGAATTTTCTAAAACCCAGCGAAGGAATTAAGGCGTGGCTCAATCTGGACCGCTGATCCAGCAATGGACGGCCCACGCGATATTGCCAGAGCAGTGACACTGGGGACCATTGTCGATCCTGCTGAGTCATGTGGGGTTTTAACTGTGGCGAACAAGGGCCCACTAGCTTGATGTCGAGGCCGGGGTTTCCTCAATGCAGATGCGGGGTCCCACATGGCAGCGACACAGGACCGGGAGGTTTTCGGAGGATTTAAATGCCTTTGCGGGGGTTTTAAGGGCCTCGGGCCCACAAGCAAGTGAGATAGCGCTAAGCTTTAAGCGAGCTTTTAATTCTAACTCATCATTAGCATTAATTAAGACCTGATTAGCGCTATTAATCCGTATCTTTGTCGGACGGGCAAACGCGATACCGGCTTCGCGTCCAAACAAGATCTTGAGAGGTTCACCGGCTTGTCGCCAGCTGCCCGCCCCGCGGCCTTGATCCAATAATGCAGACGGGTCCGCAATAACGTCGCGGACCTCAAGCAAGTGTCTCGCCGGCGATGGCGAGTAAATCGCCGCGAGCCGAGAAAACCAAAAGTGACCGTTTAGTAAAGCGCGAAATAGCAACCGAGCTTCGCTTTGTTCGAGAAGCGGGTGCCTTGGCCTTAAGGGACTACATGCAAGGTACCTTGAGGCCGAGGCGAGGCTGGAGTGAAGGATGAGCTCGGTGAGGTTGAAGATGGCCGACAATGAGGAAGGCGACTCTTGGAGCTCGGTCTAAGCAAAGCCAAAAGCCATAGGGTGATCATACTAGCTTTATTCTTGCTCAAGGAAGCTTCATGAGCAAGAATAGAGGAAAAGAAGTACTCACCGGAGGTGGAGAAGAAGGTGAGTGCTCCTTTGCCGAAATGAGAGAAACTCCAATTTGGTCTTTCCTAAGAGATATAAACCGGTGGAGTTAGGGCTATTGCTCCAAGCAACAAGAGGAACAAGAAGGTGCTTAAAGGGTGAGAGGAGCCACTGGAAACAAACTTCTTTGGGGAGCTCCTTTGGCGGTAGAAAGCTTGAGGGGGTGATTTGAGCTACACAAGCACGATGAATGCTAGCTAAGCTCGATGGTGAGTAAAGAGTGCCAAGGAAGACCATGAAGGGTTTAAATAGGCAAGGAAGGCACGAGAGAAGCAAGCGGCATTGCCTACGGTGAACCACTTGTCCCAACCGGTCCATGGCTTAGCAAGGACGAGGGGAAAGGATGGGGCTGCTCTGGCGAGACCATGGAGCCGAAAGTCACCGGCGCATTAAATGCTAGCGAAGATAGGCTGTTGGGAGGTGATCGCACTGCTCTCCCCTCTGTCATGGCGTCTTGCGACTTGTGTGGGGAAGATGACCGGGAAAAGCGCGGGGCCACCGGTCGTGAGAGAAAACGGCTCGGGTGGAAGCGCGAAGAAGTGGCCGCCGCCCCAAGTGATGAGCCCACACACGCGTTGGATTAGAAAAGAGCGGTCGACCGAGATTGAAAGGTGGCGGTTGGATCGAAGATCAACGGTAGAAAAAGTGGGTCCGATTGGCCCATCGCTCGGAGACGGTAGCGATCCGAATCCGATGGTGACATGCGGCGGCCGTGCGATCAAGATCCAAAGGTGGCGCTTGATGGGCACCGATCAAATCGTGAATGGCCCAATCGTCATGGGCGCACGATTTGCATCCGACGGTGGATAGCGATTCTAGCAAGAAGAAAGCTCGGGCTGAGGCTTGTTGGTTGAATCAAATCAAGTGGCTCGAGCCGAGGTTGGTTCGAACCCAAGGAACGATGCAACATGATAAGGTTTGAAAAATGAAAGTGAGACTTTGGGAAATCATTTGGGATAGCATTTCAACTCCAAAAATCATGAAATTTTAACTGGAGCTTTCTGAACAAAGGATTAACCTTACATAAATTTCCCAGAGAGTTTTATGCACTGCATAATTCTCAAGAAATTTCAGAAGGTTTGCAAATAGGGTTTGACCAGACTTTGGTGGGTTTGACTTGCCTCCAAAACTATTCAAATAATCTCCAAAAATTATGAGATAATTCAGAGGTGTTACAAGTCATCCAAGGGTCTTAGGAAAAATATTTACAGAGGTTTGACACAAGATTTCCCAAAGAGGTTTTTGATAGGAGTGAATTGGAGAATTTGATTTACGGATCTGATTTTCCATAATCCTTTTAAAATTACAGATTTGGGCAAGTATTCCCATTTGAAGAAAAAGTTTTAATTTCTCCTCATTTTCATTACATTTGAGACACACACTTAAGTTTGGGATGTTACACACCGCCACCTCGGCACCGCCACGTCATGGCGCGCCCGTCTGTGCGCAGCCTCAGCGGAGCACCTCCCGAGCCAGCGCCACCACGACCCGTTTGCGCCGCCGCTCAACACCTTGTCGCCCGGCCACCGCCAGACCTTCCGCCGCCTCGGTGAGCACCCACACCCCACACGCCCTCTTGCTTTTGGCACCTCATGGGACCTCATGGGGCCATGGATTCATGGCCGCCGCCTGCCACGGCCGTCTTGAAGCCTTGACGCGATGGCCATGCTGCGTGGCTGCCACCTTGGCGCCAGGTCAGCGCCACCTCGCCTCCTCGCTCACGTGTCCGCCCATGTGGCACGCCCGCGTGGCCGGTCCATCCTTCTCGACCTCAAACAAGTGGACTTAGTCCACATGGTAGTGAGACAGACATGTGGGTCCCACATGTCGGAATTCGTTTTTATTCTTTTAATTTCCGAAAATCAGCTGCTGACGTCAGCCTTGCGCAATAATTCATTTTTTCCTTTATAAGAATAATTCAGGAAATCCTTTTAATTGCAGATTTAGTTTTAAAATTTGTAAAATTCATAACTTTTACATCTTAGCTCCAAATTAGATGGTTCAAGTTGCTAAAATCTTATAAAATTAAGATCTAGCTAAATAAAATATAATTATTTGATTTGGAGTAAGTTTAAACTGTTTGTTTGAATTTGAAATGATTTAAACTACAAATTTAGGATTTAAATTTGTAAAATTCATATCTTTTGATTCCTAACTCCAAATTAAGTGTTTAAAATTTCTAAATTCATATAAATTGAAGATCTAGCTAACTAAACCAAAATTATTTAAATTGTACTTCATTTGAATCTTGTTTGTATTTAGAAATTCATTTAAATTTTAGATTTAGGATTAAAACTTGTAAAATTCATATCTTTTAAATCCCAACTCCAATTTGAGTGTTTCAAATTTATAAAATTTTATAAAACTATTATCTAGCTAAATAAAATAGAATTATTTAGTTTTGAGTTAATTTGAATTGTCTTTTGATTTGTTATTTGAATTTTGTTTGAATTTGGATCATTTCACGTATAGATTTGACGACTTGAGAGTCGAGTTTTCAACGTAGTTGGAGACCATATCTGAGGATTGATTTTGATCTGTATGATCATCGTGGTTGTACACACAAGCAACCTAGAGAGAGTGTTTGTGGGTACTAGGTGACCTGTTAAGGAAAACAACATCACCAAGCGAGGCAAATTACATTCTTGACCATATTGCACCCATTATTTTAAATTATTTAAATTCTGTTTTAAATTATTATTGCATGCTTATTTATATTCAGTAATTTAAATGCCTGTTTTAAATTCATAGATATTCCTAATTCCTTTGTATGGCCAAAATTTGATAATTGAATCAAATACCTTGTCACCCTAGATAAAACCTAGTTGATGCAATAGTGTGAACTAGGATCATTTGAAAGATGTTGCTAAGACATGCTTAGACCAAAAATGTTGATTTGGGGAATTTCAGCCAAAAAATCAAATACTGTTTAAATTGTATCCATGGCATTGGTGTGTTATGGAAGTTTATTAATGATCGTGAAAAATGAAATAAAATGATGGTTTGTACTTGGTGAAATGGTTGTTTGGATGGTGTATGTCAATGCAGGCTCAATCTGGGTAGGGTTGAGGCCCATGGGTTTTAATGGAAAGTCGCCCAAGTCAATTGAGGACCGCCTCTGGCGTTCCTTTGCTATGCCTATAATGGGCTATGCCTCACCGTGCAACCACATGTCCTCGAGAATGGGGTGTAGGACACAGCTAATTAATTTGCGAGTTCCATCGCGGTTGATCCTGTATGTACGTGGGTGGTCTTTCATGGCCATCTTTCATGACTACTTTATTCCCATCTGGCGCAAGAGGGCTAGGAACTCATGATTTCTATCCAAAGGGGCGAAACCTTAGCGAGGAGATCTTGTGGTGGAATGATGCATTGTAAAGGCCTTGGCATGTGCTCTAGATCGCTTACCTAAGGTAGTGGCGGTGGCATAGATATATCTTTGGATAAACTAGAGAATTCGTGTCTTGTGGGTAAAGTGTACAACCTCTGCAGAGTGTAAAACTATTGAATAGCAGCGTCATGATCATGGACATGCTAGCAAAGCCACTCAAAGTTAGACTTGGATTTTGATTTCAAAAGACTTTGTCAAATGGTTTATCCAAATGGGAATTGGGCGGGAAGCCATGTGATAGGAGGTATCCTTCACCATTCACGTGTGAATGTTATCGACTATAAAATTGATTTAGAAAATGAATTTTAGTTATGTAATAACCGCTTTGGAACTTAGTACAAGTATTTAAAGAAAATGTCGCTTATGCAAATTCAACCATATTAAGCTTTCCTTTGAGATATCCATATATGCATGTCATTCTGTTATTTGACGGGTGCAACTTGCGAGCATGGTAGTTGTGCTCATTCTTGCTTAATGCAAATAATTTCAGAGGAGAAGGACTTTGCTACCAGTGTGGATCTCGACGACTAAGCCGCTTCCCTAGTTGATTGCCTGTGGCAGATTAACAGGACCCTACTACTTCTTCGTCTTCATTGTGTTTATTTTATTGTTGGCTGTAAGCCTCCTTTGTAATCAACTCCGTTGTTATTTATTAATAAAGTTGTGATATGATTTTGTTACCATATTTGTTTACTGTGTGAACTAGCTACTGATCATAGGACTAGTTCAGAAATACACAGAGGATTCGGGAGTGTTAATCCCGGGTCTTACATTAGATCTCCAAAAGGGAGGTCCTACAGTCAAGATCAAAAGGGCAAGGAGGTCCTGACGGTTAGATCTCCAAAAGGAAGGTCCTACGGTCAAGATCAAAAGGGCAAGGAGGTCCTGACGGTTAGATCTCCAAAAGGGAGGTCCTACGGTCAAGATCAAAAGGGCAAGGAGGTCCTAACGGTTAGATCTCCAAAAGGGAGGTCCTACGGTCAAGATCAAAAGGGCCAAAAGGGCCAAAAGGGCAAGGAGGTCCTGACGGTTAGATCTCCAAAAGGGAGGTCCTACGGTCAAGATCAAAAGGGCAAGGAGGTCCTGACGGTTAGATCTCCAAAAGGGAGGTCCTACGGTCAAGATCAAAAGGGCAAGGAGGTTCTGACGGTCAGGAAGGTTAAACCCCAGCGGTACGATCGCAAACAACAGCGGTAGGTCCGCAAGGGCACAAAGGAGATCTTCAAGGAGTCAAGGGAGGTCCTTTGGACTTTGAGGAGGTCCAACGGGCAAGAAAGGTCCCAACAAAAACTCAAAGGAGGTCTTACCAAAGGCGGTAGTTCCGGCACTACCACAACGGTACGACTGGAGGTCGGAGGTACCGAAACGGAGAAGGTAAAACCAAAGCTAAGTGCCACAACTCGAACGGACGGTACGACCGCTAGAGGGATGGCGGTAATACCGCAACCCGGACGGAACCACCCCCAAGGGAGGTCCAGAGGAAAGGAAACAAGGCCAAACTAGGCTTTGAGAAATCAAAGGGGTTTTGAAACACAAAACCGAGCTTGTCCCTTAGCAGGAGGTCCAAAACAAGGGAAGGTCTAAGCGAGAGGATAAGATTTAAACAGAGAAGAAGGTTTAAATCTCAAAGAGATTCAAGCCAACAAAGGAAGGTTCACAGAGAGGCTAAACCTGGATGCACACAGAGAAGCTTAGGAGGAAAATCAAACCAAGGAACACCAAGGAACGACAAGAAGCCCCAACCAACAGGAACACCAACAAGGGACTTAGTTCAGGTTTTGGTTAGGTCAAGTTAAACTCTCCAACTTCCAAAATACCAAGTTAAGCTTGAACAGGCAATCAAACCAAATGGTTCCTTTTGATTTTGAAAGCTGGCAAGGACTCTAGAGAAAACGGGACGTTACATTTACCAGGTAAGGGGAAGAAAGCACAATAGATGAGAGGGAAAAACACTTAGACAAGAAGGAACAAGGGAGAAAGATGGAACAACCTAGTCGGGGAAAAGTAGATTAGACCCAAAAGAACAAATGGCCAAGAGGCCAAAAGAGGCAAAAGGGTGCAATAAGACCTCCTACAGGGGTCTTATTGCGCGAACTATGGTACAGGTCTGAAGGGGGACCACTACACAGAAGGAGTCTAGCAACTAAGCTATAGGGTTGGGCTGACGAAACGATCTTCGGTCTTCAAGAAATCTAGCAAGATGTCCTTGGGGAGCAAGGACAACGTTGCCTCTTTTCTTCTATCCAACTCTTTCCTCAAGCGCCACTTGCCACAACCAAGGGCTGGTTGCTAGCCAACAACCAGGATTCGGCCTTCCTATTTTGGCTGGGTCCAAAACCCTATGATTAAAGAGGTCCACCAGATCACTTGTCTTTAAGTCATCCAATTAGAAAACCAGTCAATCAATCAATCTCCCAAAACATTGATAAGTCAACATGATTCTCAATTCCTTCTCGGTCATAAGCTTAAGGAATTCCACAAATTGTTCACTTAAACTGCATGCTCCTTCTCTGCCCACATCAATTGGATTCTCAAACCAATCATCACTTTTTAATCCAAAATCCTAAAATCATTTCCAAGATCACTTAAATCCAGATTTTGAAAAGAAAGTTCCCCCGAAAGTCTTCTTTTAAACCACCATCTTCAATTTGATCCACCCATTACTTGTCACCAACTATCCAGCAGTTTGTTTTTAATCGATTCTACCACTAAGGGTAAACTTTAAACATATAATCCATATTCTGATCAAGATATATAAATAAACCGGCTAAGATTCTTTCCAAATTCTGATTCTTGATTCACTCATATCCTACTAAATCCAGTAAAACTCACATACTCAGATCCAAGCTCCCAACCAAACTTTGCATTTTACTCTGGATTCAAGGGTAATCTAATACCTTTCAAAAATCAATTCAAGATTTCACAATCCTATATCCTCCAGGATCCATTAGAACTTCGCTCCCAGATCTTCTTTTAGGGCATAATCTGCATTAACCCACCAATCTGCTCTTAGTTAAACCATTCACAATGAGAGCATAACCATCAATATACTCTAGAATCCACTAGAGCTTTTCATAGCAACGAATCCTAAGATCTTTAATCTTCAAGATTGGATCCAAAAAGGTTTCTCCCAAGCTACCTGGCTTGGCATCCATTGAACTGGTTATCCTTGCAAGCATAGCTCTTGAGAACCTGGTGTGCTACAGGCTGCACCAACTGCACCAACTTCTCGGGGCTTCCAGCACACGAATACAAGGGCTCGATCCTATAGAAATTGTTGAGATAAGGAGGTCAAATTGAGTTCAAAAATAGAGTTCCACAAGGGGTAAGATTCAAGAATCTGAGAAGGAGATAAGAGAGAAATAGATTAAGAGGGGAAAAGATTGAGACAAGATGAGATTAGAGCAGAACAAGACAAGAGAAGAACCACTAATCAGGTTTTCAAGTTGGTTTGATTTAGAAGATAGTTTTTGAAACTAACTAAAACGACCATGTTAACTAAGGTTACGTCCTGCAGTCGATATGGAGCTCTAATACCACCTTTGTAAGGACCTTCTCGGAATCAACATGGAACCGACCAAAAAAAATTTTTGGAGCTGCGGTACTACCGCACAGAGGAGCGGTAGTACCGTTTAGTTCATTCCAAGAGGAGGTCTCGCCAGACCTCCCAGAGATCTTCAAGACCTCTGGAGGTCTTGGCTTGCTGCACCGAGCCGTCCCCAGAACCCCAACTAGCTCAAGACGAGACAAACAATGGTGTGATCAAATCCATACAACAACTGAGAAGAAGCAAAGGAGAACTTAACATATATTAATTAAAGACCTTCCGGTCAAGCTTCTTACAGGGGTTGCCACGGGGCTTACAAAAGGAGCACTTTGCGCAGACACAAAAATCAAAGAAAGGTGTCCAACCGTCGGCCCACAAAGCTATCGAGTGGAGGACGTCCCCAGCACGCATAGCCCTCAAAGACCTCTTCTTCTTGGAGCTTTGAGCTCCCTGGAACTCCCTGATCTGCTAATTAAAACAGAGGGCACAAGCCATGAGTACTTTTGAATGTACTCAGCAAGCCATGGGGAAATGAATGCAATAAATATTCATGAAGGGCTTGCAAAAAGAGAGCTGTATGGTTAGTTGCAGAAAGAAATTTTTGGCAGTAAATAACATGTATAGATTGCAAAGCTCAAGTTGAAAACAATAATACATAAATACATTTGTTGAAAGGAGGGAGTGAGCACCAGCTCACCTCCAAAGCCACTTGGGGGAGGTCTGGTCGCACCCACGGCCAGGACCTCTCCCAAGACCTCTCTGGAGCACCCACTCCAGAGCTCCACGCCCAGCCCCTAGACCTCATCTCGAGCCAACAATGACCCCTCTAAAGTCGGCCAAGGTCTCTTCGAGGCAAAGCCACAGCCTCTCGCAGAGGCGCTCAGGGACACATTTATAAAAGTCTACCCTTTTGCTCCACTTCTCCGGGAGATGTCCATAACCAAGGACTTGGCTATTCGAATAGATTTTACGCTCTACAGAGGTGTACAAATTTACCCACAATCCATGATCTCTATAGCGGGACGGGTTCCGGAAAGACCCTTGCTCACTTCCGAAGGTGAGCAGTCTAGAGAGCGTGGCAAGGCCTTTATAAAGCTTTGATCTGGCTCGGGGTTGCCTGCTAAGGTTTCGCTTCCAGTTGGGTTGCAAATGCCACTGGATTCGTGCCCCCTCTTGCGCCGTGCAATACAGCTCGCTCAACCAAAACAGCACCAAGTCATCTCATTGCTAATTATTCGGCCCAGGCCATCCCCATAAAATGACCTTATGGTTGCACGGATTACCCAGATCCACAGACACAAAGTTAAGTCCTTAATCCACTTAGGCAAGGCAACCTCATCCCATTGTGCTCATGGCACCCCCTTTACTGCACGATCACTTGCCCGAGTGTGAAAACATCTTGGGTTCAGCCCGACCTTTGGACCACCCTACCACGCATCGCAAAATTTAAAAAGGTGGCCTCGCACCACTAAAGACACAACGGGGGCATTACGCCACAGTTGCACAATGGTGGCACCAACCACGGTTCCATAGTTCAATTAGTCAAGATTATTAACAACATTAATTCAAGATGAGACCATCACAAATCTACAGCATGACTAAGCATAAACATACGGCCCCATGTTGGCAATAACAAATGACGCCAACTAAAAATACCCAACCTAAGGTGTACAAGGTGATCATGAAAACATGTCCAGTACAATCTTCAAAGGAGACATAATGTCAAAAAGGATGTAGCTACTGTCCCAAACCAGTTCTATAAAAATAGCCATGCAAGTTTAACAAATCAAACTAATTTTGTAAAATGGGATCAAGATGATCAAGGGATTCCACGACTTGCCTCTGTGGTTGAGAAAGCTTTGGTAGTGGTAGCCTGATCCACGAGCTCCTCAGCAATAGCCGAAATCTACACGTGCGCAAAGAAAACCAAATAAGCAAATAGACTCCAAGAAATCTAAAGAACTACTTAAGGCCAAAAGAGAGGAGGCCCACTGAGGAGGGGAGGTCCGAGAGGGAGGTCCAACGAATGGGAGGTCCATACCCAAGGAGGTCCGAACCAGAGGAGCTTGGAGAGCTCACTAGAACCGAAAGAGTTAGGAGTAGAAGTTGAAATGAAGAACAAGGAGAGAATGGTCACCCTGGGTGCTCTATTTAAAGGATAAAGAGAGTAGAAGCACCACCAAAAGGAAAAGACTAGGTTCAAGGTATTGGTACAAAAGGTACACTGCTAGCAAGTACAACAAAGGACTAAAACAGTCAAAAGAGGTGACAAAAGTAGAAATGAGTACAAAGGAAAGGACGGAATTTTAATGTGACTTCAACCCACATCAAATGCGCTTAAGAACCTATAACGTCCTGTTTTTCCTAAGAGTTCTTGCCGTGTTCAAAGCTAAAAGGAACCATTCGGTTTATTTGCCTGCTCAAGCTTAACTTGGGATTTTGGAAATTTGGGAGTTTAACCTGACCTAGCCAAACCTCAACTAAGTCTTTTGGTTCATGTTCCTGGTCCTTTTGAGGTTCTCCGGTGCTCTCTGGTTTCAGCTCTTTTTCTTTTGCGTGCTCTGAGTGCCTTTTGTTTTAGCCCTCTCTCTGGACCTCCTGTGTGCTCATAGGACCTCATTGGAGATTCGTTGGACCTCCTCTGAGCTTGGATCTTTCATCTCTTTTAATCTAGACTCCCTTTGTTGGTTTGAATCTCTTTAAGGTTTAGTGGAGCCACCACCCTGAAGGTGAAGCTACATGGGGAAACGAAGAAGACCTCAAGACTAATTGTCCCTACCTCTTTGTTGGCCAAGCTTGAATCTCGGGTCGAGATTCCCCTAAGGGGGGTAGGTTTGTAACACCCTGATTTTTGGAGCCTTTTTGAACTTTCAAAATAAAAAGAACCATTTTGTTTTGATGAGAATTCAAAGCTTAACTTGAGAATTTCATAATAGATTTTAATGGATTAATTCGAACTTCAACAAAAAATCGCATGAGGTTATTTGGGTTTGTGGAGTTTTGGTAGTCTCCTCTTTTCTGCGCAGGCTTTATTCTCCTCGGGTCAGGACCTCCGCCTTGTCTATTTGGACCTCCCTGTGTCCTCCATGACCTCCCTATGTCCTCTAGGATCTCCTCCTTGTCTATTTGGACCTCCCTGTGTCCTTCAGGACCTCCCCATGTCCTCTAGGACCTCCTCCTTGTTTATTTGGACCTCCCTCGCGTCCGTTTGAGCCTTCCGCTTGATCCAGACCTCTATCGCTTGTGTATCGTTCGATTTGCGTTGGACGGTTTGATCTTGGTGAGACATTCGGATGGTCTGAACGTCCCACTCCTTTAGAACCATCCGATCCGTATTGGACGGCCCCGATATGTTGGGGCGTTCGCTCGGTCCAAACGGCCCAATTGCCTTGACCCGTTCGATGGAAATCCTATGGCTCCCGCTTCTCCCGCTTCTTGTCTCGCTATCGCTCACCTCAGGACCTCCCTTGTTTAGATCTTGACCGTTAAGACCTCCCCTCTGGAGATCTTAGCCATCAGGACCTCTCTTGTTTAGATCTTGACCATTAAGACCTCCCCTTTGGAGATCTTAGCCGTCAGGACCCCCCTTGTTTAGATCTTGACCGTTAAGACCTCCCTTCTGGAGATCTTAGCCGTCAGGACCCCCCTTGTTTAGATCTTGACCGTTAAGACCTCCCCTCTGGAGATCTTAGCCGTCAGGACCTCCCTTGTTTAGATCTTGACCGTTAAGACCTCCCCTCTGGAGATCTTAGCCGTCAGGACCTCCCTTGTTTAGATCTTGACCGTTAAGACCTCCCCTCAGGAGATCTTAGCCGTCAGGACCTCCCTTGTTTAGATCTTGACTGTTAAGACCTCCCCTCTGAAGATCTTAGCCGTCAGGACCTCCCTTGTTTAGAGCTTGGCCGTTAGGACCTCCCCTTTGGAGATCCTAACCGTCCAGACCTCCCCCTTATTAGATCTGATTGTTAGGACCTCTCCTTTGGCGATCCTAACCGTCCAGACCTCCCCCTTGCTAGATCTGACCGTTAGGACCTCCCCTTGGGAGATCCTAACCGCCCGCATTCTCCCCTTATTTAGATCTCGTAGTTAGGACCTCCCCTTTGGAGATCCTAACCGTCGAACTCCCCCTTTGTTAGATCTGACCGTTAGGACCTCCCCTTCTGGAGATCCTAACCGCCCAGACCTCCCCTTGATTTAATCCGACCGTCAGGACCTCCCCATTGTGGTGTCCGTTGGACCTCCTGTCCGTGGGACCTTCCCTTGAGCTTTGAATGGTCCCACTTGGCAGTCACACCCATTTTTTCTTTATCCTTTGACTATGTCCTTTGCACAAGGGAGTCTCCCCACATTTAGTGCCTGTTGTATCATATTAAATGCTACCACTTTTTGCAGCACCCGTGCCATACTTTTGTCACATCCTTTGCCTGCTTTCATTGTCCTTTTCACCAACTCATGAACACCTATACCCTAGGAGATCTCAATGGCTCCAGCTATATAAGCTTGGGCAGCCATTCATCCTCATCTTTTTCCCCATATCCATTCTCCAAAGTAACCGAGCAGCTCGTGGACCTCCTCCCTTGAGCTTCGGACCTCCTCCAAACCTCTTGGACCTCCTCCCTTGAGCTTTGGACCTCCTCCAGCAAGCTCCTTGGACCTCCTCCAACCGACCTAGCCTCTTTGTTGGTTTTATTTTGGAGTTTCATTAAGTTTCTTTGGGTTTTATTTGAGCTTTGTATTGAGTTGCTGTGGTTTCCTCGTGTAGATTGTGATGGCACTGAAGAGCAAGAGCTCCCCGAAGAAGAAGAAGACATCCAGGCCTTTGAGCAAGGCAAGTTACACTCTTTATCATATTGCACCCATTATTTCAACCTATGTATATTCCATTTCAAATGTTAATGCATGCTTACTTTACTAAGTTATTTCAATGCCCATCTTTAAATTCATAGTTATGCCTAATTTCCTTGGTATGACCACTGCTGATCTTGAGCTGAACATGTTGTCACCCTAGGCAAAACCTGGTTTACGCAATAGAGTGGACCAGGACCTTTGAAAAACTAGAACTTAGCCATGCTTAGAGAAAAGAATCTGGGTTTCGGAGGTTTTGGCCAAAAATATCACTTGTCTAAATGATCTGGACCATGGCATTGGTGTGTCATGGGGTTTCTGCAAATGGCCATGGCATTGGTGTGCCATGGAGGTTTGAAAAACAAAGAAATGGGAAATGGATTTGGCCTTGGGCGGCATTGGTTGTTTGGTTGGTGCAAGTCCATGCACGGGGATCGTGTGATCCGATGCCCCAGGGTTGTGGTGGCCGCCCGGGTCAGTTAAGGACCGGTCTGCGAGTGTATTTTGCTATGCCTCTCCGTGCAACCACATGTCCTGTATGGGCGGGACCTGGCCAACTAATTTGCAAAGTTATCACCGCGGTTGGTCCGGCGGAATAGTGGGTGGTCTTTCATGGCCTGTCTTTTATGACTTTGTTGTACCCACCTAGCTCAAGAGGGGGCCCTAGGAAGGGGCGAAACCTTAGAGTGGATGGACTGCGGTGGAATGATGCATTGTAAAAGCCTTGTCACGTGCTCTAGACCTCTTACCATCGGCAGTGAGAGGTGGCAACGACGGTTGTCAAACAAACTAGAGAAGTCGTGTCATATGGGTAAAGTGTACAACCTCTGCAGAGTGTAAAACTATTCGAATAGCCGTGTCCGCGGTTATGGACATGCTAGCAAAGCTGCTCAAAGATAGACCTCTGGTTTGTTTTCAAAATGGATGGTTAAAAAAAACTGGTTTCATTTGGATTTCTATTCAAATGGGTTGGGTAGGGAGCCTTGAGACAGGAGGGTATCCTTCACCATCATATGGATGAAAGTTATCCAACTGTAAAATGAGAATTTGCAAATGAATTTTAATTATGGTTACGCTTTAGAACTTAATACTTGTATTTGAAACAAACTTGGCTTTATGCAAACCAACCATATTATGCTTTCCTTGAGATATCCATTGTGCATGTCATTCTGTTAATTGACGGGTGTAACTTGCGAGCACGGTTGTTGTGCTCATTCTTGCTTGATTAATGAATTGAGCAGGAAAAGACTTCTTTGATGATGATGAGGACCAGATCAACTAGGCCACGCCCTCCAGCCAATTACCTATGGTGTATTGGATGGACTTGCCTTTTGTTCCGCTGTGTATTTTGCTATTGTCGGTTTGTAACCAAACTTTGTAATCAACTCTTTTGCTGTTAATAAAGTTTTGTGTAGATGTATGTTATCACTTGTAATTGCTGTGAGAACTAGCCATTGATCCTTGGGACTGGTTCGGATCACAGGAGGGTTAGGACTTGTCCAAGTCCCATGACCTCCTCGGGTTGGTCTCTAGACCTCCCTCAGGTTTGGTCATGGCTCTTGGGGAGGTCCTGAGCCTCAAGACCTCCTCGGGTCAGTTCCCTGAACCTCTAGGAGGTCCGGGTGGACCTCCTGGGAGGTCTGGGAGGCCTGCTCGAAAGGTCCTTAGGACCTCCTGGGAGGTCCTGGTGGACTCCCAGGGAGGTCTTAGAGGACCTCTCGGGTGAGGCCCCTGGCCGGGTCGTCACAAGTGGTATCAGAGCATCCTGACTGTAGGACATAGCCTAGTAGAATGGTCGTTAGTGAAGATTTGAAAACTTATTTTACAACAAGAAAAGAATAACCGGTTCTCTCCTTACCTGAGTCATCTCTCTATCCTTACCCCTTCCTTGTATCTTTTCTCATCTCTCTCTCTCTCTCTCTCTCTTACCTTTTGCTTTCTTCATTGTTTTATAAAGTAATTGGATCCTCTTTCCCTTGTCATATCATTAGGGGGTCCTGTGGTAGTTAACCTTTGTATTTTGAGCCTTCCCCTTTATTAGGACATCCCAGCTCGTGGTCAATGGTGGTAGCTTTTGCAAAGACCTCCCTTGGATCTCTTGCAATGACCTCCCCTTGTAGCCACGACCTCCTTGCTTGCAGCCCTGAGGGCGGTGAACCTCGAGTAGAACGTGTTTGAACTTGTGAGTTGCTGATTTTGCTGGTTTGGTTGTTTTAACCTCTTCCCCCTTAGCTCTCTCATCTCTTTCCTACCTTTCGACCTCTGGCAGATGGTGACAACTAGAGGCAGTGGCAGTACTTGTAAGGACCCCAAAGTATTGAGAATTATGTCGAGTTAAAATTTTACTGAAAGCATAATCATTAATCAAGCACTATTCGGTCCTTGATTAGAAACCATACTAACAGCCTAATTTTATCAAGTCATAATCCCAACATTCAGGTTCCCGAATATATGTCTAGCAATAGTTCCCAGGATCAGTGACTATTGTGCATATATTCTTAAACAACATTGCATCATACACATACAAGGCATACATTTACATAATTAAACAGGAGGTTACAATTTGATTTGATATTACAATATTAAGTGACTTTGGTCACCACAAAGTTTAACAGCGGAAGCAAAATTAAACCACAAAAACCACCAATGGCCTCATCACCCTCAG
This sequence comes from Phyllostachys edulis, assembly GCA_036346405.1. Lineage (NCBI taxonomy): Eukaryota > Viridiplantae > Streptophyta > Magnoliopsida > Poales > Poaceae > Phyllostachys > Phyllostachys edulis. The sequence continues at coordinate 53,150,089 of CM070547.1, read as the reverse complement.
CCTATTGCGTGGAGGAGAGAAATAGCTTCGCTCGTTAGCGTCACCCTGATCGGCGCTAACGGGCATCTTAAACAAATAATTATCTGCACCTGCAACAAGAGATTATAGCTTTTGAGTAATTGAAGGTACTCAAAGAAGACTTACACAAACTAAATAAAAGAAAGTGTTTAATAGAACCTATACAAAGGATTAGAATTGATTTATGCATAAGGTTAACAATAGGAAGGCTATAAGGGTTAAATTTTGCATAAAGCAATACATCTTAACCTACAATTGCTAAGTTTTGACAAAGCAGTTTAATAAATCAATTTGGACTAAAACAGTAAATAAATGAGACATAGTCATAAACAGTACCATCAACAGAGTGACTGACATCACTTACCAAAAACATTGCATGACTAATCATTAAACCGAATCCATATCCAACCCAAAATTTGATTTCCAAAATCTATACAAAGCGCTAATCAAATTCAAGCGTTATTCAGAATCGGAAACGGCTATTCAATAGTTTTAAACCTGCAGGTGTACATCTTTACCCACACGACTCGGCTTAGCCCGTAGCCCACAGGATAGTAGCACACCGCCTTTGGTATGCCCGTAAACTAAGATTTGGTATTTTTCAACAAGTTGACACTATTGAGTTGGACAACCCATGTGAGACTAATCCCGCTTAAACAACGACTGATAGCATTTGCTCAACCGGGGCCCACATGTTGTGTCGGGAATGCCGACCCAATCAATTAAATGCAAACTCGTGTTAGCCGCACATATTAGACCGCAGTCGGGGCCTCAAGGTGCGTACATGCGATGGAACATATATACGCCCTCACCCTTCTAAGAACATCTGATATCGATATAAACTTCACATGGCATACGACACAGCCCGATGACTTAAGCATCTATGCCATATGAAATCGATACACATGTCCTTACTCTCCTGTTTCCAACTCAATAGCATTAACCCTTTACTTAACCAAACAGTGCCCATACACTGCGTGTGGAAATGCGTTGGGGCTTGAATCATCCGGTAGATGTTGGGTCCTTAATCAATCCAGACAAGACAACCACATTTCCCAATCTCGTGCACTAAGGCACCATCACTAGCATCCACTTGTCCGGATTTAAATCAATGTATTAAACAAGATTTAAATTCATTTCTGACTTAAATAAACTGAACAAAGAATCAAAATAAATTAAATTCATTTGTTGTTCCCATTTTGACAAGATAAGCTTGCCAAACACTACCGTTCTAAGGACTGCATGACTAAGCATATGTCTAACCTAAATATTTTAATACAACAACTCCTTAAGCTGAGTGTATGATCAGATTTAGGGTAAGTCACAAAGATTGGGTTGTAACTACCTAGAGACAGATCACAAATAATTTTTAGAAAATTGCATGCACAAGATCACCAGATTTTGTAAATCTGAGTTCAAAAATTGGGATCAACATGGTGCAGAGAGGATGCTTGCCTTGGTAGTAATAAACCTCTTGTTCAGGTTCTTGTTGCTCAACCAAAAGATTCGACAACTTCAGAAGAACCAGAATCTAGAATCATAAAAACCCAATAAACACAAGAAATTGACAGAGGACAAAATGCAGAAAAGAGTACATGATCAATAGCTCAATGCATATTTAACAACATGCTTAAGTTATATCTATTTTACATAAGGACAATAGCATATAAACCTACGCTAATACAATTTGTCACAAGTTAGAGTTTAAGCTAAAACCAGAATTTCAGATTTGGAACAATACTGAAAACAGGACAATAGGACAAATTGGTTGCTTACTACATTGTGAGTGAAAATATGATTTTTGTGTTTAAGTTACAACTAAAGTAGTGAAGTTAACAACATAACATATCACTTGCAACTTTACTAAAAGAAATGGAAGGCTAATATCTTGCTGCATATGCTGTTAGCATGACCGGCAAGAAATAACAAGACCGAACAGAGATTCGGTTAGCTAAAATTTCAGATTTTAGCAAAGCTGAAAAACTGGACAGATTTTCAATGAGTATGGTTGCTGATTTCTACAAACCACAAGTTAATGAAGTTAAAAGTCTAACTTATTACTTATAAACTTTACTAGAAGAATTCAAGGACCAACATCTTGTTGTATGCTGCTGGCATGACCAGCCATAGCAGCAAGCAAAGAACTGAGTTTCAGGTTTAGCTACAGCTTCAGGTTTTGCAAAAACTGAAATTTGGACAGATTGACAAAGGAATGTTTTGCTGCATCATTATACTATGACAAAAGAGTATTTTTTGATTAAATTACAGCTAAGTGAGTAGAATTCAAAGCCTAGTTTACCACTTAACATTATCTAACACTAATGATCCAATTTCGGTTTAAGATGAAACTGCAGTTTTCAGATTTTTGAAAACTGAAAAACAGGACAGATTACAAAAACTGATTTAAACCTCCACAACTGAAGTGTTATGCCTAACTTTAGAGTATTCTCAACTAGGTTAGGAGGTGAACTCATCATGTACTAGCACTAAGGGATAAAAATTAATGAAGTTGCTGTGTACACTGTTAGCTTAACTGAAAATGGACAGGGCACAATCGGTTGCTATTGACAGAATGCAGAATTTTGAATTTTGCTGCTTTGTTATAGCATAACAAGTAATATTATTGGTTAAAGTGGGAGCTAAACAAGTAAAACTAAAGTCCATTAATCAGTTATTAGCACTAATGAACAGGGATTAACAAAAGAAGCTTCTGCTGCTCCCTGTCGGTTTGGCTGACATTAACCCAAAGGTGCAGTCGACATCTGAAATGCCAAATGTGAAACACATAAAAGCAAGACCTTAGCTTAAGCTACCACTGCCTCTTTGGTATACCTAAAAACCAGGTTAGAGCCCAGCTAACCAATTCGTCAAAGATTAACAGAAAGAGAGAGTTACAGATTCTAAAAACAGAACTTAAGACAGAGATTGCAGATTTTGGTTGTTTAGGGAATACACTAAGCAAATGATTCTAAATTGGAGCTAAAGCTGGTCTTTAGAGTAGATATTACCCTAGACCAACCCTTGCTAGCATTAACCAACAAAGATCAGCCGAAAGAATGAAGCTACAGTTTTTGTCGGTGTAACTGACAATATACAACAGAAAAACTGAATTCTGTCCAAACTTGAATTGGAGACATAATGAATCATAAGAATATCTGCTAAGGCTACTAGGGTTTAGAAGATAGCTCCCAACACTGAGAAGTTGCATTAGAATGGATTAAAAACTCTAAAAGATATGAAAGATCGAAAAGTTATAAAAAGAACTTTTCAGTCATAATTTAATTTGAGCATCTTGTGCACAAATGGGTGATTCCAGTGAGTTGCTGAGGTCCTTAGGAAGCTTAAGCTGGCCAGAAAAGAGGACATAGCTTACCAGCCAAGTTGTAGAAGAAAGATTGCAGTTTTTCGGCCGAAACAGGAGAAACTCAAAAATCACTTAACCTGTTTGACCAAGAATGAAGATGATGGAAGACCTTAGCTATTGGAATCACAAGACCGAACATGCCATGAGATGTTTTGCGAGAACTCACCAGAGCAAGAAATCACTAGATGATGCTCCAGCCAACTCGGCAAGAGAGAGCAAGCTCACGGGCTGAACCTACAATTGTTGCCAAAATCCACCGTACTAAGTGAATTAAACACAGATAAAGCTGAACAAGGAGTGGGAGCAAGAAAACTTCACTGGAAGGAAAAGAGGAGGACAAGAACTCCACGGTCACAATGTTAGGGAGCCAAAAACTAGGGTTTCTAAATAAGTTGATCCCACAGAGCAATGGAGAGGATTCTGGAGAATGATGCGGTGGCAGTTGGGGCCAGGTGGCAAGGAATCATATGCTCAAGGTGCAGCGCCCCTCTCCTCCGGTGCTCAGGTCGGCGACGGCACTCACAGGCAAGGGAGGAAGAGAATGTGCTGCTGCCCTGAGCTTCCTTTGGTTAGCTACAGCACGCACACAACAGCAGCTCAAAGAATGGCAGCCGCTAGATTGGGATCCAATGGTTGGCAAGAAAATGCACGGCAAAGATTTCAAACGCTTTGAGCTCGGCACCGATGGATTTGATCCAAACGGCTGAAATTTGAAGAGAGGTTCGGACGATCCGAACGCCCTCGCCTCTCTCGATGGTTTGATCCAGATCCAACGGCTCGGATTCAATGTGACGTTTGGACGGTCCGAACGTTCACGCTGATTAGGGCGATTCGCCGAGGATCCGACGGTTCACGATTTTAACTAGAAATTTGGAGATTTAGATTGTAACCACATATCCGAGTTTCAAAATAAACAGTGATGCTACGAAAAGCATCTTATTACTGTTTATTAAAATTGGGGCTGTTACAGTACTAGTGGGCAAGGCCGAGCCTTTGGGGGTGATCCAGAGACCCCAGTGCCGCAACCACCTCCTCTTCCAGCTCAAGGACTAGATTGGAACCAAGTGATGGCAAATCAAGCATAGTTGATCAACCTGTTAGCCCAGTCCATCACCAACACTCAGAACCTTCAAGCAGCAGCAGCAGCAGCAGCCCAACCTCCTGTTTATGTACCACCCCCTCCAAGGACAAATATCTCTGAGTTCATGAGAATGAGGCCACCCACATTCTCTAGTACTACTGAGCCTATGGAAGCCGATGACTGGCTCAGGGCAGTGGAAAGAAAGCTGGACATGATCCAGTTTACTGATCGTGAGAGGGTTTTGTTTGCCTCTCACCAACTCCATGGATGTAAGACCCTCAAATATTAGAATGTGCCGAATTAAAATTATACTGGTAGCATAATTCTTAATTAAGGAACAGTGTAATTCCCTTATTAAAAATCATACTAGAAGTATAATCATAATAAGTAACAATTCCAACATTCAGTTCCGGATATATGTCATGCAATAGTTCCTGTGATTAGTGACTATTAGCATATATCCTTAAACAACATTGCATCATACACATACAAGTCATTCATTTACATAATTATACATTCTTGGTTACATCATATTTCGGTTGCTACTGAGAATGTGTTTGTTACGAGAACAGATGACCTTGGGTCATCACAAAAGAGAAACAACGGAAGCAAAATAAACATAAAACCACCAATGGCCCCATCCCGCAGGCTATTGCGTGGAGACTAGAACTAGCATCACTCGTTAGCGTCACCCAGATCGGCGCTAACGGGCATCTCATAAAGATAGCCATCTTCACCTGCACAAGAGGTCATAAACCCTGAGTACGAAAGGTACTCAGCAAGACTTACACAAACTGATAAAAGAAGGTGTTTGATAGAACCTATACAAAGGAATAGACATTTTACATGCATAAGGTTAACAAAAGAAAGCTTTAATGGTTCAATTTTTGCATAAAGCAATACATCTTAACCTACAGTGGCTAGATTTTTACAAAGCAATTTTAATAAATCAATTTGGACTAACAGTAGCACTTGAAGGTATGAATATAAACAATAATAATAATAAATTACAGATCACTATAAAGCTCAGTACATGACAACATCATGCCAAATTATTCCCCATTCCAAACTTAGAGCAAAATCTATACAGGTGACATCAATTCAAGTATCGTCCATGACCGTGGACACGGCTATTCGAATAGTTTTAAACCTTGCAAGGGTGTACATCTTTACCCACACGACTTAGTTAGCCCGTAAGCCTCCGTAATAATAGCACACTGCTTTTGGTATGCGGTAGGGAGACTAAGATTTGGTATGTTTCAACAAGTTGATACTATTGAGTTGGATGACCCATGTGGAACTAATCCGCCTAAACAATGACCGATAGCATCACCAACCGGCCCACATGTTGTGCAGGGAATGCCGACCCAGTCAATTAAATGCAAACTCGTGTTAGCCACACATATTAGACCGCAGTCGGGGCCCTGAAGGTACGTACATGCGATGGTACACATCTACGCCCTCACCCTTCTAAGAACATCTGATATCAATATAAGCTCCACATGGCATACGACACGGCCCGAAGACTTAAGCATCTATGCCATATGAAATCAATACACATGTCCTCACTCTCCTGTTTCCAACTCAATAATATTAACCCTTTACTTAACCAAACAGTGCCCATACACCGCGTGTGGAAGTACGTTGGGGCTTGAATTGGGTAGTCAGAGTTCAGTCCTTAATCAATCCAGACAAGACATCCACATTTCCCAATTCTCGTGCACAAAGGCACCATCACTAGCATCCACTTGTCCAGATTTGAATCAATTTATAAACAAGATTAAGGATCATTCCAGATTCAAATAAACTGAACAAGAAATCAAAATAAATAAACTTTATTTGTTGTTCCCAAGTTTGACAAGTTAAGCTTGCCAAACCCTACCGTTCTATGGACTGTAGGGCTAAGCCAAGTTTAAAACTAAATATTATCATATCACGTACTACCTTAGGTTGAGTGTATGATCAGATTCAGGGTAAACCATCAAGTTCAGGTTGTAACTAACTAGGAACAGATCATAAATAATTTTTAGAACATTGCATGCAATCAAGATATCCTTGTATTTTATAAATCTACAGTTCAAAAGAGTAGGATCAATATGGTGCAAAGAGGATGCTTGCCTTGGTAGTAATATATAACCTCTTGCTCGGGTTCTTGTGGCACAACAAAAGACTCAACAATCTCGAAGAACCGATATCTAAAAGAAAATAAGATCCAATGAACCCGTGAAATGTAAAGCAGAGAACAATATGCATAGAAAGAATGTATGGTCAAAGGATTATTGCATCATTAGCAACATGCTTAAGGTAAAATAATTTAATTAAGAATAGTAATCGACAACTACTCTTGCTAATTCTATCTATTATAGTTTAAAGTTTAGATTGAGCTACAGCATCAGGTTTTAGAAACTAGAACAGGACAACATATAATTAAATTATTTATCTAGCTAAACTCCGAATAAATGAAATACTGTGCTGTAACTAAGTGTACTAAAGCTAGTGTTGACCTAACTGATCATTTAATATCTATTAATAGCAATTTAAGAGAGTGGGCTCTTCTTTGTAGTGTTGTCGGTTTGCTTTACAACAAAAGCAAGAAGAACCCTTTTACCATTTTTAATTTGGCTTGGAAAGCCACACAAGACCAGAGTTTTAAAAGTGGAGTTAGAGCTACCTAGGAGGTAATTAATATCATCACCCATTAGGGCTAGACCTAACCGCACGGTTTAAAGAAAGGGATAGAAAGAGGGAGCTTTTGTCGGTTTGACTAACAACCAAAAACAGCAAGACTTTATTTACCAGTTTTGGTTGGCATGGAGAACTACACCAGACAAGGACTTTTAGTGGAGTTACAACTATCTAAGAAGTATTTAATACCACAACCCATGATTACTAATCCTTAATTGCCCGGTGTAAAGAAAGAAAAGACAGATTAACTAATTGTCGGTTTTAACCGACACTAACTTAACAGGGAGGGGACTGCAACAAGAAATGAACCGGTGACCATAAGACCTTGAAGAAATATCACGGGTGCTGCTAGGGTTTCTCTAGGACTTAGATAAGATAATACACTGGTAAAAGAAATCCTAAGTTTTGAAAACGATATGAAAGACCGAAAAGTTATAAAAACAACTTTTCAGTTTAAGGAAGTTTGAAACACCACATGAGCAAGTGGGTGATGCATGAGAGTTAGTGATGTCCTTAGCGAGCTTAAAATGACAGGGGGCAAGATCAAAACTTACCAGCTAGGGTTAGAGAAGACAAAGTCAAGCTCTTGGTCAAACAAGAAAGATCCAAGTTCTTTTCTTTGGGCTGACCAAAATGAAAGTGATGGAGCTTAAACTTTAAGACCACCATATACATTCTGGACATGCAAGAATGGAATCTACTCACCAGTATGAGGTTTCCTCAAGATGGTGCCTCACTGGCCTAAGTCGACCGAGATGAAACCCTAAGTCCAACCCTACAAAAGATGCCCACAACCACATTAGAATGAGATTTAGGCATGCTTCTAGTTGAACAAGGGTAAAAGTAAAGAAGCTTCACTGAGAAGAAGGCAAACTGGTGAAGCTCCTCTCAGTCAACAATGGCAAAGGTAGACAGTAGGGTTTATATAGTAGTAGAGCTCCCTAGAGCACACGAGAACTATCCAGAGCTAATGAGGTGGCACCAAGGATAAGTATCAAGGGAAAATATCCTCATTTTCACTGTGCTTGACCACCGCTCCGGCGAGAATAGCATCGACGGTGTACAGCAAGAGAGGGAGCAAAGAATTGCCACTGACGTGCGGGTCCCAGGGCTGTTACAGCCATGCACAGCACGTAGCAAGCCTCGAGGTACAGCCACCGTTCGATCAGAAAAGAGTGGCTGCGATGCGGTGGCAAACAACACTGAACCGGTATCATGCAATATGGGCCACGCGATCTCAAATGGACGGCCACGATTGAGGGGAGTCCGGAGTGGTCCGAACGTCCCAACCCATAAGGATCGTCCGATTTCACTTCAACGGCCCAAGATTTGAGCCGCCAGGAGGTTCAAACCCACAAGGGGGTCACCATTAGATCTAGCATCAACGGCGAGGATTGCTGCGAGGTATGGATGGTCCGAAGGTCACATTGGATGTGGTCCACCCGATCTAAAATCAACGGTGGATCTTAGCTGGCACCTTCGGCCGGTCCGAACGGCCCAACAGATCAGAGCCACATGTTGAGATTTCAACGGCCCAGATGCTTTTCAATTTCGGCCATTTAAGGATGGCTGTGCTTGGAGATCGCGCGCCGCAAAGTTTAGATCCAATGGTCACAATTGGAGGATGGTTTGGAGTCGTCCGAATGGCACATCAAATCTGGCCCGTTCGTGAGGAAATGGACGGCTTGGATTAGCTGGAAGTTAGGACGGCAGCGTCTTTAACGTGACCGGCCGACACGGTGCACGGTTGGACTCCACCGCATTGGTTTGCGCCGCTATAGGGCCAAGGTGGTTTAGGCCGAGAGATTTGACCAATCTATTTCAAAATTTCAAGAACTTTGACTGGGACTTCAAAAATAGCAAATAAATTTATAAAATTATAAAATTTTGCAGAATTGCTACTGGGACGATATATTCCCCACATAAATTTTTGAAATGACTGTTTCTCCTTTAGAGATACATAAATAATTCATTTAGACCGAATAGGTTTTATTTAAAGACAAATATTTTTCTAAAAATCAAAATAATTTCTAGAAATTCAACAAATTATTCTTGGCCATAATAATTCATCTGGTTTTTAAATAAAATACTTCCCAGTCTTCATACCAACATTGGGTGGCATTTCCTTTTGAAATTTTGATCATGTTGGAGTTTGTAATTAGAAATTTGGGAAAATAGATTGTAACGAGTTGCCTAATTAGCCCAAAATGAACAAAGGATGCTATGAACGACTTCTTATTATTGTTTATTAGGTGAGGTCATTACAAACCTACCCCCCTTAAGAAAATCTCGTCCCGAGATTTCTAGTAATTCAGAAGTTGGACAAAGAGGAAGATGAAATGATGCCTTAAGAAACATAACATCAGTTGTCTTTATTTCTTTCAAAGACAGGAAAGAAAGATTTCACATAACAACATAGTGTTGTTATTACAGTTTATTTTACATTGCTTTGTTTAACCTTGCCTTTCTTGATTCAAAGGCAATTTTTAAACAGCAAAAAGGTGAGGGTGTTCGATCCTCATCAGATCTTCGCGCTCCCACGTGGCTTCATCTTCTGAATGATTAGCCCACTGAATTTTTAAGAACTTGACAGTGCGATTTCTTGTCCTGCGTTCCATTTCGTCGAAGATACACACTGGTTGTTCTTGATAAGAAAGATCTGGTTGAAGATTAAGATTCTCATAAGCAGTAGCCTCGGTAGGAACACAAAGGCACTTCTTTAATTGAGAAACATGAAAGGTATCATGAACTGCTGAGAGAGTGTCGGGAAGTTCCAATTGATATGCCACGGCCCCTCGTTTTGCGATAATTCGGAAAGGTCCGATATAACGAGGTGCTAGCTTTCCTTTCACTTGAAAGCGATGAGTGCCTTTCATTGGTGACACTTTAAGATAGACGTAATCATCTACCTCAAAGCTTAGCTCACGACGACGATGGTCGGCATAGCTCTTCTGACGAGACTAGGCAATTTTTAAGCGGTCTCGAATCAGACGGACTTGCTCTTCAGCTTCCAAAACCAAGTCTGGACCAAAGAATGGTCTTTCACCAGACTCTGACCAATTTAATGGATTCCTACAAGCACTTCTATACAAGGCTTCAAAAGGTGACATTTGAATACTTGCTTGGTAGCTATTGTTGTAGGAAAACTCCACATACGGCAAAGATTTCTCCCAATTTTTGCCACATGATAGCACACAGGCTCTAAGAAGATCTTCCATCACCGATTCACCCTTTCGGTTTGACCATCGGTGCGAGGATGATAGCGATCTTTGAAGGAGAGTTCGATTCCCATAGCTTGATGAAGGCAATTCCAAAAATGGGAAGTGAACTGAGATCCACGGTCTGAAACAATGATTTTAGGAACACCGTGGAGACAAACAATTTTGGCAATATATAATTCTGCCAATTGCTTGCCATTGAAAGTGGTTCTGACAGGGATAAAATGAGCTACTTTAGTTAGACGATCGATTATCACCCAGATGGCATCGAATCCATTCTGAGTCTTAGGAAGTCTGGTAACAAAATCCATACCGACTTCTTCCCATTTCCATTGTGGAATAGGCAAGGGCTGAAGGGTACCAACAGGTTTCAAGTGCTCGGCTTTAACACTTTGGCAAATATCGCATTCAGCAACATACTGAGCAATTTGCCTTTCCATTCGGCTCCACCAGAATATTTTCTTCAAATCCTGGTACATTTTAGTACTTCCAGGATGTAATGAAAACTTGGAATTATGAGCTTCTTTGAGAATTAGATCTCTCAACTGAGAATCTGAGGGTACCACTAAACGATTGCGATATCGAATGGTACCACGAGCATCTTTAGAAAATTCGTTGGCTTTACCTGCCTTCAAGTTTTCCTTGATCTCTGCTACCTCAGCATCAGTTTTCTGAGCCTCCAGAATCTGATCTTCGAGGGTTGACTTAACTTCTAAGGCAGCAAGAAATCCATCTTCGACCATTTCAAGACTTAAGCGCTGAAAATCAGCACATAAGCTCTTAGCCAAAGGTATTGTTGATAAGCAATTGCATTGTGATTTTCTGCTTAAAGCATCAGCCACAACATTGGCTTTGCCAGGATGGTAGTGAATACCCATATCGTAGTCCTTGATCAATTCAAGCCACCTTCTTTGCCTCATATTCAGATCAACTTGAGTGAATATATATTTCAGGCTCTTGTGATCAGTATAGATTTCGCAACGATTACCAAGAAGGTAATGTCGCCAAATCTTTAATGCATGGACTACGGCCGCCAATTCCAAATCATGAGTAGGATAATTCACCTCATGAGGTCGCAATTGCCTGGATGCATATGCCACAACTCGGCCCTCTTGCATAAGCACACAGCCAAGTCCATGGCGAGATGCATCACAATAGATATCGAAATCCTTGTGAATATCTGGAAGAGTGAGAACAGGAGCTTCGGTCAGGAGCTTTCTCAAGAGCTGAAAACTGTTTTCACACTCCACTGACCAAAAGAATTTGTTCTCCTTCCTTAAAAGCTGAGTCAGAGGCCTAGAGATTTTAGAGAAGTTTTCAATGAACCTACGGTAATATCCCGCAAGTCCAAGGAAACTTCGAACTTCAGGAACATTCTGAGGCTGCTTCCAGTCTAGTACATCTTGTACCTTGCTGGGATCAACAGTAATACCTCCTTCAGATAAAACATGTCCCAAGAATGCAACTTGCTTGAGCTAGAAAGCACACTTGCTAAATTTAGCATATAACTGATGCTTGCGAAGTGTGTCCAGCACAAGTCTCAGGTGTTGCTCATGCTCTTCGGCAGACTTGGAGTAGATAAGAATGTCGTCAATGAACACAACAACAAACTTATCCAAGAAATCCATGAATACTGAATTCATAAGATTCATGAAATAGGCAGGAGCATTGGTTAGACCAAAGGACATAACAGTATACTCGTACAATCCGTAACGAGTAGAAAATGTTGTTTTAGGAATGTCCTCAGTTCTAACCTTGATCTGATGACAGCCCGATCGCAAATCAATCTTTGAAAAAACACAGGCTCCAGTCAACTGGTCAAACAGATCATCAATTCGAGGCAGCAGGTACTTATTTTTGATAGTGACTTCATTTAACGGACGGTAATCCACACACATCCGTAAAGTCTGATCTTTCTTTTTGACAAAGATGGCTGGGCATCCCCAAGGTGAGGAACTCGATCGAATGAATCCCTTGTCAAGTAATTCTCCAAGCTGTTTCTTCAATTCAAACAGCTCATTAGAAGGCATACGATAAGGTCTTCTAGATATGGGAGCAGTACCAGGAACTAGTTCAATCACGAACTCCACTTCCCGATCTGATGGCATACCGGGAATGTCTTCAGGAAAGACATCCGGATACTCACATACTACCGGGACTGACTCCAAGGTAGGGGCGGCATCAATTTGTAATGCACCAAGATGAGAATGAACTGTTCTAGATTGAAAAACGACTGAAATGTCGTTTTTATTAGTGATGGATATAGTTCGTTGAGCACAATTGATTTGGCCGAAATTCTTGGACAACCAGTCCATTCCCAAAATGACATCTATCCCTTTAGAGTTTATCACAATCAAGTCTGCCCAAAAATCTACCCCTTCAATATTAATATTGACATTAAGGCAGATTTGATCAGTCATGAATACTGACCCAAGTGAGTGAATAATATGTGGAGGATGTAGTAGATGCATGAATAAGCGATGTTGAGTAGCAAAGCGCCTACTAATAAAGAATGGGATGCTCGAGTCAAATAAAAGCGATGAGTGAATCAAATTGACTAGGAGCATACCAAGAATAACCTCAGTGCCTCGCCGCTTCTTCGTGATCGGTTGATTTACACGCATCATGATCGAGCTGGGTCAGGCTTGACAACTACCTTTGGAGAAGGTGCAGGACGCACCACAGCTGGAGAAGGCTGAACAGGTGGTAACCCACGTGCCTTAGCAAAACATTGGTTGGCAAAATGCCCTGGGCGTCCACAATGATAACAAATCACACCCGGCCTGACATTGATAGCAGCAGGTGGCCTGTGTCCACTAGGTCGGGACTGTCCAGTGGGTGGCGGTGGGCGACATGCAAACACCGGTGCCCTAGGTAGAGCTGGGGCTGGTGCTCGGAAAGATGGAGGCTACCACAGACGTGGTCTGATTGAACGGCCACTAGCTGTAAATTGAATAACCTTTTGCCGCTTCCGTGACTCCTCTAGAGCCTTGCTCTTGGTTTTAGCAATTATGGCTTTGTCTACAAGATGCTGAAAATTTCTAAAATCTTGTACTGCCAAAGCCATCTGCAACTCTTCAGACAGACCATTCATGAAACGGTTTCGACGACGAGTGTCAGTCGAAACATCGTCAGGGGCGTACCGAGCAAGAAAATTGAACTCATGAAGGTACTCGGTCACTGATTTTCGCCCTTGCTTGAGAGCGAGAAATTCCTGCTGCTTGAGCATCATCACTCCTTCAGGAATATGGGCCTCGCGAAAGGCTTCCATGAACTCAAGCCAAATAGGGGTATGTCCTGTGGGTTGGATGGCCAGATAATTATCCCACCAATTGCTAGCCGGCCCAGTTAGCTGGTAGCTAGCATACAGGACTTTCTCCCTTTCAGAACACTGGGCAATGGACAGCTTCTTTTCAATTTCCCGAAGCCAATCCTCTGCTTCCATTGGATCCTGGGAGCTTGAGAACACTGGCGGGTTAGTCCGCTGAAAGTCAGCAAGACTTCCCTGCCCATGTTGAACTCCTACTCTACCAGCTGGTGTAGTAGTAGAAGAGGTATTGCGCGCAATTTGCTCCAATATGCGCGTCTGGTCCATGCGGTTGCGCTCAATTTGCATGAGCACATCTGCCATAGTAGGTGGTGGAGGAAGCTCCTCTTCCTGACGACCACCTTGCGGACCATGAGATCCGGAAGGATCAGCTTGCTCCCCTTGAGTATAGGGAACAGGGGTGGAGAACCTCTCCTCTTGTTGTGTTCGCGAACGAGTAGTGGGTCCTGTCATCCTGTTGCCATATAATGGTTAACAAAATCACAAGGATACACTCGAGCTAACACATACAAGATTCTGAGATAGCAAAGAAATAAATACTAAACTTATTCATGCCTCATGCCATGACATGCAGCCGAGTGAACACCAAAACAGAATCAAATGGTACAACAAAAGGACGACCTCCACTTTATTAACAACCAACAGAAAACGCATTAAGTCCAAAATGCACAAGTCGGCAACCAGAATTTTTTTACAATATAAACACTATTCTATTACACACTACTTAATGGATAGCTACTAGTCTATTACACGACTCATGCGAACATATCATCCGGCCCTAAGTGTAATCATTACGGTTAAAATTCACAGGAACTCATTTAACAGATGAGCTTACGGTGAACCCGTATCTATGGGATCCCTAGGGTGATAAGGCGGTAGGAGAACCCTTGACAAATGATGGCCCCAGTGTGTAGGTCATTGAGTCGAGGAAATCCAGCGGACATCCAGGGCTTGCGACATCGCCCTGCATCAGAACAAGCCTGTGCACTTCGGAAGTCGTAGCCTCGTGGTACGATGGCGGTGGGGATCTCATTGTTGCCATAAAGCACGTTACGAGGAATGCGGTTCGTGGCAACACCAAGCCTCAAATACTCCTGTGCCTCGTGCAGACGACGGCGGGTTTCCCATAACTCATACACGAGACAGTGATGGGTTTGGTCCATTATATGGACCAACCTCGCTAACTTCACAGACGTATGGGTCCTCTCCAAACTGAATCTCATCAAGCGTAATCACATCCGATCTAGGGCCTTGTTTTGGGAAGTGAACATAGGGTGGTCGAGGCGACTCCGTCAAATCATGACGAGGAGGCTCATCATCCCACGCTGACTTCTGCCTGACCATAGATTCGGAGGTGGCACTGTATGGATCTTGATATGGAACGCTACCCACCACCTGTCTGGCGATCATATTGATAATAGCTTGGTACTCTTCCATACCAGGACCTCGGTCTCGACGATAAATGGCATATTCGGGCTGATAAGTGAAATTGGCCCGCCACATCATATCTCGAAGCAAGGCCGAAAACCCGTCCACATCTTCGGCTCGAGTCTCCTTAATCAAATACCAGCCACTCATCTACAGACAAAAGATAAGGTAAGTAAGAAACTCAGCTTATAAAATCAACAGAAGTTAGGTAAGAATGGATACTAAGGAAGATAAGAAGTAAAAGATATCATACTTATATCTTTAGAAATTAATTATGTTAAAATAATTTCACAGAAACTCACTAAGGATAACGACCATGCTAATTCTAACCTACAGGCAACCGTATGCTCTGATACCAACGCTGTAAGACCCTAAAATATTGGAATGTGCCGAATTAAAATTATACTGGTAGCATAATTCTTAATTAAGGAATAGTGTAATTCCCTTATTAAAAATCATACTAGAAGTATAATCATAATAAGTAACAATTCCAACATTCAGTTCAGGATATATGTCATGCAATAGTTCCTGTGATTAGTGACTATTAGCATATATCCTTAAACAACATTGCATCATACACATACAAGTCATTCATTTACATAATTATACATTCTTGGTTACATCATATTTTGGTTGCTACAAGAATATGTTTGCTACAGGAACAGATGACCTTGGGTCATCACAAAAGAGAAACAACGGAAGCAAAATAAACATAAAACCACCAATGGCCCCATCCCGCAGGCTATTGTGTGGAGACTAGAACTAGCATCACTCGTTAGCGTCACCCGGATCGCGCTAATCGGGCATCTCATAAAGATAGCCATCTTCACCTACACAAGAGGTCATAAACCCTGAGTACGTAAAGGTACTCAAAGCAAGACTTACACAAACTGATAAAAGAAGGTGTTTGATAGAACCTATACAAAGGAATAGACATTTTACATGCATAAGGTTAACAAAAGAAAGCTTTAATGGTTCAATTTTTGCATAAAGCAATACATCTTAACCTACAGTGGCTAGATTTTTACAAAGCAATTTTAATAAATCAATTTGGACTAACAGTAGCACTTGAAGGTATGAATATAAACAGTAATAATAATAAATTACAGATCACTATAAAACTGTACATGACAACATCATGCCGAAATTATTCCCCATTCCAAACTTAGAGCAAACCTAATCAAACCTGAACTAAGTCCCTTGTTGGTGTCCTCTGTTGGTTGGTGTTTCTTGCTGTTCTTTGGTGTTCCTTGGTTTGCTTTCCTCCTGAGTTTCTTTGTGTGCCTCTTGGTTAAACCTTCCTTCAAACCTCCTTTGTTGGTTTGAATCTCTTTGAGATTGAAACCTCCCTCTCTGTTTAAATCTCATCTTTTGTCTAGGCCTTCCCTTGTCTTGGACCTCCTGCTAAGGAACAAGCTTGGGTTTGTGTTTCAAAACCCCTTTGGTTTCTCAAAGCCAAGTTGGCCTTGTTTCCTTTCCTCTGGACCTCCCTCGGGGGTGGTTCAGTCCGGGTTGCGGTATTACCGCCATCCCTCTAGCGGTCGTACCGTCTGTTCGAGTTGCCGCACTTAGCTTTGGTTTTACCTTCTCCGTTTCGGTATTTCCGACCCCCGGTCGTACCGCAGTGGTAGTGTTGGAACTACCGCTTTTGTTAAGTCCTCCTTTGAGCCTTCTCGGACCTCCTTGTGTCCATAGGGAGCTCCTTTGACCCCCCCCCTCGCGCCTGTGCGGTGCCACCGTTATTTGGTAGCACCTCTTCTTGAACGCGGTATTACCGCCGTTGGAGATATCGTGTCCCTCTTTCGAACTTCTTCGAGTCTCTGGACCTCTTGTCCAGGACCTCCTCCTAGTGCCTTTGGACCTCCTGTCCACAGGACCTCCCCGTGGTCTTTTTACAAAGACAATTGTGTGGTGAGGACCGCCTCCTTGACTGGTCGTGCACTTCTTGGACCAACCCCGCTGGTTAGCCTCACCCACCTTTTATCATTTTTGCCGCCTTGAAACTTTGGGCGCATTTAATGCATGTCGGATCACATTAAATGCAGTCACTTCTAAGGTACTTTGTTTATTTCTTTTTAGGACATGCCCTGTCCTAGCCCTCACTACTACAAAACAGGCTATAGTAGACGCCCCATCACGAGCGGTTCCTTTGGAACCATACGTGTTGGGTCGATTTGAACTGCGGGTGGCGGCGGGCCGACTATCACAGAGCGGTATTTTTAGAACCGCTGCGTGATAGTCATCTATCCTGAGCGGTTCATTAATAGAACGTGCATGAATTATCCTGAGCGGTTCTATTCACAAACCGCGTGATAATCAGACCAATCACGAGCGGTTCTCAATAAGAACCATCTGTGATAATTAGTTATCACGAGCGGTTACGAATAAGAACCGTTTGTGATATCCTCGCTATCCTCTACCACACTGGCGCCGCTGCGCCAAGACCGCGCTCTGGAGGCTACGTGTCCTGAGCGGTTCTTTAATAGAACCGTGCAGGAATGATCCTGACAGTTCTATTAAAAACCGTCTGTGATAGGTGCTATCACGAGCGGTTCTTAACAAGAACTGCCTCTCGATTGTTGGGCGGAAACGAAAATTTAAACATAATGGGCGAGCTGCAAAAACTTGCTTTATATAACCTCCATCTCCTCCTCTGCGGTCTCTCCTCCTCTGACTCATATCTCCATCTCCTCCTCTGCGTTTCTCCTCCTCACACCTTGCGCCCGGCCTCGCCGAGCTTGTCGGCGGCCTCCTCCAACTCGTCCGGCCTCATCGTCACCGGCCTCATCCGAACCATCACCCGGCCTCCTCCACCTCGCCTCGACCTCGTCGTCACCGCCTCCCACGACCTCGTCGCCTTGGCCTCCACACTTGCCGCCCGGCCTCCCACGACCTCACTCTCTCTCCCCCCTTTGCTTTGTGATGTGGATTCTTGAGTTGATGCTCTTGTGATGTGGGTGATGCTCTTTGTGATGTGTGTAGTTCATGTTGAGTTATTTGGTTTGGGCAAAAATATAGATAGTAGATCGCGCACCGTTCGGTAAAATCATCATAACTTTTGCATACGAACTCCGATTGCGGCGTTCTTTGGCTCGTTGGATTCTCTTGAGGTCTCGAAAAAGTGAAAACCCCAAAAAGGTCGTTTAGGGCCTCTAAACGGCCTCCAAGTTTTAGCGTTTGCTGATTTTTTTTGCCACGAAAAAGGCTATCATAGAGCGGTTCTAAACAAGAACCGTCTCAGGAAAACTCATTCTGAGCGGTTACGAACAAGAACCGCTCAGGAAAATGTCATCACAGACGGTTTGTAAATTAAACCATCGGTGAAATTCTCGGATCACAGACGGTTTTTAATGAAAACCGTCTGTGATAGCGCGTATCACATACGGTTTTGAACCGTCTGTGATAACTGCCTGTTATCACAGACCAACAAATATAGACGGTTCGGAAACCGCCTGTGATGACGGTTCCGAACCGTCTGTGATGAGGCTTCCTGTAGTAGTGCCTATCCAGGCCACCTCCGATCATTGACATGTTTTAGCCGAGCCCTCTTTGTGCCTTTGCCAACCCTGGCTATAAATAGCCTGGGCAATCCCTCCTTTGTCACCTTTGGCTCATTTCTAACTCTTTTGCCTGGCTCCTCGGTGCTCAGGTCCTCCCCTAGAGCTCTCCAAGCTGAGCCGTGTTCTTGGGATATTGGCTTCTTTTGGTTGAAGTTTTGTTTAAGTTCTTTTGAGCCTTGAGTTCTTTTGCCTAGAGTAGTTTTGCTTATTTGGTTCTTTGCGATCGTGTAGATTCCGAGCTTGAGGAGTATTTGGACCCTAGTTTCAACAGAAGGACTGCCTTTGCTTGCGAAGGCAAGTCACGATCCTTCCGACATGCAGTACTACCCAGCGCTCGGCGGTCCTTCCAGATCTCCCAGAGCTTCTAGCAATTCTTGCCTGGCTTAGCCGGCGGTACTACCGCTCCTTCGTGCGGTAGTACCGGTTGGGGTGAGGTACTATCGCTGCCCTTGTCACGGTAGTACCGTCAGCAGTACTACCGTAGCTCCTCTTGTGGTAGTACCCGCTGTTTTGAAAAAAAAAATTGGTCCTCCTGGACTCCCCGCTTAATCTGAGAAGAGGTCATCATAGGAGTCTCCCCACATTTAATGCCTGTTGTATCGTATTAGATGCTACCACTTTTTGCAGCACTCGTGCCATACTTTTGTCACATCCTTTGCCTGCTTTCATTGTCCTTTTCACCAACTCATGAACACCTATACCCTGGGAGATCTCAATGGCTCCAGCTATATAAGCTTGGGCAACCCTTCATCCTCATCTTTTTCCCATATCCATTCTCCAAAAGTAAGCGAGCTCGTGGACCTCCTCCTTGAGCTTGGACCTCCTCCAAACCTCTTGGACCTCCTCCCTTGAGCTTTGGACCTCCTCCAAAGAAGCTCCTTGGACCTCCTCCAACCGACCTAGCCTCTTTGTTGGTTTTATTTTGGAGTTTCATTGAAGTTTCTTTGGGTTTTATTTGAGCTTTGTATTGAGTTGTTGTGGTTTTCTCGTGTAGATTGTGAAGACACTAAAGAACAAGAGCTCCCCGAAGAAGAAGAAGACATCCAGGCCTTTGAGCAAGGCAAGTTACACTCTTGATCATATTGCACCCATTATTTCAACCTATGTATATTCCATTTCAAATATTAATGCATGCTTACTTTACTAAGTTATTTCAATGCACGTCTTTAAATTCATAGTTATGCTTAATTTCCTTGGTATGACCACTGCTGATCTTGAGCCGAACATGTTGTCACCCTAGGCAAAACCTGGTTTACGCAATATAGTGGACCAGGACCTTTGAAAAACTAGAGCTTAGCCATGCTTAAAGAAAAGAATCTGGGTTTGCGAGGTTTTGGCCAAAAATATCACTTGTCTAAATGATCTGGACCATGGCATTGGTGTGTCATGGGGTTTCTGCAAATGGCCATGGCATTGGTGTGCCATGGAGGTTTGAAAAACAAAGAAATGGGAAATGGATTTGGACAAGTCCATGCACGGGGATCGTGTGATCCGATGCCTCAGGGTTGTGGTGGCCGCCCGGGTCAGTTAAGGACCGGTCTGCGAGTGTATTTTGCTATGCCTCTCCATGCAACCACATGTCCTGTATGGGCGGGACCTGGCCAACTAATTTACAAAGTTATCACCATGGTTGGTCGGCGGAATAGTGGGTGGTCTTTCATGGCTGTCTTTTATGACTTTGTTGTACCCACTGCTCAAGAGGGGCCCTAGGAAGGCGAAACCTTAGAGTGGATGGACTGCGGTGGAATGATGCATTGTAAAGGCCTTGTCACATGCTCTAGACATCTTACCATCGGCAGTGAGAGGTGGCAACGACGGTTGTCAAACAAACTAGAGAAGTCGTGTCATGTGGGTAAAGTGTACAACCTCTGCAGAGTGTAAAACTATTCGAATAGCCGTGTCCGTGGTTATGGACATGCTAGCAAAGCTGCTCAAAGATAGACCTCTGGTTTGTTTTCAAAATAGATGGTTAAAAAAAACTGGTTTCATTTGGATTTCTATCCAAATGGGTTGGGTAGGGAGCCTTGAGACAGGAGGGTATCCTTCACCATCATATGGATGAAAGTTATCCAACTGTAAAATGAGAATTTGCAAATGAATTTTAATTATGGTTACGCTTTGGAACTTAATACTTGTATTTGAAACAAACTTGGCTTTATGCAAACCAACCATATTATGCCTTCCTTGAGATATCCATTGTGCATGTCATTCTGTTAATTGACGGGTGTAACTTGCGAGCACGGTTGTTGTGCTCATTCTTGCTTGATTAATGAATTGAGCAGGAGAAGACTTCTTTGATGATGATGAGGACCAGATCAACTAGGCCGCGCCCTCTAGCCAATTACCTGTGGTGTATTGGATGGACTTGCCTTTTGTTCCGCTGTGTATTTTTCTATTGTCGGTTTGTAACCAAACTTTGTAATCAACTCTTTTGCTGTTAATAAAGTCTCGTGTCGATGTATGTTATCACTTGTAATTGCTGTGAGAACTAGCCATTGATCCTTGGGACTGGTTCGGATCATAGGAGGGTTAGGACTTCTCTAAGTCCCATGACCTCCTCGGGTTGGTCTCTGGACCTCCCCCAGGTTTAGTCGTGGCTCTTGGGGAGGTCCTGAGCCTCAAGACCTCCTCGAGTCAGTTCCCTGGACCTCCAGGAGGTCCGGCTGGACCTCCTGGGAGGACTGCTCGAGAGGTCCTTAGGACCTCCTAGGAGGTCCTGGTGGACTCCCAGGGAGGTCTTGGAGGACCTCTCGGGTGAGGCCCCTGGCCGGGTCGTCACACTTAGGGACGCCCAAATGGACTCAGGGAGTTCGAGTAAACGTTGAGAGGTCCACAGGGAGGTCCAAACAGAGGAAGAGGTCTAGGTCAAGGAGATCTAGACAGAGATAAAGGTTTAGACCGAAGGGGAGGTCTAAACACGAAGAGATTCAAATCAATAAAGGGGACGTCTGGACTAAAGGAAGTCCAAACAAAATATTACTAGGAGTGGTCCAGAGAACCAAGGAGGTTGAACCTGCAAGGAGGTCCAGCGGAAGAGAGGTCTGGACCCTCAGATCCCAAAGAAGGAGAGGCCTGGATGAAAGGGAAAACCCAAGGAAGGATATCTCCAAAAGGGGAAGATTCGAGGTAAGAGATCCAAAGAGAGGAACTCAAGGGAGGTCCTGAGAGAAGAAGAGGAGGTCAAAAAGATAAGAGGGATCTGGACATCGGGAGATGTCCAACAAAAGGAGGATCTGGACATACGGGAATGTCCAGCAAGAGGAAAGTATAGGGAAGGAGAGAGAGAGAGGCCTAGAGGAGGAGAAACTAGCCTGGAGGACAAACAAGGCAAACAGAGAAAAGTGGTTGAAAACCAAGGAACAACAATAACTCCAAAGCAACCAAAAGGGATTAATTGAAGTTTGATTAGTTCAGGTTAAATCTCCAAATTTCAGAAATCTTCAAGTTAAGCTTTGAACTCTCAACAAAACCAAATGGTTATTTTTATTTTGAAAGCTTTTCAAAACTCTAGACAGACGGGACGTTACATTGTTGTAGTGAGGTTGTAAGATTTTGGTATACTCTCAATTTGAGGATGAGATGATACAAGTAGTATGGAACAACTTGATGAGCCTTTGGGGGCTTTATAATGGAAGAGTTGACGATAATAATTCTTGTTAAGAGTTTATTACTCTTGATGTTAGTAAGATGGTTTGCAAATGATTGTGACTTGTTGGAGTGGTGATGACTCTTTTAGAAAGAAAGTAATTTGAACGCCTTCCGTGATATAGAGTGAGTGAAAATGTTTTGAGTTTTGCGTTTGTGATCTTCTGGACCTCATGATTTGTGTAGTAGTTGAAATGTATTGAGCAAAGCGAAGTGTTGGAAAAGTTCTATTTGATTCTTAAGTGATTCATGTGATTTGAACTTATAGGCTCTTTTATTTGAGTTAGAAAAAAAGATGTTACAATCAAAGAAAATTATTTCCTTTGTTAAAAGAAAGTGCGTAGCATAGGTCTTTGAGGTTGGACTCAAGTTTTGTAGCTTGCAGCTTAATGAAGCGTACTTAACTTGTTATTGGTCGCATAAGGGTTTCTCAAGTTTCAAAAGCAATGCTTTATTCTTATTGGCTGAGGTTTGATATTCTCTTCTTACAGAACTTGTGCCCTCGATTGTGGTCTCGTCTTTTATTTTTCGAGATCGCCGCTATTTGACTACTTCCCTTGGTCTTGTGTCTACCGCGAGGGGTAACATTTCCTGTGTACTGGAACTGTCTCTATTTGCCTTTTCTTCTGAGAAAGGATTAACCGATTTGTGTTGAGGAGTCTTGTAGGATGTAGAGTGGCAACTGGATAGTGGTGGTCAAGTAGATGATTTTGTGATACTTTAGGTATCAAGCCGTTGAGATGCACTGAGTGATAAATTGATTCCTTGGAATAATCCTTGAAGAGGATTTGATTTAATAGAATGGTTGTCCTTGGAGCTAACTGATTACGATCTTGCAACTAGCAGAACCTATAGTGATGTGTGGTCCAATATTTTTGTTCATTTTATGGAACATTAGAGTTATCGAAAGTATAGGGACCTTGATCGATTTATTAGAGTAGCACGATTGGGTATTTTGCAAGGTTGTGTAGGTGAAATATGACGGCATAGTTTACTGAGAATTGGATTAGCGAAGTAATCTAATCATTATGGCAATTAATGGGATAGCAGAGATTGTTGAGTTATTGTCAGGTATGACTTGGAATCAGTGAGTAACCCTCTGAGAGTTAGAATCTTTCTAAAGATAATTGGGTTGAGAATATGTTTACATGTTGATGTTAATGAATGAGCATGTTTAGATTGGGGAAATTTTAGTCATCAAATATGAGGATTTCCCTATCATTTACACCAGCTGTTAATTGTAGGAGTCGTGGAGGTTCAATTGGGCTTGTGAATTATACTAGAACCTTGGTCGCTTCATGATAATGTGTAGAAGTAGAGGAACAAAAGTGGATTATGAATAGTGTGTTGATCATTGATAGAATCCTTTGGGTGTAATAAATGAGTAAGTGTGCTGAGAATTTTAAGTTGATTATCCTTAACAGAATGAGGTGATGTGGTTGTGGGTGAACAATCTTTATTGAGGTGTTGGGAACCATTTGTCAAAATAATTCCTTTGGTATAGGAGTAAACTAGAGAATCCTTTTGTGGATTAGTAGAGTCCCTCTAAATAAGTGTGATTGTTTTTTCGGTTTGAGGATCGTTTTGGGGTTGTCGGTTAAGAGGAAGGAGTTAGTGTGATAATTTGGAAACCCATGATTTGGGAGAAGGTTTATTTCTTGAAAGAACATCTAAGAAAAGAATGTTTTCTCAAGTAGAGAAGTGCTCTCTTGATTCTTGTTTGAGTTGAGTTTTTATGACGGAGAATATGTACAATTTGAGTTGACTCTATGTTGGTAAGGTGGTTCTTTCCAATTCAGGAAAATGAATAAAGTGTTCGATTTGAGCATTCAAGCGATTTCTCTTTTAGCTTATGTGGTGTTTATTTGCAAACTGCCTAGTTGGAATGTGAAAAGGTTTTCACGATGAATCTTCGATTTTGGATTTGAGTGTTTTGGAGGTAAGTTCGTTAAGAGTGGGATGCATTGTGAATCCTTTATTTTCAGCTGAGTTCTGATTATTAAAGTTTGTTTAAAAATAAGTTGTGTTGTGTGTCCTTGCTTAATGAAGATTCTCCTTGTTAGGATGAAGAGATCGACTGAGAGATGGAATGAGAGTTCCATATGTTTATGTGCAAGTTCTGTGGTTTGGTCCTAAAGGGAATGGTAGCCCAAAGTGTATTTGGTTTGTTCTGGAAGTTGCGGGGATTTTGGAAGATAGCAATTCGCTAGAACTGTCTCGAGTCCTGAAGCGTGGTATATAACGTTTTGTATGACCCGGTGTTGAGAGAATGCTTGAGGTATTTGGAGTGTGAGGTTTCATAAGAGCTGTTGATCAGCGAGTAATACCGCATCTTCGAGTCTTGTCCATTGAGTGGTTCTGGTTAGGTCGGTATGAGTGATGAGTCGTAATACATCAGTTGCATCAAGCTGCGGTGGTCCCATAAGTCCGAGAGGAAAACGACCTGGGAATTAGAGTCTCGCATGTGCGAGCAATATCTGGAATTGTTTACAGCAGGTGTGTGGTATTTTTGGTAAATCCTAGCTGTGATTGTTCTTTGGCGTAGAGCGTGAGTAGAATTCGGGAACGAATTCCGTTTAAGGGGGGTAGAATGTAATACCCCAAATTTATTTAAGTGAGAAGAAATAATTTATGGGGAAGAACCAATTAGAAAATAGATTTAACAGAAGTTTAGAGGGGGTTTTTTGCAAAGTTTAGATAACTTGGGTTGTGGGCTCCCAGCCCACAGCACTTTGGCCCAAAGAGAGAAGGGGGCAGCCGGCCATAGCCCTTGGCCGCCACCACTACCTCCCCCCTTGGCCGACACCTCCTCTCCTCCCTTCACCTCCTCCTCCCAGTCTAGGCACCCCTTGGCAGTGCCTCCTCCCTTGGTGTGACTCCCTGCTGCCAGCCAAGAGATCCTCTCCTACTGCCAGCCAAGTAGAAGAAGAAGGGGGCTCCATTGGTGTTGGCCGGCCAAGAAGAAGGATGGGGGGAGAGAAGGGAGAGGGATAGGGATCACTTGGTGGTTCTTATGTTCTTCAACAGATTCTCCAAGAGTAACCCACAATCCCGTTCGATTAGTCGTGTAGTCTTGCGATTTGGCAATGTTGGTATTAGATCGATTTCTAGCAGTGGTAGTCTGTAGTTCCTGGCTGTTTTAGGGTTGTTAACTGTGAATTATGGTCTAGCCATCTCCTAGAGAATTGTGGGTAGCATCATTAGCTTTCCGTAGGATTTGGATCAGGTCATTTGGATGAACAGATCGTAAGTTATTATTTTTGCAACGTTGTTGTTCAGAGGGTCTATCAGAATTCTGGCAGCTAGTATTAACTGGTTATTAGAAATTAGCTAATGAATTATTTAGAGGATCTCACCAGCATGAAAGTTGTAGGTTATTTAATAAGGTTTCCAGAAAGCTAGAGAATGTAATTTTTGGATGTTTGTACTGAAAGTTACGTAAGTTTTAGTCTCGCTATCCAGAACCTCTAACGGGATTTAGTAGTTTTAGTAATCTGTTTGGTAAGGATAGAGGATGACAGAATCTGGGAATCTCACCTAGTAGTTTTATGTGGGTAATTTAATAAGATTTTCAGAGAATCAAAGAACACCATTTTTAGGTAAATAGACAAAAATTTATGAATTTTACAAGAAGACTGTTATGTTTGGGACAGATCGATGTTCACGGGAGTTGGTGTTTTGGGGTGCGCTAGGGAGCGTAGTTAATCGTATATTTGTTTTTAGTAGGGATGGAAACGGATCGAATACGAATCGAATAGTCCCGAATACGAAACGAATCCCTATTTTTAAAACGAATACGAATTCGAATATGAATCCCTATTTTTAAAACGAATACAAATACGAATTCGAACATTCTCGAATACGAATACAAATCGAATGTCGTAACGAATAAGAATTCGAATTGAATATGTACTCAATTCGGTCGAATGCGAATATCCTACAAATTTTGCAACAAATCTCGGTAGAACAAATAGTATTCGTATTCGTATCTGGGAAAAAAACGGATAGTATTCGTATTCGTTTTTCCTGGATAGTATTTGTTTTTTCGGATACTATCCGATTTTTTCCCAGATACGAATAACACCGAATACGGATACGAATACTATCCATTTTTTTCTGGATACGAATAACACCGAATACAGATATGAATACTGTTCGAATACGGATTTTACTTACCACATTTGCGTTTTCTCATATACGAATATCGGATAAAACGGATTATCCTTTACCATTTCTCGTCCCTAGTTTTTAGCAATGTCTTGTTCAGAAATGTCCTCTTAGTGTGATTGTTAAAAATGCTCAGGTGGTGGTTTGATTCCGAGGGCAGCGCCCTCTTCATGTCATCAAGCTTCACACGGTTGAGGCAAGTGCAATTAGTCGATAGAAGAATTGAAGTGAATGCTCATGAATGCTTGTATTATGATTATGTTCTTTACTCATGAATGTTGCTGCTGGTCGTTACATTCTTATGTTGGATAATTGAATAGACTCATATGCATCATGTTATTACCCTTGAGACTTGGCCACGTGGTGGCCAAGTATTGATTTTGAGGTCCCCGTCATGTTTTAGACGGGCTTGAGGTCCCCACAATCATAGAGTGTGGGCTTATGATCCCTGTGCTAGAAGGCACAGGCTTGGGTATGTATTGACGGATGCATACCCCACATTACTGGTAAATGCAAAGAGAAAAGAAAAGGTGCATCTGCGGCATTTGCATTGCATGAGCATATGAGTTGATTTGATATAAAGTATTGTGATCGGTTGTTTGTGACAAAGTTGTATATTTTATTACTGTCTTAATTGTACTTTGCTAAGTCATGTACTCACACTTGCTGTTTGTTTATATATTTTTTAGGTACCTTTTACACGGACGTCATGCATGAGAAGGGCTAGTATTAAGAACTGATGCACTCTACCACGAACCACTCATGATTGATAAATTTTGGACAATGATTTCTTAATTGGGATACTAACACAGGAGAGGGCTAATATTAAGAACTTGATGAATAAAGTATTTATGGAGTACTTGGATAATTTTGTCACTGTCTTCATAGATGACATTCTTGTGTACTCTAGGAGCGAAGAAAAGCATGAAGAGCACCTACGTTTGGTTCTGGATAATCTTAGAGATCACCAACTCTATGCTAAATTCAATAAGTTTGATTTTTGGATGAAGAATGTTACCTTTTTGGGCCATGTGATGTCGGCCACAAGTGTAGCCGTCAACCCCAGCAAAGTCCAAGATGTGCTTAATTGGGAGTCACCCAAATCCGAGCCTCAAATCAGAAGCTTTCTCGGCATGGCAAGATACTACCGCAGGTTCATTGAAGGCTTTTCAAGAATAGCAAGACCTCTCACTCAGTTGCTAAAGAAGGAGAAGAAGTTTGTTTGGACGCCAGCCTGTGAGCAGAGCTTTCAAGAGATGAAGAAGCAGTTGACCTCTACCCCGGTGCTAATTTTGCCAGACATCCAAAAGGATTTTGAAGTCTTTTGTGATGCCTCTCGACAGGGTCTTGGTTGTGTTTTGATGCAAGAAGGGAGAGTGGTAGCCTATGCTTCTCGGCAGCTGAAGCCCCATGAAGCCAACTATCCCACTCATGATTTGGAATTGGCTGCTGTAGTGCATGCCTTGAAGATTTGGCGCCATTACCTCATTGGTAACCGTTGTGAGGTCTTTACAGACCACAAAAGCTTGAAGTACATTTTCACTCAGTCGGACCTTAACCTCAGGCAACGAAGATGATTGCAGCTCATAAAGGACTATGATTTAGGGATCCACTACCACCCAGGCAAAGCAAATATAGTGGCTGATGCACTACGCCGAAAGAGCTATTGCAGCACCCTGATGGTCCAAGAAAGTCAGCCCGAATTGTGTGAAGAATTGAAGTGACTGAATTTGGAAATTGTCAATCAAGGTTGTGTGTATGCATTGGAAGTTGAACCCACTGTCCAACACCAGATCCGAGAGAACCAAGCTAGAGATGAAGACCTCCAAGAGATCAAGGAAAACTTAAAAAGAGGAAAGACTCCTGGTTTTTCAGAAGATGAACAGGGAGCTCTATGGTTCGGCAACAGACTTTGTCGTGCCGGATCACCAAGAAATAAAACAGCTCATCCTTAAGGAAGCCCATGAATCTCCATAGTTCATTCATCCAGGGACTACCAAGATGTACCAAGACCTCAAAAAGAAGTATTGGTGGGTCAGCATGAAGCGAGAAATAGTTCAGTTTGTGGCGCATTATGACGTATGTCAAAGGGTCAAAGCTGAGCATCAAAGACCAGCTGGTCTGTTGCAGCCCTTGCCAATTCCAGAGTGGAAGTGGGAGCAAGTAGGAATGGATTTTAACACTGGTTTGCCCAAGACCCAATCGGGCTATGACTCCATTTGGGTAGTAATTGATTGCTTAACCAAAGTGGCACACTTCATTCCTGTCAAGACCACTTTTCATAGCAGCAAATTGGCAGAGCTTTATATGGCCCGAATCGTCTGTTTGCATGGTGTTCCCAAAAGAATAGGGTCCGATGGAACGACCCGGCCCAGGGCACACCCGGGAGGTCCAGAGAGGAGCCCCAGGGGCATCGAGAGGTCCTCGGGACCTCTGGGAGGTCATAAGGACTTCAGGGCGTCGAGAGGACATCCAGTAGGACCGCCTGAGACCTCCGAGTGGTCCTCTCTGAGGTGCAGGAGGTCTGACCCTTGAACTCGTTGGACCTCAGACCTCCCCAAACTCCACGTCACCGCTCGAGGGAGGTCCAGAGGGAACCACCCCGAGGAGCTCGTGGGGCTTGGGGACAAGCCTAAAGCCCTCTGTGATCCAAACCAGCCCCCAGAGATCATCGACTGGTTCTCACAGCAAACAAGTGATAACATAAACATCCACCAGACTTTATTAACAGCAAAAGGAGGTTGTTTACAAGGGTTTCTTACAAGCTCCAGCAACAGAGAGCA
Organism: Phyllostachys edulis; assembly: GCA_036346405.1. Classification (NCBI taxonomy): domain Eukaryota; kingdom Viridiplantae; phylum Streptophyta; class Magnoliopsida; order Poales; family Poaceae; genus Phyllostachys; species Phyllostachys edulis. The sequence goes on along the minus strand of CM070547.1, from coordinate 53,120,812 downwards.
CACAAACGCAGCGGAGAACACAAGACAGGGTCCACCCATTACACCATAGGTGACTGGCTGGAGGGCGCGGCCTAATTGAGCTGGTCATCTTCATCATCATAAGAGTCTTCATCTGCTCAATTCATGAATCAAGCAAGAGTGAGCACAACAACCGTGCTCGCAAGTTACACCCGTCAATTAACAGAATGACATGCATAGGGATATATCAAAGGACAGCATATTAGGGTTGATTTGCATAAAGCCAATTTTATTTCAAATACAAGTATTAAGTTTCAAGGCAGGTTACAATAATTAAAATTTCAGTTTTACAAATCCATTTTCAGTTGGATACATTCATCATTGAAATGGTGAAGGATACCCTCCTGCACAAGGCTTCCCGCCCACACCCAATTTGGTTAAACCACCAAGACCATTCAATATTTCTTTTGAAAACCAAAACCAAAAGCTAACTTTGAGTGACATTGCCAGCATGTCCAAGACCGTGGACACGGCTATTCGAATAGATTTACACTCTGCAGAGGTTGCACACTTTACCCACATGACATGAATTCTCTAGTTTGCTTGGCATCCGTCGATGCCACCTCACACTTCCTTTGGTGAGAGGTCTAGAGCACATAACAAGGCCTTTACAATGCATTGCTCCACCGCAGCTCACCCCCATTAAGGTTTCGCAATCCCTCCCTTTGGGTAGAAACACCGCCGGGTTAATGGGGTGCCCCCTCTTATGCCAGGTGGGACTACAACTAGTCATAACATGACAAACCCACCGCGTCCGCGGGATGAACCACGATAGAGCTTTGCAAATTAGTTAGCTAGGTCCCACGCCCTACACTGGAGACATGTGGTTGCACAATTTTGGCATAGCCCATTATAGGCTTAGCAAGTGGTGTCTCAAAGACCGGTCCTTAACCAACTTGGGCGACAAACCTCAACCCTAGGGTGTCGGATCACACAACCCCCCGTGCATAGACATGCACCAACCAAGCAACCAGCTTCGCCCAAGTCAAAACCATTTTTCATTACATTGCTTTTCAATTCTCCATGGCACACCAATGCCATGGCCATAAGTAAAACATCCATGACACACCAATGCCATGGCCGAAATCTCCATGGCACACCAATGCCACGGCTCAAATCATTTGTTTAAGTGATAGTTTTGGTCAAAGCTCCCAAATCAAGATTTTGGTCTAAGCATTACTAAGCATTTCATTTTCTTTAAAGCTTCGGGTCCCCACTATTGCAAGAACCAGATTTACCTAGTGTGACAATGGAGTTGATTCGACAGGGAAGGAGGTCATACCAAGCAGTAGGTTTAACTATGGATTGAAAGATAGGCATTGAAGTACTTAGTAAAGTAGGCATGCATACATCTTTGGAAACGACATATGTAATTTGAAATATTGGGTGCAACATGTTCAAGAGTGTAACTTGCCTTGCTCACAGTCTCGAGCTACTCCCTCTTCCTCACTGAACTCGGGCTCCCCACGGTCTTGACAATCTACACATGAAAACCAAATAACTCAAGCAAAGCTCAAACAAGATCCAAAGAACTCCAAATAAACTTAGATACAAAACCAACAGAGAAGCTGGGAGGTCAAGAGGAGGTCCAAGGAGCTTGGTAGGGAGGTCCTGGAGCTCTAGAGAGGATGTCCAAGCTCGAGTTGGAGGAGGTCCAGAGACTAGAGTGAGGAGGTCTATGGTAAGCTTGGTTGAGACAGAGGTGAAATGGGGAAGAAAGTGAGAAAGGAGGGCTTTCCCAAAATATATATAGGGGAAGCAAATGCACGTGACCCAGGTTAGAGTCAACAAGAGTTGGTAAATAGGACAAGGGAGTAGGCATGGAATGTGACAATCAGTATGACATGAGTGCTGCAAAGGTGAGGGCATTTAATGTGATACAACATGCATTAAATGCTGCGGAGACTTCCTGGCCCAAGGACACAGTCGAATGTATAAGAAAACTGGGTGTGTGACTGCCCAGTGGGGCAGCCAAGACCCGCCAAGGAGGTCCTGCTATGACCTGAGGAGGTCTTGTAGTGAACAAGAGGAGATCCTCACCCGCAGGAGGAGGTCCTAACGGTTGGATCTCCAAAGGGGGGGTCCAAACGGCCAAGATTAAGCGCACCAGAGGAGGTCCGCAAGGGCTATGAGGAGGACCTTACCCGTAAGGGAGGTCCTGACGGTTGGATCTCCAAAAAGGGAGGTCCAACGGTCAAGATTAAGCACAAACGGGGAGGTCTGCAAAGGTAAGAGGAGAACCTCACCCGCAAGGGAGGTCTAGAGCCACAGGATCAATTCCAGGGGAGGTCTGAACGGTTAGGATTTCCAAGGGGAGGTCCTAACGATCGGATCTGCCAGAAAGGGGAGGTCTGGATGGCCAAGATTTCCAAAGGGGAGGTCTTGACGGTCCAGATTTACAAGGAGGAGGTCTGGATGGTTAAGATCTCAAGGGGGAGGTCTTAACGGTCCAGATGTGCAAGGAGGAGGTCCTGGAGGACCCGGGGAGGTCCGGTAGGACACAGGGAGGTCCAATAAAGGTAAGGAGAGGTCCTAGAGGACATGGAGAGGTCCTAAAGGGCACGGGGAGGTCCAATAAAGGTAAGGGGAGGTCCTAGGAAGTGGTAGTACCGCATGGTGCGGGTGGTACTACCGGGCTGATAATGAAGGGAACCTCCAGAGAAGGTTTCAAGGCTTCAAGCGACGAAGGACGTCCAAGAAAACACGAAAAGCTTCACAGGGTTCCAAAGGAGTTCAAATGCACATAAGGGTGGCACAGGCTTGGGGAGGTTGTAAGCCAGAGAAGACCCGAGAGGAGAAATGGGACCTGTGGAGGTCCAAGTGCTTGGAAGATCTAGACCCAAGGAGGTGCGGACCATAGAAGGACTACAGAGGAGGTCCCGCCCTTGAATCCAAACGAAGGAGAGGTCAGGCCATTAGATTCCGGCACAAAGGGAGGTCTAGGCCAGAGGTGGGTAAAAGATGGACAGAGAAGGAAAGACCAACAAAGCTCCAATAACTCAATAAACCGATAAGGAACTTTAGTTGTAGTTTGAGTTAGGCAGCTTAAATCCATTATGAAATTTCAGGCTAAGCTTTGAATTCTCATCAAAACAAAATGGTTCTTTTTATTTTGAAAATTCCAAAAAGATTCTAAAAAAAATCAGGGTGTCACATCCGACAGAGGTTCTCAATTCACTTCAAGGTTTTGGAAGAGTTTGCATGAAGCTTTGGGGACAAGACTCAATTTCAGCACAGCTTATCATCCTCAAACCGATGGACAGACAGAGCGTGTGAATCAAGTTCTTGAAGACATGCTTAGAGCCTGTGCCTTGGACTTTGGGAAGAGTTGGGACAAAAACCTCCCTTATGTTGAGTTCTCCTACAACAATAGCTATCAAGCCAGCTTGAAGATGTCCCCTTTTGAAGCCATGTATGGAAGACAGTGCAGAACTCCTCTCCTCTGGGATCAAGTCGGTGAGCGTCAGTTCTTTGGGCCTGAGTTGATCAAGGAAGCTGAAAGCAAAGTGAAGCTCATAAGGGAACGTTTGAAAGTAGCTCAGTCCCAGCAAAAGAGCTATGCTGACAACCGTCGCAAAGCCTTGTCTTTTGAAGTGGGAGATTTTGTGTATCTTAGGGTAACTCCACTCAGAGGAGTTAGAAGATTTCAGACCAAAGGGAAGCTAGCACCAAGATTTGTTAGACCGCACAAGATCTTGGCGAGGCAAGGTGAAGTCGCTTATCAGTTAGAGCTGCCAACCTCCTTGTTCGTGGTGCACAATGTCTTCCATGTTTCACAGTTAAGGAAGTGCCTACGAATGCTAGAAGATCAGACCCTTCTGGAGAGCAGTGATCTTCAAGAGGACCTCACCTATGTGGAGCGGCCAATCAAGATTCTGGACATCGCAGAGCATGTTACCAAGAGCAAGATCGTCCGTTCATACAAAGTCCAGTGGAGTCACCACCCAAAAAGTGAAGCCACCTGGGAGCGAGAAGAAGAACTTAAAGTGGCGTATCCCCACCTCTTTGCTGGCCAAGTCTGAATCTCGGGGTCGAGATTCCCTTAAGGGGGGTAGGTTTGTAACACCCTAGTTTTCAGAGTCTTTTTGAATTTTCATAATAAAAAGAACCATTTGGTTTTGTTAAGAATTCAAAGCTTAACTTGAGATTTTAAAAAGAGAGCTTTAAAGGACTAAATCAAACTTCAACTAAATTAGTTCGGTTTCTTTTTGAGTTTGTTGGAGTTCTTCCTTTTCTTTGATCACTCAGTGCTCTCCTTCGGCACTGTTCTCTCTTCCTTCTTTGGACCACCTCTCCTTGTCTGGATCTAAGGGTCCGGACCTCCCTTGTGGTTCGGACCTCCCTCCTTGTCCAGACCACCCTTCGGGTTGACCTCCCCTTGGGACGTGTCCACCCCCGAGGCGTTCTAGCTCGGGTTTGTTTTTCAAAAGTTCTTGATTTCGAATTCTGATTTCAGGTTGAATTTCCCCCTTCATTTGGACCTCCATGTGTCCCTCTGAACCTCCTTTGAACTTCCTTCGTGTCCGCTCGGCTTCTGCTCCTCCGCGTCTCTCCCTCTGTGTCGCTCCTCTCCCTTTGCTTCCATCTTAACCGTTGAGACCTCCCCTGTGTTGGTCTTGACCGTCGAGATCTCCTTTGCTTCCATCTTGACCTTTGAGACCTCCCCTGTGTTGGTCTTGACCGTCGAGATCTCCTTTGCTTCCATCTTGACCGTTGAGACCTCCCCTGTGTTGGTCTTGACTGTCGAAATCTCCTTTACTTCCATCTTGACTGTTGAGACCTCCCCTGTGTTGGTCTTGACCGTCGAGATCTCCTTTGGCTCCATCTTGACCGTTGAGACCTCCTCTGTGTTGGTCTTGACCGTCGAGATCTCCTTTGGCTCCATCTTGACCGTTGAGACCTTCCTTGTGTTGGTCTTGACCGTCAAGATCTCCTTTGCTTCCATCTTCACCGTTGAGACCTCCCCTGTGTTTGTCTTGACCGTCGAGATCTCCTTTGCTTCCATCTTGACTGTTGAGACCTCCCCGTGTAGGTCTTGACCGTCGAGATCTCCTTTGCTTCCATCTTGACCGTTGAGACCTCTCCTGTGTTGGTCATGACCGCCGAGATCTCCTTTGGTTCCATCTTAGCCATCAAGACCACCCTCGGGTTCATCATGGCTGTCAAGATTTCCTTTAACTCGGCTGAACCATTCAGGACCTCCTTTGAGTTCATCTTGACCGTCGAGACCTCCCTCGAGTTCATCCTGGTCGTCAAGACCTCCTTTGGACCTCCTTCCCTGGATCTCCTTCGTTGGATCCTCCTTTTCATTTGATCTCCCGTTTCCTTCGCATGGTCCGATCCAGTGCCCACGCCTTTCCCCTCTCGAGGAGTGTCCGATTGAATTTGGGCGGTCCGATGGAGATAAATGTTCGGGCGGTCCGAACGTTCCTATTGCCTTGGTGCACCCGATCAAAATCAGACGGCTCTGTTTCGTCGCGCCCTTTTTCCTTGCCTTTTGGACCTCCTCCTCCTCTCGACTTCTGGTCTTGTTGCAAAGACCACCCTCCAGTCTTTTTGCAAAGACCACCCTTGTGGTCAAGACTACTCTCTTGTGGTCACGACCTCCCCTCCTGGTCATGACCTCTCCTTTGGTCAAGACCTCCCCTTGGTCTTTTTGCAAAAACCACCTTTGCGGTCACGACCTCCCCTGGGTCACGACCACTCCTCCAGTGGGACCACCTTCTCAGGTCCTCTACTCATTTCCTTCTTCCTCTCATTGTGTAACACCCTGATTTTTAGAGCCTTTTTGAAAATTTTCAAAATAAAAGGAACCATTTGGTTTTGATGATAATTCAAAGCTTAACCTGAGAATTTCAGAATTTGAAGTGTTTAAAATGACTAAACTAAACCTCAACTAATCCAAAGCTTAGTTCCTTTCGTGTTGCTCTAGCTCTCTAGAGCTATCTCTCCTTTTCTTGGTAAGGGTTTCCTTTCCGTTATCCTATGCTTGGACATTCTTTTATATCCAGACTGTCCCTCTTGTTTGACCTCTGCTGTGGTCATCTCCTCCTTGTCTTTTCGGGTCTTTTCTCTCCCTTGGGAAACCTCTCTCTGTTGAGACCTTTGTTCAGTTTACCCTCCTGGTCCAGCCCATCCTTTGGGTCAGGACCTTCCTTACTCTCAATTACAGTTTAAACCTCCTCTCAGGTTTAGATTATTCCTTGTATCTAGAACTCCTTTGAAAATCGGACAATCCTTGCGGTTTTGACATTTTTCTCTTTTGGTTGGACACCCCTAAGTCTAGACTTTCCTTGGGTTTAGCCCTTTATGTACCAGCACTTCCTTACCATCGGGACCCCTCCCGTGGTTCGGACCTCTTCTTTGTCTTGACCTCTTTGATGTCTTGATCTCTTTTGATCCTAGACCACATTCTTCGGTTGGGCATATTTTGATCTAGCCAGACCTCCCCTCACATCTTTTGCTTGAGTCTCCCTCTTGCTCACTGGAATGCCCAGTAATTCACTTGAACCTACCTGTGGCCAATTGGATCTTCTTTGCATTCGATTGAACCACCTTTGTGCTCAATTGGACCCCTTCGATTTCCTCTCGAACTGATTCGGACCTCTTGTGATCATCATCCAAGGATCCGGACCTCTTTAGGTCTAGATCTCCTAAGTGCTTGGACCTCCCCTGGTCCAGATCTCCTTCTCTGGCTTAGACCTCCTCAGGGTCTAGGTCTCCCTTTTATAACCACTTGAGTTCTTTCTATACTCTTGTGAACCTCTTGGTGATCACTTGGACTCCTTTTCGCCCTGATCCTTGTAGCCTTCTCTTTGGAAAGGTCCTTCTAGTGCAATCTGGTATTACCACCCCAATTCACGGTAATACCATTCTTTAGGACCTCCTTCCCATTCGTTCGGACCTCTCCATGCCCATTTGAACCCCTTGGTACTTTCCCTTGACCGCCAAGACCTCCTCTGATCTCATTTTAACTGCCAATCTTGGAACATCCTGGTTTTCTAAGTTCTTTTAAAATGTGTAAAATGAATTAAAACTATTTACTTTAATGAGAATTCAAAGTTGGTTCTGTTGGAAGGGTTTGAGTTGCTTATACCTCCTTGCAGGTAAGCTCGGCAAACCTTCCTTTAGCCTATCTCTTTTGGGCTATGTAGGTTTAGACCTTCTCTGTGGCCTAGACCTCCCTAGTGGTTCTTAAGGTTAGACCTCCCATGGGGCTTAGACCTTTTCTCACATGGACGCATCTTTGGGTCCAGGCCTTTCTCTTTGAGTTCGATTACTTTGAAACTCTTTGTTGGTTTGAATCTCTTCGGATCAGACCTCTTTTGCTCGAGACTTCTCTTAAGTCAAGACCCTTGTTGCTGAGCACGTTCCTTATGCTTGATCCTCTTTTCACCAGACATCATGGTAATTCATTGGGTCCCTTGTGTGCCTTTGAACCTCTTAAGTTCGTTTGAACCATCTTGATGTTACTCTTGGCCGAAAGGACCTCCCTCGGGTGGAACTCCTCTGTGGAATCCCTCTGGAACCCCTCTGCCTGGACCTCCCTTTTGTTTGAATCCAATGGTCTCGACCTCTCCTCACTTCCGATCCAAAGGTCCAGACTTCCCCCTGCACGTTGATCTTGGCTGTTGGACCTCCCTCTCGGAGATCCAACCGCCCGGACCCCAACTTGCCTTTAATCGCAACCACGGGACCTCTTTGTAGTTCTCTAGACCTCCTGTCCAAGACCTCTCCGTGGCCTAATAAATCTGGCCTTGGACTTCCTCGCCCGACCTCCCTTGAAGAGATCCTAACCGTCAGGACCTCCTCTTGTTGATCCTGACCGTCGGACCTCCCCATGTTCAGACCTCCTCTGTATGTCTGGACCTCCTCAACCCTTAGACCTCCTTATGGCCTCTAGGACCTTTTGTCCTCAAAGACCTCCCTGTCCTTTGGGCCTAGGACCTCCTAAGCCTCTCGGACCTCTTCAAAGACCTCCTCTGCGGGGCAAGACCTCCCCTCTTGACCCGACTGTTTTAAGTTGATCGCCCGCCAGACTCAACCATTTTCATTTCCTCATACGTTAATATCTTGGGCATTTAATGCATGTCTTGTCACATTAAATACATCCACATACGTGGCGTTTTACTCAATTGGGTCACCTAGGCGTACTCGACATCCTTCTTTGTTCCTTCCGCAGTAACATCGTTGTCCTTCCTCGTACCTTTTACCCTGGTGGTAGTGACACCGCCTCGCCACTTACCTACCTTTGACCCATTTCTATACTTATCCCTGCACGTATGTTTCTAGCTTTCTTCACCCATTTTGACTATAATCATCCGAGGAACTCGCCATATTATCTTCTTCACACTCATCATCTTAGCTCTCATTCGGTGGCTTTCCAGGGAAGACCTTGTTGTTCACGACCTCCCCTCCATCCATTGGTTCCTTCTTGTCCCTGGTAAGTCCTTGGTGATCTGCTCTACTCTTATTATTGCCACCGCATTGAGCTGGTTGTGTCCTCTCGGGACCTCCTGGTGGACTCCTTTTGGATTTCTATGGCCTTTGTGTGAGGACCTCCTCCACGGCTTTTATGCAAGGACTATTCCTCGGGACCTTCTGTTTCATTGCGAAATCACTCCTTTGGGGTCTTTTGCTAAAGGACCACCTCCTCTGGTAAGCTTAGACCTCCTCCAAAAGAACACATTCTAAATCTGAGACTTTCTATTAATAGAGTTTTGAGGTTCCTCCGAGTTCTTTTGGTTCTTTATTGGGATCTCTATTGATTCTTTATTTGAGCATTGTTTGAATCTGTTCTTTTAACCGTGTAGATCTTGACGTTTCCAGAGAGCCAAAGCTGTGAGAGAGAGTAGATCCCTAAGCTATCAAGCAAGAGGCAAGTTACACTTTTGATCATATTGCACCCAATAATTCAAATTAATTATGTCCTGTTTTAATGTATACTGCATGCCTATTTCTACCAAGTTATTTCAATACATGTTTTAAATCCATAGTTATGCCTACTTCCTTTGTATAGCCACTGTTGGCTTTGGACTGAACTTGTTGTCACCTTTAGATCAAACTTGGGTCATGCAATAGTGTGAGCCAAGACCATTTGAAAAACAGATGCTTAGTCATGCTTAGACCAAAAATATTGATTTGGGGAAATCTTTACCATCATGACCAAACACTGTTTTAACTGTTTTCACCATGACATTGGGTTGTCATGGAGGGATGAAATTGTTGCTGGGGAAGCAAGGAAAAGAGAAATGGATTTAGACTAGGGCGAATTGGTTGGCTTGGCTGGTGCAATGTTTGTGCACGGACTCTATCCTGGCAAAGGTGGAGATCCAGGGGTTTGTGGAAGTCGCCCTAGTCATTTGAGGACCGGTCTTTGAGCGACCAATGCCATGCCTATAATGGGCTATGCCACAATTGTGCAACCACATGTCTCCAGAATGGGGCGTGGGACCTGGCTGAGTAATTTGCAAAGTTCTACCATAAGCTGCTCCATTGGAAGTGTGGGAGGTCTTCTATGGCCAATGGTCTATTAAAACCTACTGTTCCCACTGGTGCAAGAGGGGGCTTTCCGCCGGATTGCTGTCCATAGAAGAGTGAAACCTTAGCAAGGAAAGGCTGTGGTGGAACAATACATTGTAAAGGCCTTGTCATGAACTCTAGACCTCTTACCTTCGGCAGTGAGAGGTGGCACTCGCGCATGCCAAACAAACTAGAGGAATCATGTCGTGTGGGTAAAGTGCACAACCTCTGCAGAGTTAAATCTATTCGAATAGCCGTGTCCGCGGTCATGGACGTGCTGGCAAAGGCCACTCAGAGTTAGATGTTGGTTTTGGGTTTTTAGAAATGTTTATTGAACTGTTTTTGGGATTGCTATCCCATGGTTTGGGCGGGGAGCCTTGTGACAGGAGGGTATCCTTCACCACTTGTGATGAATGAATATCCAACTGAAAACAGATTTACCAAATGAATTTTATTTACTATATGATGCTTTGGAACTTAATACTGGTAATTGGAAATGAACATGGCTTTATGCAAATTAACCATAATAAGCCTTCCATTGTGATATCCATTTATGCATGTCATTTTGTTATCTAACGGGTGTAACTTGCGAGCACGGTTGTTGTGCTCACTCTTGCTTGATCTTTGTCTTTAGCGAGTTATGGAAGCTTTGGGTGACTAGCTTTGTGGACCAAGTGGTCTGATCGACTAAGTTAAGCCCTCCGGATTGATTACTGTGGTGTATCGGGTGGCCCATGTGTTTATCTCTTATTGTGTTTTGCCTGCTGGCTTGTAAGCTCTCTTGTAAACAACACTTTTGATTATTAATAAAGCTTGTGTTGTTGCTATGTTACCACGGTTGTTGCTGTGAAGAGCTAGCCATGATCCTTGGGACTAGCTCACCACATAGAGGACCTTGGTGAGCTCGATCCTCCACGTTCACTCAATGGTGGGTGGTGTGTGGTTCGGTGGTGGCCTCGGTCCACGACCTCCTTTGGGGGTCGCGGTGGACTTGAGATGCCCACGGACCTCCACGAACACCCTTGGTCTGGCCGTGGCAGGCTCTCGGGTGCTCCCTGGCTCCAAGACCCTCTCGGGTCATGTTTTCCTGGACCTCCAGGAGGTCCTGCTGGACCTCCTGGGAGGTCTTGGTGGACTGTCCGAGAGGTCCTTTGTGGACCTCCTGGGAGGTCCTGATGGACTTTCCAGAAGGTCTTGGAGGACCTCTCGGGTGCCCTAGAGTTGGGTCGCTACACATTGTGTCCCAGTACCATGAGAGTCTGCACACATTTAATGCTGAGTCTGCGCACATTAAATGTTGCTGCAGCACATTAAATGCTTTCTTTTCCCTTGTACCCCCTTTGCCTCAGCTGTCTCATCCATTACCTGCTCCTGTCTCCTCCACCTACCCTTGAACTTGTGAGCCTTTGAAACTCTCAGCAGCTCTGGCTATATATAAGCTTGGGCAGCTCTCTATCCTTGCCTTTCTCTTCATTCAGTTCTCTTGCTCTCCCGACCAGTTCCTTGGACCTCCTCCTGGTCGTCAAAGTCTTTCTGTTCGTTCTAGCTCGGTGTTTCTTTGGAGTTCTTTTGGGTTTTACTTGAGCTTTATTTGAGTTTGCTTTGTTCTCTCGTGTAGATTGCGATGACGCTGAAGAGCCCGAGTCCTTTGAGGAAGAAGAAGACACTCAAGCCTTTGAGCAAGGCAAGTTACACCCTTCACCATGTTGCACCCATTATTTCAAATTATCTATGTTCTGTTTCAAGTATTACTGCATGCTTATTTCAATTCAAGTATTTCAATCCCTGTTTTAACTTTGTAGTTACTCCTAATTCCGTTGTACAACCAATCTTGATTATTGAATTGATCACCCCTTGTCACCGTAGTAAAAGCTAGTTGGTACATTAGTGTGAACTAGCATGTATTGCAAAATTTGATGCTTAGTCATGCTTAGACCAAAATCTTGGTTTGAGAGTTTTACTGTCAAATGACCAATGTTGTCTAAAATATTTTAATCCAAGACATTGGGTTGTCCTGGAGGTTTTGCAAATGTTTTGAGAAAGCAAAGAAAAGGAAAACTGGTTTGGACTTGAGCGAATTGGTTGTTCGGTTGGGTGCATGTTTATGCACGGGATCGTCCATTTCTATGAACGAGGCCTAGGGTTCAGCGGAAGTCGCCCAGGTCAGTTAATGTGAGGACCTATCTCGGGAGCTCCTGAAAAGATCTCCTAGGACCTCCCTAGGAGGTCCGATAGGACCACCTGGAGGTTTAGAAGGTCCTCCAAGACCACCCAAGGAGGTCTCCCAGGGCCGCCAGGAGGTCTCCAGGACCTCCCCAGGAGGACATGAGGGTCCACCCAGAGGTCCTCCGAGACCACCCGAAGGTCCTGATCTCTATGCATCATGAGCTAGTCCCAGGATCAGATTGGCTAGCTCCCACCGACTCCACATCAGTGTAATCAAATCCATACAACAGGAACAAAGATGAAGCAGACAAATTAACACATATATTAATAAGGGACCTTAAGGTCAAGGTTTGTACAGGGGTGCCTCTCAAGGCTAACAGCAAAAAGAGAACAACAACACAGCGGAAAACAAAACAATTACAGGGTCCATTCGGCTAGCCCACAGGCTACCAAGTCGAGGACGTCCTAGTCTTGTGAGGTCTTCAAAGAACTCCCTCCCGAGAGCACAAGACCTCTGGATCTCCCACCTCTTTGGTTAAAACAGAGGGCACAAGCCAATGAGTACTTTAAATGTACTCAGCAAGCCGTGGGGACAATGTATGCAAGTAATATTCATGCACGGCTTGACAAGGTGAGCTATATGGTTAGTTTGCAAAAAGCAAAGTTTGACAGTAAATAACATGTATAAATTGCAAAGCTCAAGTTAAAAAAATAATACATAAGTACATTTGATTTCAAAAGGGAGGTCGTGAGCACCCACTCACTAACAAGGCACCAACCCAGACTTCTCTGGAGCACCCACTCCAGAGCTCTATAAGACCACCCCCTAGACCTCCACGGACAACCGTAGTCATCACGAGTACGTCGGAGCCACCCAGGGCACTCGCTGATACCCACAATCAACCGTGGACCACTTCTAGGGTTCACAAGACCTCTTTTGAAGAAACGTCTAACCCTCATTCGAAATCTCCGGGGCGTGTCCATAACCGAGGACATGGCTATTCGAATAGATTTACTCTATAGAGGTGTGCAACTTTACCCACAAGAGGTAGTCGCTTGATATTACACACGTTATCTTAGACATGTTTATCAAGTAGAGACCACCACCGGGTTTTTACAAAGGTCCATCCGACTCGATTCGTCTCATTGAGGTTTCGCTTAGGTTGGTGCAACCTCCACCGGATTCATGCCCCTCTTAGCTAAGCGTGCCAGCGCCTCCTCCAATGTAACCAAATCTGAACATCTCTAGTTATTGCACCCGGTCCACCCCATAATGGATATGTGGTTGCACGGCATGGCCCAGGTCAATGGCTCCCAAGGTTCAGTCCTTAATTGGCTGCTCAGGCAAGGCTATCCTCAACCCAATGTGACCCCATAGCACCAACTCTGGGGCACCTAGGTGACTCCATAACAACAACTCATGGAGCACCCAAGTGACTCCATAGCAACAACTCATGGAGCACCCACTACTTGCACCTTGCCAACTTGCCCGAGCATAAAACAGTTTTGGGGTTTCACTTGGCCAAAGGACCACCCTGGTCCCGGCACTACAAATTTTAACAAAGGTGGCTTCGACCACAAGCAACACAACTGGGCTCCAACCACAGTTGCACATCAGTGGCACCAACCACAATTCCATAATTTAATTAGTCAAGTTTAGTAATATTGATTCGTGAGGAGACCAGCGTCTACTAGTTTTGCAAATGTTTTGATAAAGCAAAGAAAAGGAAAACTGGTTTGGACTTGGGCGAATTGGTTGTTCGGTTGGGTGCATGTTTATGCATGGGATCGTCCATTTCTATGGACGAGGCCCAGGGTTCAGCGGAAGTTGCTCAGGTCAGTTAAGGACCGGTCTTCGAGTGTATTTTGCCATGCCTCATTGTGCAACCACATGTCCTGAATAGGCAGGACCTGGCTAATTAATTTGCAAAGTTCCATCGCTGTTGATCCTACAGATGTAGTGGGTTGTCTTGGAGGACATGTCATTTTATGACTTATGTTAGTCCCGCCTGGCGCAAGAGGGGGCCTTGATCTCTGCGGGTTTCTATCCGTAGGGTGGGCGAAACCTTAGCGGGGATGAACTATGGTGGAATGATGCATTGTAAAGGCCTTGTCATGAGCCCTAGACCACTTACCTTCAGCAATGAGTAGTGGTATTGACAGATGCCAAGCAAACTAGAGAAATCATGTCATGTGAGTAAAGTTGTACACCTCTGCAGAGCGTAAAACTATTCGAATAGCCGTGTTCGCGGTCAAGTACATGCTGGCAAAGCTGCTCCAAGTTAGAAGTTGGTTTTGGTTTTTAAATGGCTTTGTTAAATTGGTTTTGGATCTCTATCCAAATGGGTTTTTGGGTGGGGAGCCTTGTGATAGGAGGGTATCCTTCACCACTTGATGATGAATGTTATCCAACTATAAAATTGTTTTAGAAAAAAATGAATTTTTAAATATTGTGTATCTGCTTTGATACTTATTACCTGTAATTGGAAATAAACATGGCTTTATGCAAAGACAACCTTATAAACCTTCCTTTGAGATATCCATGTATGCATGTCATTCTGTTAATTGACGGGTGTAACTTGCGAGCACGGTTGTTGTGCTCATTCTTGCTTGATTTGATAATTGAGCAGGAGATGACTTCTTTGATCAAGATGAGGACCAGATCAACTAGGCAGCGCCCTCCAGCCGTTTGCCTGTGGTGAAATGGGTGGACTTGTTATTTTGCTTCCGTTTTATATTTTGATCTCGCCGGCTTGTAAGCCACCCATGTAATCAACTCTTTTGTTGTTAATTGTGAGACCCCAGGGTATTTAGCTTGTAATACTTAGTCATCCAATTGAACCTAGTATCACAAACAAAATATCCCGTGCCTCGGAAAAATGTGTACATCCCAGAAGTGTTGTACATACACCCTTTTACAAAATCATGCATCAATTCCATACAAACATAGAACTGAAGCACAAACTTAAATAAACAAAAGACATACATAATAGAGATATTACAACAAGGGCCAACCGGCCACAAGAACAAGCTAGAGAGCTAAATAACAGCTAGAGAACTAAAATAAACAGCGGAAGCAAAAGCCATAAGATGGCGATAAACAAAAGCCAACCGGTTTGCCATTACCCCACAAGGCAAACTGATCGGGCCGCCAGCTAGTCATCAAAGCGAAGTCCAACTCACAATAGTTAACCCCTTGGGGATCAACCTCCTCTGCAACAATTAATTAAGCAAAGCAAATGAGTACAAAAATGTACTCGCAAGACTTACGTGTAGTGTAATAGCCTATACATATGCTACATGCAAGCTTAATCAAAGGAGAAGGCTTTAGGTTTATTTTCAGCATAAAGCAAGCTTTCCTTTGCAATAATACAATAACTTTGAAAGCAGTTTTGCAATCTGTTTTTAATGTTTAAATAACAGCGAGACAACAATAATAACAATAGATAGATGACAACAACAACCTGGAAGTGACTAACCCAATAGTCACCACAACAATAGCATGAATCACCCATTCATACCACCCACAACAAGTTTTAATTAAAAGGTTATAGTCTAACTCTCGAAAGACTTCCCCAAGCGTGTCCATAACCTAGGATGAGGCTATTCGAATAGTTTATACCCTGCAGGGGTGTACCAATGTACCCACACGTCAGACCGCCTTTTCGCCACATGATTTAGCACACTTCCTTTGGTATGCCAGCACGGCTAAGTCCTACAAGACATTTCCAATGGAAAGAGCTAATTAAGAGTCGCACGAATGGGGGTTATCACCTAGCGGACCGCCATTATGGGCTCCCACTAAGGACCCACACGAGGAGAAGGATGCATCAGCCATGCCTAAGCAACAGCGGGTGCTCCCCTCCTTTCCCAACAACAAACATTTTTACAACAACCACCAAACGACTCATTAATTAACACCCCCCAAAGTACTTAGCCAAGAGAGGTCCCATATCCCCCTCGTGTGGTTAGCACACAAAATTTCTTGGTTTAGTGTAACAAGATGTTCGGTCCTTGTTGACTTAGGCACCATTCCACACACCAACAGATCACACCATCATCCATTGTGCCCAAGTCCAAAATATTTTATTTTCAGTTTTGGTTTTACAAATTAACAAAGCACAAAGTGCTGGACATAATGGAATAATAAAAAAAAAATTGTGATCAAGGTCATCGACATACGTCGACAACCGCCCAATTCTACCGGTAGCTAAGCATTTCTAAGCATGACACCGTAAAAACATTAAAAGAGCATAATTCAATCACTGGACTCTAATTCACCAGCGAGATTAATAACTTATGGTTAGTGGCAGGGGATAACAGTTTAAGGGCAACCATGCAATAGGAATAGGTACCTCTAATCGGGAAAATTAACTTTGACCCAAAAGCATGCATACATACAATTTGTAAACAAAGTATTAAACTTTAAAAGTAATGGGATTGATATGATCAAACTACTTGCCTTGTTGAAGATGCTTAACCTGCTGTAGAGGATCACCCACGCAATCAACGAACTCGTCGGCACCTAGCGAAAGAACGAAAAAGAACCGATAAGAATGAAGAACATCAAAAAGACTCAAAAACCAACTTCAGCGAAAAGCTTTGAAATTTTTACAGTAGGTAGAGCATGATTTTTAAGTAATTTATCAATAAGAACCAATTGATTTGGATTCTCAATGCAAAATTTATGGCCAAAACAAATCTAGCCGGCTGGAAAATTGCTGAAAAATTCACTTCGGTTACTATTCATCCGAAATTAAATTTTTGGCACAAATTTCCAGAGAGGTGTTGCACCTGAAATTTTTAAGGAAAATAAAGCACCACATAAGATGAACAACACAATTTGATTCACCTCATTTGGAGTTAGGATGCATTTTCTATGATTTTTCAAAGACAGGAAAAAGGTGCACAAGTTAAATGCAAATACAAAACTTTTAAAAATAGTAGCATGCCTAAGACCTATTTTACAAATAAGCTTACTAACATAGGAAACCAACAAAGTTGATTTCACTCAAAAAGGAGCTACGAAGAATTACTTATGCATTTTTCAAGTTAAATGAGTTTTTAATCCAACAATTAAAGCTAAACTAATTTTAAATCTATTAACAGATTTTTCTGGAGCAAAATAAGCTTACAAACATTTTTAGATTAAAGCTTAGTTAAAACCAGAACTAACAAAATTTTAATCAACCGAAAATGATTTAAAATGAAATAGTTATGAAATTTTGAAGTTTATTACAATTTTTAGTTTGCAA
This sequence comes from Phyllostachys edulis, assembly GCA_036346405.1. Classification (NCBI taxonomy): domain Eukaryota; kingdom Viridiplantae; phylum Streptophyta; class Magnoliopsida; order Poales; family Poaceae; genus Phyllostachys; species Phyllostachys edulis. The sequence continues at coordinate 53,103,851 of CM070547.1, read as the reverse complement.
ATAAAGCTTACCGGGTTTTTTTAAAACACAACCGAAAGGAAAAGCATGGGCCGTTGAGATCAAATTCAACGGCCCACGCATACCACAGCACAGCGCACGCGCGCACCAGAAATGATAACCAACGCTTGGATCAAGATCCAACGGTCCACATTGATTGAAGTTCGGACGGTCCGAACGTTCAAATGAATATGGGCTGTCGATCCGAGAACGGAGGGCTGAGATTGAAGTGGGGTTCGGACGGTCCAAACGTTCACGCAATCTCAGCCGTTGATCAAGAATCGGATGTCGAAGGCTACGGGGAGGTTCGGGTGTCCGAAGGTCCCGCAGATCTCAACCGTAGATCTTGAAATGGACGGCTGACGTTCGTTGGTCCGAACGTATCGGACGGTGAAGGTTCAATGGTCCGAACATCACCCAGATCTGGGCCATTGATATTGAATCCAACGGCTCACATCGATGGAAGCCATCCGCACGCGCACAGTGCGCACTTAAATGTGCTGGGCCCACTGTTAGTGGCTATTTAAGCCACACACAGAGCTTTAAACGCACGGGTTTAAAGGCTGGCCCACGAACCAGAGAGACAAAAAGGAATTAAAGATGGTCATTAATTGTTAAGCCAATGATTAACACTGATTAACTAAAGATTAGCAATTATGACCGAATCTAAGCCTTAATGACGGCGACCACGAGCGATTAAAGCTTACAGGCCCACCTGACAGCGACTCAAGGCTCATTTATGAACTGCCATTAAATGTTAAGCACTGATTACAAAGGATTTAATCGATGATTAGCATTTAATGACCGGGATCAATGTCCTAACGACAACGCTACAGTGCGCTGCCGTCCGACAAAAAATCCCGACGAGCTCCAGAGCTTGTCGCCGGCGGTGAGGACCTCGCCGGCGCCAACCAAGGGTACCACTACGTGCACAATAGTATTGCGCACCCATGGCCCACTCTCTCGGCGGCGGCGCCTGTAACGACGGCGAATAAGAGAGGCGGCGCAAAAACTGACCCAGAGACGACAACGACGATAAAGCTCTGCATTGTTCTAAGAAGTGGGTTTCCAAGCCTCTAAGGACTAATAAGAAGCTACCTGAGCACAGAGAAGCTTCAAAGAAGGAGTGAGGAGCTCCGGCGACGAGAGACCTTGCCGACGCCGAAGAAGAAAAAGCGGCGAGGACAAGCTGAGCGACAAGAGAACAACCGGGTCAAGGGGTTAGCTCCAAAATAGCTTAAGGGTGGTCCATGAGCACTAAATTGGAGAACAAAACCACTTACCGGAGATGGGGACAAAAAGGGACGCACACTACCGAAAGAGAGCAAAAACTCGATTCGAGCTTTTCCTGCAAAGGGAAACTTAAATTGAGTTAGGGGATAAGCTCTAGGTGATGAGAGGCTCACGACGAAGCAAAGAGATTAGAAAGAGAGCCACTGGAACACAGTCGACAACGAGGGAGCTCCATAGCCGGCAATGAAGGATTTGGGGATTTTGGTGGTTTGAGCTTGCTTGAGCCGAGAGGAAGCAAGGCAAACCAAGGTGGTGTTTAAAGGAGGCCAAGGAAGAGCTCAATGGCTACTTATAGCCGAGAGAGCTAGGGTTGCTCAAGGGCGACTCTCCACGGGTGTGCCGAGTCAAACACTGCCATGGACGCACTGAGGGGAAGAGACGGGGGAAGGTAAAAAGGAGACTTTCGAGGGCGAAAGGTACTGGCGCGCATTAAACGAGTGCTAAGACCCGTTGGGAGGTGACAAGGCGCTGCCCTCTCCCATCCTCTGCCATGGTGCATGCGCACGAGCAAAAGCCAGAGGAAGGGGAAGAACAGGGTGGCGCGAGCCCCACAATTCAGCGAGTGAAGCCCAAAGTGGCTCAGGCTTACTGGAACGAGTGGGTTGAGTCTAACGCTTTAGGCACTGACCCAAACTCACTCACAATTGGATCAAACACGGACGGTCGCGATCAAAAGGAACACTCGGGGGGGGCTCCAAACACTCCCAAGCAATCGTGGCCACCCGATCAAAATGGACGGCTTAGATTGAACATATCGTTCGGACGGTCCGAACGTTCAAATCAATGCTAGCGGTCCGATTAGAAATCAAAGGTTGAGATTGAGAAGGATCTTGGGTGGTCCGAACGTTCACATGAACGTGGGCCATCCGATCAAAATCCAAGGGCTCAACGCAACGCGCCACTACACACGGCCCTAAGACAATCTGGTTTAAGGGCAGTAATACGGTTTGAGCGAGACGACCGAGGCAAAAGGAACGCGACCGCATGATTGGATTCAAATCCAACGGTGGAGAAGGGGAGGTCCGAAGGTCTCAACGAACGAGGGCCACCCGATGAAGATCCAACGGCTGGCAAAGCCAGCGCGCTCCACAGGACTGAGCCAGGCGCTGAGAGGGTCGGGTCGCACCAGAATAGGCGGTTGGGCTCGAATCTAACTCGAGTCCAACAGCAAAGACTTTGACTAGGGTTTGAAAAGAGCTGAGATTTGGAAGAATTATTAGAGGTAGCAAACTAACTCCAAAAATCCCGAAATTTGGACTGGAGGTTCCTCCCTCTAGGATGAACCTTACATAAAATTTCCAGAGATTTTTATGTAGAGCATTTTTCTCCAAAAATTTCAGAAGGTTTGGATCAAAGGTTTGACCAAGGAATAAAAGATTTGACTGAACATTTTGAGAAAGTAATTAATTTCTAAAAATTTTGAAATTTTTCAGAGGATCCACAAGGGTGACCCAGAAGCTAGGGAAAATATTCCCAGGAGATGATCACCAGATTTGTTTTTAAAAGTTTTAAAAAGGGCTATGCTTCTAAACAATTGAAGCATTAGGTTTTTGAATTTAATAAATCCTTTGAAAAGGTTACAGAAAATTCAAATAACAACAAGATGCAAGAAAAGTTTTAATTTATTCTCATTTTCTTACATTTGAAACACAAACCTATTTTCGGGATGTTACATTAATAATGTTTGCGTTGATGAATGTTACCACTATTGTTTGCTGTGTGAACTAGCCGTTGATCCTTGGGACTAGTTTGGAACACAGAGGACTTGGGGCTTTTTCAAGTCTCACGACCTCCTCGGGTTTGGTCTCCCGACCACCCTCGAGTTGGGTCTTGGCTCTTGGGGACGTCTCGAGTCCTAAGACCTCCTCGGGTCCCTTCTCCAGACCTCTAGATGGTCCTGCTGGACCTTTTGGGTGGTCCTGGAGAACTGTCCGAGAGATCCTGTGGGACCTCTTGGGAGGTCCTGGTGGACATCCTGAGTGGTCTTGGAGGACCTCTCGGGTGACCTCAGGTTAGGTCGTTACAAAAGTGGTATCAGAGCATCTTGACTGTAGGTCACTACCTAGTAGAATGGTCGTTAGTAGAAAGTTCAAAATTTTGTTTTACAAAACAGGAGAAATAAATTGTTCTCCTCTTATCTGGGTCGTCTATCTATCCTTATCCCCTTCTCTCTATTCTTTCTTACCTTATTCTCTCTTATCTTTTGCTCTCCGCACCGTTTTATAAAGTTAATTGGATCCCCTTTCCTTGGAATATCTATAGGTGGTGTTCAAGACCTCCTGCCTTGGAGCTGTCTTGGCACGTAGTCGCACAAGGATCTCCTTGCTCGTGGTCACGAGTGGTAGTCTTTTGCAAAGACCACCCCTTCTGGCCACGACCTCTTTGCTCGCAGCCCCGAGGGCAATGAGCCTCGAGTAGAACGTGTTTGAGCTCTGAGTTGGTTGTTCTTTTGGTTCGGTTTGGTTGTTTTGACCTCTCCCCCTTAGTTTTCTTTCTCTTTCTCTTTCCTAATCTCTGAAGATCTGGCAGATGGTGACAACCCGTGGCAGTGGCAGCACTAGCAATCAGGGTAGAGCAGTGGGAAGTGACCTAGATACTCCTCTTCCTCAGCCACCACCTCCTCCAGCTGGATCTCCTCAACTCCAGAAGTGTCTTCGAGCACCGATCAAGTAGCCCTATCAGAAGCAATCAAGTTTCAAGATGCCTCCTGCCAAGTGCTCGTTTGTCAAGTTTTTTGTTGAAGCGAGAAGTTCAGCAAGAAGCAAGTCATTGTCCCGTAAGTGTTCAGAAGAGCAGTTCTGTCAAAGTCAAATCAGTTAGGAAGCTAGAAGAGAACCCAAAGGCTGAGTTCTTTAACCTATTCTATAGCCAGCCCGAATCTCGAGGACGAGATTCCTTTAAGGGGGGAGGTTTGTAACATCCCAAAATTTGGCTTTTCAAAAATCTTTTGAGTAGTTAGGTCCCTAGAAAATTTCACCAAATTTATTTGAATTAATAAATCTTAATTGGGACTTTCATAAATCAAAAATAATTTAATATGATTAATCTCAACATCAACTATTATCAAAACTATTTTATTTGGATTCTATGTGCTTGGATATATTTTCTAGAATTGTCTAGAATTTTTCTGAGTGCATTTGCTATTTTCTAAGTTGCCCTTTGTGCTTTCTGCTATTTTCAAAATGGAAAACCTATTTAAAAATCTCAGTTAAATCCTTGGGCTCAATTCCTTTCTTCAGCCCAAATCATATTCCATTCGTTAGCCCACCTCCTTTCGCAAAGCCCAGCCCATCCCAGCTGAGCCAGCCCGTTTCCATTGTTTTGTTTTCCCGGCCTCTTCACTTCAACACGGCCGCCATTTCCCTTTTGTTGGCCCCGAGCCACCACTTCCGTTTTCCCAAGACAAGGTCTAGCCTGCTTGGGCGTGCGTTTTAAAGCTCACGCCAAGATGATAAGCGATTCGGCAATGACACTCTCCGCCATTTCTTGTCCTCGCACAGGAACAAACCGAGTGCTGGCCCACCTCTCCGTCTTTCCTTCGCCCGCGCGTGAGCCCCCGAGCAAAGCCCAGCTTGGCCCACCCCGTTTTTCCTTTCGCTCATGGCCCTGCGAGCGCCCCATCCCAGCCAGCTCGGCCAAGCGCGCCTCAGCCTTTTCTCAGCCTGCAGCCACGCGAGAGCACCAACCCGCGGGTTCCACCAGACAGCGCCACAGTGTCGTCTTCCACAAGGACTTCACCGATTCGTGCCCGTGTTCTTCACGACGAAGCCGTCGGCTCCCTTGTGGACTCTCCTCATCCGACGCTATAAAGGGGACCTCCAACCGCGTCAAAGCCTCCGCGCCGTCGTCCTCTCTCCAAACCCTAAAAGCTCGATCTCGATCTCATCTTCGTTGCACCACCATCGCCGAAAGACCGAAGGCCGCCGAAGCTTCATCTCCGGCGAAATTCGCCATCGTTGGTCCACCTTAGCCCGTGCCGTCTTCGCCCGCGGGTTCGCATCACCGAGGTCTACGCCGTGCTCGCATTATCTTCGCCCGAGGACCTCTACATCGCCGTCGACCCCGTCATTCCAAATCTGTCCGCGCGGCCACCTTGTTTGATCTGCTATTTGGTAAGCTCCCTAGCCTTCCATGCATGTCATCATGAGCTCTACATCCTTCTCATCCGATTCCCACCTCCCTTTTGTTCTCTCCGTAGCCAAGACGTCATCGCCATGGTTCTTCCCCGTCTCCGGTCATCTTCGAATTACCACCGGTGAGGTCGATCTCCAGTCGTCCTGAGCGTTTCTCTGTGATCCTCTTGAACTCCCCGTCCTCCTGCTCTCTCTGGTTCTCTTCGGGCGACCTCGACTCACTAGGACTGCCACAACCGTGAAGCCGCCGCCGCCAATGTCGCCGCCGATGACGACACACTGTCATCCTTGCCGAGCCACCGTATCCAGGAGCATCCTTGCACTTCCAGGGTCTCATTTTGCCCCTCATCCGAACCTCCCTCGACGTCAATCCACCTCGGTGCCAAGCTCAAGCCGCCGGCTATGGTGTCTGCTCCAGGAGCTCCCTTGTCTCTGTCCATCTCTCTCTATGCCATCACCCGTGGAGCCACCTCATCATCCACCTCTGTGCCACCTTGGATTCTTAGCCCATGTGGCATAACAGTCAGAGCTGAGTCATCGCCATGTGGCAGACCTCAACCCAAACCCGAACCTGAACATGAGTGAACGTGGTCCACCATGGGCCTAGTCACTTACGTGTAGACCCCACCTTGTCAGCACTGTTCCATGAACCCATTGCACCATGTACCCTAAACCCTAGATCGTGGACTTGGTCTATGGACCAATGGTGTGACAAGCCACCCTGTGATATACAGCAAAGGTCCGGGAGGACCATTTTTTTTTGCAGTACTTCCCGAGGGAGGTCTACTAGGACCTCCCAGGAGGTCATGCAAGGCCTCCTGGAGGACTCGGCCAACCACCAGCGAGGTCCACCAGGACCTCCCAGGAGGTCTTCAAGACCTCCTGGAGGTCTTGGCCAACCACCAGCCGGTAGCACCTCTTGGTATATCACGAGAGAGGTTCGACAGACCTCGAGCTAAGTCCCATAGGACCTCCTGGAGGTCCTGCCCCTGTGCACCGAGCTAGTCCCAGGAACAGATTGGCTAGCTCGCACAGATCTAGCACAAGTGTAATCAAATACATACACAAGCTAAGAGGAGCAAGAGACAAAACAATAATATAGATATATTAAAGACCAAACCGGCCAAGCTTCTTATAGGAGTTGCCTCAAGGGCTACAATAGAAGAACAAGAACAGCGGAAAGCAAAGCTTCAACGATAGGTCCAACCGATCAGCCCACTGGCTATCGAGTGGAGGACGTCCCCTAGGTCACAAGGTCTCCAAAGACCTCTTCTTCACTGAGCTTTGAGCTCCCTGGAACTTCCTGCAGCTGCTGATATAAACAGAGGGCAAAAGCCATGAGTACATTGAATGTACTCAGCAAGCCGTGAGGAATGTACGCATTAGATAATTATGCAAGGCTTGCCAAAAGAGAGCTGTAAGGTGAGTTGCATAAAGCAGTGTTTGACAATAAGTAATAAGTAGATTGAAAAGCTCAAGTTAAAACATTAGCACATAATACATTTGATTTCAAAAGGGGCTGTGAGCACCCGCTCACACCCAAAGCCACCCTGGAGCACCCACTCCAGGACTACCAAAGCCAACCGTGGGAGGTCTGGTCACACCCATGACCAGGACCTCCCCCACGACAACCCTGGAGCACCCACTCCAGGACTACCCCAACTAGCCCCTGGACCACCTAGTGAGCCAGCCATGACCCCTCTGGAGCCGGCCAAGGTCTCTTCAAGGCAAAACCATGACCTCTCACCCAAGTGTCCAGGGAGTACAAGTTCACAAAGCTACCCCTTGCACCATTTCACTGAGCATGTCCATAACCAAGGACTTGGCTATTCGAATAGATTTTACACTCTGCAGAGGTGTACAACTTTACCCACAACCCACGGTCTCTCTAGTGGGACGGGTTCCGGTCACCCTTGCACACTTCCGAAGGTGAGCAGTCTAGAGAGTGCGGCAAGGCTTTTACAAAGCTTTGAAATGGCTCGAAGCTGCCCGCTAAGGTTTCGCAATCCCCTCCGTGGTCTAGAAATCCATGCAGGTTATGGGTGCCCCTCTGCGCCAACGAATCACACGCTCAACCACAACAGCCCCAAGCCATCCCATTGCTAATTATTCAGCCCAGACCATTCCCATAAAATGATCTTGTGGTTGCACTGTTTGCCCCAGATCAACAGACATAAAGTTAAGTCCTTAGTTGTGCTAAGGCAAGACTTCCACCACCAAGTGTGCAAAGCACCCACTACTCACTCCCTGCCTTCTTGCCTCAGCAAAACAATTTGTATTTACCCTTGCCAAAAGACCACCCAGTCTTGGCACAACAATTTTTAACAAAGTGGTCTCACACCAAAGTCAACACAGCTTAGGCATCCTGCCATAGCTGCTTAACAGTGGCACCGACCACATATTCCATAGATCATTAGTCAAGATTATTAATGATGAGGCATGATTCACAGACCCACGGTTTTTAAAGCAGGGCTAAGCATATAGCATACGGTCCCAATGTTGGCAATAACAAGGAATACCAACTAAAATATCCATCCTAAGGTGTCCAAAGAGTTCATGTCAACATGTCCAGTTCAAGTATAGAAAGGAGGCTTAAGGTCAAGTAGGAGGATAGCTACTGCCCAAAACATGCTTTATAAATATAGCCATGCAAGTTTAATGAATCAAAATAGCTTTGCAAAGTGGGATCAAGATGATCAAGGGCCACGACTTGCCTCTGTTGGAGAAAAAAAAGCTTCGGCTGAAGGAGCTTGATTCACGAGCTTCTCAACGATCAACCGAGATCTACACGTTCGCAAAAGAAACCAAATAAGCAAAAGAAACTCCAAGAAAACCAAAAGAACTTACTTAAAACCAAGAGAGAAGAGGAGATCCACAGGGAGGAGGAGGTCCACTGAGAAAAGGAGGTCCGAGAGGGAGAAATCCCACAGGAGGGAGGTCCAACGAGTGAAAGGCTCGGACCCAAGGAGGTCCGAGTCAGAAGAGCCCTGGAGGCTCTCCCGAACAAAGGAAAACGATGGAGACGCTAGAATGAGCAACAAGGGGTAAATGGTGCTCCCTGGTGCTCTATTTAAAGGGAAAGGGGAACAGAGCACCAACACAAAGAAGCGACTGTGTTAGTGGTATTAGGACAAGGGCACACTGCCACAAGGTACAAAAAGAAATAAAGAAAGCAAGGGATGTGACACAAAGTAGAAAAAGAGTACAAAGGTAGGTGGCAGCATTTAATGTGACTCAACCCACATCAAATGCACTTAAGGCGCCAAAGGGCGATCAAAGGTCTTGAGACAGGTCAAAGGACATGGTCCACGGTCCAAAGAGGAGGACCAAGGAGGAGGTCCTGCGAGGAGGTCCTGCGAGGAGGTCCTAGGACAAACAGGGAGGTCTAGACCTCAATGGTCTAAACACAAAAGCGGAGGTCTGAACCTAAGGAGGTCCAAACACAACAGGGAGGTCCGAACCTTAAGGAAGTCCAAACACAACAGGGAGGTCTGAACCTAAGGAGGTCCAAACACAACAGGGAGGTCTGAACCTAAGGAGGTCCAAACACAACAGGGAGGTCTGAACCTTAAGGAGGCCCAAACACAACAGGGAGGTCTAGACCACGAAGGTCTAAACACATAGAGAAAGGGAGGTCTAGACCACAAAGGCCTAAACACAAAGAGAAATCCTATGGACTGGAGGTCCAAAAGACACACAACGGGGAAGTCCTATGGACAAAAAGGTCCAATAAGACAAAAGATAGCTGGACCTCAAAGGGAGATCCAAGCCACAAGGGATATGGCACTCGAGGAGGCCCTTAAGAGCAAAAGGGGTCCTGACGGTCAAAATCCCCAAAAGGAAAATCCGACGGCCAAGATCTCAAAGGGGAGGACACTGGGCGGTCAAGATCAAAAGGCAAAGGAGGTCAGGCGCTCAAAATCTCAAAGGAGAACCCGAGCGGCCAAGATCTCAAAGGGAGGACTTGGGCGGTCAAGATTTCCAAAAGGAGATCCGACGCTTAAGATCTTAAGCCAAGGGAGGTCCGCGGAGACAAGGATACGCGGGGAAAGGCTGAGGCCATTAGATCAAGATCGGACGGCTAGGAGGGAAGGGGACGTTCAAACCAGCGAACGTGCCCTCAAGATCGGACCATCAAAACAGCATCGAGCGGTCCTTAGGAGATGGAAGCAAGACCTCAAGCGGTACGACCGCAAGAGCCCATGGTGTGTCCAAGCGCTAGGGGGGGGTCTTGGACCTAAAGAGGTCGGGACCTTTAGATCCAACCAAAGAGGAGGTCTGGATCGTTGGATTAAATAACGGGGAGGTCTGGATCCTTGGATCAAATAGAAGAGGATCAGGATGGTTAAGATCTCCAAAGGGAGGGTCCTAACGGCGAGATCTAAACACGGGAGGTGCGAGCGGCTAAGATCTCCAGAGAGGAGGTCCTAACGGCCAGATCTCAACAAGGGGAGGTCTGAGCGGCTAAGATCTCCAGAGAGGAGGTCCTAACAGAGCTCAAGGAGATCCAAAGGACACGAGGAGGTCCAAGACAGAGAGATCTAGATCAGAGGGGACCCAGACAGGGGAAAAAGGTTTTGACCCAACGAGGTCAAAAGGGAACACCAGGAGGTCTATATGAACACAGGGGAGATCCAAATAGGCAAGGGGAGGTCCTAAAGGACGCAGAGGAGGTCCGAGGGGCAAAGGGGAGTTCGAGGAGGGTTCCAAAAGGGCACAGGGAGGTCCAAAGGAACGCTGGGACGTCCAAATGACCTCAGAGGTTACAAGAGAACGCTAAGAGGTGCACGGGGAGGTCCAAACAAAGAAAGAGGTTTAGACCAAGGGAGATCCAGTCAAAGATGAAAGCTTAAACCCAAGGGGAGGTCTAAGCACAAAGAGATTCAAGCCAACAAAGCGAAAGTCTGGACCTATGGAAAGTCCAAACAGAAGATTACAAAGAGAGGTCCAGAGAACGAAGGGTTGAACCTATAAAGAGGTTATTTGGGAGGAGGTGCAGGTGAAAGGAAAGACCCAAGGAGGATGTCTCCAAAGGGAGGAGAGACTAGCACGGAGGACAAACAAGGCCGATGAGAAAAAGAGGCTAAAAGCCAAACAACAGCAATAACTCCAGCTCAACCAGAAAGGGATTAATTGAAGTTTGGTTGGTTCAAGTTAAACCTCCAAATTTCTGAAATCTTCAAATTAAGCTTTGAACTCTCAACAAAAGCGAATGGTTATTATTTTTAAAAGCTTTTCAAAACTCTAGAAAAACGGGACGTTACAAATGGCCCACCTGTCATCCTCTTTGCCCTTTTCGGAAATTCATTTAATTTCTGAAATTCAATTATCCAATTGGTCCCACTTGTCATTCACTACCTTTGTCCTCTTTCACTTACCAGTGGACTCTGCTTGTAAGTCTCTAATTCCTTTTATTTGTTTTAATCCGAAGAAATATTCTTCGAATATTCTTTCCTCTCTCAATTTCATTATTTCATGTGATTTTTTCGAGAGTCATATCTTTTGAATCCGCACTCCGATTGAGTCCATTCAAATTTCTAAATTCAGCTAAATTCAAGATCTATCTATCTGAGATTATTATTTAAATTTTGGAGTTTGTTTGCTGTCTATTATTATTTATTTGGTTTATTTGCTTATTTACGAGTAGACATGGATGCTACGAGAAGTGCTAATCAAGAAGGAGCTGAAGATCAAGACAGTAGAAGATTAAAGGTAAATAAAGATCATTATTGCTATAGCAAGGTAAGTTATACCTTTGATCATATTGAACCCAGTTTTCTAAAATTATTTTGATTCAAATTATTGCATTTACTTTAATTATTTATTTCAATGTTTTTGGGATTAGTTAATATCCAATTTGTTATGACCTCCTTGTCTAATTGTATGCCATAATCTTTTGTCACCCTAGTTTGGTTTATTTAGTTGGTGCTATTGTATTACCAACGTGGGTTGGTTAGATACGATTAGTTTGCTTAGCCATGCTACGAGTCATCATCTCATGTAAGTTGCAAATATAAACTTGACTAAGTGACTATGGAACTATGTGATAGAAATTGTGTGCTCTATGTGCTATTACTCGTTGATGGCATATGTTGCATAACCAACGAGGTGGGAAAAGGTTTTGGACGAGGGCAAGTGGTGCAGTATACTTTTATGGTGGATCTGTGTTGGCGGGAAGGACGGGTTAGAATTTGGAAGTCTTGCCCCGGTCAATTAAGGACTTAACTTTGTGCGCCATTGAACTGAGCCTTTTGTACAACCACATGCCTGGTATGGGACAGACCTAACTTAGTAAGTTATGGAGTCTTGACATTGATTACTCATGTTGTAGGTTAGCTGTGTCGGATTGGATGGAGGTGTGTACTACCAAGTAGTCGCATCACGGGGTGGTTCGTCGTTTCCCTATCCAACGGTGTGCGTCTGTGGCAGCTAAGCATACCGAGAGTGTCAATGTTGAGATGAAGTTTCTGAAAGGTTTTGTTGTGATCAGTTCTGATCAAGTTGATTACATCTTGTGGGTAAAGTGTACAACCTCTGCAGAGTGTTAAACAATCTATTGAATAGCGTCATGATCATGGACATGCTCGGGAATTTCACACGAGGGGTAGATTTTCATGAAAACCTTGGGAAGGGAGTTGTGTGACTTAAGTCATATGGCTATGTGAATAACTTGTTTAGGCTATGGGTCTTTGTGAAATAAAACTGTCAAATTATTATTGTTTATTTGTTTTGAATTATGCTTTCAATCTATTACTTGTATTTAAATTGCAAATACTGTATTTCTGCAAAATAACCACAGAAGCCATTCCTTTGGAATAAGCCTGCATCTATAAATTGCATTCTGTGGTATGACTTGCGAGTACGGTGTGTACTCATGCTTACTTTATTAAGACAAGCAGAAGTGAAGGGATCGCCAGTCAACAAGGTCTACTTCAAGGATCGTGGAGAACTAGATCGCGCACCCCAGTCGATTGCCTGTGGGCATATGGATGGGCTTCACTGAAGTTATTACATTTGTTCATTGCTGACTTCATTGAGCTATCTGCCCTCTGAAACATTAATTGTAATCTTTGACCATAAGGTCTTTACTCTGATGTTTATTGTTATTTGCCAATTTATTAGTCATCTTTGTATATGGAAATGATATTTCACTGATGTTGCCACTGTGTGCACTAGCGTGATCCTGGACTAGTGTAGTATACACAGAGGGTCCAGAATTGCATATTTTGGGTCCCAACAAGTTAGGGTATCATCAGCTGAAGATTCGCCAAGAAGACAGCTTTCTCAACTTGGTATGGACTCTATGAGTTCATAGTCATGTCCTTTGAATTGACCAATGCTCCTGCTTACTTTATGAACTTAATGAATAAAGTATTTATGGAGTAGATGGATAATTTTGTCATTGTCTTCATAGATGACATTCTTGTGTACTCTAAGAGCGAAGAAAAGCATGAAAAGCACCTTCATTTGGTTCTGGATAAGCTTAGAGAGCACCAACTCTATGCTAAATTCAATAAGTGTGATTTCTGGATGAAGGAGGTTACCTTTTTGGGCCATGTGATGTCGGCCGCAGGTGTAGCCGTCAACCCCAGCAAAGTCCAAGATGTGCTTAATTGGGAGTCTCCCAAATCCGTGCCTCAAATCAGAAGCTTTCTCGGCATGGCAGGATACTACCGCAGGTTCATTGAAGGCTTTTCAAGAATAGCAAGACCTCTCACTCAGTTACTAAAGAAGGAGAAGAAGTTTATTTGGACGCTAGCCTGTGAGCAGAGCTTTCAAGAGATGAAGAAGCGGTTGACCTCTGCCCCGGTGCTAATTTTGCCAGACATCTGAAAGGATTTTGAAGTCTTTTGTGATGCCTCTTGGCTGGGTCTTGGCTGTGTTTTGATGCAAGAAGGGAGAGTGGTAGCCTATGCTTCTTGGCAGCTAAAGCCCCATGAAGCCAACTATCCCACTCACGATTTGGAATTGGCTGCCGTAGTGCATGCCTTGAAGATTTGGCACCATTACCTCATTGGTAACCGTTGTGAGGTCTTTACAGACCACAAAAGCTTGAAGTACATTTTCACTCAGTCTGACCTTAACCTCAGGCAAAGAAGATAGTTGGAGCTCATAAAGGACTATGATTTATGGATCCACTACCACCCAAGCAAAGCAAATGTAGTGGCTGATGCACTAAGCCAAAAGAGCTATTGCAGCACCCTGATGGTCCAAGAAAGTCAGCCCAAATTGTGTGAAGAATTGAAGCGACTAAATTTGGAAATTGTCAATCAAGGTTGTGTGTATGCATTGGAAGTTGAACCCACTGTCCAGCACCAGATCCGAGAGAACCAAGCTAGAGATGAAGATCCCCAAGAGATCAAGGAAAACTTAAAAAGAGGAAAGGCTCCTGGTTTTTCAGAAGATGAATAGGGAGCTTTGTGGTTCGGCAACAGACTTTGTGTGCCGGATCACCAAGAAATAAAGCAACTCATCCTTAAGGAAGCCCATGAATCTCCATACTCCATTCATCCAAGGAGTACCAAGATGTACCAACACCTCAAAAACAAGTATTGGTGGGTCGGCATGAAGCAAGAAATAGCTGAGTTTGTGGCGCATTGTGACGTATGTCAAAGGGTCAAAGTTGAGCATCAAAGACCAGCTGGTCTGTTGCAGCCCTTGCCTTTTCCAGAGTGGAAGTGGAAGCAACTAGGAATGGATTTTATCACTGGTTTGCCCAAGACCCAATCGGGCTATGACTCCATTTGGGTAGTAATTGATCGCTTAACCAAAGTGGCACACTTCATTCCTGTCAAGACCACTTTTCAGAGCAGCAAATTGGCAGAGCTTTATATGGCCCGAATTGTCTGTTTGCATGGTGTTTCCAAATGAATAGGGTCCGACAGAGGTTCTCAATTCACTTCAAGGTTTTGGAAGAGTTTGCATGAAGCTTTGGGGACAAGACTCAATTTCAGCACGGCTTATCATCCTCAAACCGATGGGCAGACAGAGCGTGTGAATCAAGTTCTTGAAGACATGCTTAGAGCCTGTGCCTTCGACTTTGGGAAGAGTTAGGACAAAAACCTCCCTTATGCTGAGTTCTCCTACAACAATAGCTATCAAGCCATCTTGAAGCTTTTGAAGCCTTGTATGGAAGACAGTGCAGAACTCCTCTCCTCTGGGATCAAGTCGGTGAGCGTCAGTTCTTTGGGCCCGAGTTGATCGAGGAAGCTGAAAGCAAAGTGCAGCTCATAAGGGAACGTTTGAAAGTGGCTCAGTCCCAGCAAAAGAGCAATGCTGACAACCGTCGCAGAGACTTGTCTTTTGAAGTGGGAGATTTTGTGTATCTTAGGGTAACTCCACTCAGAGGAGTTAGAAGATTTCAGACCAAAGGGAAGCTAGCACCAAGATTTGTTGGACCGTACAAGATCTTGGCGAGGCAAGGTGAAGTCACTTATTAGTTAGAGCTGCCAACCTCCTTGTCCGTGGTGCACAATGTCTTCCATGTTTCACAGTTAAGGAAGTGCCTACGAGTGCCAGAAGATCAGACCCTTCTAGAGAGCATTGATCTTCAAGAGGACCTCACCTATGTGGAGCGGCCAATCAAGATTCTGGACATCGCGGAGCGTGTTACCAGGAGCAAGATCGTCCATTCATACAAAGTCCAGTGGAGTCACCACCTAGAAAGTGAAGCCACCTAGGAGCGAGAAGAAGAACTTAAAGCGGCGTATCCCCACCTCTTTGCTGGCCAAGTCTGAATCTCGGTGTCGAGATTCCCTTAAGGGGCGTAGGTTTGTAACACCCTGGTTTTCAGAGTCTTTTTGAATTTTCATAATAAAAAGAACCATTTGGTTTTGTTGAGAATTCAAAGCTTAAATTGAGATTTTAAAAAGATAGCTTTAAAGGACTAAATCAAACTTTAACTAAATCAGTTCAGTTTCTGTTCGAGTTTGTTGGAGTTCTTCCTTTTCTTTGATCACTTAGTGCTCTCCTTCGACACTATTCTCTCTTCCTTCTTTGGACCACCTCTCTTTGTCTAGATCTAAGGGTCCAGACCTCCCTTGTGGTTCGGACCTCCCTCCTTGTCCAGACCACCCTTCGGGTTGACCTCCCCTTGGGACACGTCCACCCCCGAGGCGTTCTAGCTTGGGTTTGTGTTTCAAATGTTCTTGATTTTGAATTCTGATTTTAGGTTGAATTTCCCCTTCATTTGGACCTCCTTGTGTCCCTCTGAACCTTATTTGAACTTCCCTCGTGTCCGCTCGGCTTCTGCTCCTCCGCGTCTCTCCCTCTCTGTCGCTCCTCTCCCTTTGCTTCCATCTTGACCGTTGAGACCTCCTCTGTGTTGGTCTTGACCGTCGAGATCTCCTTTGCTTCCATATTGACCTTTGAGACCTCCCCTGTGTTGGTCTAGACCGTCGAGATCTCCTTTCCTTCCATCTTGACCGTTGAGACCTCCCCTGTGTTGGTCTTGACCGTCGAGATCTCCTTTCCTTCCATCTTAACCGTTGAGACCTCCCCTGTGTTGGTCTTGACCGTCGAGATCTCCTTTGGGTCTATATTGACCGTTGAGACCTCCCATGTGTTAGTCTTGACCGTCGAGATCTCTTTTGGCTCCATCTTGACCGTTGAGACCTCCCCTGTGTTGTTCTTGACTGTCGAGATCGCCTTTGCTTCCATCTTGACTGTTGAGACCTCCCCCGTGTTGGTCTTGACTGTTGAGATCTCCTTTGCTTCCATCTTGACCGTTGAGACCTCCCATGTGTTGGTCTTGACCGTCGAGATCTCCTTTGGTTCCATCTTGGCCGTCGGGACCACCCTCGGGTTCATCCTGGCCGTCAAGATTTCCTTTAACTCGTCTGAACCGTTCAGGACCTCCTTTGAGTTCATCTTGACCGTGAGGACCTCCCTCGAGTTCACCTTGGCCGTCAAGACCTCCTTTGGACCTCCTTCTCTGGATCTCCTCCGTTGGATCCTCCTTTTCGTTTGATCTATCTTTTCCTTCGCGTGGTCCGATCCAGCACCCGCGCCTTTCCCCTCTCGAGGAGCATCCGATTGAGTTTGGGCGGTCCGATGGAGATAAACGTTCGGGCGGTCCAAACGTTCCTATTGCCTTGGTGCACCCGATCAAAATCGGATGGCTCTGTTTCGTCGCGTCCTTTTTCCTTGTCTTTCAGACCTCCTCCTCCTCTCGACTTTTGGTCTTTTCGCAAAGACCACCCTCCGATCTTTTTACAAAGACCACCCTCGTGGTCAAGACTACTCTCTTGTGGTCACGACCTCCCCTCCTGGTGACGACCTCTCCTTTGGTCAAGACCTCCCCTTGGTCTTTTTGCAAAAACCACCTTTGCAGTCACGACCTCCCCTGGGTCACGACCACTCCTCCAGTGGGACCACCTTCTCAAGTCCTCTACTCTTTTCGTTCTTCCTCTCGTTGTGTCCCAGTACCATGAGAGTCTGCGCACATTTAATGCTGAGTCTACGCACATTAAACGATGCTGCAGCACATTAAATGCTTTCTTTTCCCTTGTACCCCCCTTTGCCTCAGTTGTCTCCTCCTTTACCTGCACTTGTCTCCTCCTCCACCTACCCTTGAACTTGTGAGCCTTTGAAACTCTCAGCAGCTCTGGCTATATATAAGCTTGGGCAGCTCTCTATCCTTGCCTTTCTCTTCATTCAGTTCTCTTGCTCTCCCGACCAGTTCCTTGGACCTCCTCCTGGCGGTCGAAGTCTTTCTATTCGTTCTAGCTCAGTGTTTCTTTGGAGTTCTTTTGGATTTTACTTGAGCTTTATTTGAGTTTGCTTTGTTCTCTCGTGTAGATTGCGACGACGCTGAAGAGCCCGAATCCTTTGAGGAAGAAGAAGACACTCAAGCCTTTGAGCAAGGCAAGTTACACCCTTGACCATATTGCACCCATTATTTCAAATTATCTATGTTCTGTTTCAAGTATTACTACATGCTTATTTCAATTCATATATTTCAATCCCTGTTTTAACTTTGCAGTTACTCCTAATTCCGTTGTACAACCAATCTTGATTATTGAATTGATCACCCCTTGTCACCGTAGTAAAAGCTAGTTGGTACATTAGTGTGAACTAGCATGTATTGCAAAATTTGATGCTTAGTCATGCTTAGACCAAAATCTTGGCTTGGGAGTTTTACTGCCAAATGACCAATGTTGTCTAAAATGTTTTAATCCAAGACATTGGGTTGTCCTAGAGGTTTTGCACATGTTTTGATAAAGCAAAGAAAAGGAAAACTGCTTTGGACTTGGGTCAATTGGTTGTTCGGTTGGGTGCATGTTTATGCATGGGATCGTCCATTTCTATGAACGAGGCCCAAGGTTCACCGGAAGTTGCCTAGCTCTGTTAATGTGAGGACCTATCTTGGGAGCTCCTGAAATGATCTCCCAAGACCTCCCTAGGAGGTCCGACAGGACCACCTGGAGGTCTGGGAGGTCGTCCAAGACCACCCGAGGAGGTCTCCCAGGGCCACCAGGAGGTCTCCAGGACCTCCCCAGGAGGACATGAGGGTCCACCCGGAGGTCCTCCGAGACCACCCGAAGGTCCTGATCTCTGTGCACCATGAGCTAGTCCTAGGATCAGATTGGCTAGCTCGCACAAACTCCACATCAGTGTAATCAAATCCATACAACAGGAACAAAGATGAAGTAGACAAATTAACACATATATTAACAAGGGACCTTAAGGTCAAGGTTTGTACAGGGGTGCCTCTCAAGGCTAACAGCAAAAAGAGAACAACAACATAGCGGAAAACAATACAATTACAGGGTCCATTCGGCTAGCCCACAGGCTACCAAGTGGAGGATGTCCTAGTGCGCAGGGTCTTCAAAGAGCTCCCCTCCTGAGAGCACAAGACCTCCTGGATCTCCCACCTCTGCTGGTTAAAACAGAGGGCACAAGCCAATGAGTACTTTGAATGTACTCAGCAAGCCGTGGGGACAATGTATGCAAGTAATATTCATGCACGGCTTGACAAGGTGAGCTATATGATTAGTTTGCAAAAAGCAAAGTTTGACAGTAAGTAACATGTATAGATTGCAAAGCTCAAGTTAAAACAATAATACATAAGTACATTTGATTTCAAAAGGGAGGTCGTGAGCACCCACTCACTCCCAAGGCACCAACCCAGACTTCTTTGGAGCACCCACTCCAGAGCTCTACAACCCCTAGACCTCCACGGACAACCGTGGTCATCACGAGTACGTCGGAGCCACCCAGAGCACTCGTCGATTCCCACAATCAACCGTGGACCACTTCTAGGGTTCACAAGACCTCTTTTGAAGAAACGTCTAACCCTCATTCGAAATCTCCGGGCGTGTCCATAACCGAGGACGCGGCTATTCGAATAGATTTACTCTGCAGAGGTGTACAACTTTAGCAACAAGAGGTAGTCGCTTGATATTACACACGTTACCTTAGACATGTGAATCAAGTAGAGACCACCACCGGGTTTTTACAAAGGTATGTCAGGCTTCGATTCGCGCGCTAAGGTTTAAGCTTAGGTTGGTGCAACCTCCATCGGATTTGTGCCCCTCTTGCACCAGTGGCCAACGCTCCTCCTATGAGAACCAAACCTGAACATCTCTAGTTATTACACCCGGTCCACCCCATAATGGACATGTGGTTGCACGGCATGGCCCAAATCAATGGCTCCCAAGGTTCAATCCTTAATTGGCTGCTCAGGCAAGGCTATCCTCAACCCAATGTGACTCCATAGCACCAACTCTAGGGCACCCAGGTGACTCCATAGCAACAACTCATGGAGCACCCAAGTGACTCGATAGCAACAACTCATGGAGCACCCACTACTCGCACCTTACCAACTTGCCCGAGCATAAAACAGTTTTGGGGTTTCACCTGGCCAAAGGACCACCCTGGTCCTGGCACTACAAATTTTAACAAAGGTGGCTTCGACCATAAGCAACACAACTGGGCTCCAACCACAATTGCATAGTAGTGGCATCAACCACAGTTCCATAATTTAATTAGTCAAGTTTAGCAATATTGATTCATGAGGAGACCAGCATCTACTGGAGCATGGCTAAGCAAGCACAATACCTATGTTGGCAATAGCAATATGAAACCAACTAACAGTACCCATCCTAAGGTGTTCAAGGAAACATGTCAACAAGTGGATTGCCAAAGAAACAAGGAGGCATAAAACAGGTGGGTATTTAACTAGAGCCCAAACTATTTTATACAAATAGCCATGTAGGTTTATAACAAATCAAAGTACTTTTTGTAAAGGTGGGTTCAAAATGATCAAG
Source organism: Phyllostachys edulis (assembly GCA_036346405.1). NCBI lineage: Eukaryota > Viridiplantae > Streptophyta > Magnoliopsida > Poales > Poaceae > Phyllostachys > Phyllostachys edulis. The sequence goes on along the minus strand of CM070547.1, from coordinate 53,084,158 downwards.
GACCACGACTTGCCTTCAGTGGCGAGCTACTGAGCTTCTGAGAAGGCCGCTGGATCTTCCAACTCCTCTGCACCAACGGAATCTACACGATGCAAAGAAAACAAATAAATAAAGCAACCCAAAAAGAAACCGAAAAGAACTAGGCTAGAACCAAAAAGGGAAGAGGTCCACTGAAAAGGGAGGTCCGACAAGGTGGGGAGGAGGTCCAACCAGAGGAGCTAAGAGAGCTCTCTAGAACTGAGAGGGAGAGGAGGAGGAGGTTGAGTGAAAAACAAGGAGGCAGTGGTCGCTCTGTGGTGCTCCATATAAAGGAAAAGGAGAATAGGAACGCCACCAAAAAGGAGTGACCAGGTTCAAGGTATTGGTACAAATGTACACTGCCAACAAGTACCAAAAAGGACTAGAGCAGGTACGGGAGAAGACAAAAGGTCAAGGAGGAGGTGACAACAATAAAAGGGCGCACACTTTTGCAATGGCAAGGACGTGACAAAAGATAGAAAAAGGTGCGCAAGGTACAAGCAAGAGTGACAAGGTTACTGGCTAAAAACAGGAAAAGGTCCTATGAAGGTCAAGGGGAAGTCAAGAAAGGAGGTCGTGACCCACGAGGGAGGTCTTGACCTCCAGGGTGGCCTTTGCAAAAAGACCACGGGCAGGTCCTAAGGGCAAGGAGGCCCAAAGGCAGGGAGGTCCTGCGGGAAGGAGGTCCTAGAGACAAGGGGAGGTCTAGAGCCAAACAAAGGACCAACAGAGAGATCCAAACCAACAAATGTTTAAACCCAAAGAGGAGGTCTAGACCAATGGGGAGGTCTAAACCACAAGGGGATCTAAACCTCAAAGGAGGTCTAAACACAAGGGAGAAGTCTAGACCTGCAAGGAGGTCTAAACACAAAGGGACCTAGACCTCGAAGAAGGTCTGAACCACAGAAGGATTCTGGACCTCGGAGGAGGTCCAGACTACAAGGAGTGAAGGAATTCGAGGAGGCCCTGAGGGCAAAGAGGTCCAAAAGACATACAACGAGGAGGTCCTATGGACACAAGGTCCAAAAGACACAACCACGGGGAGGTCCTATGGACAGGAGGTCCAAAAGACACAACAACGGGGAGGTCTGAGGGTCGATCCACAAAGGGAGGTCTGACGGTCGATCCTGGGGAGGTCTGACGGTCGAGATCCACAAAGGGAGGTCTGACGGCCGAGTCTAACAAAGGGAGGTCCGAGCAGTTAAGATCTCCAAAGGGAGGTCCTAGCAGTCGAGTCTAACAAAGGGAGAATGCAGACGGTTAAGATCTCCAAAGAGGGGGTCCTAACGGTCAGATCTAACAAAGGGGAGATCTGGACGGTTAAGATCTCCAAAGGGGAGGTCCGCGATATCGAGATAAGGCACAAAGGAGCGGGAGTTGTCGAATTACAATCGCACGGGTCAAAACGATTGGGCCGTTCGGACCATCCGAAGCTGCCACTCGATCTTGACCACCCAACTAGATCAGGCGGTCCAAAAGAAATCAAAGGGTTCAAACGGATGTAAATGTTCAGACCATCTGAACGTGCCGACAAGATCAAACCGTCCAACACAAATCGAACGGTCCAAAAGCGATGAAGGTCAAAATCGAGTAGGAGGTCCAATCGGGCACAAAGGAGGTCCAAACGAACACCTAGGAGGTCCTGGAGGACACAGGGAGGTCCAAACAAACGAGGGGAGTTCCAAAGGGACTCTGGGACGCTCAAATGAACTCAGGGAGTTCAAATGAATGCAAAGAGGTCCACGGGGAGGTCCAAACAGAGAAAAGAGGTCTAGACCAAAAGAGATCTAGACAGAAAAGAAAGTTTAGACCAAAGAGGAGGTCTAAACACAAAGAGATTCAAACCAACAAAGAGGAGGTCTAGACTAGAGGAAGTCCAAACAAAAGATACAAGCAAAGGTCCAGAGATCAAAGAGGTTTGAAACACAAACCCAAGCTAGTCTAAAACCAAAAAGGGAGGTCTTAGACCAACAAAGGAGTCTGAGCAAGGGGAGGTCCAACACAAAGGAGGTCTGGACCGAGAGAGAGAGGTCCAGACACAGAAGAGGTCCTGGAAGGGACAAGCCAAGCTGAAAGGCTAACAGAGCAAAAAGAGAAAAGGAAAACTCCAACAAACTCCAGAAGAAACCGAACTGATTTAGTTGAAGTTTGGTTTAGTCAATTAAAGCTCTTTTAAAATCTCAAGTTAAGCTTTGAACTCTCAACAAAATCAAATGGTTCTTTTTATTTTGAAAACTTCAAGAACTCTAGACAAACGGGACGTTACAGTTAAGGACCGGTCTTCGAGTGTATTTTGCCATGCCTCACCGTGCATCCACATGTCCTGAATGGGCAGGACCTGGCTAATTAATTTACAAAGTTCCATCGCAATTGATCCTACTGATGCAGTGGGTTGTTTTGGAGGACTTGTCATTTTATGACTTATGTTAGTCCCGCCTGGCGCAAGAGGGGGCCTTGATCTCTGCGGGTTTCTATCCGTAGGGTGGGCAAAACCTTAGCAGGGATGGACTACGGTGGAATGATACATTGTAAAGGCCTTGTCATGAGCTCTAGATCACTTACCTTCAACAATGAGTGGTGGTAACGACGGATGCCAAGCAAACTAGAGAAATCATGTCATGTGGGTAAAGCTATACACCTCTACAGAGTGTAAAGCTATTCGAATAGCCGTGTCCGTGGTCAAGGACATGCTGGCAAAGCTGCTCCAAGTTAGATGTTGGTTTTGGTTTTTAAATGGCTTTGTTAAACTGGTTTTGGATCTCTATCCAAATGGGTTTTTGGGCGGGGAGCCTTGTGATAGGAGGGTATCCTTCACCACTTGATGATGAATGTTATCCAACTATAAAATTGTTTTAGAAAAAAATGAATTTTTAAATATTGTGTATCTGCTTTGGAACTTATTACCTGTAATTGGAAATAAACATGGTTTTATGCAAAGGCAATCTTATAAGCCTTCCTTTGAGATATCCATGTATGCATGTCATTCTGTTAATTGACGGGTGTAACTTGCGAGCACGGTTGTTGTGCTCATTCTTGCTTGATTTGATAATTGAGCAGGAGAGGACTTCTTTGATGAAGATGAGGACCAGATCAACTAGGCAGCGCCCTCCAGCCATTTGCTTGTGGTGAAACGGGTGGACTTGTTATTTTGCTTCTGCTGTATATTTTGATCTCGCCGGCTTGTAAGCCACCCTTGTAATCGACTCTTTTGTTGTTAATAAAGTTTGCGTTGATGAATGTTACCACTATTGTTTGTTGTGTGAACTAGTCGTTGATCCTTGGGACTAGTTCGGAACACAGAAGACTTGGGGCTTTTCCAAGTCTCACGACCTCCTCGGGTTTGGTCTCTCGACCACCCTCGAGTTGGGTCTTGGCTCTTGGGGACGTCCCGGGTCCTAAGACCTCCTTGAGTCCCATTCCGGACCTCCGGATGGTCCTGTTGGACCTTCTGGGTGGTCCTGGAGAACTGTCTGAGAGATCCTGTGGGACCTCTTGGGAGGTCCTAGTGGACTTCCCGAGTGGTCTTGGAGGACCTCTCGGGTGACCCCAGGTCAGGTCGTTACATCTCCTTAGGATTGCAATCATTGTCTTAGTCTTAGCTTATTGGTGCACTTAGTCAAGACTAGTTGGTTTAGGTTTTGTTTAAGCAAAACCGAATTGATTTACAATTCCGCATAAAACTCGGTTTTAGCCAGAAGAATTTTTAAAACTGCCTATTCACCCCCCTCTGGTCGGCATCCTCAACCTTTCAAGTAGTATCAGAGCTTGGTCTCTTATTTATTAGACTTAACCGTCTAGAGAATAAAGGATTACTACTAGTGATATAGTGCACCTCGATGAAGCACATCTATTTGATAGCACAAAGTATGCTCATTGTAAAATCCACATGTCTTGATATTTTAAGGCCATGAGCCCAAAAATATGGTGGATTGTAGATGTGGGGTGGCCGGGAGAGTGCCAGATGCGCACGGTGAGGAAACAGGGCGGCAATGGAGTCCAACTCGTAACCGAGACGGAGACAATGAACAGTGCAAGGGTGGGGCCCACATGTCAGTGTCTGTAGCTAGGGTGAGTTGGCGTCACGCACAACATGCGTGCGGCCAATAGGTGGGACCGGTGTGGGCGAGTGGGCGAGAGAGAGAGGGTGGGCTCCGGGCGAAATGGGCCAACTGATTGGGCTGGGCTGAGGAGAAATGGGCTAGGGAATATGGTTTTTAGCCCAAAGGATTTCCCGATATTTTAAATAGCTTTTCGATTTTAGAAATACCAGAAAATGCAAATAGCAAATGAACTTAGAAAAATTCCTAAAAAATCAAGAAAATATTTCAAGCACAAAGAACTCAAATAAAATGGTTTTAGAATTAATGGATGTTCATATTAGTCACATTAAATTGTTATGACATTTGAAAGTCCCATTTAAGCTTTATTAAATTCAAATAAAATTTGGTGAATTTTCTAAGGGACTAAACTACTCAAAAAGGTTTTGAAACTCATAAAATTGGGATATTACACCTATAGGTCGTCGATGGAGGGAAACCAAGTCACCACTGTCGCCAAGAGGTCAGCAACGATGGAGCCTAGAGCAGGATTCGCCTAAGACCGAAGAATCAAACATTAGTGGTAGAAAGAATAGATTGGAAGGGAGTGGAAGCTCTCGGATCTTTCCTATGTGATGCCAAGGAGAGGGAGACCAGGATTAAGTAGGAAGAAAGCCAAGGCGGCGGCGCCAAGTGGCCGCAACAACCTCTACTAGCATCGCGTGGGGATTGGATTGATCCCCACGACCATGTCTGTTCTCTCTCTCTCTCTCTCTCTCTCTCTCTCTGAGGCCAAAGCCTTATCTTCTCTCCTCTCGTGTTCCTAACCTATCGTGTTCCACAGCCCCATCCCATTCCCAGCCCTAATCCCCTCTCCCTATCTATGACACTCTTGTATCCATCCCTTACGGCGCTGCTCTATCATTCGTCCCATCCATTATTTTTCTCTTAACATTCTTTTCTTCTGCATTTGCTTGTCTCACCACCGCTGTGACTCACCTCGCCATTAACCTAATCGAAGCCGCTGCCATGGGCAAACCCAGCATGTGTACATATGTACACCATTTTTTTGTTGCAAAATATATGTTATTTAGTAGGTATATTATCATATATACAGATAGCTAGGCGAGTTCTAATGATTCCAACCCACTCAACCCCTCCTCATCCCCATTTCACACACAAGCCCAATAGCCCATTTAATTCTACCCACCCTCAAACAGGCCTAAAAGCCAATTCTAACCCTCAAACCCTATTCCTGTATCTCATCTCTGACTCATATTCTCACGTGACAGCGCACGTCGCACATACTTTGATGGCACAGAGGTGGAGCAGGCTGAGGCGGCGCGACCAGGAGTCAGTGCTCAACCAATAGAGTAATGTTATAGCGACCATCATCCACAGCGAAGCATCAGGTCAGTCACATTAGTTCCCAAAACAAAAAGGCCAAAATCAAAATTAATTAGTTGATCATCTCTTACCAGTATTGTTTTTGTGAATTGTGAAATGTGATTTTAGATCCATAAAAAATGAAAAAGAAGTCTGTAGATTTGATATGATGATATTCATATAAATGAAATATTTAGAGAAGTGAAAAAAAAATTGTTGAGCTTTTCAGTTATGCTTGCTGAAATAAAGAAGAACCTCAATTATAGAATTGTTTGCAAGCTTTTTAAGTTGGTGCTAATCTTTCTCGTAGCAACCGCTAGTGTTGATAGTATTTTCTTCAATAAATTTTGTGAAGAATAATCTATGATGACGTGATATCTCACTTCCAAGGCATGAAGAGTTATTGAGTTAAATTGCATTTTTCTTAACTATTTCTGTAATTTCTCTAATTATTTTGAGATGTTCTAGTATGAACAATTTGTACTTTGATTTTTTTTTCCTTTTGTTGTGGACCTTTTCTTTTTTTCCTTTGAACGATATTTGTTAACTCCAAACACTCATCCTGTAAATCTTTGGTCCGTCACATGGCCGCCCCTCGTGTGAAGCTGCCACCACCTTAATATTACTTCGAATTTTGAAGGAAAAAAAATCAAGGTGAAAGCTCGATTTTGAGTTGTTATTTGAGTTGAAAGGTTGAGATTCTAGGTAGAAGGTAGGGTAACTTTTGAGTTGAAAGTTGCAAATTTTGGATTTGTGTTGTGAATTTGACTCAATGTGGGAGAGCATTTGAGTTAAAAGTTGTAAACTTAGAAGTAAAAGTTTTGAAGTCACCATGAAAGTGAGGGATTTTTTTCAGTTGAAAGCTCCAATTTAGAGGTGGAAGTTTTTTTCTAATTCAAGTTGAAAGTTGTTGAATTCGACTTGAAATGTGTAGTCTTTTTTCGGGTTGAAAGTTTGTAGAATGTCAGCACTGGAAGATGTTGAGACAGACAGGTGGTAGGGGATGGACATAAGTGATGATGGAAGCGGATACTCTATCGTAGCAACTTGCAAAGGTAGAGGTGCACAGTTAGGTGGCATTATGCCTCTTTCGCACCGTCCGATCGCCAGAGAACGGCTCAGATCAATAGCGCACAGTGAAAATCGCTACACTATTAAACAGTATAGCTACATTAGTTTCTGTGTACAGTAAAAGTGACATTGTTTCTACAACACTATCTACAGTGTGTTGCAGAGCACTGTAGCAACAGACTCATATTACTATTGCTATAGTGTTCCCTCTGTAGTGCTCTGGAGTATCCCAATCCAGTGACGATAAGGAAGTGGGCGTACACCACTTCTGTCAGCGATGCATGCCCACTATATAGGCATACCCTAGGCTGTGATAGTGGTTAACAGGCTAGGCATTAAATTTAAATCTTGTTAGTGCACACGCGTAACCCTCGTTACTTAATTCAATTAGGAAGGATATCATAAATTTGGGATACATGCATTGTCACATCCCTAAGTTATTAATGTTAATTAGTATGCATCTCATCAGCATGCATCATGTTTTATAAACTTTTGCGTATTTATTGCACTAGGAAAATCTCAAACAAGTGTTAAACCTACACTTCAAAACTTAACTCCAAACAAAAACAGAAATAAAAACTTGTGATCATCTTCTAGAAATAATTTATTAAATTACTATAATAATTATCAAGAATTAATATAATTTTTCCCAAATTTATGAGACAAGTTTTGAACCTCAGAAATTTCAAACTCAATCCAATAATCTATCTCTGGTTTGGATTTAAACTATACAAAATATATCTTGAACAGTAAGGTTTAAGAATTTTTATGAATACTAGGTCATACCAGGAACACCTCTGATTTATTTCATATTTTTAGGATTTTTATTTCTATTTTTAGTGGCCTGGTCAAAGTAGAGAAAATAATTTAAATCTCAGTCAAACCTCAAACCAAACCAGCTTGCACTGTTCCTCGGGCTCGAGTCCGACCCGGCGAACTAACTCGATCGAACCACCTAACTACACCGCACACAAACCGTCCGATTAGAAATCAATGGACCAGATCTCATAACCGTTCGGCCTAGTCCGAACGATCGCACGCGACATCAACCCTTTGATCAAGATCGAACGGTCCACGTAGACCCACTTACCTCAGTCTCGTGCGCATTGAGTCGCTGATGAGGTGGGCTCGCGCTGTCAGCTTCATCCCCTTCCTCGCGCAGGAGACGAGCTCCACGCGGCCACGCCCGTCTGCTCCGTGCCGTTGGCGATCCGTCAGCGCCGTGAGCCACCGCCACATGCAACCATTCCTAGAGCTCCTCCACTTCACGCCGCCTACGTTGCCATCATTCCCTGAGGATAATACCTCCCCGAGCCCTCCATTTCGGCTCACTTCTCCTCTCGGTGCTGAGGAGGAGGAAGCTCTCCTGAGCTCATCTCTCGGGTAAGCTCCTCCCGGATGGTTCCTCTCGTCTCTATGATCAATGCCATTTCCATTTTTGCTAAGCTCAGCTCCCATGGTTGTTTGTAGCTTTCAATCCACTTCGGTGTCTTTCAGGTTGTCCAGAGCACGTCCTCGAGGACACCACCGAGCCATTATTATCTCCGGTGAGTTTCTTGCTACTTCTTTCGCGTCATATTGTGCCATCTAACATGACATTGAAAACCCCTAAACCTATTGGGACAATGCATGGCAGGATTTCGCAAATTTGAAGGGATTTCATTTTCGGCCGAAGAACAGCCCCTTCACCTCCCACTTCGTTTTGGTAAGGCATTTTCAAATTCCTTTCGCATACACCTTACCACTAGCATCCTTAAGTCATCCCGACCATTCACTTTCTTTGGTGTTCACCAGAACGTCCTCCCCTCGTGAAGCCGTATCGCCGCCGTCATCTTCTCTGGCACCGACACTGCTCCAGTCACTTCCAAGCTTCTTCGAGGACCTATTGTAACGTCCTGTTTATTCTAGAGTTCTTGCCAGCTTTCAAAATCAAAAGGGACCATTTGGTTTAATTGCATGTTCAAGCTTAACTTGGTATTTTGGAAGTTGGAGAATTTAACTTGACCTAATCAAACCTGAACTAAGTCCCTTGTTGGTGTCCTCTGTTGGTTGGTGTTTCTTGATGTTCTTTGGTGTTCCTTGGTTTGCTTTCCTCCTGAGTTTCTCTGTGTGCCTCTTGGTTTAACCTTCCTTCAAACCAAGATTCGTAACATTTGCCAGAGCGAAGGCGCTTACAGGTCGTGTCTAGACAGTGGGAGCCAGGAAGATCTTTATCCCAGCCAGCTGGCAGACCTAGCCCACCGCTGGTCTGTCCAGACATCTAGATACGAAGAGATGGGTTAGCACGAACCCGAAGACTAGAATCCTAAGAAAGCAAAAAAAATCCAACCATTAGGGAAAAAAAATAGCACCCTAACCGAAAGTCAACAAGACAGCAAAGAAATGAACTCCAAAAAGCTTACAAAAGGCTCAAGAAACAACGAGAAACCACAAGACTTAAAGCCAACTTCCCGACACGACTAACCCGTATTGAATGAACGAGTAATCGGTTGAGAAGACAAAATTTCAGAACGCAACTTTATATTTAATTACATTTAAAGAGCAGAATAAAACCATCTAGAGGGTGCTAGATACTTAGCCAACTAATATCACATCTTACCCTTTTATTCCCACAAGTTTTAGTTGAAATATCCTCTCATTATCTATCCTAATTAGAAACCTTTGAGGCTCGCATGTCGAAAATTTGATGCTTCTTTGTCGATTTTGCATCCAATCTCCTCGTCGAATCACCGACTCCAGAACTTCAAAACCTTGTAACGGGCAGCTCACACTTCAATTCGCCAGTCTCATTGGTTCCCCAAAACCTGAATTAAACAATAACAACTATCTTTTGAAAGAAGGAGAGGAAAACAACTTTTTCAAACTCAAGTTAGAGCGAGATGAGATAAGAAAACTAAGATAGGTAAGGAGTAAAATTAGATAATTTACTTAAGCTTTCATAAACCAGTTGATATTTTGAAACTAAGTTTTTCAAAACATCCTAAAGACGACCAAGCTAGGGTTTCTATGGTCGGTATGGCTCTGATACCAAACTTTGTGAGACCCCGGGGTATTTAACTTGTAATACTTAGCCATCCACTTGACTCTAGTATCACAAACCAAATATCCCATGCCTCGGGAAAATATGTACATCCTAGAAGTGCTGTACATACATCCTTTTACAAAATCATGTGTCAATTCCATACAAACAAAGAACCAAGTACGAACTAGATAAAACAAAAGATATACATAATAGAGTTATTACAAAAGAGGCCGACCGGCCAAAAAACAACTAAAGAGATAAATAAACAGCGGAAGCAAAATGCCATAAGATGGCGATAACAAAAGAGCCAATTAGTGTGCCTTTAACCCACAAGGCAACCAACCGGACCACCAACCTAGCCGTCGAACCCGCAACACATCTCACAAAAGTGCACTCCTTAGGGATCCACTTCTTCCTCTGCAACAATTACAGTTAAGCAAAGCAAATGAGTACAAAAATGTACTCGCAAGACTAACGTGTAAGGGTAACAACCTATAATTAGCTACATGCAAGCTTTATTTAAGTGGATGAGGCTTTGGACTCATTTTAGCATAAAGCAAGTTTTCATTTGCAATAATGTAATAGATTTAAAGCAAGTTGACAAACAATTTTTAATTGTTGAAGTAACAACGATACAATAATAATAACAACAAGAAGACAACCCGAAGTGACTAACCCAATAGTCACCACAACAATAGTATGAGCATCCACTCATACCAACCCATCAAGTTTTAGTTAAATGTTGTAGTCTAGTTCTTGAATAACCTTGCCAAGCATGTCCATAACCTAGGACGAGGCTATTCGAATAGTTTTATCCCCTGCAGGGGTGTACCAATGTACCCACACGTCGGACCGCCTTTTCGCCAAGCTATTAGCACAATTCCTTGGTATCCAAGACACTAAGTCCTCACGAGACATTTCAAATGGATGATGCTAATTAAGAGTCAAGAACCCAACAAAGAGTAGGACACATCACCAACTCAAGCTGAATTACGATGCTCCCTCATATCACATTTCTTTTAACCACCAACCAAACTCAATAATTAACACCGCCCAAAGTACTTAGCCAAGAGAGGTCCCATATCCCTCTCGCGTGGTTAGCACGCATTATTGCTTGGTTTAGTGACCCAAGTAACTCGGTCCTTAGGGACTTAGGCACCATTCCAACACACCATGAGATCACACCAAACATCCATTGTGCCCAAGTCAATAACATTTTTGTTTTCATTTTTATTTCTTTACAAAGTAACAAAGCATAATTGCTGAACATAATGGAATAATAGTTTTGTGTGATCAAGGTTATCGACATAAGTCGACAACTGCCCAATTCTACCGGTAGCTAAGCATTTCTAAGCATGATACCGAAAAGACAATAAAAGAGTATAATACAATCACCGGGCTCTAATCCACCAGCGAGATTATTACCCTATGGTTTGTGGCAGGGGATAACAATTTAAGGGCAACCATGCAATAGGAATAGCTACCTCTAATCGATAAAATTACTTTAACACAAAAGCATGCATACATACAATTTGAATACAAAGTATTAGACTTTAAAGTAATGGGATTAGAATAAATATGATCAAACTGCTTGCCTTTTGCCTTGCTAGAGATGCTCATTATGCTGCAGAGGATCACTCTTGCAATCAGCGTCATCTAACGATAAAAACTGTCAAAGCGAAAAACAGCGAATAAACACCAGAATGCCAAAAAGTCTCCAACAATTAAGAAATTAATACAAAAGAAAGATAATGATTTCAGGTTAATTTAGAGACATATACTAATGGATTTGGAGTTTGTAGGAGAAGGTTATGCCCTAACCAACTTAACTAAACCACTGCTTGGATTGACTCAGTTATCCTACTAAGCATCCGATAAAGTGGAACACCAAGCTAGCATACATTACAATAAAGGTACTTACTAACTACTTGATTTAGCTACCTGCCTTCCTTTACTAATTATACAATTCACAAGCTACTACTATCTTCTTTTTGGTTCTACCAAGCTCACTACCAAGGACAAAAACCTAACAAATTATTATCTAAACTAATCACAAAAAGGATTAGGTCTAATGCCAAAGACAACTAATTGACACTTAGTAATCTATATTAGTCACAAGGAACTAAATACTGATAATATACTGTAATTGAAATTGTTGGTTAACAATCACCCTACCAATTAGTTTTTGCTAACTCACTAACTGACTACACCTCTAAGCATACAAAAACCGATAGCTGGTTAATCTCCTGTAAAACCTTATGCTAAAGTCAAATTAACTAAGAGGGCTCCAAATACTCAACTCAGTCACCACTTAACTAATATGTGAAAGCTACCTAAATCTCAGCATGTAGATACCTTATTGCCTTACAACTCTAATAAGCTAACTTGCTACTAATAGACTAACTTTTCAATGCCTGCAAGAACTGATCATGCTACTAAACCTTCAAATGCTTACAAAATTCACAGTTCATCCTAAACAAACGTACATACAAACTCATTTATAGTACTAAGCATATCACTGCATGTTAACTACTTTAGTGAAACATTCATCTATCCTCCTAACTGAACAACACACACACTGTCATGCACATACAGAAAAGAATAGCCTGAGAGAGCACAAGGGGGAAACACTGGGGAGCCAGGGGTGGCTCGGGCGGTCCTTGCGCCAGTGAGGGGAGGCATCAGCGTCGGTTGAGCACAGATAAAATGGACAGGGGGTGGCCGAGGCGAGCCCCACCTGTAGAGACACCAAGTCATTCTTTAAGGCATTAAGACAAACACGAGAGGGCAACAAGAAGAAACAAGAAGGTGGTTTCGGCATGTGACGCCGATGGAGAGGGTCTGGCCGCCGGGCGCGGAAGACTGTGGTCGGCGCAGATCTGGCCGAGGAAGACGAGGGCGACGCCATTGGGCGGATCTGGCGATGGCAGGCGGCGGGCGGCGGCGAGCAATGCCGCCGGAGAACCAAGACGCGCCAGGCGCGGCAAGCTTGGCGGCGAAGCGAAGGAGCGGCGGCTGGCGCGAGCTGGGACGAAGCGGCGGAGGCGGCGGTGGCGGCGGTGGATCTCGGGCGACGGGCAGGAGGCGAGGGAGGAGCGGGGTTCGGGGAGGCGACGACCGGGCCGGGGCCATGATGACGGGCCAAGGCGTGGTGGGCGGAGCCGTATTCGCTGGGTGGTGTGTGAGCGGATCCGGCGGCGGAGGAGCGGCCGTAAGGCAAGAATAGAGGAGGGTCGACAATTTGGAGAAGCCGGGAGGCGGCCGGATCTGGTGGCGCCTGGGCCGGGCCGGCAGAGGAGGTGCTTGGTGGTGACACTGTGGCAGGCAATGGGAAGGAGAGGCCGGGAGGTGGTGGCCGAGGGTGGCGGACCGGAGGTGGTGGTGCATGGCCGGGAGGAGGCGACCAGTGAGGCGGTGCAAGTTGGAGGTGAAGGCGACATGGTCCTCGGTAGAGAAAAGGGGAAGGGGAGAATTGGTTTGGGGCAAGGGGAGTTGAGAAGAAAATGGCCAACAGCTTGGCTCTGCGGTTGAAGAAAAGGAGGAATGGAAGAAATGGCCTGGGGAAAAGGGATGAAACCATGGGCGATTTTAAAATCCGGGGGCGGCTTTTGGGGCTGGTGGGTTGGGTGCGGGTCCGACCAGACCAGGTGGCTTGGCGCAGACCGGCTCGAGTTAGAGAAATAGGGGATTCCTGATTTTCCAAAATGGCTGAGGGAATTTAGGGGATTTTATTAACCTAGTAAAATGCTCGAAAAGAAATCTAAAACTTTTATGGAAGGCTGAAAATACAGTGAATGCTAAGTTGTAAAATTTCTCTACTTTTCATGTATTTGCGACCACACGATCCGCTTTGAACTACCGATAGATTGAGACAAACGGAAATGCCGAATGGCTCAAGTAATTCTAACGTTAGATTGAGACCCTAACTGATAACGAGCCCAAGACCTTAGTTGATCCGGCCAACCAAGAGACGAGTCTGCTCGGTCATCGCTCAAAACGACTCGGCCGGGGATCTTGCGTGGCGGTTGGATCACGATCCAAGGGCTAAGATGCTCTGTGGCGCTTTTGAACCATGATGGCTGAAAAAGGTTGGAGGAGCGTGAGCGGTGCGATCTAAATCGGACGACCACCACGACGACGCCAAGAAAAGGGGCTCAGGACAGTGCGCAAGGTGGTTGGGTCGCACCGGTTGGGCTCGATCCGGCTTGAGTCCAACAGTAGTTTGACCCAAGATCGACTGAGGTTAAAATTTAAGCTGAAAACTTTGAGGGATATTTAGAGATAGCAAACTAACTCCAAAAACTCTGAAATTTTAATTGGAGGTTGCTGACTCTAGGATCAACCTTGGTAAATCTTCCAGAGGTTTTTATGCATAGCATTTTTCTCAAGAAATTCCTCAAGGTTTGTTCTAGGGTTTGACCAATTGAAAAACTGGTTTGACTTGCCTCCAAAACTTATCAAATAATTTCTAAAAATTATGAAATTTTTTTAGAGGAGTCCCACATCACCCCTAGAACCTAGGAAAAATATTTCCCAAGATTGGCACCAGATTTGTGACAAAGTTGAATAAGGGTTTGACTTTAGTCAACAGGAGATTTGTGTTTTTGAATTCCACAACTCTTGACAAGAATTATAGAAGAGTTCAAGAGTTTCAAGATGTGAGAAAAGTTTTAATTTCTACTCATTTGATTACATTTGAAACACACACCCATAATTGGTTACATTTAAGACACAAACCTAGATTTGGTTCCATTTGTATATTTAGGATGTTACAAGGTCATCACACCTACTTCGCTCAGGTAGCTTCCATATAGTCCCTAGAACCCTAGGCACCCGCTTGTATGATCGCTGCAGAGCTCATTTGCTGCATTGCATTTTTGGTCGAAGCTCAGCGCCGCCTCTCTCCGGCTCGCCGTCGGCACGGTCCACCTTAGCTGCTGAAACCACTTCCATTAGGTGCGCAACACTAGGACTGTAGCAAGATCATTAACGGTTAATGGCGATGATTAGCATTAAATGGTTGTCTTAGCCGTCCTAACCTGTCACTTACACGTGGGCCCATCCACAGAAATCCGTGGCGTTAAGTGAAACCTGTAGAGTGGTTGACATGTGGGCCCAAGGCCTTAAGCGCCGTGCACCGTGCGCGTGCGTCGGTGGACTGAGTCTAGTGAACCAAGCCACTGACATTGGGCCTCACCTGTTAGTTTGGAGTTTTAAATCGGAAGATAATTGGAAAACACACTATTCATTGGGACCCGCTTGTCAGTGACTGTGGCTAGCACAGCGCCCGGTGTAAATATTAATAAATGCTTTAAGAATTTTGAAATCTATTAAATTACACATTAAAAATTTGAATAACTTCAAAAATACATAACAAATTTATCTCAACTCCAAAATGAATGAAACCAGTGCTGATAATTTTAATTTTTAATGAACTTTATTATAAAAATTGGTTTCAAACTTGTCTCTATAGCAGAGAATATAATTTTGGAAAATGGTCCATAACTCTATTATTTTTACAATAGAAAAAGGCTGAAAACTTTGAAAATGCATAACTAATTCATAAAAACTCCAAATTAGATGAACCTAGATATTTTGGACTTGTAAAAATATTCTCTATTTATCTATATAATCCTTGTATCCCCCACTGCTCTGCAAATTTTGACCAAATAATTAAATTGCATGAACAATGACCAATTGGAATCTGAAATTCGAATTGTTATAACTTTCACATAATAGCTCCAAATAGAATAGTCCTTTCACCTAAATTCATATAAAATCATGCACTTGCCACTGTAGTAAAATCATGCATTTTTGAGCATTTTGATTTTTGAGGTATTTCTCGATGTTTATCAATATCGTTATTTCTCTAGATTCCGAAGCGATTGATATTGACTCGTATGCCACTGAGAGAGAACAACTGATCTACCAGCTAGGCAAGTATCATTTGAACTTTCTTTTGCATCATATTTGATCCCAGTTTTTGATAAGTTAGTGTAATGATAATTGCTTGCATGCTTATTTTGTTATGTCACTATTTTTGTGATGTGTAGTTAGTTATATCCTATTCATTGATGTTATATCTGAATTTATTCCAGTATCAACATGATTAATTTAGGTTGTGTGAAATATATTCTACGAGTTTGCTTAGCCATGCAAGTCTAGATACGGTAGATTGATTGTCGGGAATAACCTGACAATTATGGGAAACACATTTTGTCTTCTCTTCTTTTATTTCAGATCTTTGTATCTGTTTTATAAGTTAAACTTTGTCATTTTAAAAGAGTTTTGGGGTCTAGACAAGTGGTTTCTAGTGAGGGTGCCTTCGTGCATGAGATCGGGTATATGGTTGACTTGTCCGGACAAACAAGGACCGAACTTTGGTAACATCGCTAATTCAAGTAAAACTCGTGCTATCACACGCAGTATATGGGTGCTGTACGGTTAAGTAGGGGGAAGGTTTTATTGTGATTAGTCCCAAGGTGGTGTAAGGGCACTTGTGTTAATCATTTGTTCGTAGGAGCCGATGTGATGTTCTATGGTGTGCATGGGAGCACCAATTTTTATTATTTACATTGCATCGGTATTTCCAATACAACTTATGAGCCGCTTAGCAAGTGCTATCCGTTGCTTGTACTAAGTAAGGGAACATCTTGTAAGGGGGACTTAACTCAATAGGATTTTCTTGCTAAAAACGACCGTATCTCGATTCTCCCCGGTCGGCATACCTAAGGAAGTGTGTCATTATTCGAAGGCATCTAGAGGCTTACGGGCTAGCCGAGTCATGTGGATAAAGTATTACACCTCTACAGAGATAAATCTATTCAAATAGTCGTGTCTACAGTTATGGACGATTGCTTGAGTTATGTGGTTACTATTGTTAGACTTTGAATTAAAATTTATGGGTACAACTTGGTATTCGGCATGAATGGGATGTTCATGCATGTTTATGTATCAAAGTGGGCTGCCACTTTGGTGTTTGTTTGATTCATTTATTATTCAATTTATTATTTTATCACATGTTTTACTTCTACTCAAATCTGTTTTTAAAATGGCAATTGAGAAACTAGTATGTGTAGATTTGAAAATTGTTGTGTTTTTCGCAAAACTAAAGCCACTAATGCTATCCTTTGAATGTCCACTATGCATAACTAATTTTTTATTTGTGTAAGACTTGCGAGTACCTTTGTACTCAACCAGTTTGTCTACTGGTTCCAAGTGAGAAAGACTTTGAGCCCGATGAGCTTGTGAGTGTCGATTTAGGCGACACTGATGAGTAGTGCTATCATTTAACTCCCAGCCGGTTGCCGATGGGTTATGGGGCATACCATGCTGGACTTTTGGTTTATTTACTTGCTTCCGCTGCTACTTTAAGTTCTTATTTGAATTTGGTCGGTCGTCCACTTGTAATAGTTGTAGACTTGAACCACTATGAGGTATGTCTTTTGAACCATTAATGTATGAATGTTGTATGGATGTGATCAATGTTGTATGTGAGTTTGGGCATGTTGGTCGCTGATCTTGGGAGCCAACATGACCTCATGCTCGCTGTTCATGGATTCCGTTTTAACTCACTAAAAGTGTGGTCTTTGATTGTTTAGAGAACCGATAATCATGTAGTACTTATAGAGTTGTGGTACGCATGATCACCGGGGCTCTAGTTTCAGTAAAGACCTCTCACTTAGATGGAGTTAACTTAGAATCCATTAACTTGAGGACCAGAGTTGTCTCCATAAGACCAGGAAGGTCTCGATCTTACGGGAATAACCCAGGGGTCCTCACATGCATAAAACATGGGAACGACTAGTATCCGGACGTATGATGGGAGCGTTCCCATCGTATGCTCCCTCTAGCCTTTAGATCTCCCCTCAACCGTCAGATCTCATTTAGATGGACCACAACAAAAATTCTCGATTTGGGGCAACAAAAAATCGTAAACCGCAACAATCAGTTCCATGGTTGCAACAAAATTCCCACTCCGATGCAACGAACACAAACTAAAAATTGTGCAACAAATGAGAACAACTATGACAACAAATACAAGAATCTGTTGCAACAAAATCAAAACATTGTTGCAACAAAAAAAAACACTGAATCAGCCCCAAAATTTTGGAGAGTGATGCAACATTTGAAAATAACCACTTCAACAACTCGACTTACTGGTGCCAACATTTTAGATGGGCTTGAAGTAGGAGGAGGAGGCAAAATCAAAACAATCGGAAATCATCACCGCAACATTTTGTAAAAACAGTCGCAACGTCTCGGATGACCTATTGCGATAATAAAAACAAATAGATGCAACATTCGGTGGACTTGCCTGTTGAAACATCTTAGTAGGTGAAGGCATGAACCGACGTCGATGCAAGCTAACGGTGGCACGGTCGCCTAGAGACAAGGAGGTCAGACACCACGCCTAGGAGCTCGTTGGGGAGGTTGGTCGCTAGAAGCTCGTCGGGGGAGGTGATAGAGCACGGAGGGGTAGCTAGAGGTGGCTTGGTTGGACCTTGCCAATGGCTCGACAGAAGGCTCTGATGGCGGTGGCTTGGTTAGATCTAACTAGAGGCGGGTCACTGGAGCTCATCAGTGAAAGGTCATCGCCTCGCCAGGGTTCACTGGAGGATGCTCATGAGAGTGAGAGAGAGAGAGAGAGAGAGAGAGAGAGAGAGAGAGAGAGAGAGATAGGCAATGAGTGGTTTGGGGAGGAGGAAGTAACTGAGGTCTGGATGAAGCATCCGATGGTATCGAACGTAGGATGCATAGCAATACCCATAAAACATAGGTAATGCAACTATTAGTCTCTAAATATTTGTAATATGTATCAAATTCAGGGTGTATTTGGGATGGTACAGATTTGCCAGCCAAAATCTAGCTTGCATTTGAACTCATCCTCTGTACATTAGTGTTTGAGCGAGAAATGAAAAGGTGCGTAGGAGACAATTTTACAAGTTTTAATTGCCAGCTAAAAGGCGTGGCTAATTTAGGTAACTGTTCATAAAGATAAAATATTGACATTCTAGTGTAATAGACTATTTGCAAAGCGCCTGCTAATATTACCAAAGTTGCCATATAACTCGTATAACCTTTGGATTTATAGTGTAGCAGCAGTGAAGGAAAAAATAGCTACAGCTATCTTAAAATATTATAGACGTTAACCATGTCACACGCACTCAAGCATAGACGGGAGGTTAGTCCGCCGGAGTGAAAAAGCATCAGTGCCGAGCCTCCTCGTAGGCCATACCTTAGATCGATAAATTACTCCCCTCTGTTGGCAGTTACTAAACGCGGGAGATTCATATCGTATCACCCTAGCACAGCACACAGTCACAGACCGCTTGCCGCGCCAGCCAGAATGGTAAATAGGACTCGCCTCTTTAACGCTCCAAGATTTACCACCGATGGGCGGGGCGGGTTTGGTGAGGAATGAAAGCCACGCGAGGTCATTAGTGTCGCGTATTCGCTACTGGTGTTTCTCTTCTGCGCCGCCTCCGGCCTCGGTGAGTAAAATGAGGAACTAACACGTCGACACTGGACTAGAGCATTAGCCTAAAATGACGTGATTTTTATTTGCGATAGCAAAACCAGTCTTTCACGAATGAAATGATAAAAATGATATTTGTATCGTGCTAAATTGCCGTATAAACCACATACCATGATCTCAGACCGTGGTAGACGATGTGCAGCGCTTCCAAATTGCGGCACGTGGTCTGCCATGCTCCCCAGTTCGCGGTAGGTGACCTACGCATATTTCTATCTTGGACTAAAAGCGTGACAGACCTTATGAATTTAGCAGTATTTTTATCGTTTCATTCGTGAAATCTAGTCTTGTCTGTCCGTTTCAAAAAGAGGCTAAGCGAGCCAAAAACTCCGAAACCTGAATACGACCTTTGGGTCAGGCAGGCTAAAGGGCGGCCCCACACCGGCACTCGGGGGCTCGCTCCTACTACATTGCCGCTGCTCTAGTACTACCGCTGTTCGCCTCTCGGAGCGAACCAACCCCCGCTCCGTTTCTTCGTTTCCCTCTCGCTTTCCTTTCCGTCCTCCTCCGTCTCTCCGGCGGGCGGAGGGGAGGAGCGGGAGGAGGGGGAACAGGGGGAGGGGTTTCTGGCCGCGTGCTTCGGCTGGGGCGCGGCTTCATCAGTTTCTCCGAAGATCTCCGCGCGCGGCGTGGGCGCCGCTGATCTGCTCTGCCGGTCAGGTAGGCGTGTGCCTGCTATGGGGCTCGATTCCGTACGTGTTTTGCTCTCGCGCGCGCTGAAATGTGGGTCGCCTCGCGAGGCGCCGGGTGGAGGGGAGACCGTCCTGTTTCCATTCCCCTCACATTTTTGGGTTGTTGGATGGGTTTTGGATCGTAGAGGCGGGGTTTTGGGTGGGGGAATCGGGGTTTAGCTCGGTCTTGCCTGCTTGGGGGTGTAGTTTGGGCTTGGATTGCCAAAGCCCCCCGACTAGGATTTGTATGGTTTGGTTCGGAGGCGTAGGAAACAGGGGATGCTTCTCTTCTAGAGCCGGATGAACGGTTTAGTTCGGATTGGTGATCGAATGCAGGTTTATGGTGCTCTTGTTTAGGATTGTTTTCGAGGAAATAGTCTAGCAGTTGCGCAAGAGATTATTTCGTTGTTTATGCCGTTTAGATTAAAGTATTGAGCTATTAGCAGTCCTCCGGAGGCAAAAAAAATTCGCTGCGCATGTTGCTGCCACTCTGTTATGATAGGTAATCAAATGTTCATGTATGGTGCTATTGCTTAGGCGTGATTTTCGTGAAATGATCTGCTTGCTGTGCGAGATGCTATATCTCATGTCCCATCTCATTGAAATTGCAATCTTGAGGGATTGGATTGGGATCAATTTGCTTCAAAAATAAAAAATAAAATAAACACACGTGGCTGGGTTGCGGAGCGAAGAGTGAGACCAAGGCATGCAGTTGGTGTTAGGGGGCCAAGTGCTTTTGTGTTTCTATAGAAGCTTAACTTCGAAGCAAAGTTGGCACGTGGCTCGCACTGCTAAGGGAATAGTGGGACCAAGAAATGAAGATGGTGCCATGGTTTCGGTTGGCAGCTATTTGTTCCACAAAAAAACTAAATAGAAAAGGGGGAGTTAGGTGTGAAGGTGAAAAAGCTTACTCTCGAAGGAACACACGCGGTTGGCATTGCGAAGTGAAGAGAGAGACCAAGGCATGCAGGTGGTGCTAGGGGTTGCCCAGTGTTTTTGTAGAAGCTTAACTTCAAAGCAAAGTTGGCACGTGACTCGCGCTGCTAAGCGAACAGTGGGACCATGGCATGCAGATGGTGCCACGGGTTGGGTTGGGAGCTATTTGTTCCAAAAAGAAAAAAATAAAAAAATAGAAAAGGGGGAGTTCGGTGTGAAGGTGAAAAAGCTTACTCTCGAAGCAACACACGCGATTGGCGTTGCGGAGCGAAGAGTGAGACCAAGGCTTGCAAGTGGTGTTAGGGGTTGCCAAGTGTTTCTGTGTTTCTATAGAAGCTTAACTTCGAAGGAAAGTTGGCACGCGGCTCGTGCTGCTAAGCGAATAGTGGGACTAGGGCATGCAAATGGTGCCACGGGTTGGGTTGGGAGCTATCTGTTCCAAAAAAAGAGAGGAAATCAATAGAAAAGGGGGAGTTAGGTGTGAAGGTGAAAAAGCCTACTTTGGAAGCAACACGCGGCTAGCGTTGCTGAGCAAAGAGTGAGACCAAGACATGCAGGTGGTGTTAGGGGTTGCCAAGTGTTTATGTGTTTCTATAGAAGCTTAACTTCGAAGCAATGTTGGCACACGACTCACGTTTCTAAGGGAATAGTGGGTCTAGAGCATGCGGGTGGTGCCACGGGTTGAGTTTGGAGCTATTTGTTAAAAAAAAAGAGAAAATAAATAGAAAAGAGGGAGTTAGGTGGGAAGGGAAAAAAAGCTTACTCTCGAAGCAAAGATCCTTAATACACGCGGCTATCCTTGGTGTGCGATGTCATGGGTTGCCAAGTGTTTTTTTATAAAAAGTGCAACTTTGAAGCAAAGTTAGCCGACGCGGCTTGCGTTGCTAAGCGAACAGTGGGGACCTAGGGATGTGGATGGATGGATGGTGCCAAGGGTTTCTAAGCATTTCTATAAAACTTAACTTCGAAGGGAAGTCCTCTGCACACGTGGTTCACATTGCTAAGGAGTTGGACCAGGGCATGCAAGAAGTGCCACATGTTGCCAAGCGTTTCTATAGAAGCTTAACTTCGAAGCAAAGTCCTCTGTATAAGTGGCTAACATTGCTAACCAAAGAGTGGGACCATGGCATGCAGGTGGTGCCACGGTTTTCCAAGCATTTCTAGAGAAGCTTAACTTCGAAGCAAAGTCCTATGCACACACGACTCGTGTTGTTGACGAAGAGTGAGCTAGGGCATGCGAGTGGTGCCATGGGTTGCCAAGCATGATATCTTTAATCCTATATTCATTTCAGTTGGTAGCAGTGATGGTTCGTCTGCCATCCCACCACCCCTCCACTTGATTACCGACGGATGGCCTGAATGGAAAATTTGACGAAATATTTACCCAAATTGTTGGTTACAACTTACAAGGTTAGAACTCAAGACCTCTTCCTTTCATCTAGACGTATGCCACTAACCAACCAAGCTGCACATTCCTTGTTGCTTCTATGGAGAATTTTATGTATATGTACTGCTCGGATGGTCCATTTGCGTCCATGCCAAAAAGTGGGGCCATGAGAAACACACGTTGGAGATGGATGACTCTAGTCACCTCTTTCTTCTCGCTCGCTATAGGCTAGGGCGTTGCTCAGTCGGGTGTTCGACGGAGTCGATGGCGTGGTGCAGGCTGAGTCAGCGATGACATCTTGACGTGGTGGGGCGATATGATTTTTGTATTCGTAGCAATGCACGAGCATTTAGCTAGTTTCTGTAGAACTTTAATTTCGAAGTGAAGTCCTATGCACACGGGGCACACATTGCGGAGCGAAGAGTTGGACCAGGGCATGTAGGTGGTGCCATAGGATAGATGTGAGAGCAGTGTTCACGTAGGCGCTAGGCAGAAGGCGGGCGGAGGGTGTCCGCTTAGCGCCTAGCCCGCCTAGGTGGCCGAACAGAAGCAGCAAGAGGGAGCTAGATAGGAGAAGGAAGTGGAGAAGAAAAAGAGAAGAGAAAAAAGAAAAGAAAATGTGAACTTACCTGGCAGGCCTGGTCCAATCCAGCCCAAGCCCATCACTGCTGCCATGTGACAATGCCTTCCAGGAATCCGACCCTTCCTTATCCTCCTTGTGTTGCCCTCCTCTGCCTCCGCCTCTCTCTCTGCAACGCCGACGCAGCGACGCTGCAGTTCTGCACTGCCCTGCCCTCCTCTGCCTTCACCTCTCTTTGCGACGTCGATGTTGTACTGTCCTCGCTCTCACTCTCTCCTTCTCTCCCTTCTCCCATCCCGCCGCCGCCTCATCTCCTTCTCGGCGTTGTCCCCTCCCACCAGCATTCGAGAGACAAAATTCGGCAGTAGGAAGGCTGAATCCGGCAACGGGGAAGCGGAATCGACGGTGGGGAATCGGCAGTGATGTCTATCCGGCCGGCGGCGCGGTGGAATCGACAGGGGCGACACGGAAACAATGGTGACGACGTCGATTCAGCCGGGGGTGACGTCGATCCAGCCCGCATCAACGCCTTGGACCGCCCCGGCCGCCTTGGAGCGCCTAGGCGGGCAACCACCTAGGCACCTGACTAGGGCCCAAGTCGCGGCGGCCAACCGACGCCAAGCACTAGGAGGCTGCCTAAGCCGATTTCGTGAACACTGTGTGAGAGGGAGTGTTGAAGTATGAGTAGAACGTTGCTTAGACGCGACATGGATTGTTGAAATATGAGTATATTGTTCCATCTTTCCTTAATAATTTAAGCTTTTAGGTGGACTCGTTGGTGAATGGAACTAAAAAAATATGTATGATTATTTGAGCAAGAGCAACAACAACAACAATAATACAGATTATATGTAGTGAAAACCATTATTTGGGTGAAAATTTAAATTATTTTAAATATTAAATTAATTATATTTAGAAGCGGCTGGTTCAATCGATGATCCACCAATTAGACCAATGAACTAATTAACTAGTTTCTTTACCTGTTAAATTGCTGGTCTAGTTTCAATAACTATGGCTTCCATAAAACTATAAAAGCTTAATTTTGAGCTCAAGATGTTCACATACGAAATTGGCACACCTGAGGCGTGCCATATATACTATAGGGCCATAGTGTTCTCTATTAATTATACTAAAATGGATGTGTTTTTTAAATTCTAAGATGCACATATAGTATAATATAATACAGCTGTGCATTTTACCAAATAAATTTGCAAATAGACATGTGCATTTTGTTCAATTCACGCATAATCTATTATGAGTACATAATAAAACATGCCGTATTGTAGGCACCATTCTTGCTGTAAAATAAAATAAATAGAATCAATTAAAAGTCATCTATATCTGTAAAAATAAATTAAAGCTGTCCTATGTGGGTGATGGAATAAATGCCTATAATGTTGAAACAAATTTGGCACACAATAACACAAGATGTCCTGTGCTTCGTTTCCCTATCCCTTTCCTTTCGACTCTGGTGAGGAAGGGAGGAGGGGACCTTTTTGACTACTTGCATTTGGTTGACTTCTGGTGTTTGCCATCTCTGTCTTTGTAAATTGTTGTTGAGGTTGATCGGGCCTCTTCAACCATCACAAATCCCAACAAAAAGTGCGAGAAATGGATGTGGGAAGTCGACATTTGGAACTCCCATTTTATATATTTGTATGGACAACGTTGCCGTACTACGTACCCTATGCATCAAAGCTGTGTTTAGCAAGCAAGCTGCCTTCCATGTTTTATACGTAACTTCACAAGTTTTCATGGAATTGGTGGTGTACTGGTACCTCCTCATGAAACCGAAAAGTTGCCCTTCTGATCAGAGCAACGCTGGTCAGTTAGATTTAGAGTTGTACAACAAAGTGAATATTTTTTTTCATGACTTCTCATATTGTTTGGAGAAGTTTGGGAAAAGATTGCTTGGTTATAGGCTTAAAATTACAAGGATAGATAATTTTAGATATATTTAATCTTTTTTTGCTTGTTTAATATTTTGATAAGTTTCACAAGGAGTTGCATGCAACTGACTCGTACTGTTTTCATTATATTGCATTTAACCTTGCTCTTTGGAATATTATATAACCTTCTGTAAGGTGTCTCCATGATTTTTTTTTCACAGGTCAAGACGACTAGGAGGCCAGATAGGACTGTGCCTCATCTGATCCTGCACTTCTGGAGAAGACAATAGGTAGTGTAGGCGAAGGAAATATGCAGGAGGAGCTAGGGCAATGGCTGCGTGAATCTCATGATATCAATCTATGTTTCTCAACTTCTTCTATGCCATCTCAGATGAGTTCTTCCATTGAGCTGGGGTCAAGAAATTTCACGCCTGTACCATCTGAAAAGGTATCAGCTAATTCACAAGCTGTTAGCAATGATGCTGGACCAGCTGAAGGTATTGACTTCAATAGAAAACCAGTTCAAAAACCTAAGAGGAAAAAGCATAGGCCAAAGGTCATTAAAGAAGGACAATCAGTGAAGACACCGAAGTCTACAACTCCAAAGCTTCCCAAGGAAAAGGGGAATCAGTCAACTGGTAAGAGAAAGTATGTCCGGAGGAAGGGACTAAATACACCTACGAAACAATCTCCATCAGAAGATGCTAATACACACAATAAAGCTGAACCAAGTCCAGCCAGAAGAAGTTTGAACTTTAATGGGGAAGAACGACAAGAAAATCCAGATCTGGTACTGCAAGCTCAGGTGACAGAGGTACCTACTGGTCCTGTGGATCCTCAGTCATCGGTATCTGCAGTTGAAAGAACTCATGTGCAGATGGCATGCCATTGGGGTGACACCAGCAGATCAATTTCTGCTTCAGTTGATCTGATGGCTAATGTGCTAGAACTACGGGCAGATAGCATGTCAAACGAAATAATTTTTGACCTCAACAATTCTATCAGTCAGATGCCAAGCAAGTGTGCTAATCTTATGGACACCTCTGGCCAATTCTTTCAGTCTAATCCAAGAGAAACAATGCAAATAAATCAGTTACTGGATTTCCATGCCTGCATGTCAGGTAAACGTGTCTTTCACCTCAATAGCTCAGTAAATCAAATGCAGAACAACTCAGCCGATTTTGGTCAATGCTTAGGTCCATCTCAATCTTCTACAGAAAAAGCACCTAGATCTGACCTGATGCTTCATGGTCGTATGATGCCAGAAAACACAGTTGCACATCCGCAGCATACTGAAATGGTTTCAATAAGGGGAAATTTCAATCCTGAAGCTTGTACAAGAGAATCTGTGATAATCAACCAAACGATCGAAGGTTACCGAGTACCAGAAAGTCCAATTGTACCTTCCATGCATAGTGAAAGGGATGCAATGAACAGAAATTCGAATGAATTTGCTGTGAAGAATGATCACATGAAGTTTGCTACCAATCGGAACAGCCATATTGGAGCTCCTTTTGGTCTTTATGATTCTTCTGACTTCTCACATGTTCCTGCAATGTGTAAAAAAAGAGAACATAATGCTATCAATGGTCCTCAGATTTCTTTAGACATGAACTTTGAGCACTCAAATAATGCAAGGCCATTCTGTAATGATCCCCATTCCACCAGTCCTCGAACATCTTATTTTCCTGAAACATGCAAAAAGATGAGATCAGAGAATCATAAGAATTGGCTGAATGGAGCTGTGGGCAAGTTTTGTTCCTCATCAGCATATTTGCCCAATAATTGGAATACAAATGAAGTTTCAGCAATAAACTCTGGAATTTGTACCTTGGCTGATGTACAAAGGTTGACAGCCCTTGAGAAATCACAATCTTCCCAACAAATGATTGGCTTTGGGATGTCAGAAATTAACATGGTTGAGAGACCAAACATGGTCCAGCAACATAACAAACCTGCTATGCATAACACCAGCAACAAAGATTTTATTGCTTCACCTGACAAACAGTTTAGATACTTCACTTCACAGCACACAAATTTGCCTGAAAGTACAATGAACACACTGGGAGAAAACAATATGCCAAACAATATCCAGAGGATTGGAAGCCATCAACTTCAGTCTTTGGAAATCAGACCTACTCAGCATTGCTCCACTGAAAAGGATTGTGTCGCTTTACTTGACAAACAGTCCAGATACTGTACTGTAGAGCACACAAATTTGTCTAGTGGTACAGCGAACCCATCGATAGAAAACTATATTCCGAGTAATGGTATTCATCACCTTCAGTATTTAGAAAACTGCAAGGTTAAGGGGCCAGATTTAGTGCCTGTAACACATAACACTTCGACATATGATGATACTGTGAACAACTACTGCTTTGCTATTCCTGATGAGCAGATCAGGAACACAAGTGCTGAAGCTGTTGGGTCCCCTTCCCAACCAATAAGCCAATCAACAAGAACTGAGCACTATCATCTAGAGGCTTCTAGAGAAACCAAAGCAGCAAACCCCACCAAGAAGCCAAAAGTTAGGGGCCGTCCAAGGAAAGAAGCAGAACCCAATGGGAAGCCAAAAGGCAGAGGTACAAGGAAAGAAAATGTTGGTCGTGCAAAGTGTATATCATCAAAAGGTAGACGTACTGATATATTAAACAGTGAGTGTATTTCTTGTGGCTCTGAACCTTCTTCAGGAATTACTCCTAGTGCGGTAACAGTGGAGTCAGAAAGAAATGAGGAGAGAACATCAAGCATTTTGGAAACCTCTGACCATGATAACTATAGTAGCATAGGTTCTAAGCAGATTCATGCAGGAAGCATTTCTGAAGTTATAGCAGTCTCAGTTGACCCTTTCAATGCCATGATTCAAAAGTTCAAGCTCTTAAACTTAAACAAATCAGACGAGGTTGTGACAGCTGTTCCAAAAAATACTCTTGTTTCTTATAAAGGTGAATTTGGTGCATTGGTTCCATTTGAGGGAAATGTAAAGAAAAGACGTTCTCGTGCCAAAGTGAACATTGATCCAGTAACCACTCTGGTGTGGAACTTACTAATGGGACCAGATATGAGTGATGGCGCTGAAGGGATGGACAAGAATAAAGAGAAGTGGCTTGATGAAGAAAGAAGAGTGTTCCGAGGACGCATCGATTCATTTATTGCTCGCATGCATCTAGTTCAGGGTATGAATACCATTTCAATATTAAATTTCAGGTTCTTTTCTGTGTTTAGTACTCCATGTGGTCACAAATTCATGCCATCATGGCAAGCATGCGATCAACCTTGTTTTATCATGGCCTGTAATATTTTTTAAACATTTAGATTGGCCCAATGAAAATAATGTAAGTAGTTTTTTTTCCATAAAAAGTAGTCTCATAAGGTTATACCTTTATACCTTTTATATTGTGGTAAGGTCAGTTGCATTTTGAGACCTTGAAGAGTAAAAACATGCAGGTGATTGCATTTGAACAGTGTTTCACAATGTAAGATGGACCACCATAATGATTGTTATTATGTGAATGGATAATAATGGATCTTCCGTATTTACTGCATATTCATGCTTACATTGCCTATGTGTAGTGTGTGTAAGGTTATGGTGGGCATGTGTCTAGTTTGCACAACAAAACTTCAATTTTTGGTATACTCCAATCTCTTTACAGGGGATAGACGTTTCTCTCCTTGGAAAGGATCAGTCGTGGACTCAGTTGTGGGTGTATTTCTTACTCAGAATGTTTCGGACCATCTTTCTAGGTAAAAGCAAACTTCTAGCCTATTTGGAATAATAATACTGCTTGCAATTAGCATGCTAATGTTTCAATAGCAGTCTAATTGTTTTTTTTTTAATTTTCCAGTTCCGCTTTCATGGCGGTTGCTGCAAAATTTCCAGTCAAGTCAGTAGCCCCTGAAAAACCTGCAACTGAGATGTCTCATACACCTCCTGAACAGAAAGATAGTTGTTCTGGATTATTTGGTGATACTGTCAAGCTGCAAGGGAAGTTCTCTGTTGAAGAGATAAGTGAAATAAGATCATTAATGAGTACAGCAGATAATGAAGGAAGTAGTTGTAACGAATTGATTGTTAGTTCTTCTGGAGATGGAGTCCACGGTGCAGCAGGAGAATGTTCTGTTTCATATAGGAAGTCCCTAACTGGATTGCATGAAAATGGGCCACCAGGATCTGTTGTCCCAGCAAATGGCATTGCAAATGTGGTAGAAGCTGAAGATGGGTCATTGGAGGATGTTATTTCTTCACAAAATCCCGCTGTTTCTTCTCAAAATTTGCCAGATTATCTGTTTCAAAGAACTGATCCTGTGGGATCCAGTTCATTGCCATATTTTACAGAAGAGGACAACATCATGAGAAATATGTCCAATGGGATGGCGAGTTCAACTGTGTATACAGAGCTTCCACAAATACAAGATCTAAAAAACATTCACAATGTAAAGTTTGGATCATCAGAATATCTTGGAGTTAATCTTCTTCCGGTCCCAGGTGTGAATAAGGGTGTGTTGCTTGATCTAAACAGAACATACCAGCCTGTACATACTTCTGTCTCCTATGCTCAGAATGGCCAGTTTGATTTCACAGGTGTCCCATATGCCAGCCATTTGGACAAATCATTCTGCACAGGGCTTGATAGAGCTAATAATTCCAATGTTACACAATCTGAGGCTACTTTTTACCAGCTTCCATCTTCTTCTATCACAGCCAACAAAAATAAAACCGAAATGGCTGATTGTTCAAGCAACCTTTTATATAGTATATATGGGTCTTCAGTTGAGGAGAGGTCTTGTTTCCCTTCTGAGCCTTCACTAGAAGCTGATTTTTCACCAATAATTAAAAAAAACTGTCAACCATTAATCAGTTCAAAGGAAGTGCCATTTTCTAGGGAGCACTCCTTTTGTGAAAACAGCTTTTCAAGGAATGAAATTGAAGCTCCATTTGTGGAACAGCATAGGTGTTCAAATTTGCAAGAGGTCTCACATGGAGTTGCTTCAGATCCAATAGGGAAATCCAAAGATACTCAAAAGGGTCCATCGGAAGTTCCTACAAATGAATCAAAAGCGAAGAAGGTACGAGGTCGGCCTAAAAAGAAAGCTTATGATTGGGATAATTTACGAAAAGAAGTGTTTTGCAATGGTGGGGATAACCAAAGAAGTCATAATGAAAAGGACTCTGTTGATTGGGAAGCAGTAAGGCAAGCAGATGTGAAGGAAATAGCTGAAGCTATTAGAGAGCGAGGAATGAATAACGTGCTAGCTGAACGGATAAAAGTAAGTCTGGTAGCAAGAAGTTCTTTGAACAAAATGGCATGATTAAAGAACTCTAGTCATTCAAACATGCCCACATTTCATCTTCGGTACATGTATGAGTTCTAATATCGAGTTGGCCCATTTTAATCTTTTGGTCATTTTCTGTGCAGGCATTTCTAAACCGATTGGTGAGAGACCATGGAAGCATTGATCTTGAATGGCTGAGAGATGTTCAACCAGACAAAGCCAAGTAAGTCTAATGGAATACACTGTCAGCACTCAGCAAACTGTCAGAACTATCGACTTGCTGACCTTATAAGCCACTTTGTATTGTTTTTGATGCACTTGTTTTTCCTTTCATGTTTCAAACAAGTCTGAAGAGTTCAACAAGTTATTCTATTGAAAACATCCTACAAGTAAATTTTATTTTGTATTCTTTATGTAAAATTTTCCTTTTTGTTTTTTTGCCCTGCAATCTCTATCTTGCCATGCCATTGTTGGTACAGTATGAACTAGGAAATCAATGGCGAAAAGTACACCCTCATCAGCTTTTATGCTACTCGCAAAGTAGCAACAGCTAAATTCTTATTTTAATAGGAGAGACTATAGCCCTTTTTTTAACCTGTAAGCACCTTTTCTTTACTCTTTCAGGGACTACCTTCTAAGCATTAGAGGGCTTGGACTCAAAAGTGTCGAATGTGTTCGTCTTTTGACACTACATCATATGGCTTTTCCTGTATGTCCTATGTTCCTTACCTTCCAAAAGATTTTTCAAGTAAACTTTTATTCAAAAGCTCTGTATGTTAATTCCCTAGGTGGACACAAATGTTGGTCGGATATGTGTGAGGCTTGGCTGGGTGCCTCTTCAACCCCTGCCTGAGTCCCTTCAACTGCACCTACTGGAACTGTATGTATTTTTATTCCCTTGAGTTGGCTTGGTCATAGAGTGCGTATATGAGTATATCAAGGCATACATCTTACATATAAGTCTGATCTTCTACCATTGAAGGTATCCCATGCTGGAGCACATACAGAAATATCTTTGGCCTCGACTATGCAAGCTTGATCAACTGACATTGTAAGTTATTCGATCAATACTTCAGAAAACAAATACTCTTGGCTGGCAACATTTAGTGACATCTCTCAATACGCAGGTACGAGCTTCACTACCAAATGATAACTTTTGGAAAGGTGACAAGCACGAAACAGAAGATCTAATGATCCAACAAGAGCTTGATTTACTATGAACTAATGAACTATTTTGCTTTCTACATCTTTTAGGTTTTTTGCACAAAAAGTAAGCCTAATTGCAATGCATGTCCAATGAGAGCTGAATGTAAGCACTTCGCTAGTGCATTTGCAAGGTAATTTCTTAAAATGCATGATATACTGGTTACTTCAGCTATTAACGGGCTGCATTATGTTGTTTGAGACCTTAGATTATATATAGGTAGGATACTATTAATCATCTATTGCAACATATTCATAATTTGTAGTTATCACCCCACCGTTCTAGACTATGAACTGGAATATGGGCAATGTCAGCCGACTATATATGTCCTAATTATCTTCTAAGCATAAAAACTAATTTCACTGTTGCAGGCAAGTTTCAATTCACTCCAATTTGAGCTTTGATCAAAGTTAATGGACTAATTTGAATTAAAATTTCATACTTTTGCATTTTTCTGCTGTGAACTTACCAATTCTACTACTTGGAGAAGTCAAAGCAGTGTTTTTTTTTGTGAATTTTGAAATTTCATGGGATGAAAACTTAGTCTTATGATAACAATGTGTTAATACAGTGCAAGGCTTGCTCTTCCTGGACCTGAGGAGAAGAGTTTAGTTGCATCGGAAGCTTCAAATGCTGCAGCGAGCTGCCATCAAACATACATAGATTCAAGGCCTCTGGGTCAACTTGAGTGGAGTGCAGATCATCGTGGACATGTTGTTTCTGGTAACCATCAGCCAATCATTGAGGAACCATCAAGCCCAGAACCTGAACCACAAAGTGCAGAGACAAAAGAGGGTGCAATAGAGGATCTTTTTAGTGAAGACCCTGATGAAATTCCTACCATCAATCTTAATATTGAGGAGTTTACACAAAACTTGAAGAGTTATATGCAAGCAAATAATTTTGAGATTGAAGATGCTGACATGTCAAAGGCGTTGGTTGCCATAACTCCTGAAGCTGCTTCTATTCCAACTCCCAAGCTCAAGAATGTCAGTCGCCTGAGGACAGAACACCAAGTGTATGATATCGTCCTTGACAAAATTAATGCCATTGAGAAAAACTAAAGCTCCCTTCAGTGGTTTCCTTGTAATATCTGTATCACTGAGGAAGTAGACACATATATCTACATGTATATATTACCTGCTGGTTATCTTTTTGACTTGTTTAATTTCATCTGTTTGCAGCTATGAACTGCCGGACTCACACCCGCTTCTGGAAGGAGTAAGTTCCTAGCAGATATCTACCACACACCATATCTATATTAATCAATTATGTAATAAATTTAGGGTTTGCTTATATCTGTGCAGTTCGACCGAAGACAGCCTGATGATCCCTGTCCATATCTTCTTTCTATATGGACCCCAGGCAAGATCATGTGCTTGATACTTTATTCTTGTACAGGTTACTGATGTTGAAAAATTGAACAGGCGAAACAGCACAATCAACTGACGCACCAAAGACATTCTGCAACTCTGAGGAAACTGATAAACTATGTGAAAGTTCAACATGCTTTAGTTGCAACAGTATACGAGAAATGCAGGCTCAGAAAGTCAGAGGAACAATTCTGGTAAGTTTCCTATGAGTTCTATAAATATTTACGAGTTAAATTATATAGATTCATAAACCAAAAAATTTCATTGTTTGATCAAATTCAAGCAGATACCATGCCGGACAGCTATGAGAGGAAGCTTCCCACTTAATGGGACATATTTTCAAGTTAATGAGGTGAACATTAATTTTCGTAAATTCTTACCATTTCCACTAATAGAAAGTAAATATTTTTGGTCCATCAGATTTATATGTGGTACAAATGTTGTGATGTAGGTATTTGCTGACCACTACTCAAGCCAAAATCCAATTGATATTCCACGAAGTTGGATATGGAACCTCCCAAGACGAACAGTTTACTTTGGAACCTCAATTCCTACAATATTTAGAGGTATTGCTCCTACAGATAATAACCACGTGTTTGAATTTTGTACAAGCAAATTGCATAAAATTTGTTCCTTACTTCCGGATATCAGATTTGGTAACATTACACCATATGGAGTGTAACCAAGACAATTTAAAAAAAATGGAGAATAAAATACAACAATAACCTAGTTTCATGTTCATGGTTAAACCATTTATTGGCTACATTCTCTGACAGAATAACGAAGTCAGTTAGCCAAATAGGGTTTACTGCCTAGGAACTGCCAGCCTATCAAATTGTTGTTAAGTTTATTAATAGTGCAGTCTAGCTTAGCCAGGAGCTTTACAACTAGACAACTAGAGTAGAAATGTTCCAAACTAGTAACTTTTGCTAGTTTTTTTTTTCAAAATAGAGGATGTTTTTGCTTATCTAAGAGGATTCGAAGAACTCCAGTCTGAATAGAAAGGTGTAAGCTTAATTTCTTAGATTTGAAAAATGTGTGTGAACAAAGATCTTCCACTGCAAAACTCGGAACCAGAATTGGATTATCAACTATGAGGCCAAAATTGGCTTGCATGGAAGTACGAAAAGGATCATATGCAATGTTTTTTATCGCCATACTGTAGTTGTTGGCGTTAGGGTTCAAAATCCTAGTGGGAACTAGAATCCTTGTGAGAACCAGGATATACAAAACTGGGTTTTTTTTTTAAAAAAAATATTTTTTATTTCGAAATACAGTAATATGCCTCTATTTTTTTATTTACACAAATAATCCTCTATCGCTCCACCGTTGGGCGACTTGGGTCTAGTCGCTCAACCATTGGGCGACTGACCCAAGTCGCCGAACCGGCGAGCGACTCGTGGAGTAGTCGCCCAACGATTGAGCAACTTATGGTAGTCACCCGGTGGTTGAGTGACTTATGGTAGTCGCTCGACCGCTGGGTGATTTAAAATATTAACGTTATTATTTTACTAATCCGATGGAAATAATTGTGTAGGTATAAATGTCAATTTTTGTAGGTAATACATTTAGCAAATCTTGTTTGTAGGTTGTTAATTTTTTTGGAAATAAAAGGGTGGTGACAAGGTTGGTTGGTCCGTTTGTGATTTTCGTAGAATCTCAAGGGTACGAAATCTGTTAGACTCGCAATAACATTTTGTGATCATCGTATGTTGTTTTAGTGCGGTAAATTTTGGAAGAATTTTGTGAGGATGATAGAGGTAGCAATGATTCGTAAGTACGAAGGTAAGTGATATTGCGATGCGCTAGGGAATTCATACATAGTGGAGAACTTTGAAAAATGGCACAACGATAACAACACGACAGTTGATCCGACAAGATGGTTACATGACACGTAGGCTAATGAACCAAGGACGGTACACACATGCCTTTAGGGAATTAGAAATACATGGGACATATGGACGAAGAGGGTCGAACTACTGCGTGGAATGTGACCATTTGCCCTTGCGGCCCAGCTCAGCGTTGCACTCCTCGCCTTGCGCCTTAGCTTACGCTGCGATGGCCCTCTTCCGCGTCCTCTCGGCCTCGCGTCTCCTGGCATGCTCACGCTCTTGCTCCTCATACAGCCTCTCCCACCTCTTCTTCTCGTCCATCTCAGCTTGCAGCTCATCGAGGCGCCTTTCACGGCCCTCGCAGTCTTCCCTGGCCCAGCTCTTCCGTGTCAGTAGCATCCACATGTTGTAGGGTTGGATCTTGTCGTCGATCCACTAGCGGAAGTCGCATAGGCGCGGTGGAGACTGCAGTGGGAAGAGAGACGTGGTTACGGTGTAACGGGAGGCAAAATAGTGGTGTGCACTGAAATGCGATTTCATTACTGGCTGCCTGTGGCTCAGTGTGTCAAACTTGTGGTCGGGGTAGTCCACATAGAAGTTTGGGCAGCACCAATAGCGCTGCCCAATGGTCTACTCGTCGGTTGATTTGACACACGTGCAGGCGTTCCGACACCAGCAAAGGGGTGGCGCCACCCCCTGCTGGGGCCCTTCCGGAAGGCGTTCAGCGGGCATAGGAGGGGGGGGGGCATGACTCGACCCGGAATCGTTGGGTGTACTGCGAGGCAGCCTCCTTAGATCGATGACCTCCGGAGGTGGGTGGTGAGTGTAAGGCTGCTGACTAAACGCCCTATGGCGAGCGGCGGTTTCCTAGGGAGACACCCAGCCCTTCAAAAGCTCACGGATGTTCTCCCATTCCTTCTCCTTGTCTATCTTATCTAAGTAGTGTTGGTGTGGAGTTCCTGGCCGAGTAGCGCTATATTTATAGCGGGAGCGGACGCAGCTGTAGCGGCTCTATAGCGGTCGAAGTGCAATCCGGTTGAAGCAAATTCGCGTCCGCGAGGAGGAATCTTGTTGCAGCGTTTGGTCAAGTCACTGCGTAAAGCTGCCTCATTGGGTCACGTCCTGCTTTGCAGAGATAGGTAACAACGGCAGATTGACACTGATAATAAAGTTAAAGTTTTCAATTATGATACAATTAGTTCCACTCTTCGTACAACAAGCAAAGCACTAACTGAAGTACAGGTTACAATATGCTAGCATTTATAATCTTAGTACCACTACACAGACAACAAGAAGTGGTGCTGCACTTAACGCCGGTGTTCCTACCTGTCGGCAGGCGCCTTGCATCTTCTCGCAGTGTGGCCTTCCCGGCCGCTCTAGCTTCTCCTTCGTCCATATTGTTCCTAATGCGACGACTCTGCCGACGACCCTTCCCGCCCTTCCAACGTGGAATCCAAGTCCTCTGTGCCATATCCAACGTGGCGAAGTTGCCCACAACCCTGAAGCCTCTTAGCTCGCCGCACCACGCCTGCAGCACCCTCTCTTTCATGAAGTACTCCGACATGAAGTGCGATGGGTCCATGTTGATGGTCCCGCACGCGGCGAGGATATAAGAGCATGGCTTGTGAAGGAGCTTTAGCTTGTTGCATGTGCAGTTAGGTTCATTCACATGATCTCCAAGGCACACCTTGTGGGTAACAAGAGAGCGAGCCGTCCCAAATCCAGCTCTGTCCCGAAGGAGCACGTCGAAACGATGCTCCGTATTGCCAATCATGAAGACCATGTGCGACTGACCCTTCTCGGTCTTGGCCTGCATATACACTATAATTTTCGAGCAGTACGGCGTATGTGGGTTGGCTGCATGAAGTGCCGCATTTGTATGCATTTCCTTGAAATATCCGATTGTACCATGCAAGACGCCTTCCACGATGGTAATGAGGAGCTAAGGACGGAGGCCCTTAATAACCCAGTTGTACACCTCAACAAGGTTAGTGGTCATTATGTGGTACCTTGCACCGTTCGTGTCATGCAGCAAGGACAACTTCTCCAATGGCTTGGCCTCAATCCAATGAGAAAAGCACTTGATGTCCCTCAAGGTCCTCTGTGTAAAATGGGGAGGGTCAAGCTCCCGCAGTGGTGTGAGGCATTCGGGTTGCGTCGACCCAGGAATGGGCGGACGGTTGTTCCTCTCGACGAGGTGCTTCCTGGTGTGCTCCTCCAACATCTCCCACAACGCATCAAATTTACGCTGCTGGTTCTGCATAGCCAACCTCTTGAATAGCTTCTCAATGGTTGCTACGGGAACTGCTTGAAGAAATTGCCCCCTGGATGGTGAATGCATCATCTGTTCCTCATGTATGGCCAAGGGAACGGCTTATCGGGGTCTTGCTGAAGTTTTCTGATTATCTTTATCATATCAGGGTGGCGGTCATGGATTATGCAGACATCAGGACGTGCCCCAACTACTCCCTCCTTCAGATGTCGAAGGAACCACAACCAGCTTTCGAAATTCTCACTTTCGACGAAAGCGATGGCTAAGGACAGAATCTGATTGTTGCCATCAACGCCAATTGATGTTAGGATCATGCCCTTATATGTCCCAGTTAGAAACGTCCCATCAACTGAGATCACGGGCAACATGTGTCTGAATGCATCGATGCAGGGACCGAAGGCTAAGAATGCTCTCTGTAATACCGTGAAACCTAGCGGTCTTCTGGGTAGCTTGTCCTTGACAGTAATGTATATGCCAGGGTCATGGCTATTAAGGCGGTAAGACGAGGCGAGGCGACCTACCCTCCTCACACCTTTTAAGCGGTAAGGCACGAGGCGAGGCGACGCTTTACACATCCTAAGGCGAAGGCTGCATTGGTGGCTGCAAGACGTCAAGGAGCAACATTTGATAGCATCCATCAGGATATAGATACTGAAGGACTAATCAACAAAAGACCTCCAACACACACATGCTGACTTGTTCTTTGGGATGAGGAGACATCAAACGCTAGTTGTTTGCCCACCCCAACCAATCAACCCACTCGAGGATCGGATGGGAGGACGAAGACCTAAGGTATCCCATCGATGAACCGCCGCCATTGAAAGGAAAGGGCAAGGGAGGGAGAAACGGAGGAGAGAAGAGGACTCGAGGAAGGAGAGTGGGAGAACAACACGGAGGTGAAGCGACGACGCCGATGGCGAACGACAGGAGAAGGAAGGGAGGAGGGTCTCCTTGCTCTCTCTCGCCGCCAGTCTCCCACTTCCCGACGTCTTGGCACGGCCTCCTGCTTCTCCGACGCCACGGCCTCCCTCGCCTCCTCCTGCTCGGCTCCGACTCCCTGACATAACCCCGAGCTCTCTCTCACCCGGATCCTTTGCTCGCGGCGTCGCCCAAGCTGTCCCGAGGTCTCTCCCGCCTGGATCCGGCGCACGGAGCCTCCTCTGCTCCGCCTCCCACCTGGATCTAGCTCTGCAACGCCGCACGAGCGATGGGCGATGGCAAGGCGGGGCGACGCCTTACACCTCGGGACCGCCTTACCGCTTAGGCGACGCTTAAGGTGTCGCCTAAGTGACGCCTTAATAAGCCTTGCCTGGGTTCCTATCCTGCAGCACCTGGAGCATACGAGGAAGGTTGTCATAAGCCGCCTCGAAAGAAGCGAACCTCATTTCCAAAGCCTTCTGCTTCGCACGCCATGCCTTTGCGTAGCTAATCTTGTACTTGAATTTCTGCTCGATAGCCACCATGATGTGCTTGGTCTTTAGGTCCATCTTCTTCACTATCTCTCCGTACATGACATTAGCTATGAAGGTGGATGTTAGGTTGCGATGCTTCGGCAAAACACTACTGAGCACGCAAGAGTGCGCCTCCACCTTGGAGACAATCCAGTGAGTCTCGTACTTGGGTCTACGTGCGTGCACATGCCAAGGACAACCACGATGTACTGCTCCTAGCTGGATTTCAGGACTCAAAACGTCCGCTGCATGGACAAGGCCCACAACTTAATTGCATCCTACAGTGATCCTTTGTCAGCAAACATTTAACATTGTATGAAGCCGAACCTCCGTACCGTGGTACTCCCACGGTGATTCGTGCTCGTCGTGCACAGCAAGGCCCTCAACGTCCACCATATTCCATTCCTGCGGGATGGGACCTTCGTCCTCGTCAAAAGAGTCATCGCCATCCTCTTCTAAAGCTTCCTTCTCCGCCCAGGCCATCAAGTCATCGATCTGACGCACTATGATGTCGACATGCTCCCCTGGATCCGCCTATGTATTGAGCTGAGTGTGCAGTGTGCGATCTTCCTCTTCTGCCTTTGCAACATCGGTCACCGTGTCCTCTTCTGCCTCTGCAACATCGGCCACGACGTCCTCTTCATGAAGCACACGTTGCGCGCCCGAACTGCTCCCACCAACTGAATGAACCGTCGACAGGGCCTCCTTCGACTCCCTTTGAACATGCTTGCACGAGTAGCACGTACTCATATCCACGGCGCCGACAGCCTTCCACAAAGCCCTTCCATGCAACCATGCGCATCAGTCTACTCAACTCCCACCGAATGTGTGTGGCAGACCGACTTCAAAGCCCATGTAGGACGACACTGCATACCTCAGGGTCCAAGGAGAAGCTACAAGTGAGCCAGTAAAGGATATCTCCGATTCGAGCATTCTCCGCATCCAAGTGTACCATACTGACTTGCCGGAAACCACTAAGGTCAACACCGTATGGACCTTCACGAATCGTACTAACACCGTAATGCACTTTTAATCCTGTGGGCTCCAACATGACTGATTTCTCATTGCAAATATTTCGAACATTTCAACTAGCCATTTGTTATAATACATTCACGAAATACTCTACGTAACTAATAAGTAGCGACATGTCGCCTACATTCAGATGAGAACAGGAATGGATGAGACTATTACTTTCACACGAAGATCTTCTCTCCTTATTAGCGAGCCTCTCCTCTCCTCCTTTCCCTCTCCCGAGCTCCTCTCCTCTCCCTCTCCCGAGATCCTCTCCTCTCCTCTCCCTCTCTCGGGCTCCTATGCCCCTCCCGCCCCCATCGTTCTCACTTCTCCTCTCCTTCTCCCCCTCTTGACCTTCTCCCCCTCCTCACTTCCCCTCTCCTCTCCCTCTCCTTTTCTCCTCACTCGAGCTCCTCTCATTCTCCCAAGAGAAATGGCGAAAGAGACCATGAGTGTGTCTTTCTATACAATCGTCTAGTCGCTCAACCGTTGGAAGATTTGGCAGCAAGTAGTGACCCAATGGTTCAGCGACACGGTGCCTGTACTTGCTGTCAAATCGCTCAATGGTTGAGCGACTTGGATGTAGTCGCTCAACCATTGAGCGACTAATCCAAATCGCTCAACCACCGGGCGACTACTCCACGTGTCACTCGCCAGTTGGACGACTACTTCCAAGTTGCCCAACAGTGAAGCAACAAATGATTATTTCTGTAAAATAAAAAAGTAGGTATATTACTTTATTTCGTAATAAAAAATTGATTTTTTTTTAAAAAAAATTCCACAAAACTGGCTGAGTTTTTAAATTAAAATTTTGAATTCCATATTTCAAATTTGAATGCCATATTTGGATGAATAGAATGTTTAGATATTCTAGTTGAAATAATCAGAATTTTGTAGCATTGATTCTTAACGTTTGTTTCTATTATGCCGGTCTGAACTTTAGAGAATAATGTGTATGTTTTTAGCTAGTTGAACACTTGTTTGGCTTGTATTTTACAATTATTCTAAATGAATTTGTTGCTAGTTGAACCTGGTTATGGATTGTATTTAGCTAATATCATGTCAAACAACCATGTGTAATTGAACCTCGACATCTTTTACCTATTTCGCAAGTGAGTGCCAATTGATTTCCTTCCTGAAATCGGTTCAAATTGGTCTGTTCCTGATTTCATATTCAGATTGGAATTTTGAATTCAGTAGCTCAAAGTCTCAACTGCTCGGTTTGAAATGGGGTGCCACTGAGAACAGGCTAGAAAATGTTTGCTGCCATGGAACAGGACATTTTCCATTAAGCAGTTTTTGAAACCCTTATTGGCATAGGAGTATAGGACTATATTGTGCTTTAAATGGCAAACTGTGTAGGACAAACTTTCTTTTTTTATCCAAGCACTAACTAAGTATCACATGTTTTTTAATACAGGTTTAATGACTGAAGAGATACAACAATGCTTTTGGAGAGGTACCTATTTTATCTGCTTATGTTTATGATATGGCTGCAATGAAGAAAGCTAGTATTTAGTTTTACACTTGTATTAATCACTTACAATAATCCTGGTATTAGCAATGTTAAAAGTTAGGCAGCATAATGCCAATAATATGCTTGTTTTGATGAGCTTCGCTTATTCTAGAAGCCCAACAGTAGTGCTACATAATTTGGCAGTATAGCTCCTCTAGAAAATTTAACAGATGTCCTTGTTAAAATGTAAAATTATATTCAAATTTTGAACAAACCCATGGTCCCATGCATCATTAAGGGTTTGATGCAAATTCTTTTCAAGCAAAAACGTGTTGTACACTTGTACCTATCTTTCTTTTGATTAAAATAAATAACGTTTGTTCTATAATTAGGGAACCCACACAATGGAAATTCTTTGTACTTTAGAAGCCAAAGAAACCATCTAAGATGGACTCATTTAAAGGTTGGTAGATAAGGGCTTAGACTTGTGTAAAAGTGGGTTTACGACATTACGAGATCTGGTTGAAGAGGCATAAACTTTTTTATGGGACATTAGGGAAGAGCCCTATACTGGTATAATATATATTATTGAACAGAGTGATGTACAAAAGGATCCACAAGATCCCAGAAAATAGGCCAAAGGCCTTACACTGTCATCATTTGAGACACTAAAACAAAACTAACTAATTAACAAGAAAAAGTAGCTTCTAATAAATTTCCTAGAATAAGCCAAGAACCACGAAAATTATCCCAACCAAGGCATAAATTTGTGGGTTTACAGTAATCAGAGGTAGATGTATGTAGAGCTTTGTAGGATCAAATTATCCCACAACTTTTTGTCCGAAAGGCCTATCATCTATAGAAATTTATGCGAAAGCACGATAGTAAGAATTGACTCCTGCTTACTAAACAGGAAAAAAAATCATAGTTGACCCCACATGTAAAGAATGATGGATTCTGCCACTGCCTTTAAGCCCCTTTATATAGGCCCTATGTATGTTACTAGTAGATTCTCAGCCAATTCTTTTTTTTTTGGGGGTAATTAGGTCAGTAACCTCATAAGTGCTTATATTGTTGGTGCTAGCATATAGTTGCTCCCTGCACACACCGGAATGCTGGATGCCAAAAGTTTTTCTCAAAATACATGTAAGCAATCTGTAGTAACACTTCAAGTGGAAACCGTCTTATCTGTTCTTTTTTTATTTTCTTGGGTTAATTTTTCTCTTTAGTTTTCTCTTTCTTGAAAAATCTTTGAACTAGAAATGTTAATTTGGAGTTTGGAAAGGATGGATTTCACCCCGAGGATTAATTAAAACTTCAATTTTTTTTCCTAAAATTATAAGTTCTTAACCTATAGAGGTAGTGCTGCATGGGTGATACACTCTAGACCTCTAGTCCTCCCCACCCTCGGGTTCCAAATACAATTAGTTTTGGACATTGACATGGTCTCCTAGGTAGTACTTTGAGCACTTATTTCTTTCATAATATGCTATGAAAAATGACAAATTTATATATTACAAAAAATATTTGACAATAAACCTAATAATACCAATTTCATGTGGCCAATCTAGACGCCTTTTTATATATTGATAGGTATTGATAAGCAACTGGCATGGATTCTGGTATGACAATTTCATGTGGCCATTCTATGTACTATTTATACATTTATGGGTCAAGCTAAATAGTTTGACTGGCATGGGATGACTTATATTTGGAAATAAGATTGAGTATGTGTTACGAATATATAATAAAAAAATTGGCACTGGATTGAGCTATGTTCTCCCTTCTACCATCGGAATTTTGCACCTTTTTTTTTTGCCAATCTTCTGTTAATGTGCTTTTCCTTTTTGCCACTTCTGTTGGGTCAACAACCATTGACCGTCATTACCTTGGCACATTTTGCAACAAAAAAAAACCCTTATTGGACCGACAATAGGTCCCACAAGCGCTATCACTATTTTGTGTAACAATTGGCCCACATCCACATGTCACTCTATCTCTAATTCCCATGCCCCCCCCCCCCCCCTGCAACCTAATTCTCTCCAAACACCAACGTCACTATAGGTGAGTTCTCGCGCATGAGGGTTTGGAGGTGGGAAGTCCTAATGGAGGCATGCTCCTAGACATTAGATCTACACTCCTTGGTAGCGGCAAGTTTGCATGCAGTGGTCCTACCCGCCAACAAGTTTGCGTGTAGCATTGATGAGCGGTGATGAGGTTGTGCTCTCTTGTTTGTGTAGCGGTATAGATATGGAGGTCATGGATGTCCTAGTCGGCGACAAGGTACTTGCCTCTCAAATTTGTAGTGAAGGCCCTTGTCGATGACAGCGGTTCGCAAGATCAAGGTCTAGATATTGCGGTGGTGGTTCTTGGCGAGTAGTGGTGATGTTTCCTTGTGGTGGTGATGACGGGAACAACGATGGTGAGAAAGCTCAAGGGAGTTGATGGCAGCAGAACTCGTTGGTAGCGGTGGAATCGGAGCTATAGGGGAGTACACTACTGGCGGGTAGCCTATGTTCACATCGATGGAGCCCGAGGGTGATGGCAACAAGTGATCTCATGAGTAGTAGGGGAAAAGCCCACAGTGGCAGTTGATACATCCTATAGGAGTTGAGGAAGATGTTGACTTGGGAAGAAGAGGGGAGTTGAGGAAGAAGGGGAAATCGTTTTTGTATGCTCGTAACGGTGGTGGACGTTAGGTCAGCTGACATTAATGACAAAGGAAACAAGGCATTGACATAATAGTGGGCAAGGAGAAAGATGTGATTTTCCGATGGTGAGAGAAAAGGGCTCAAACCGGTGGCAAAAGGAAAATTTTATATATATAATTTTATCGGTCTAGTTTAGTCCCATATTGTCTTTGATCTGGATTCTTGTGTCCCATGTACTTTATATATGGGATAGTCTATATTTTCCACTCCATACATTGGCCTTTTATGATTTGTCATTGATCACTTTGCAATCGATTTTATGCCACTCCATACATTGGTTCCTTCATTATTTGCGACGTTCGAATATTTTATCCATTCTCTATTCATTCT
This sequence comes from Phyllostachys edulis, assembly GCA_036346405.1. NCBI lineage: Eukaryota > Viridiplantae > Streptophyta > Magnoliopsida > Poales > Poaceae > Phyllostachys > Phyllostachys edulis. The sequence goes on along the minus strand of CM070547.1, from coordinate 53,040,709 downwards.
TGCTACTTCCCAATGTGAAATGACCATCTCGCCCCCTGTGCATAGCTTATTCTATCCCTGTCCTTCTCCTTGTGTGACCTAGGCGAGGCAACTAAGACAGTTTCCCAAGGCCCATAAAATTGCAATGGAGCCAGGGAACTAGATGCGGGACTTGTTGCCAAAGCAAGAGGAAGAGGCAACGATGCTAAAGGCCTACAATGCCATGCTCCTCATGGAGTCCATTGAGCATGCTCGCCGCCATGGAGTGCGCTATCCTCTGGACTGCCCATGTGGGGCCCTTCCTTGTTGCCTTAGAGGAGACCGCGGTGCTGTAGACGCGCCTCGCCACTGTGCATGAATCTCTCGCAGGTTGCCAAGGTGACAACGGTTTGCAAGGTGATGACCAAGGAAAAGGGTTTAGGTGCCTCAAGGCAGTCATCATGGAAAAATGCCAGGTCGTGGATCTCCTCAGCGCGAAGTAGGAAGAGGCGACGATTGCGTTTAAGAAAGGCCACACCATTGTTGAGAGCAACGTGTGCGGGCGAGGGTAAGAGTGGCGAACTCCTCGAGCCCCTTCGTTGCGGCGGTGGAGTAGATGGTTGGGCAGAACTGACAAGTGAGGGAGAGGTAAGGGCGAGATGGTCATTTCACATGTGGAGTCAACTGGAAAAGATTTAAATGTTGCGAAAGTGGCAAATACTAGAGAATCCAATGTATGAAGTGGCATAAAATTGATTACATTAGGAGTGGTCGCAAGTTGTAGAAGGCCAAAAAAATGGAGTGACATAATTCATTCGCTTTGGGGATTTTTGATTGTATGTCACTCACAATAAGAGTGGTGTTTCAGAATTTGCCACTGAAATTCGTGTCCATCATATGCCATTCCAAACATGTGAATAGTTAGGATTCACCTCCATTTTTCTCCATTTTACCCCTCTTGAGTGGAGAAGTTTAACCCTTGCACATCTTCCCTCATCGAGTTGCTGACTTGTCGCTCCGAACATGTAAATAGTAAGGGTTTGCCGCTTGAATTGTATTTCTTGATTTACCTTCATTTTTCTTCATTTTCCCCTCCTAAATTGACAAGTTTACCCCTTGTGCATCTTCTTCCTCCACCAAACTGCTGATCATCACTTGTCGAGATTTGCTCTATCACCAGCATCTCTGACCAATTCAAGCTATGCATTTTTTATCCTTTAATTTCCATTTCTATGCATGCAAATATCGCATTCAAGCCATAGGGAATCATGGTCACCTGATGCGGCACTTGGCAAACAACAGGCAACACCTCCTTTCATGTCTTGGTTGATAGGTGGTAATGCTAGACATGGTGGCGCCAGTGTGGAGAGGCGGCGACACACAAGGCCATGGTGGCCATAGGTAGCATGGATGTGGACCACAGCGGTAAGGAGTGATGATGGATATTGGGCATCATGATTTGCGGTGTTTGACTCCTGCAGCAAGAGCTTAGGCCGTGTAGAGTCAGCCAGTGAAGACACTGCAATGTTCACCGAGTGTTGGCTTGGTTCATCTACCTATGCATACATACTTCATCGTGATGATTGACATCGTCAGCAAGCAATGGTGAGGTTGACACTTCGGAGACCGGTGGCAGCGATGGCACAAGTAGCGACCAGTGCAAGTGGTGGCACGAGGTAGGGACCGGGTCTTGAGAGATAGTGTTGTAGTATAACAAAGTTGTTGTAGGGGTAAACTTGCCAATTTATATGGGTTAAAAAGAAAGAAAACTGAGGTAAATAGGGAAATACGTGGAAAATGACAAATCATGACTATTTACATGTTTGAGTGACATGTAGTCGAAAATCCCTTTATACATTGGTATTTAGTCCGGTATAGAATATATTAGTTGTTTTTCCTATATTCCTAATATGGTAACAGAACTAAGATTCTAAATCCTTACCCTAGCCATCATAGATTCACTACCCTTAGTGATGTGCACATGCCTAGAGTTCGACTTGCGCATGTGAGAGTAGCCTAATCTTCGTCATGTGAGAACCATGTGCTCGTTGAATCGAGGATAAGCAAATACACATATTTTCGCATGTGACATGCAATAAACAAGAAATCACATGACCACAACTTATAAAACCAATCCATCTGACACTCTTGAGGACGGCGAACGATCAGGGAAGCTTTAACAGCCACACTCCTATTGCAATCTTGTAAGCAATCACAATAGTGAAATGGTAAGAAACTTTCTTGAAAAGCCATAAACTTTAACTAAATTACAAAAAAAAAAATGTTTGTTCTTTATTAGGGAGGGGTATGTTAGAATAGCAATTCCTTTATATTTGCTTATATATGTATGACATATTCCCTTGTAATATCACATTGTACTCCCTATATATATCGCCCATTGGGCCCCATGAATATAAACACAATATTCATAACATGGTATCAGAGCTAGGGCACTAACCTAGCTCCTTCATTACTCGAGGACACCAACGCCGCCTTGCGTGGTTATCGCCCTTGATTCTTTGCTTGTGCCCGCGCACCATTGGTTGCCAGACACTGCCACCGCCGCCACACGAGCTATTGCGAGCCACGCTGCCTCGCCACGTGGTTGCCGCCCTTGCCGACGCTGTCCTCGCAATTGGATCGAGCGAAGGTGTCCTCTATTTTGTATAGAAATCGAATTTGGTTTTTATAAAAACAGAGATTTTCAAAAAAAAAATCTTGCACCTATTTTGTTTTGTACTTTTTCGCGTTGATCTAACTGCCACGCCGTCCAGCGCCGCTAGTTAGACTTTGTTGCCTTTGGTATTTGCCATCCATCGGCGTTTCATCGATGGCCCGGGCCCATCGAGATGCGATCCCATTCTCGGGAACAAAACTCCATAGGACGAACTACAGGTTGTGGTCTTCACTCATGGAAATCACACTCGATGGTCTCCGCCTCTGGGGACATATCACTGGTGCACGACTTTCTCCGCCACCGCCGATTCAGCCTCCTCCCAGCGACTTACTACGCACCTCCTCAGAGAAGATGAGGCGCTAAGGAAGAGGCAGAGGTCTTATTCTTGATCTTCAGCGATGAGGTTTTTCAGTATGCCATTAATGTTTCGAGCACTGGTATGCTGATGAGGCTCGTGTTCGAGCCATCCTGGTGGTCAACGTCGACGACTCCATCCAGCTAGACGTTGTTGGTCTACGGTCTACTCGTCAGATCTGGGAGCACTTGCGCGAGCGATACTAGCAGAGCAGCGATACTCAGTTCTTTTCGCTTCAGCGTGAGTTAGAGACGCTTAGCCAGGAGGAATCTTCTGTCGACGACTTCTACCGAAGTCTCGCCGATCTCTGGCGCCACCGGTGAGCAGTGGCTTCTCGCTCTCGCCAGAGTGCCAAAAGTGTATAGCGGATCGTGACCGCCTTTGCCTTTATGATTTCGTCTACCGTCTTCGTCCAAAGTTTGATCCTGTCAGGGCTCAACTGCTGAGCCGCTCACCACGACCGACCGTCATCGAGACTTTTTCGACGCTTCGCGCTGAGGAGCTTCGCCGTGGGTTAGCAGCACAGTCTGTTCCGGTTGTGCTTGCTGCCCCTTCTTCGACTACACCGACCGCTTCTGCTTCGACTACACTCCTTCCTCAGGTGTGTTTCCACTCCTGTTTTCGCACCAGCTAAGGTTCAGTGCAATCATTGCAAGAACTTCGGGCATGACTACCAGAGTTGTGCGGTGCGGGAAAACGCAACAAGGCATGTGGGGGTGGACAATCCAAGGGAGGGAGGGGGGGCAGGGAGGTCCTTCCTCGACGGGAGGACAGACTAACACGTTAGGACTTTCTCAGCGAGGTGACTCTGTTTGGCAGTTCTGCTAGTCTCTACTTCAGTAGCTCTCTCATAGCTCACCAGGTTCTGCTAGTCTAGCTCGGACGTTTCCTCTAGGTACTTCTTGGGTTCTGGTGCCTCTTTCCACATGGCACTAGACTCAACATCTCTCACTTTAGTAGGACCTCTTGTTTTTCCTATCTCTGTTCAGACAGCTGACGAGTCTCTTCTATCTGTCAGCTGTCAGGGCACTCTTGTCCACTGACTTTTCTGTTCCAGCTGTTTTCCATGTTCCCTAGCTTACCATGCAGCTTCTCTCGGTGGCTCAGCTTACCGATCTTGGCTATAGGGTTGGTTTTGACTCACTCTGTTTTCGGCCCAAGACCAATGCAGACAGGACAGTACTTGGGATGGCCCTGTGGCCGTAGGATCGTCAGGATCTCTACATCCTTGACCGCCTCCATCTTCCGTCCACTTTAGTTGCTCCTATCACCTCTACGTCTACCGCCACTGCCACTACTGCCACCACCTCTGGCGTTTTTGCACAATGGAATCATCGTCTAGGTCACTTGTGTGGGTCTCGTCTTTCTTCATTAGTTTGTCAAGGTGTTCTTGGACGTGTTACTATTGACACGACCATGTTTTGTCAGGGTTATAAGCTGGGCAAGCAGCTACAACTTTCTTATCATTCTAGTGAGTCCTTGTCTTTTTGTCCTTTCGACTTAATTCATTTAGATGTATGGGGACCTGCGCCTATTATCTCTAAAGGCGGGCATAAATTTTATGTGATTTGTATTGATGATTATTCTCGTTTTACATGGATTTTCCCTATGTGTAATCGTAGTCAGTTTCTTGCGATCTATCGTAGCTTTGCAACGATGGTTCGTACTCAGTTTGATTCTTCCATCTGTACTTTTCGATGTGATTCTGCTAGCGAGTACTATTCTGGCGCTTTTAGACAGATTCTTTCTGAGCAGGGCACTCTTTACCAGTCTTCTTGTCCTATTGTCCATGCTCAGCATGGGGTTGCAGAGCGTTAACACTGTCACCTGATTGAGACTGCTCACACTCTTCTCCGTGCCTCTCACGTTCCACCACAGTTCTGGGCTGAGCTGTTTCTACAGCTGCATATCTCGTCAATATGCAGCCTTCCACCGCTCTTAAGGGTGTCAGTCCTATAGAGCATCTCTCCTCTCAAGCCCCTCAGTACATTCACCTTTGTGTTTTTGGTTGCACATGTTTTGTTCTGCTGCTGCCTCGTGAGCGCACCAAACTGTCGGCTCAGTTAGTTGAGTGTGTGTTTCTTGGTTATAGTTCTGAGCACAAGGATCATCGTTGTTATGATCCTTCTGCTCAACGGATCAGGATCTCACGAGACGTTGTCTTTGACGAATCTCGGCCTTTCTTCTATCGAGATTAAGCTCCTTGTCCTGTTTCCACTATTGAGACGATTTCATGGTTGTCTCTTTCTGACTCTTCACCCATTTCTCCATTGTCACAGCCTTCCCCTGGTCTGTCTCTAGTGGTTCCTTCAGACCTCGCTTTGGTGCCGCCTCGCAGCAAAGACCACCGCCCCGCTTTCTCGATATTCACTACTTCATGCGTCCTTGTCCTTCACCAGCCTCCTCTCCTGGTATCTTGCCAATACCTACATCTGATCCTCCTAATGATGCTCCCCGTTACGCCCTTCGTGATTGGATATCCCTTCGACCTCCTGATCGTCTTGGTTTTGCTCTGATGGCTTATGCTCTCTCTGTCACTGAGCCTAGTTCTTATCGTGAGGCTGCTCCTCATTCTGAGTGGTAGCTCGCACTATGGCAGAGGAGCTTGATGCTCTTCGTCGTACGGAGACTTGGGATATTGTATCGAGTACTGACACCTGTGCATGCTTGCCCTATCACGTGCAAGTGGGTGTACAAGATTAAAACCGGTCTGACGGTACTATTGAGAGCTACAAGGCTCGTCTTGTGGCTCGTGGCTTTCAACAGGAGTACGGTCGTGACTACGATGAGACTTTTGCCCCTATTGCCCTCCTGATGGGCACATTTGTCATCTTCGTCGTGCTCTTTATGGACTCAAATAGGCTCATCGTACCTAGTTTGCTTGTTTTACCTCAGTGATTACCGTTGTCGGTTTCACTTTCAGTTCCCACGATCCCATGCTCTTTTTATCCATGTCTCATCTCGAGGTAGGACATTGCTTCTTCTGTATGTGGATGATATGCTTATCATTGGTAATGATTCATCATTCATCACGTATGTGAAGAAGCATATGAGTGAAGAGTTTCTGATGACTGATCTTAGTTCTCTTACGTACTTCCTTGGGATTAAGGTCTCTTCTACGCCTGAGGGCTACTACCTCTCCCAGCAGAAGTATGTCCAGGATCTTCTTGATCGGTCTGGTCTGACTGACACTTGCACTACCGAGACTCCCATGGAGCTATCCCTTCAGCTCCGTGCCACTGATGGTGATCTTCTTGAGGATCCTACTTGATATCGCCATCTTGTTGGGAGTTTGGAGTATCTTGTGAGCATCCGTCCTGATATTGCTCATGATGTTAATATCTTGAGCCAGTTCATGGCTCGTCCTACCCATTTTCACTACAGTCATCTTCTTCGTGTTCTTTGCTATTTGCGTGGGACTATCTCTCGTCGTTTGTTTTTCCCTAGCACCAAGTCACTACAGCTTCAGGCGTACTCCAATGAGACCTGGGCTAGTGATCTTTCTGATCATCGTTCTTTTTGTTTACTGTGTTTTTTTTGCTCCTCCCTGATTGCCTGGAAGACAAAAAAGCAGATTGCAGTTTCCCGTTCGAGTGCAGAGGTTGAGTTGAGAGCTATAGCAGCAGTGACAGCAGATATTACTTGGTTAAGGTGGCTACTTGCTGATTTTGAGGTGCCTGTGATGGGACCTACGACTATTTGTCTAACAGTACATGTGCTATCAGTATTGTCCGTCACCCAGTGAAGCATGAGCTCATCAAGCACATTGGTGTGGTTGCTTCATACACGCTCACAGGTGCAGGAGGGAGTATTTGCTTTACAGTTTGTGCCCTTAGAGTTACCGATTGCTGACTTCTTCACGAAGCCATAGACTAGGGTACAACATTTCTATTTTCTCTCCAAACTCAGTGTGTGTGATCCACCATGAGTTTGAGGGGGTTGTTAGAATAGGAATTCCTTTGTATTTCCTTATGTCCCTTTGTATTTCCTTATATGTGTATGACATTCGTTTGTAATATCCCCTTGTACTCCTTATATATACTGCTCATTGGGCCTCATGAATATACACACAATATTTATAATAGGGTACAAGTCATAAACACACTTTCCTAATTAATAACTAGGACTCTTATATATGTAATTTAAACTAAGAGATGACTATGGAAATAGCCTTCAAATTAAGAAAGGATGGGCCCTAGTGAGATGCACATGGAATAGGAGTTGTAGGGAATAGGAGTTGTAGGGGGTGCACATGCTTGTAGAGCCTACCACATGGTATGCCAAACAATCGGTAGCTGACCCTAGTATATGCGTTGGTGGGAGAGGGTGCAGGAGAAGTTCTGCACACGTGGGACCAAGGTTCAAGAAAGCGCTAAGCGGTAGGTGGGCCTAGCGCCTAGGCGGCCGGCTTGGCTACAGTGCAGATAAGCCTACAACAGGAATAATATGATGTATTGAGCAAGCATCAAGCATCAAAATTGAGCAAGATAGAAGAAAAATTACCTGAAGAAGCAAGACATGGGCAATTTGATGTAGTCATGTATATTATCTCCCCTCCAAGAACTTGATGTAAACATGTATGTAATCAAATAATGATGTAAACCTGTATGTTTAATCAATAATCAGTTATTTTGCTATTGTGTGAGAAAGAATGCATGAATGATTGATGAATGAATGAAAGTATGAAACATATGTAGCTTTCTTGAACCTTGATTCAGAAAATCAGAGAATCGTATGGTATCCTTAGTCCTTAGTCCTTACCGTCACAGCATGACAGCAGTATTCAACAATCAGTAGTATTCACAGCATGACAGCAGTACTCCATCACAGCAGTATTCAGTTCACAAATCACAAGCAGTATTCAGTTCAGTTCAATATTCAGTACTTCAGTTCAGTTCAGTATTCAATATTCAGTATTTCAGTTCAGTTCAGTTCAGTATTCAGCAAGCGGTATATGGAGTTAAGCCAAATCACAAAGCAAATCAACAAATCACAAATCAGAAAATCAGAGTCACAGCAGATCACCAAGCAAATCAATTCAGTTCACAAATCAATAAATCACAAATCACAAAGCAACAAGCAAATTAGTTCAGTTCATCACAAAGCTAACCAGCAAGCCTCCACAGTATTCAGAGTTCACAAATCACAGTATTCAGTTCATCATTTGATCAGTACAGCAAGCAACAAGCAGCAGCGCTGGGGGCAGAGCACATCACAGGCGCAAGGGTGCAGCAGAGGAGGGGGAGCTGCGGCGCAAGAGTGCAGCAGAGGAGGGGGAGCAAAGAGGGGAGGTCGACGACGCGGAGGGGGAACAGAGAGGGAGGGCGGGCGGAGGGGAGCAGAGAGGGAGGGCAGCAGGCGGAAGGGAGCAGAGATGGGAGGTTGGTCACAGAGCAGAGGAGGCGGCGACCTCGATTGGCGCGAGATAGCGGGCGAGCTCCATTTTTAGCGGGGGAGATAGCGGGGCGAGCTTGATTCGGCGGCGGAGGAGGCGCGATGCGGGAGCCCGAAGTCTCGAAACCTAGCGCGCGAGGATGGATTGGATGGGGTCGGGGCGTCGGGCGCAGATGCGCTGTCCTTAGCTGCCTCGACTCCCGCCTCACCTAGAGCCGCTGCGCATCGCCCACGACTAGCTTGGACCGCCTCGCCGGTCCAAGGCGGCTCTCCCGCCTAGTTCGCTGCCTTGGGCAAAGTCTCATCGGCAGGGAGACGCCTTGCACCGAGGCGGCGCCTAGTCGGCGCCTATGACCGCTTTTTAGAACCTTGCGTGGGACTCCTACTTTCGAGGTTCCTTTCTCTTGAGTTGTGTCGTGCACCACTTGTATTGCTGCATGTCCTCTACTTTCTTATGCCTTGGAAAAGGAGTAGGACAGTGTACATGGCCTGGTGGCGTTGCGATAGAGATTGCCTAGGTGCATAAGGTAGACCCCCCTTATCGGCAAGGTAAGTAGGGCAAACCCGCTTAAGTGGGCTTAGAGTTTGGGCTCATTTATTGACCCTATTCTAATCTCCTTTCCTAGGTTGTTTGCTCCTCCCCCCTCTATCTAGCCCAGATTTATCTTCTTGTTGAGATTGAGAAGATCAGAGTAGGGCTTGCACATAGACAATAAAACATGCAAGAGCAATTGGTTGACAAAAAGTCAATGTGATTGAGCTTTCTTAGGTTTGTGTTCACCTAACATAATTTAGTGTGGCTCGATACTTCTCGCAAACTAATCCATCATCCTTATGTCTTTGCTATTGTGACTACTCACCATCGTTCTGACTCTACTATCTTGGCCTTTTATGATCAATCGTAGTCCGCATCGACTTGAATTAAACATAGGCATCTTCTTGTCCCTTTGTCTCGACATTTGAGCTCCTCTTACATTAGTGACTTGATGCGTAATTTTGGAAGTTGCACATGCGACAACCACTCAAGACTCGAACTATCTTTCGAATTTCTTTTTTTTTTTCATACTCAAGATTGCAATCGTTTTTTTTAGGGTGGAAGAGGGGCAGTTGAGGGTTTATTAAGTACAAAATTGCATTAGTCATAGTTACTAGATCCAACATTCCTTGAAAAAATGATTAACCATTTTCCTCACATTTCTCATATTGAATTCATTGTCCTTGAGGCAAACTCACTACAACCACCTTCACTTTGAGGGGGTATTAAGGAGATATATGACTGTATCAGTCATAGTTACCAGATTAGATATGCACCTAGTATCTGTTAGAATAGGTGTTAGAATAGGGACTCTTTTATATTTCCTTATCTATCTTTTGTATTGCCTTACCTGTATATGGCATGCACCCTTGTACGCCCTATATATATCGCCCATTGGGTCTCTTCAATACACACAATATTCATAACATGGTATCAGAGCAAAGGTTCTAAACCCTAGCCTCTAGCCTAGCTCCATCCTCTTCTGCTGCCGTTGCCCCCTAGAGGAGCAATCTCCGCTCCCGGGGGCGGCCACATTAGTCGTAGTATTGCCTCGTCGTCTAGCAACAAGCAATTGGTCGCTGCGTGAAGGATGCCGGGCAGCTCACGCTGTGTCCAGATCCGATCTGGATCCATTCTCCCCGTCGCCGCCGCCTCCTCAACCGTCGTTGCGCCCCTTCGCTCTGCGGTGCCTCCACCCAAGCGACACCATATCCCTCCGTCGCCTCGAGCATCCTCATCCAGATCCAGACAAGAAGAAGTCGTTCAGCCATGGCGTACCTTCGCATCGTCCAGATCCGCCCTGGCCGGCTAGTCCGGCAGACCTCTCCCACTGGCGATGCGAAGGCCGCCGATCTGCCCCATGGCCTCCTACCTCGACTGCCACTGCCATGCGAGTCCACAAATTTATTGTCAATTATAGAAGCATAGAAATTGCCTTATGCATGGCACTAGCCGCCGCTCCCGCTCTTCTTTCTGAGCCGCGTGCAGATCGTAGAAGTCATTATGATGCCGCCGCTTTCTTAGCCGTCGCCTTGAGTTTCTAAGGCTGTTGCGCTTATTTTGCGTCGCCGCCGTTTTGGGCTTCGATCTGCACTGTTATGCTTCCACCTATTCCTATTCGGCTTGATTTGACAACTCTCTATGTCGTTTTCATCATCTTCTTCGTCGTGTTGACGCGGTCAACTTTCTCAGGCCCTGCACGTTGTGCTTTATGGGCTGTTGCACGACCCCGGATGGGAGGAGATTTTTTTATACTCGACATATTTTCCAAGAGCTGCATGCTACGATGACATTATCAAGACTCGGACTTCTGATTTTCCATATTTTAGTACCAACCCTTTTCAAATGCAACGCTATTGTATATGTCTTGCATTTGGGGTGGGGTGGGGGGTTGTTAGAATAGGTGTTAGAATAGGGATTCTTTTATATTTCCTTATCTGTTTTTTGTATTGTCTTATCTGTATATAGCATGCACTCTTGTACACCCTATATATATCGCTCATTGGGCCTCTTCAATACACACACAATATTTATAACAGTATCTCTTCTAATGAGTATGCCATCCTTGAGTTGGGTACGCGGTACGAGAACACAATCACTGTGATATCTGGGGGGAAAATTGGCCTAACATATATCATGTCCTTGTTAATTGTTTTATTACTTTATTCGAGTCATGTAGTTTATTTGAACTCATGTGCCCTATGTATTCTATATATTGGCCCTTTGGTCTGCGATAGAATATATTAGTTGCTTTCCCTATATTTCTGTACTTCCTGTAGTCACAAATTCTTGTCATATGTAAAGAATGTGGTCAAACTTTTTATTTTTTGGTCAATGATATCTTTTAGGATGTTTAGATTGGTCAAATAAAAAATGATATGAATAGATTAATGCAAAAAATATTCATGATATTATACTTTTGTAATCTTCACAAATAGATTATGATAACAGTATTATTCAAAGTTCCACCTTGGAGACAATGAAAAGTAAAAAAAATCCATATCGCTACATGTTACCTCTATAGTATCAGAATTGTTGCCATGGAAAGAATGAGAGATTCATTGTGGTTTACACATCACAGCAATCTTATGTTTTCCCAAATAAACTCTCATTCTTTGGATGCATGCGTTTTCCAAAATTGTAGCACATACTTTGACGTGTAGGCTTTGCCTTTTCTAACCTGCTCCATTTTTTCGTATGACTGACCTCATAGAATATTCACACTTCCAAGAAACATTTCATGAATATTATCATGAGAATAACAGTTTAAAGAATGTGTCTTTAGTCTTTACCCGTTATTATAGTGATAACTGATAATGGTATGATTAACATAACTAAAGTGATAACTGATAATGGTATGATTAACATAACTAAAAAAACTAGTTAGGATCCATGCTTCCTTTTTATTCAATGCAACCTGAGACCCTATACTGTATTACATGGCAACACTTTGGATTCACCAACAGTGACCCAACAAGACTGGATTTGGGACGTGATTTGCTCGATTTGCTCTGGTTTTGCTAGTTGGGAAATGGGTTCTCAACAGTATTGGATATCAGGGATGAAAATTAGACAATTGAAAGAGTTAAGAGACCACAGATGGACTTTACATTAACAGACTAAACTCACCACTTGACTAGTGTATCGCAGACAATAAGACAGGTTTCAGGGAATTTTCTCGTGTTATCATGTGATTTGAATTATGAAAAACTAAAATTATGAAATAGTATCTTGATCCAACCAGTGGCTATCTGTCCTCATTTAGAATTTTCAGTTTAGAGTAATTTCGGTGAACTCCCAAATAAATCCGTGATTTATTATTTTTCTGTGGTTATTTTTAGTACAGGTTGCACTTTTTTATACAAATACTGCAAATGTTCTCCTAAATTTGTGTTTCCTCTTAAATCATTTAATTCTTAATGTGCAGTACATGACAAAGTAAGTTGCAAAAATGAATATGGTATTTTGGGGTTCTTTTGATTTGGTTATCTTGAGAAAAAATGGTTCAAGCTTCCATAGGGGTTACTCTCACAGAACTCTTTGGCCACAAGTCGTAGTTTAAGTTGATCGAGCATAGTACGAGAAACTGTGTATTGCACAATTGCATTCATGCATATCATAGAGTTTTTCCATATCTTTTCTGCCAAACTAACTGGCCTTCATCCAAAATACTACAAGATTTTTGTAATTTTATTGTTTAGTAACTAGAAACTTTTTTTTATGAGCTAGAGCTAGCTTATGCAGAGTGCCTTGTCTCTTAAAAACACCTGCAGGATTTGTTTGCGTGAGGGGCTTTGATAGGGCATTGAGGGCACCAAGACCACTTTATGCAAGGCTGCATATTCCTTCCAGCAAGGTTACAAGAGGCACAAGGCCTGCAACAACAAGAGAGGAAGAATAGGCCATTGAAGAGAGAGAAAAAGCATACATAAAAGGATCTAACCAAAGGATGGATAGCCCCCAAATGGAGTGCTGACCCAATAAGTTGCTGAATCATTTCTAACCGACTTGTAGCTGTAATGGATGCCAGTAACTTGCGAACTTGTGATGCTGATGTTGTGAGGCGATATGACCCGCTAATTTAGCTTCTATCTTTGGTACCAGCCGAGCTGTTCTTCTCATCCAGTCGCACATTCTTTACTACTGAAATTCAATACAGCAAATGAACAACATAGCGCATAGTCCAGCCGTTCTAATTGTACTTGTCTGAGTGGAATCAATTGTTGTACAACAGTCAAAGTGAAGGATGATCTGTCCGGTACAATGGTCATACATATTCTTTGATCATTCGTATAAACAATGTAAGCTTAACCATCCATCATTTGGTTGGTTCAAATCAAAGAAAAAACCCTTTCAACTCTTACTGTTCAGAGCTATAGCTATATGAGAACTATTTTAAGCTGATGGCTGATTGGATGGTGAAGATAAGGTGGCAAAAACATGTCGAATCTGTTTGTCTTCGTTCATATATGTTCTCTGCAGGTGGCTTGCTTTTCTCTTCTACCCTAGTCAGTAATGGTCAGCATACACTACGTACATTCATCTATGTATTCGCTGTCTATCAAATTTTGAGAGAAAGTGTATCCAATTTCATCCCAGCGTGCAATTATTACTGATATAACAGAAGCTGTGTTAAGAAGGGTGCCGACGAACTTGTGCAGCTGTCCCTCAAATTCGCTTCCGTTTCGCGCCCGAGGGAAACGAAACAATGCAAAAGGTGGAGATACATGGCTGACTGGCTGAGGCAAGATCGCCTTAGCCCCGGCTGAACTTCTAGTCGGCCAGCGAAACTCTGATATTGCGGAAGCCAAGTACGTGATTTTCTTCTATTTCTTTTTTTGATACCCTCTTAATTACATCTGTTGTACCTTTATAGCATAGGCTCAGCAAAAGGCTTTCGGTTTGCCGAAAACTAGATAGGCATACATAACTGAAATGGAAACTAACTTATAGTTTCCTAACTATGCTTACCCCTTTTCTTAACTTAGCTATTCCTGATCGACTACAGAAGTTGTGCCGTTTACGTGACTTCAACAGGACCCGAATCCGGAACCAAGTCAGCAACGTCCGCCAAAGGCACTCTTGCTGCAGTGTCAGCCGAAGGCTCCCCTGCCGAAGCTACCTTGTTGCTGATGTGTTTGCGTCGTTGACAAGTCTTTCCAACAAATACGTTCACAACATTACCTCCCTCTCCACGAAACAGCTCGTCCTCGAGCTGAAACAAAGAATAACGCTGCTGAAAATCATCCAACCTTTCCCAAGTCGCATCGGCGGATGAACACCCCAACCATTGAACAGGAAGTTCCCAAGTGCCACGATTGAGACGAGCTCGAATAATAGATACGGCGAAGGAACCACACGACCATGCACAATGTCCGGTAGGCGGCCAGAAACTGGTGGCATTGGCATGAGATATTTCTTGAGTAAAGCAACATGGAAAACATTATGTATTCGAGCTTTGGGTGGAAGTTGAAGGCGATATGCAACTGAGCCAATGCATTCTTCAACCACAAATGGTCCATAAAACAAAGGAGCCAACTTAGAGTGTTGATGGTCAGTGATAGCAACTGCGGAGCGGTGATGAAGACAAAGCCAAACCCAGTCCCCTACCGCAAAGTTGATCTCCCTGTGATGTTTATCATACTGCTGCTTCATATAATCTTGAGCTTGAAGTAGGCGTTTGCGGATTTCAGCAAGCTTGAAGTAGGCGTTTGCGGATTTCAGCAAGAAAGTCATCACGATCGCGGCACTGACGATCAACCGCCACTACCCGTGTTGTACCTAGCTAGTAGGTTAATAGAGTCGGAGGATCCCGCCCATAAACAACCCGAAAAGGAGTGGACCGCAATGCTGAATGATAGGAAGTATTGTAGCAAAACTCTGCCCATGGAAGCCATTGAAGCCAGTGCTTAGGACGATCTCCCGCCAAACACCGTAAATACATAGTAATAGTACGATTGACTACTTTAGACTGACCATCAGATTGGGGGTGAAAAGTAGAACTCAGATGAAGCTTAGTACCCGTAAGACAAAAAAAGCTCAGTCCAAAAATTGCTGGTGAAGACCGGATCACGATCACTCACAATAGAACAGGGAATCCCATGCAGACGAACAAAATCATCGAAGAATGCACGAGCAATAGAGTTTGCCATATAAGGATGACCAAGTGGAATAAAATGGTTGTATTTTGAAAAACGATCAGCAACCGTTAAAATAACCATCTTGCCGCCTACCTTGGGAAAACCTTCAATAAAATCCATGGAAATATCCTCACATACCGCCGATGGCACACATAAAGACTGAAGAAGTCCAACGGGATGTAAATGATCAGTCTTATTTTTCTGGCAGACCACACAACCTTTAATATATTCGCAAACCTTTTTATGAACACCTGAATTAAAAAAAATGTCACACGAAACCGATGGAGAGTCTTCTGCACACCCTCATGACCCATGCCATGGGCATTCGCAAGTAAGTCGGGCCAAAGGCTAGATGAATCGCCACCAGAACGCGGCCTTTATATAAAATTAAGCCATCAATGAATGTCCACTCGGAAGCTGCAGTACCCGCTAGGATGTTATCCCGTAAGATGAGGAGCTCCGGAATAGAA
This sequence comes from Phyllostachys edulis, assembly GCA_036346405.1. Lineage (NCBI taxonomy): Eukaryota > Viridiplantae > Streptophyta > Magnoliopsida > Poales > Poaceae > Phyllostachys > Phyllostachys edulis. The sequence continues at coordinate 53,025,180 of CM070547.1, read as the reverse complement.
GACACCTCCTACTAAAGTGTGGTAAACAAACCGAAATTGGGAATAGATAATGCCCTTAACGCCATGTCCTCATCACACCGTGAGAGAGCATCTACCGCCGCATTCTGTTTACCCAGACAAAACTCCATCGAAAATCATAACCAAAAAGTTTGCTCACCCAAGTATGTTGAGGAATAGTAGAGAGCCGCTGATCGAGCAAAAACTTCAAGCTATAATGATCTGTCCGAACAAGAAAAGCGCGACCCCAAAGATATGGCCGCCAATGCCATACAGCTTTAACAAATCCAATTAATTCTCGCTTATAAGCGGCCAATTTAGCATGCTGAGGAGCGACCGCCCGACTGAAAAACGCAATTGGGCCACCACCTTGATATAGTACGGCCCCGAAGCCAGCACCTGAGGCATCACAATCCACCGTGAAACGCTTAGTGAAGTTAGGCAGGTGAAGAACAGGCGCGATCACCAGGGCTGTCTTTAAAGCTACAAAGGCCAAATCAGCATCAGAAGACCATGAAAAAGCTTCCTTCTTAAGCAATTTTGTGAGAGGAGCCGCCACCAAGCCAAATTCCTTGATGAACTTGCGGCAATACCCGGTGAGACCAAGGAACCCACGAAGCGCCCGGATGGTACGTGGTTTCGGCCATGCCTGAACTGCGTTGATCTTGGCGGAATCCATAGCCACACCATGCCTGGATATAATATGGCCGAGGTAAGAGACTGACTCGACGCCAAATAAACACTTAGATTTCTTAAGAAAAAACTGATGGTGCCGCATAAGCTAAAGAATAGTACGCACTTGCTGAAGATGTTCAGCCTAAGACGAGATGTAAACCAAAATATTATCAAAGAAAACCAGGACAAAACGGCGAATAAATGGCTTGAGGATGTCATTCATGAGTGCTTGAAACATCGTCGGGGCGTTCGTCGGGCCGAAGGGCATGACCAAGAACTCATAGTGACCATGATGTGCGCGAAACACCGTTTTCTCAATATCCGAGGTGTGCATCAGAACTTGATGATAGCCACTGCGTAAATCAAGCTTGGTGAAGAAGTGAGCACCATTGAGTTCATCTAATAGCTCATCAACGATCGGAATTGGAAACTTGTCTTTGACCGTTTTGTCATTAAGGGCACGATAATCCACATAGAAACGCCATGATACATCCTGCTTTTTAACCAACAATACCGGAGAGGAGAATGCCGAAGTACTATGGCGAATAATACCTTGGGCCAACATCGCATCGCATTGCTTCTCAATCTCATCCTTCAAAAGTTGTGGATAACAATACGGTCGAACAGCAACTGGAACCATGCCAGGCAAGAGGTGGATGTGGTGATCATGTCGTGTCCCCAGAAAATTCCTCCAAAAGTTCACCAAGCAAGTCGTGTCCCATAGCAGCCCATAGCTGACCATTGGTGGAGTTAGCATCAAGCCCCGACCAAGTCACCCGATGATCATCTCGCCAGAATAACATAGTCAGCTTCGTGAAATCCCACAGAATAGGACCCAAAGTGTGGAGCCATTGTACTCCAAGAACCACATCAAAACCGTCGAGAGGAATCACGTAGCAATCTGCAAAAAATTCTTCACGGTCGATAGTGAATTGTGTATTCGTGCACACACCTCAGCTCGTCACCCGGTCATCGTTGGCCACAGTAACGCCCATGCCCGGCTGCGGTCATGGAGACAAACCCAAGCGCTGCACCACTACTTCGGCTAAGAACGTGTGGGTGGAACCGGAGTCCACCAAAGCCAGCACATCCTATCCGTTGATAGCTATCTTCAGTCTCATCGTTCGTCCTGTACGAATATCAGTAAGGGCATGGAGGGAGATCTCGACGTGGTCTGCATCATCGGTTGTCTCCTCGTCGTCGTCAAGCTCGAGGAGAAAAATCCCTTTCATCGAACAACAGTGGTTTCAAGAAAAAATTTCAAGGCAATTGTAGCACAACCCCTTAGCACGTCGATCGGACATCTCCTCCATGGATAGTCATTGGAAACGAGAGGGTGGGTGGGCAGCAATGCCAGCAGCTGCCGCTGGTGCAGATGGCGCTACAGTGTATGCGGTTGGAATGGTTGAAGGTGCTACTGGAATGGCCGAAGGCGGACTGGACCTGGTCGTTAGCGCTCCAAGCGGAAAACATGAACCGGAGGGCTCTGTTGTGGAAGCTTCTGGTCCACTGATGTCTCCTCGAGGCGTTGCTCGTACGCCTTTGCCAAGCTCAGGGCCATCTAGAGATGTGTTGGATGTTGAAGCTCGACGTCAGTCTACAATGGCTTGCCCAATCCGATGGTGAAAAATTGGACTTGTTGTAGCGGTGACAGTGGCTCCACGCGGCATAGGAGTGCCAAAAATTTCTCTTGGTATGCATCGACTGTCGTCGTGCACCGTAGTTGAGCCAACTCGCCTAGAGGGTTGTTGCAGATGGGGGGACCAAACCGCATGTTGGCAAACTCGGAAAATCGACCCCGTGAAATTATTCCTTCATCGCGTTCAAGTTGGTAGTACCAATGTTGTGCTGCGCCAGTCAAGTGGTAAGATGCCAACCAAACTCGTTCCTCCTCCATGGTTCGTTGCCCCCCAAAAAAAATACTCACATCGATTGAGCCAAGGGAGAGGGTCTTCTTCACCATCGTACGTGGGAAAAGAGAGTTTGTGAAAGCGAGGAACCGTGCACCGATCATTGTCGTCATGGAAGCCGTGCTCGGGTGGCCGACTGTGGGCGTGAAAGCTTCCTTGGCTGCTGTTGAGAGCCGTAGGCAGTGCTGCTATACCGCTCCCTTTCTTCCATCCTAAAATTACTTGGTCATGTGCGGCTTGCTGCGCTTTGATCCCGCTGATATCCATCATCATAATTGCTAGTTGTTGGAACATGTCGTTGAGAGTCTTGGTTTCCATGGCGAAGGGTGGTGGAGATGACTCTGATACCAAATTGATATGGCGTGGGTAGCAAGGGAAACGAAACAATGCAAAAGGTGGAGATACAAGGCTGAAGATCACCTTCACCCCGACTGAACTTCTAGTCGACCGGCGAAGCTCTGATATTGCGGAAGCCAAGTATGTGAGACAACTTTTCTTCTATTTCTTTCTTTGATACCCTCTCAATTACATCTGATGTACCATTATAGCACAGGCTTAGCAAAAGGCTTTCGGTTTGCCGAAAACTAGAAAGGCATACGTAACTGAAACGGAAACTAACTTATACTTTCCTAATTATGCTTACCCCTTTCCTTAGCTATTCCTGATCGACTACAGAAGTTGTGTCGTTTACGTGACTTCAACAGGACCCGAATCCGAAACCAAGTCAGCAACGTCCGCCAAAGGCTCTCCTACTGCAGCGTCAGACGAAGGCTCCCCTGCCGGCTACCTTGTTGTTGATGCGTTTGCGTCGTTGATAAGCCTTTCCAATAAATGCGTTCACAACAGGATGAAGACCGTGCCACACTCTTAATTGCATTTTTTTTATATGCCACTGTAAAGTTCGTGGATTCCAAATCTGTCATCGCAAAGACAACTCTCCCTTACATGTCACCTTATTGTGCAAACCCTACCCTTTTATGTCATTGCTGTTAACTCTGTTAGATTTTTTGCGTCAATTTTTTCTCCAAAATGTCCATATTATCCTTGTCTTCTTCATTCTCCAAGCCCTCCTCCGTCCTGTCTCAGACTCCACCACCATGCACGCCTCCCCTTCCTCATCTCTCTTCCTCGTCCTCTTCTCTTCCCCTTCTTGCTCTCTAGTGGAGGTGCATCCCGGCAACAAAAGCTCGTGTATTTGCACCTTGAGATCAATCTTCCTCTTCCCTTCTTGCTTTCATGGATGGAGGCGAACTTTGTGTGTTGCACCTTGGGGGGGTCAATTTCGGCGAGGTGGTAGCAGATCCGGTCTTGGCGTCAATCAAGGAGGATGCGGACACCGAGATGCGGCGCTCAAGGGGGATGCGGTGCTCAAGGTTGGTGAGAGGAGGCCTTGCCATCCACTCCCTTCGCCCTCCTCCGCACCGGCCTTCTGGTGGCCACCTCCCATCGCCACCTCTGACCTTCAGCGTGAGCGGGCATACGGGTCTACTACCGTCGAACATCACCGGCATGGATTGGAGGTGATGGCAGCGGTGATGGAGGCCAACGATAACTGGGAGTCGTGGTGATTGGGTCGACCCTCTTCGGTGAAGGAAGGGAGAGAGAGGAGGAGGGGGAGGTAGCGGCGGCAGAGGGGCTCACCGCGTGCCCACGAACACCGGGTGAGGGAGTGGAGGAATTTTTTTGAAAAAATCTATTTTTTTATTAGAAATTACAAATTTATTCCTGCGACCTTTTTTTTACAGAAATATACGTCTGTCGCCTAACGGTTGGGCGACTGGCTCAAGTCGCCCAATTGTTGGACGACTGAAGTGTTGTCGCCCAACCGTTCGGCATTTATACTGCAGGCGCCGAACCATTGGGTGACATTATTGCGCCATATGATTGGCGATAGGTTCGATCGCCCGAACCGTAAAGGCGACAGAGCGCCGATCGCCGAACCGTCGGGTGACTGGATGTCCTATATAAGACAGCGCCATGTCCCTGGCGAAGCGATCGGCAAGAAAAGAGACCGAGCCGACCAGTGGCGTCCGGAGACTCACACTTTCTATCTCCTATTCGGGGAGATGGCCCTTACTCTGCAGGACGTCTCCCTGCTTCTTGGCCTCCCTATCGCGGGAGGTGCTACCTTCCCGCAAGAGTCTCCGGCCGACTGGCGCGAGGACCTTCTGGCCAGGTTTCAGGGAGTCCTTCCGTCTGCGGTCGCGGTCGGGTACTACATCTTCCCGGAGGCACAGAGGCACAGCCTGCCCTTGCGGTGGTTGTCGCAGTTCCGGGTACGTGTTCGACGCTGTTCCCGTTGGAAGTGCTGCGCTCTCCTTTCCGTACTACGGTCTTACTATCTTTTTCCTTGTGCACAGGTCGAGCGGATGGACCCTGCCACGGACGACCAACAGGTGTCATGCCACCTCGAGGCCTACATGTTGTGGCCGTTTGGTTGGGTGCTGTTCACCAGCAGCCATGGTGACATTGTCGACTCGAGGTTCATCGCGCACGCTAGGGCCATCGCCAACGGGGAGGCCCGCAGATCAGCTAGGGTTCGACCGTACTTGCCGCCACCTATCGTGGCTTGTACGACGCGTGCTTCAGGTCGAGGCCGAACTCCGTCCTCACGGGGTGTCCTCTCCTACTACAGTTGTGGTCGTTCGAGCACTTTAGCCTCGGACGGCCCCTGTTGGACGACAGCGCTTCGTACAGGCTGGAGATGTACAACGCAGAAGAGGTGGACCGGCCGACAATGGGCTCTCTTTGGTGCAAGTGACAAGTATGTACTCTTTCCTGTGACTAATTTCTTCACATAACCGATCGTCCTATCTAATATCTTGTGTTCCTTGCAGGTACAGTTCACGCACGTGCAGGTGACACGGGCGTACGAGCCGTTCGTGGAGCAGTTTGACCGTAGGGGAGGACACGGAGGTGGAGTGGGCGGTGGCGACGCGAGAGGGGATGCTGGGGGTGCGGTGTTGGGGGGGCTAGTAGGGGGCGTGCGCCTGCACTAGCTGTACATTTCTTCGTTATGTGATACTTAAATTTTGCACTTAATATATGATGCCTGTAATACTTTTGCATTCTTGTGTGTACTCGTTCATATAATGCATGTTTGTTCAATGCATATCGATGCCTATAGCTTAATGCACGCGACACATCGATGCAACAGTCAACTCGATAAAAGGCAACCGCAATGACGCGTCCACCATTTAGTTACATGCGTTACGAGATTGAACATAATTGCGTACAGAAGGGGCGACTACCTTGCGGACGCGAATTTCCTTCAACGCTGCCATACGATTCCTCCTTGGGCCCGCTACCTCGTGGACGCGAATTTCCTTCAACCCAATTGCAATTCAGTTGCATGCTATATATGGATGCTTTGGCTACCATTCACCTCACTCTTCATTTCCTCTTCTCCTTTCTTCTAGTCTTAGACGGGATGTCTTCGGCCTCATCTAACTTTCGAGTGAGCAAACAATTACAATCACTGCGGCAGCAGATGGTTTGCCCTCGTTGCAGTAATCCGGTGAATGTGTTCACCTCGCATACGCCAACGAATCCATCCCGAATGTTCATGAGGTGTTCAAATCTTATGGTAACTTGCGCCTAATCATCTCGAATGAATTTCATTCGAAACAGCATGTTTTTTTTCACTTGAAGCTGCAATTCTTTTTCAGAGCACAACATGTCGGTTTTGGTAGTGGGCTGACGAAGTTGTCCGAGTGGTTCAAGATATTGCAATGCAAATTGCTGCCTTGAAAGATGACTCTCGTGGTGTTGCTGCATTTCGTCCAGTGGCTTGACCCTCTGACCCACCAACGCAGAATAAAGAGAATAGACTTAAAAGACTGGATGAAAGGATGGAAAGAGTTGAGAACATGCTTCAGAAATTAGTTAAGCTAGTTAGTTTTGTGGTCTTTCTTCTATTATTTCTTGTTATTGCCAAGTAGAAGTTCAGTTGTAATGAGATTTAATATCCACTCTTTATCTATACATCGCAGTCCGTCATGAATGAGAATAAACCAGTAACATTATCTACCCATGAATGAGTTTGTCTAATGCATATAACTTAAAGTACGCGACACATCGATGCAACATGTCAAATTGATAAAAGGCAACCGCAATGACGCGTCCACCATTTAGTTACATGCTTTAGGAGATTGAACATAAGTGCGTACAGAAGGGGAGACTAACAAGGTACAAGCTTCTCCACCCGTGCCTAATGGTAGAAGGTGCCTCTCGCTACCAACATTGATTGTTCTACAGGGGGTCGCCTCGGACATGGCTGGCCGTCGTTGTAGTGGCACGCACATATGCAGCTAGGGTTCGCACAGCAGCATGTGGGATCATAAGAACTTCTTATGTTCACGACCTCCTCATTGCCCCTCTCGCGCTGCATCTGTTGGAGGTCATCATTTTGCTCGTTGAGATCGTCAATCCGCGCCTCCAACTCAAAGATTCGGTTCCACAATCTATCCATGTACATCACAACATGTCGTTCATGGGGAGGATCGATCCAACGGACAAAGTTGCATTTCACCATTTGCTGAAAGGGACGGTTAGTATGGAGGATGCATTAGCAATAACATAAACAAAACTATTTACCCCAGAGTGTGGGCATCGGAAGAAATGTCGTCCGCCACCGAAAGGGTCGTCTAAGACCTACACGACAGTGTTCTCCCCGTGTTCGCATTTCGGCCATACCGGTTAAGCACGCTTGTTCGGCATCAACCGGTAGTTAGGGCCAAAGTTTCCTTCACCCTGTCGGAATGGACGACAGGCAGAGGCAATGAGACCAGATCCGTGAACTAGCAAGGGTTGCTGGGGAGCGGGATGACCAAGCAAGGGCTGCTGCGGCCCGGGTCCGGCAAGAGGAGCGTGCCAGGATGGCATCTCTTCGTAATGAAGCCCCCCATAGCAGCAACCCCATGCCGAACGTTCCAACCGAGCGTTCGCCGCAACACCCGTCCGAGGGGGAGACGCCGCCCCTCTGTTGGTGCAGGGACAAATGCAAGTTCTTCAAGTCCAAACACCCGCTCAGTCTGGGCATGCGTTACTGGGGTTGCGCGAACTACTCGATGACTATCTCGACCGACGCCGGACACGAAAGCAATTATCGGCAAATTTAAGAAGGACCAAGCATGATGTGTTCCGTACTATTTCTCTTTCAAAGTACGCACTAACAATCTCTCCCGTCTACCTGTAGTCTCCGGATCCGCTATGTGGCTACCGCAAGTGGATCGACCATGAGATCCACCCACATGACCAGTGGTATCTCGACATGGACGAGTGGCATGAACAAAGAGACCGCAAGATCCTAGAGGAGCAACGCCGCAACGACGAGCACAACAAGCGCATACGTCGGGAGACGCAAGCTCATCGGGAGGCGTGCAGGCGCAGGGAGCGCGAGGCTCGCAAGAGGGAGCGCGAGAGAAAGAGGAAAATTGCGGCCAAGGCCAAAGAGGCCTGCGAGGAATTCAACACCGAGCTAGCAAGGAAGGGAAAATGATCCCGGTCCACGTAGTAGGTTGTCACGACCCGGCCTAGGGCACACCCGGGAGGTCCCTCAGGATCTCCCGGGAGGTCCAAAAAGGAGCCCCCAGGACGTCCCGAGAGGTCCCTCAGGACCTCCTGGAAGGTCCGTAAAGGACTTCCCAGGATGTCCCGAGAGGACATCCCGGTAGGACCTTCAGACCTCCCGAGAGATCCGATAGACCACCCAGAGGACTGGGGTCCCGACCCGAGGAGGTCGTTGGACCTCAGACCTCCTCAAGCACCACGCGCTACTCGAGGGAGGTCTGAGAGGAGCCAACCCGAGGAGGTCGTGGGGCTTGAGGACGAGGCTTAAGTCCATCATGATCCAAACCGTCCCTGAGGATCATCGACCAGTTCTCACAAAGACGCAAGTGACAAAGAAACATCCACACAACTTTATTAACAACAAAAGGAGGTTTGATTACAAGGGTTGCTTACAAGCTTCAGCAACCGAGAGCACACAAACGCAGCAGAAAACAAAAGATATTGTCCACCCATTACACCACGGTGATCGGGCCGGAGGCGCTGCCTAATTGAGTTGATCGTCTTCATCATCAAAGGAGTCTTCATCTGCTCAAATCATGAATCAAGCAAGAGTGAGCACAACAACCGTGCTCGCAAGTTACACCCGTCAATTAACACAATGACATGCATAGGGATATATCAAGGGAAAGCATATTAGGGTTGATTTGCATAAAGCCAATTTTATTTCAAATACAAGTATTAAGTTTCAAAGCAGGTTACAAAAGTTAAAATTCATTTTGTGAAATCCATTTTCAGTTGGACAGCATTCATCATGAAGATGGCGAAGGATACCCTCCTGCACATGGCTTCCCGCCCCAAACCCAATTTGGTTAAACCACCAAAACCAGTTTCATAAGTCTTTTGAAAACCAAAACCAAGAGCTAACTTTGAGTGACATTGCTAGCATGTCCATGACCGCGGACACGGCTATTCGAATAGATTTACACTCTGCAGAGGTTGTACACTTTACCCACATGACATGAATTCTCTAGTTTGCTTAGCATCCGTCGATACCACCTCACACTTCCTTTGGTGAGAGGTCTAGAGCACATGACAAGGCCTTTACAATGCATTGCTCCACCACACCCACCCACATTAAGGTTTCGCAGATCCCCTTGATAGAAACCCGCCGGGTTAATGGGGTGCCCCCTCTTATGTCAGGTGGGACTACAACAGTCGTAACATGACAACCCACCGCATCCATAGGGTAAACCACGATAGAGCTTTGCAAATTAATTAGCCAGATCCCACACCCCCAAACTAGAGACATGTGGTTGCACAATTTTGGCATAGCCCATTATAGGCTTAGCAAGTGGTGTCTCAAAGACCGGTCCTTAACCAACTTGGGCGACAAACCTCAACCCTGGGGCATCGGATCACACGACCCCCGTGCATAGACATGCACCAACCAAACAACCAGCTTCGCCCAAGTCAAATCCATTTTTCATTTACTTTGCTTTTCAAACCTCCATGGCACACCAATGCCATGGCCATTTGTAAAACCTCCATGGCACACCAATGTCTTGGCCGAAATCTCCATGGCACACCAATGCCACGGACCAAATTATTTGATTAAGTGATATTTTGGTCAAAACTCCCAAATCAAGATTTTGGTCTAAGCGAGACTAAGCATTTCATTTTTCAAAGCTACGGGTCCTCACTATTGCAAGAACCAGGTTTTATCTAGGGTGACAATGAAGTTGATTTCAACATGGATAGTGGTCATACCAAGCAGTAGGCATAACTATGAATTGAAAGATAGGCATTGAAATAACTTAGTAAGGTAAGCATGCATACATTCTTGAAATCAACATAAGTAATTTGAAGTATTGAGTGCAATATGATCAAGAGTGTAACTTGCCTTGCTCAAAGTCTTGAGCTTCTTCCTCTCCCTCACAGAACTCTGGCTCCACACGGTCTTGGCAATCTACACGGTGAAAAGCCGAATGTTCAAATAAAGCTCAAACAAGATTCAAAGAACTCCAAATAAACTTAAATACAAAACCAACAGAGAGGTTGGGAGGTCAAGAGGAGGTCCGAGGAGCTCGCTGGAGAGGTTCGGGGACTCGAGATAGGAGGTCCAAGAACTTGGAGGGAGATCTAAGGTGTGGCGACCCCACCCTAGGGCACCCGAGAGGTCCTCCCGGATCTCCCAAGACGTCCCTTAGGACCTCCCAGGAGGTCCGATAGCACCCCTCAAGGCACGGGTAGGATCTGCCCCCGGCAGCACCAATCGAGTCTCCCGCAGGACCACTCGAGGGTACCACCGAGGGAAGCGGGAATCGCTGGGGAGATCCCTACTGCCACGGCCCGCTCAGGAGAGGTCAAAGGACCTGACCTGAGGAGGTCGTGGGGCCTGATAGATCACCCCATGATCCCCAGTGTGAACTGAGCTAGTCCCAAGGATCTCAAGCTAGCTCTTCACAGCATACAAGAATGGTAACATCCATGACATAATCTTTATTTACAACATAGCAAGGGAGTTGTTTACAAAAGGTGGCCTTAGGCCAAAAGCAAGCTTACAAAAGAACGAAGACAGAGGTCCATCCACTATACCACAGGCAAAATGGCTGGAGGGCACAACCTACTCGTCCTGGTCCTCTTCTTCACTGCTATTGTCTTCTCCTGATAGAGTTTGCAATGAGCAAGAGTGAGCACTACCACTGTGCTCGCAAGTCACACCCGTGGAATAAAAAAATGACATGCATATATGGATATACAAAAGAAGGCATAATAGGGTTGATTTGCATAAAGCCAAGTTTCTTTCAATTACAGCTACTAAGTTCCAAGGAAGATTTTTAATAGCTAAAATTCATTTTTCAAACTTGATTTTCAGTTAGATAACATTCATCAACAAGTTGGTGAAGGATACCTCCGTCACAAGGCTCCTCGCCCAAAGCCCATGGGATAGAAATCCCAAAACAGTTTATTAAACATTTTAGAAACCCAACTTCAACATCTAACTCGAGCGGGCACGCCAAAGATGTCCATGACCACGCACACGGCTATTCGAATAGATTTACACTCGATCGAGGATGTGCACTTTACCCACATGACATGATTTCTCTAGTTTATCCAGCATCCGTCGATGCCACCTCTCACTACCAAAGGTAAGAGGTCTAGAGTTCATGACAAAGCCTTTAAAATGCATTGTCCCACCATGCCTCTCCTTGCTAAGGTTTCGCCTCCTTTGGATTCACTCACAGATCTGGGGCCCTCTTGCACCAAGTGGGAACATAGGTCATAAAAGACCATTTTAGCCATAGAAGACCTCCCACTCCTCCAATTGGATCAACTGCGGTGGAAGTTCTGCAAATTACTTAGCTAGATCCCACACCCCATACTGGAGACACATGGTTGCACGGTTTTGGCATAGCCCATCATAGGCCTAGCATTGGCGGCTCAAAGACCGGTCCTCAAACCGACTTGGGCGACAAACACAAACCCATGGACCTCCACCTTAGCCAGATAGAGTCCGTGCATAAACCTTGCACCAACCAAGCAAACCAATTCGCCCAAGTCTAAATCAATTTCCATTTTCTTTGCTTCCCCAAAGAATATTTTCATACCCCATGACATCCCCATGCCATGGTCAAAACATTTTAAACAATAGTTGGTCATGAAGGTAGAGATTTCCCCAAATCAAGTACTTTTGGTCTAAGCAAGACTAAGCATGTGGTTTCACAATTGCTCCTGGTTCACACTAATGTACAATCCAGGTTTTGTCTAAGGTGACAACAGATTGGGTTCAATGTCAAATTGGCCATATGAAGGAATTAGGCATAACTATGTGTTTAAAGACATGTATTAAAATATCTTGATAGAAATAGGCATGCATTATCCTTTGAAACAGAATATAAATAAATTGAAATAATGGGTGCAATATGTTCAAGAGCATGACTTGCCTTGCTCACTGCCTTGAGAGTCTTCTTCTTCAGTGCCCTCAGGCTCCTCAGTGCCTTCACGTTCTATACGAGAGAAAAGGAGACAACTCAAACCAAATTCCAAATAAAGAGCCAAAAGAACTTCAAAAGAAACTCCAAAACTTAATTCAATAAGGACACCACACACACAAACGAGGTTCTGTGAGAGAGGTCCTAACCTACGGGAGAAAGGTCCAATGAGGAAGGTCTTCGCAAAAGACCAGAGGGGCGGCTTTACGCAAAAGACCACGATGATGATGAGTGCGCAGGATCCAGAGAGGTGATCTTCACACAAAGCCCATAGAGTTCCAAAGAGAATCCAAAGGAAGAGGTCCTGGAAGGGACATAACCTCTTATGGTGGTGATAAGAACAAGAACAGATCAGTGCACAAGGAGGCTTACCAGCAACAGGGAAGAGGTGACGAGTTGAAGGGGAGGTCGAAGGCAATCTGGGCGGTTGAGGTCAACGCCCAAGCTCCTGCCGAGCCTCCAATGGTGAAAATACGATGGAGAGATGCTCCTGGCGATGTTCTTGGCAGCAAGGACTCTCCAGGAAGCCACTGGGTGTGAGCAATAATGTTGAGTGTGTGAAAAGGTGGCAATGGGGGCTCCGGGACTAGTTATAGTCAAAGAAAGTGAAAAGACCACTCAATGCGTACATGATTTGGTGAGCATGAGAGATAGGCAAAAGGTACAGGAGTGTCAAAGAAAAATAATAAAGGACATAGTGTACTGTTACGGGAGGAGACTAGAAAAGACACCAATAGTGCCCCAGAATGACCCCATACAATGGAAGCAGCCACTTGCTTGGCTGCATTTAATGCGACAATACATGCATTAAATGCTCATGGTACTAGTGTGGTGGGGAAACATAAGAATAGGTAAGCCTGGCAGGTGGGACCAGTCAAATCTAGAAATAGTTGGGTCAAAGGGGAAGGTTCTGACAGTTGGATCTCCAAAGAGGAGGTCCAACGGCCAAGATTGAGTGCTAACGGGGAGGTCCGTGTGGTAAGAGGGGAACCTCACCCGCTAGGGAGGTCTAGAGTCAGAGGATCAAATCCAGACGGAGGTTCTGAAGCAGTTAGGATCTCCGAGGGAGGTCCTAACGATCAGTCCGCTAACGAGGAGAATGCAGGACGGTTAAGATCTCCTGGGGAGGTCTTAACGGTCCGAGATGTTCAAAGAGGAGGTCTGGGCTGTTAAGATCTCAAGGGGGAGGTCTTAACGGACCAGATTTACAGAGGAGGTCTGGACATGGGGAGGTCCAAACACACATGGAGGAGGTCTACGCGACAAGAGGTTCTAACAACCAAGATCCCATCAGGGGAGGTCCTGGCTAAGGGGATCCTTGTAAAAAGGAGGTCCTGACTGGTAGGATCTCACCGACGGGGAGGTCCTATCAGTTAGGCTCTCACGAAGGGAGGTTCTACGGGCTCAAGGAGGTCTTGAGAGGAGGTCTAAAGAACTAAGTCGACCAGGGGAGGTCCTAATCGCTAGGATTTCCACAACGGGAGGTCCTGGCGGTGAGGATCTCAATATAGGAGGTCTTAGAGGTTCGGGAGGAGATCTTTGGAGGCCAGGAGTTCCTAAGTTAAGCGAGTAAGGAGGTCCAATGGATGGGGAGGTCCAAAGGACCCGAAGTCGAAGGGAGGCCTAAACATATAGGCACGCCTTAACCAAGAGGAGGTCTAGACCTAAGGAGGAGGTCTGAACCAAAGAGATTCAAACCAACAAAGAGATCTGGCTTAAGGAGAAAGGTCTGGACATAAAGACACGTCCAATTGAGAAAAGGTCTGAGCCCCCCAGGAGAGGTCTAACTTCAAGGACCACTGGGGAGGTCCAGGCCACAGAGAAGGTCTAAACCGAACATAACACAAAAGAGAGACTGAGGGGAGAACTGGCCAACATACAGAAGGGGTGACAACATAAAACTTAAACCTCTCCAACGAACCAACTATGAATTCTCATCAAAACAAAAATAGTTTTATTTTGTTTTACAATTTTAAAAGGACTTGGAAAATCAGGATGTTACAAACCTACCCCCCTTAAAGGAATCTCGACCCGAGATTCAAACAGGATCAATAAAGAGGTAGGGATAATTAGCCTTGAGGTCTTCTTTCTTCTCCCATGTAGCTTCACTTTCTGGATGGTGACTCCATTGCACCTTGTAGGATCTCGATAATCCGGCCTCGGTAACCCTTTTCGCAACATCCGTAATTTTAATTGGTCGCTCCACATAGGTAAGGTCTTCTTGAAGATCAAGGTCTCTAGGGAGGTGTGGTCTTCGCACCAAGACATTTCTTAAGTAGGATACATGAAAGACATTGTGCACAAATGATAGGGACTCGGGAGCTCTAGTTGATAGGCGACTTCACCAATTTCGCTCCATGACCTTGTAGGGCCGACAAATCTTGGTGCCGCCTTCCTTTAGTCCGAAATCTTCTAACTCCCTAAGTGGTGTCACTCTAAGGTATACAAAGTCTCCAACCTCAAAGGACAAATCTCTTCGACGGGTATCAGCATAGCTCTTTTGTCGAGATTGAGCTACTCTCAATCGCTCCTTTATTAGCTTCACTTTGTCTTCAGCTTCTTTAACCAGGTCTGGACCATGAAGTTGATGTTCTCCAACCTCATCCCAAAGGAGGGGTGTCCTACAAGGTCTACCATATAGAGCTTCGAAAGGGGACATCTGTAGACTAGTTTGATAACTATTGTTGTAAGAAAATTCAACATAATGCAAGTTCTTGTCCCAACTCTTCCTAAAATCCAAAGCACAAGCCCTGAGCATGTCTTCCAGGATTTGGTTCACTCTCTCAGTTTGCCCATCGGTTTGAGGGTGATAGGCTGTACTAAAATTGAGCTTAGTACCAAGAGCTTCATGTAAGCTTTTCTAGAACCTTGAAGTGAACTGCGACCCTCGATTCAAACTATTCTTTTGGGTACTCCATGTAGATGCACAATTCTTGCCATATACAATTTCGCTAGCTTATCACTCCTATAGGTGGTCTTGACCCAGATAAAATGGGCTACCTTGGTCATCGGTCAACTACCACCCAAATGGAATCAAAGCCCGCTTGGGTGCTCGGCAATCCAAAGAATGAAGTCCATGCCTACTTGTTCCCATTTCCATCCAAGGATCTAAGAATGGTCGCAACAACCCCGCCGGGTCGTTGGTGCTCGGCTTTAACCCTCTGACATACATCACATTGAGAGACATACTTGGCAATATCTTGCTTCATACCGACCCACCAATACCTTCCTTTGAGGTCTTGATACATCTTGATGCTGCCCGGGTGGATAGAATAAGGTGATCCGTGGGCTTCCACCAAGATGAGCTGCTTGATATCTTGATGATTGGGCACACAAATTCTGCTGCCAAACCATACTATCCCTTGTTCATCTTCAGCGAAACCTGGGGCTTTACCTCTCCTCATGTTCTTCTTAATTTCATGGATGTCTTCATCTTCTCCTTGATGTTCTTTAATTTGGTCCAGAATGGTTGGACGCACCTCTAAGGTGTTTACACATCCTTGCTTTACAATTTCCAAGTTGAGGTACTTAAACTCTTCATATAGCTTTGGTTGTTGATCTTGAACCAACAAGGTATTGCAATAACCTTTTCGGCTCAAGGCATCTGCCACTACATTGGCTTTGCCTGGGTGATAATGAATCCCAAGGTCATAGTCTTTAATTAATTCCAACCATCTCCTTTGTCTCAAATTGAGCTCTGGTTGTGTAAAGATGTATTTCAAACTTTTGTGGTCTGTGTATATCTCACAGCGATTACCAATAAGGTAGTGTCGCCAGATTTTCAAAGCATGCACAATAGCTGCCAATTCTAGATCATGTGTTGGGTAGTTCTCTTCATGAGGTCTCAATTGTCGAGATGCATATGCTACTACCCTACCATCTTGCATTAGCACACACCCAAGACCTTGATGAGATGCATCACAAAATACCTCAAAGTCTCTATGGATGTCAAGCAAGACTAGAACTGGGGCTGTGACAAGCCTTTTCTTCAACTCTTGAAAGCTCTGCTCACAGGCTTTAGTCCATTCAAATTTCTGCTCCTTTTTCAAGAGCTGGGTGAGAGGTCTAGCAATCTTGGAAAAACCTTCAATAAATCTTCTATAATAGCCCGCTAGTCCAAGAAAATTTCTTACTTCAGTCACTGTCTTGGGAGGTCTCCATTCTAGCAGCTTCCACTTTTGAAGAGTCTCTGACCACACCCTTGGCTAAAATGATGTGACCAAGAAAGGCTACTCGATTTAGCCAAAATTCACACTTACTAAATTTTGCATAGAGCTGCTGCTCTCTAAGTCTTCCCAAAACAGTTCTGAGATGGTCTTCATGTTCTTTTTCATTCTTGGAGTAGATGAGGATGTCATCAATAAACACTACTACAAACTTGTCTAGGAGGTCCATGAACACTTTGTTCATCATACTCATGAAATAGGCTGGTGCATTTGTCAATCCAAAAGACATTACAGTGAACTCATATAGTCCATACCTTGTGGTAAAGGCAGTTTTGGGAATGTCTTCTGCCCTAATCTTCAATTGATGATACCCAGATCTTAGATCAATTTTTGAGAACACACTTGCTCCTTTTAGTTGGTCAAAGAGGTCATCTATCCTTGGCAGAGGATATTTGTTTTTAATGGTGACCTTATTGAGTGATCTATAGTCTACACATATCCTCAGGCTATTGTCTTTCTTTTTGACAAATAGCACAGGTGCTCCCCATGGTGAAGAACTTGGTCTAATAAATCCTTTGTTTTTCGGCCTTGATCCGCTTCTTTAACTCTACCAATTCATTTACAGCATCCCAGATGGCCTTTTTGATATGGGTGCAAATCCCAAAGGACTAAGTCAATTAGGAATGATATATCCCTATCCGTGGCATACCGTAGCTCTTCAGAGAACACATCTAAGTACTCACCGACCATCGGGAGGTCTTCTATCTTCACTTCTTTCACATCGGTCGTAATGGGTTTTGTACTAGGGAGGTCTTGGACTTATATTCCACTTGTACTCCCCGGTCATTAATAAGTGATATGGACCGGTAGCACAATCTATCTCAGACTTTATTCTCGCTAACCAATCCATTCCAAGAATCACATCCAAACCTTGAGATTGCAAAACTATTAAATCTGCATGAAAAGGTACTCCAGAAATCTCTAAGGTAAGGTTTGGGCAGAGGGTAGTAGTCCTCATATCCAAGCCCGGAGCATGAATTAACATAGGGTTAACTAGAGGGACTATAGATAACCCATACTTCCCCACAAATTTGCTTGAAACAAAGGAATGAGAAGCTCCCAAGTCAAATAAAACCAATACTGGTATGGAGTTGACAAGGAACGTACCCAGTACTACATCAGGTGCTGCTTGAGCTTCTTCAGCCGTGACATGAGTGACCCGGCCCTTTGTGAGATGCGTCTTTGGCTTCACACTTGAGGCGCTACCCTGGACTGAGACACCTTGACCAGATCGAGCTGGGGCAGGAGCTTGTTGCTTCTTTGGGCATCTACTAGCATAGTGCCCCGCCTCATTACAAAAGAAACAAGTCACTCCAGCAGTAAAGGTCGTAGATGGCTTCTTGTGAGACTAACTTCCAAAGGAGGTCTTATGGTGGCTTGATTGTTGCACTGTGCTGGAGGCCTTTGCAGAAGAGGTCCGAGATACCTTATGATGGGAGGACTGAGGCTGGGAGGTCTTAGACTTAGGAAAACCCCCAGAGTTAAACCTCTGTGCCGACTTCTTTCTTTTTCGGCCTTCCATCTGTTGGAGCTTGCTCTCCTGCCGAATAGCCTTGCTTACAAGCTGATGAAAATCAGAATGCTCTTGAGAAACAAGGTGGACTGAAATTTCATCATTAAGCCCCTCCAAAAAGTGCTCTTGCTTACTTTCATCCGTGGCAACATCTCCCGAACATATCTTGCCAATTGATTAAACTTATGCAAATACTCATTCACAAAGCACGGTTGCCTTGCTTTAAGGTGCGGAATTCGTCCTTTTAAAGACATCACACCGGATGGAATATGGGCACGACGAAAGCTCAGATAAACTCATCCCATGTGATGGCACTCGCATCAAGATGAGATTGACTAAAGTTATCCCACCACTAAGCCGGGTCCACTAAGTGGTGGGAAGCAAAAGAACTCTCTCATGATCTCGTGCCATCGCACCATGTCCAATTTCCTGCCCACTGTCCTGAGCCAATCATCAACCTCTATTGGCTCAGTGCTGCTGGAAAACGTTGGGGGGCGCAGCCTCATAAATTCTGCAATGCAAGACCTTGGAGGAGGTGAAACTGGAGCTTGAGGTTGGCTGCCGCAGCCTTGTAGCGATTGGGTATTGGCAATAGATCGAGACAAGAAGCTTATAAGCTGAGCTTGATTGGCCATTATTTGGGCCCAACTAAGACCATCAACTGGAGGAGGTGGCGGCTGTGAGGTTGGGTCCTGCTGCACGCCCTCGACACCTCTATTTTGGTTACTCCACCGAGCTGGGTTCTCGGATTCTCCTTCAGCTTGCCTATTCTCATTGCTCGAACTTCCACTGCCGTTCCTGGTGGTCACCATTTTGCTAGACTCCAGAGTCTAAGGAAAGAAAAGAAAAAGGCTAAGGAAGACTAACCAAAACCACCAACTCAACAAGGAGATCCAATGCAAAGAAAACAGCATAGAGAACTTCTTCAGAAACTGTTATAAATAACCATCGTTCTATTCGTGTCTTACCACTTTGAGGGAGGTCTAAGCACCAAGCCTAACTCAGAAGACCTCTAATAGAATTTCACAAGGTAAGGAGGTCCATTTAATATTGCAAACCAATGCATAGAAAGAGACCATGTAAGATTTGGTTTAAGGTACGGATGAGTACCACAAAGGAGGTAAGAGTAGAGAGATGACCCAGATAAGAAAGAACATTTTATTCTTCTTGTTTATACAAAATAAGCTTTGAAGTTATATGGCCAGTCCATTAGATTGCGACCTGCAGTCAAATGGCTCTGATACCACTCTTGTGGCGACCCCACCCTAGGGCACCCGAGAGGTCCTCCCGGATCTCCCAAGACGTCCCTTAGGACCTCCCAGGAGGTCCGATAGCACCCCTCAAGGCACGGGTAGGATGTACCCCCGGCAGCACCAATCGAGTCTCCCGCAGGACCACTCGAGGGTACCACCGAGGGAAGCGGGAATCGCTGGGGAGGTCCCTACTGCCACGGCCCGCTTAGGAGAGGTCAAAGGACCTGACCTGAGGAGGTCGTGGGGCCTGAGAGATCACCCCATGATCCCCAGCAGAATCGAGCTAGTTCCAAGGATCTCAAGCTAGCTCTTCACAGCATACAAGAATGGTAACATCCATGACATAATCTTTATTTACAACATAGCAAGGGATTTGTTTACAAAAGGTGGCCTTGGGCCAAAAGCAAGCTTACAAAAGAACGAAGACAGAGGTCCATCCACTATACCACAGGCAAAATGGCTGGAGGGCACAACCTACTCGTCCTGGTCCTCTTCTTCACTGCTGTTGTCTTCTCCTGATAGAGTTTGCAATGAGCAAGAGTGAGCACTACCACTGTGCTCGCAAGTCACACCCGTGGAATAACAAAATGACATGCATATATGGATATACAAAAGAAGGCATAATAGGGTTGATTTGCATAAAGCCAAGTTTCTTTCAATTACTGACTACTAAGTTCCAAGGCGATTTTTAATAGCTAAAATTCATTTTTCAAACTTGATTTTCGCTAGATAACATTCATCAACAAGTTGGTGAAGGATACCCTCTGTCACAAGGCTCCTCGCCCAAAGCCCATGGGATAGAAATCCCAAAACAGCTTTATTAAACATTTTAGAAACCCAACTTCAACATCTAACTCGAGTGGCCGCCAAAGATGTCCATGACCATGACACGGCTATTCAATAGATTTACACTCGATCGAGGATGTGCACTTTACCCACATGACATGATTTCTCTAATTTATCCAAGATCCGTCGATGCCACCTCTCACTACCAAAGGTAAGAGGTCTAGAGTTCATGACAAAGCCTTTAAAATGCATTGTCCCACCACAGCCTCTCCTTGCTAAGGTTTCGCCTCCTTTGGATTGACTCACCGCAGATCTGGGCCCCTCTTGCACCAAGGGGAACATAAGTCATAAAAGACCATTTTAGCCATAGAAGACCTCCCTCCTCCAATTGGATCAATCATGTGGAAGTTACGCAAATTACTTAGCTAGGTCCCACACCCCATACCGAGACACGTGGTTGCACGGTTTTGGCATAGCCCATCATAGGCCTAGTATTGGCGGCTCAAAGACCGGTCCTCAAGCTCGACTTGGGTGACAAACACAAACCCATGGACCTCCACCTTAGCAGATAGAGTCCGTGCATAAACCTTGCACCAACCAAGCAAACCAATTCGCCCAAGTCTAAATCAATTTCCATTTTCTTTGCTTCCCCAGCAATATTTTCATACCCCCATGACATCCCCATGCCATGGTCAAAACATTTTAAACAATAGTTGGTCATGAAGGTAGAGATTTCCCCAAATCAAGTACTTTTGGTCTAGGCAAGACTAAGCATGTGGTTTCACAATTGCTCCTGGTTCACACTAATGTACAATCCAGGTTTTGTCTAAGGTGACAACAGATTGGGTTCAATGTCAAGTTGGCCATATGAAGGAATTAGGCATAACTATGTGTTTAAAGACAGGTATTAAAATATCTTGATAGAAATAGACATGCATTATCCTTTGAAACAGAATATAAATAAATTGAAATAATGGGTGCAATATGTTCAAGAGCATGACTTGCCTTGCTCACTGCCTTGAGAGTCTTCTTCTTCTGTGCCCTCAGGCTCCTCAGTGCCTTCACGTTCTATACGAGAGAAAAGGAGACAACTCAAACCAAATTTCAAATAAAGAGTCAAAAGAACTTCAAAAGAAACTCCAAAACTTAATTCAACAAGGACACCACACACACAAACGAGGTTCTGTGAGAGAGGTCCTAACCTCACGGAGAAAGGTCAATGAGGAAGGTCTTCGCAAAAGACCGGAGGGGCGGCTTTACGAAAAGACCACGATGATGATGAGTCGCAGGATCCAGAGAGGTGATCTTCACACAAAGCCCATAGAGTTCCAAAGAGAATCCAAAGGAAGAGGTCCCGGAAGGACATAACCTCTTATGGTGGTGATAAGAACAAGAACAGATCAAGGCACAAGGAGGCTTACCAAAGAACAGGAAGAGGTGACGAGTTGAAGGGAGGTCGAAGGCAATCTGGGCGGTTGAGGTCAACGCCCAAGCTCTCGCCGAGCCTCCAATGGTGAAAATACGATGGAGAGATGCTCTGGCGATGTTCTTGGCAAAGAAGGACTCTCCGAGAAAGCCACCGGTGTGAGCAATAATGTTGAGTGTGTGAAAAAGGTGGCAATGGGGGCTCCGGGACTAGTTATAGTCAAAGGAAGTGAAAAGACCACTCAATGCGCATATGATTTGGTGAGCATGAGAGATAGGCAAAAGGTACAGGAGTGTCAAAGAAAAATAATAAAGGACATAGTGTCTTTATTACGGGAGGAGACTAGAAAAGACACCAATAGTGCCCTGAATGACCCCATACAATGGAAGCGACCACTTGCTTGGGCTGCATTTAATCTTGACAATACATGCATTAAATGCTCATGGTACTAGTGTGGCGGGAAACATAAGAATAGGTAAGCTTTGGCGGTGGGACCACCAAATCTAGAAATAGTTGGGTCAAAGGAAGGTTGACAGTTGGATCTCCAAAGAGGAGGTCCAACGGCCAAGATTGAGTGCTAACGGGAGGTCCGTGGTAAGAGGGAACCTCACCCGCTAGGGAGGTCTAGAGTCAGAGGATCAAATCCAGACGGAGGTTCAAACGGTTAGGATCTCCGAGGAGGTCCTAACGATCGTGTCCGCTAACGAGGAGAATGCAGACTGCTAAGATCTCCTGGGGAGGTCTTAACGGTCCAGATGTTCAAAGAGGAGGTCCGGGTGTTAAGATCTCAAGGGGAGGTCTTAACGGTCCAGATTCTGAGAGGAGGTCCGGACATGGGGAGGTCAGACACACATGGAGGAGGTCTCTGCGACAAGAGGTTCTAACAACCAAGATCCCATCGGGAGGTCCCAGTGAGGATCCTTGTAAAAGGAGGTCCCGTTGGTAGGATCTCACCGACGGGAGGTCCTATCGCTAGGCTCTCACGAAGGAGGTTCTACGGGCTCAAGGAGGTCTTGAGAGGAGGTCTAAAGAACTAAGTCGACGGGGAGGTCCTAATCGCTAGGATTTCCAACGGAGGTCTGGCGTGAGGATCTCAATATAGGAGGTCTTAGAGGTTCGGGAGGAGATCTTTGGAGGCCAGGAGTTCCTAAGTTAAGCGAGTAAGGAGGTCCAATGGATGGGGAGGTCCAAAGGACCTGAAGTCGAAGGGAGGTCTAAACATATAGGCACGCCTTAACCAAGAGGAGGTCTAGACCTAAGGAGGAGGTCTGAACCAAAGAGATTCAAACCAACAAAGAGATCCAAAGAGATCTGGCTCAAGTAGAAAGGTCTCGACATAAAGACACGCCCAATTGAGAAAAGGTTCGAGCCCCCCGTGAGAGGTCTAACTTCAAGGACCATCGGGAGGTCTGCACTACGAGAAGGTCTAAACCGAACATAACACAAAAGAGAGACTGAGGGGAGAACTGGCCAACATACAGAAGGGGTGACAACATAAAACTTAAACCTCTTCAACGAACCAACTATGAATTCTCATCAAAACAAAAATAGTTTTATTTTGTTTTACAATTTTAAAAGGACTTGGAAAATCAGGATGTTACATAAGGTAGGCTTGGTTGAGACAGAGAGGAGAATTGCAGAAGAAAGTGAGAAAGGAGGACTACCCCAACTACATATAGCTGGAGCCAATGCACCTGACCTAGGATATGGGCCCTCAGGAGTTGGTGAAGAGGACAATGAGAGTAGGCAAGGAATGTGACAATGGTATGACATGAGTACTGCAAAGATGAGAGCATTTAATGTGATACAACATGCATTGAATGCTGTGGAGACTTCCTTGCCCAAAGGACACAAATCAAAGGTAAGAAAAGCGGGTGTGATCGCTTAGCGGGCGACCAAGACCCGCAGAGGAGGTCCTGCAAAGACATTGAGGAGGTCTTGCCGTGAACAAGGGGAGATCCTCACCCACTGGGGAGGTCCTGACGGTTGGATCTCCAAAGGGGAGGTCCAAACGGCCAAGATTAAGTGCACCAGAGGTGGTCTGCGAGAGCTGGGAGGAGGTCTGGACGGTTAAGATCTCCAAGGGGGACGTCTTGATGGTCCAGATTTACAAGGAGGAGGTGCAGGACGGTTAAGATCTCCAAGGGGAGGTCTTAACGCCCAGATTTACAAAGAGGAGGTGCAGGACGGTTAAGATCTCCAAGGGGAGGTCTTAACGCCCAGATTTAAGGGAGGTGCAGACGGTTAAGATCTCCAAGGGGAGGTCTTAACGGTCCGGATGTACAAGGGGGGTCTGACGGTTAATATCTCCAAGGGGGGTCTTAACGGTCTAGATTTACAGGGAGGTCTCAGACGGTTAATATCTCCAAGGGGGAGGTCTTAACGGTCCAGATTTACAAGGGGGAGGTCTGGACGGTTAAGATCTCCAAGGGGAAGGTCTTAACGGTCCAGATTTACAAGGGGGATGTCAGGATCGCTGGATTTCAATCGGACCGCCCAGAATGATCTAAGGCTCTGGGAGGGTGGGACGTTCGGACCATCCGAATGTCTCACCAGGATCAAACCGTCCAATGCAAATCGGACGACTCACGATCAATAGAGATGCAAATAGGCAAGGAGGAGGTCCTAGAGGACATGGAGAGGTCCTGAAGAACGCGGAGAGGTCCAATAAAGGTAAGGGGAGGTCCTAGAGGACATGGGGAGGTCCTGAAGGACGCGGAGAGGTCCAATAAAGGTAAGGGGAGGTCCGAAGAAGCGGTAGTACCACATGGTGTGGGTGGTACTACCGGGCTGGTACTGAAGGGAACCTCCAAAGAAGGTTTCAAGGATACAAGCGGTGAGGGAAAGTCCAAGTAAACCCGAAAAGCTTCAATAGGATTCCAAAGGAGCTCAGATGCACATAAGAGTGGCGCAGGCTCGGGGAGGTTGTAAGCTAGAGAAGATCCGAGAGGGAGAATCGGACCCTGGGAGGTCCAAGCATTTGGGAGGTCTAGACCCAAGGAGGTCTGGACCAGGGGAGGACAACACAAAGGAGGTCCGAACCTTTGGATCCAAACGAAGGAGAGGTCTGGGCCATTAGATCCCAGACGAAGGGAGGTCTAGACCAAAGGTGGGTAAAAGATGGACAGAGAAGGGAGGATCCTCAAAACTCCAACAACTCCACAAATCTTCAAGGAAATTTTAGTTGAAGTTTGGGTTAGTCAACTTAAATCCATTATGAAATTTCAGGTTAAGCTTTGAATTGTCATCAAAACAAAATGGTTCTTTTTATTTTGAAAATTTTAAAAAGGTTCTGAAAATCAGGGTGTCACATAGGTCAGGTCATTCCGTAGTTAGTCCCCCGTTCTACCCGCCATGTTTTTTACTATCCCCTAAAGGCATGTATACTTACATGGTCCGGATGCTTATGTCGCAGTGTACCGTAGTAGTAGCGAGATGACTAAAGCAATTAGCCGAACCATCATGCCATGTGACTACGTGTAACGTGCTTCTATCCGCGGACTTTAATGTAGTTCTTGTTCCGTGTCTCCGCTAAGCCATCAAAGCAAGCCTATATTGCAAGTATGCCTCTTCTAGTGAAATCCTAGAAAGAACCATTCGCATCGACATCGAATCCTCCATGTTTTAGAACATCTTCATAACCATAACGAGCGTTCTTAGCCTCTTCAATCATATTCTGTATAAGCTTCATAAACTACTTCATCGACTACCTGCCTATATACGCGTATACGTTCAGACGACTTCATCAAGGAGAGACTCCCTGGCGCATCGTAATATCACTTACATTTCTACTTACAACTCATTACTATCTCAATCGTCCTCACAAAATTCTACAGAAATTTAGCGCACTACAACAAAATAGAGTCTGACAAATTTCAGACTTTGATATTCTACTGAAAATAACAAAATGCACCAACCAACATCGCCACAACACTTTTATTTTCAAAATAAATAACATCATACAATCAGATTTGCTAAATGTAATTAACCTACAAAATGTAATATTCATTACAACACAATTAAACTATAATTAAATAATACAAAAGCAATTGGTTGCCTCGTCACCGACGGTTAGGCGATCGAAGAATATCTGTAACTGTTCGGCGCTCAGTAGTATAAATGTTTAACGGTTACGACAAAGACTTCACGCCCAACCGTTAGGGCGATGACGATATTTATGTAAAAAAGGTCGCAGGAATAAATTTGTAATTTCTAATAAAAAATAGATTATTTAAAAAAAATTCGGGAGTGGAGAGGCACGCTAGGGGAGGCCGGAGGTGGGGAGGTGAGGTGATAATAGAGAAGAAAATGGCAGAAAAATATAGAAGAAGAGATGGGAGGGATAAAATGATCTTTGCAGAACTCCGTTACGACTTAACTAGTCAACAATGGTATAAAATGGTAGGGTTTGCACAATACAATAGCATATAAGGGAGAGTCATATGTTTACGATGGCAGATCAGGAATCCACGAACTTTGCAGAGTTTGGTGGTCGTCCCCCCATGCGGCGCCTTGCTGAACAGCTTTCTTACAGCATCCTCTCGTATGGGCTGGCCCGGGTACGGTTAGAGTTATTTTAGATTACAATCGCAGATGCACGTGCGCCAGCTGCCTAGAAACTTTCGGAGGCCAGAGTTAAATCCGGAAACTCATGTAGCATGGATACACGTTTTTCTATTAAGATGCACTCTCATGCGGGTATCTAAAATTTGAACGATGACGGTTCAACGTTCATTTCCCCGGCTGAAGTTTCTTATCAGGCATGTGCCTTGGAAACCAACACTACAGTACTAGCTCTCGTCTCGACGCCCTGCTGGCGTTTCACGTCGCGCTCCTCGTCGCGCTCGATCACCGTCCAGAGTCAACTCCGCCTCACGGAAAGACGCTGCACTTCCGGCGGCCGCGTGAAAGTCAGCTGGGCGCATGCACTCGGCTCATTCGTATATGCTCATTCCGCGCGTTCGTTCGTTTGTGCATTCGAGTTGGACGTGCGCCTGTCTGTGAAAACAAAAGGACAAAATATGGAACACGGGAACACTGTATTTCATTAATTCTGTATTGAATATGCAGAGTACATGTTTCCGCTTTTGTCTTTTGCGTCTACTCTTAAGGAGAATATCTGACTTGAGATTGCGTAGTTCGTCGATTCCCGATACCTTTGCATGACGTCCGGTTAATTACATCTGATGGACAAAGCCTATAGAATACCTTCGATTAAGCTGCGCATGTGGTCATCGTCGTGTTTATGTTGCTCGTCCGTATGCATCCATGATGTTGGTGTAGATGCATATGGTGGAGATGTGGATGTGATACGGGTGACTTTATTTCGCTGATACCTAGTCACGAATACGCCACCGTCGTATCGGTTTACGGACATAATATGTTGATGAAGGGGATGACTTTCGCCTCGTCGGTGCCCAGTCCTGTGTACGCATGCCTTCATTAGATGCGGCCGTGTGCTGCCTTTGCCTTGTCAGTGCTAGGCTATGGAGTGTTTGGTCCCATCCGTTTGGAATGTTTTGATGGGTAATGACATTGCCTCGTTGGCAATAGACCATAATTTTGTCTAGCCTCATGGTTGTAGACGGATGGTAATATGGATATGGCTCGACTTGTTGGTCGTACATGGGGATGACAATCGGGTGCGACGGGTACGGGTAGTGCTCGCTCATACCTATGCCCGCGACCCCCGATTTCTCCACACGGACATGCCCGCGAAGGGCGATAGGCAAAAAACCTTGCCTATACCCGTCGCCCACGGATATGCCCATGTATCCCATGTATCCGTCGCCTCTCCTTTCATTAGTTGGAGGATTCAACGAAATTAAAATTCTTGGATTATTGTGCGGTCCACCACTGAAACCGATTAGCTCATCTCACAACTACTAACGTCATCATTAGTACATGTTGCTAGACTGAATCTGGGAATAGACTAAGAGTTGGAGGTTCCTGTACACTACATATACTGGAACATGCAAGTTAAAATTCAAAGTTGAAATGGAGTCAGTGGAGTGGGTAATAAGTAAATCGCACCTGGTTGTCGCAAGGTTGCGGGAAGATGGTCTTGTCCGTTCGGCTCCGGCTAGATAAAGTCGTTGCAGCAATTGCCACCATGGAAAGAGATCTTACCATAGGGGCTTACTTCCTCCAGCGGCAGCCGAAACGCGGACGGCAAACACCTCCGCCATGTCTCGCCCACGGCGGCCAGCTCCCCGCCTTCACCTTCCCCACCTCGGGACCCCCTCCCCCCATGTGGATGGATCTGGAGTTCTAGGGGGAGGCGTAGGGCTGGAAAAATAGCTCGAGGCTCGTGACTCGACTCGGGCTCGTCACAGCTCGGGCTCGGCTCGTAAATTTTCGAGCCGAGCCGAGTCCACCTTTTGGCTCGGTGAAAATTCGAGCCGGGCTCGCGAGCTTTTTTGGCTCGGCCCAGCCCAGTCCGGTCCAGCCGAATAAATTCCCTGATGCCCGATCCCCAATCGGCCATCGCCTCCACCCCAATCCCGCCGCCTCCCCTTCGGCAGATCCGCCCGCTCGCCGCCTCCCTTTCCCCATCCGGTCGTCCCCCTCAACGAGCTCCGCCCACCGCCTCCCTTTCCCCGTCCGGTCGTCCCCCTCAACGAGCTCCGCCCGCCGCCTCCCCTTCCCTCTCCGGCTCTCCCCGGCCCATCGCTCCACTCCTCCACACGCCGCCTCCCCCTCGGCAACTCCACCCGACCATCCCCTCGGCAACTCCACTCGCCGCCCTCCACCTCAGCTCGTGCTCCACGCCTCCACCTCCGCCCGTTCCCCCACCGCCTTTGTCGCCGCCGGAGGCCATCGAGGCGAGGTGGCGGCCATCGTCGCCGCCCCTTCCTCCTCGCCGCCGTCCAGGCCACCAGCGCCGGCGCCAGGAGGATGGAGGAGATCAAGATTCAAGAAGGAGCTTGCGGCCTGCTTAATGCCTTGATCTTGCGATTTTTTGTTTGTTATGAATGCTTGCTTGCTTATGTTTTCTTGATCTGTGAATGTATTAGTTGATCTGTGATTCTGTGATGGATGAATGGATCTGTGAATGGATGAATTCTTGATGCCGAATGAACTGATTTTATTAATTGAATCGGTCTTGGCCATTGTTCTCGTGCTCATTCTCGCTTCCTCGATCCGAGCCGCGTGGAAGGCCTTTATCCTGCTCATGAGCCGTTCGAGCCAAGATTCGAGCCGAGCTAAGCCGCCTCTTGGCTCAGACTCAAACGAGCCGAGCTCACTGCAAGAACGAGCTTTGGCTCGCTCGGCTCGGCCATTGCTTCACTGGGAGGCAAGACACCACTGGAGGGTGGGAGGGAGGCGAGCGGCGGGAGGGAGATGAGATGAGAATTGAGATGGATTGGGGATAGATTTGGGGTTGGGTCGGGGATGCTACTGTCGGCTAAATGGGGCAATGGGCTGATGGAGTTATTGAGAGTGAGATGGATGAGAAAAAAAGCCCCCAGCTCCATTAGGGTAATTATCCGCGGAGCAGTTGCCATCCCTTGTACTCGGAAGAGGGCCGTTGCTTGGAGATTAAACGATCATGGATTAAACGGCGCATGCGATTGCTTTGATTGTTGCTGTAATTAATTAAACTGCTACATGTACATGCCAAGCATACGAAGAGGGTCGGTTCCCATCAATGCCATGTGGGTCCAATGCCAAGCTAGTCGGCTGTGAGGAACTGATTTGTATCAATTCTGTGCCCACCACCTAATCAGCCCAAAAAGGCGATCGTGTAATCTGCTGACGTGGTGATCAAGTTATACAACTGACTTGTACTTGTTGATCTCTAATTTTCTAGAGACCGTGTCTTTTAAACTGTTAGTCGGATTTGCGTTTCGTTTCCATCTCCGTGCTCCTCACGTCGAATCCAAGCAAACAAGTCCAATATTAGATATGTTACACGTAGAAAAAATAATTGTGGGCCCACCTCGTAGGCAACGGATGGTTGCGCGCCTTGTGCATTTAAACAGGAAACGTCAAGTTACTATACGCCTTCGCCCCAGAGCCAGACTTCCACCCGCCTTCTAGCTTTTTCCCGAGTGAACTGGCCTAGCAGGAAGGAAATTCGCTGCCCACCGCAGCCGTTGGATTTAGGGTGGATATGCGATGGGCGAGGAGGGGCCTCAGCCGAGGCCCTCCCCGCAGGATTTTTTTTTGGCCTAGAAAAGAGGCCTCATACGATATATACTGTCGCCTCAAACTCCGTATACTAATGCTAACGGGCCCAAATCCAACCCAAATTGAGAAGGGTCTGATCCAAGCCTTAGTCCAAATTATGTAAGTCCAAGCCTGATCTAGGCTCAAACATAAGTTCAAGCCTTAGCGTGGTGAAGAAGGATGAGACGAGATCTCTTCCTCCCGTTTGCCCTCGGTGGCTGTCACCAAACCATTCGTCCTCTGCGCCATCTTCCTCCTACTGTTCGTCTTATGCATCAGTCTACCCATCAAGCTCCGCCTTGGCCAGCGGCCCACCAAGCATTCTTCATCGTCGCCGTCGCCATCGTTGATTTCCCTGGTCCGAAAGGCTGGATGGGCCCAAGCCCATTAGCAGCCCTATATCAAACTAACTAATCCATGGGTTCCTCTCTCAAGAAGAAAAAAAAAAACTAATCCCTGGGTTCAAAACTGCACGGTTTTGCATACGTCCAGAATTAGCTAGCTAGATTTAGATCTACTGATGTTGAGTGAAACTTGGCAGGAGACTGCTGTGACGACCCGATCGCCGTCGAGGAACCTGGAGAACCAAGTCGCACAGATTAGCAGAGGTAAAGGGAAAATCAGCGAGAATGTGATGGGAAATCGGAGAGTATGCCTAGCACGGGACGGTACTCCAAAACTCCAAATCGAAACAGGCAAAGCAAGATCAGTGGGGGCCATCTATTTAATTAAGGGCAATGCATGCTCCATGCGTCCGACGCAAAGGAAAAGAAAACAGGCGTCTTCCGGCTGTACTCCCCTACCAATATATGCATTCTCTACAGTCTATAGGTCCTTCTAAGGTTATTTCTAGGGATGGAAACGGATCGAATACGAATCGAATAGTTCGAATACTGAATCTTAATCCCTATTTTTAAAACGAATCTTAATCCTATTTTTAAAATGAATCTGAATTCAACATTCTCGAATCTGAATCTGAATCGAATGTCGAACTAATCTTAATTGAATCAAATATGTACTCAATTCGATTGAATGCGAATATCCTACAACTTTATGCATAAATCTCGGTAGAACAAATAGTATTCAGATTCAGATCCTGAAAAAACGGATATTATTTGTATTCGCTTTTCCGGATAGTATTTGTTTTTTCGGATACTATCCGGGTTTTTTTTCCCGGATACAAATAACACCGAATACGGATGCGAATAATATTTATTTTTTCCGGATACGAATAACACCGAATACGGATATGAATACTATTCGAATACGGATTTTACTTACCATATTTGCGTTTTCTCGGATACAAATATCGGATAAAAGGGATTATCTTTTACCATTCTCCATCCCTAGTTATTTCTCTCTCATGAGCGCCATCAGACCCACGAGCTCTGACCGTGCCAACTCCGTCACCAGTGAGATCCATCCCTGATTTGCCCTTTTTCTATACCAACATCCCAAGCTCTGCTGCCGACCTCCGGTCCAAGGCTGCCGCCACTAGAGAGTCTATGAGGCCCCGCCCCCCGGGCCACTGGATCGAGAGGGGGGTAAGATGAACGGCTGGATAGAGAGGCCTCACGGTGAGACCTCGCTCCACCCCATTTTTTTCCCTATTCACCTGCAGTTGGAGCTCATGCGAAGGTCTCCAAATCTGAGGAGCGGCTGGGATTTTGCAAAATCTGGTTGTACCGAGGCCGGAGGATGTGGTTCCATGAGAGGTGAGCAGGGGATGGCACGGCGAGGAGGTGGTTGTGCCTAGCTTACATCGTCTTCACGCAGAGGTAGATTGTTGCAAGCATTTCTTAATTTGTTGTGCAAAGAATATTTTATTTTGTTGCAATGCAACCTCCCGAAAAAATTGTATTGAGTTATATTTGTTGCAGTGGGTTGCGTGACTTGTTGCCATTTTTTGTTGCGACAAGAGATGTGGTTTGTTGCTTCGTTGTGCCATGCGTTGTTGTAGCTAGCCGAATGAATTTGTGTTGGAGGATTTAGTAACCGTTGTTGCAGTTGTTGTGATTTTTTGTTGCGCCGTTTGGGGCTTCCAATTAGACGAAGCTCTCCTGCTGAAGTAGACTATCTGAGAGGAGACTGAACCGGTGATGGCGGATAAGGTCGAGCACAAATGACATGTCCCTATAGGCGGAGACCATCGAGCGTGATCTCCATGAGTGAAGATCATAACCTGTTGTTGGAACAATAATTCATCCTTCACTCTAACGGGACCCGTTTTGTAGAAGACACGTGCACTAGTCCAAGACATACAATTATACTCATAAAAGATTGTAATACCCCTCGCTTGTACTCTTAGACTAGCTATCTCACCAAAGGGTATTTTCGTCATTTGTATAGGCCCAAGAGCCTATAAATACTCCATGTATCTCCCATTTGGGGGAGAGCTCTTAATGAATATAAGAAAAAAGACATCATATGTGCCTCTAGGAGGAACCCTCAAACCCCAGCAGGTCACCGCAACAATCAGTTCCATGGTTACAACAAAATTCCCACTCCGATGCAACGAACACAAATACAAACTAAAAATTGTGCAACAAATGAGAACAATTGTGACAACAAATACAAGAATCTGTTGCAACAAAATCAAAACATTGTTGCAACAAAAATGAAAAACCACTAATTAGCCCCAAAATTTTGGAGAGTGATGCAACATTTGAAAATAACCACTTCAACAACTCGACTTACTGGTGCCAACATTTTAGATGGGCTCGAAGTAGGAGGCAAAATCGAAGCAATCGGAAATCATCACCGCAACATTTTGTAAAAACACTCGCAATGTCTCGGATGACCTGTTGCGATAATAAAAACAAATAGATGCAATATTCGACAGAATTGCCTGTTGAAACATCTCAGTAGGTGAAGGCATGAACCGATATCGACACAAGCCAACGGTGGCACGGTCGCCTAGAGACAAGGAGGTCAGACACCACGCCTAGGAGCTCGTTGGGGAGGTTGGTCGCGAGAAGCTCATCGGGGGTGGTCATAGAGCATGGAGGGGTAGCTAGAGGTGGCTTGGTTGGACCTTGCCAATGGCTCGACAGAAGGCTCTGATGGCGATGGCTTGGTTAGATCTAAACAGAGGTGGGTCGCTGGAGCTCATCAGTGGAGGGTCGTCGCCTCGCCAGGGTTCACTAGAGGATGCTCATGAGAGAGAGAGAGAGAGAGAGATGGATGGATGGATAGGCAATGAGTGGTTAGGGGAAGAGAAAGTAATTGAGGGGAAAAGAAATATGAGTTGAATCATGAGCGTCCAAGCCAAACGTTATCTAGACGTAATGGTGGGCCGTGGGCTGTCTGAGCGAATACGCATGAGTGGTCTGGAAGAAGCGTCCGATGGTCTCGAACGTATGATGCATAGCAATACCCATAAAACATAGGTAATGCAACTATTAGTCTCTAAATATTTGCAATATGTATTAAATTTAGGGTGTATTTGGAGGGAAAAAAACTATAGCTATCTTAAAATATTATAGATGTTAACCATGTCACACGCACTCAAGCATAGACGGGAGGTTCGTTCGGCGGAGTGAAAAGGCGTCAGTGCCGAGCCACCTCGTAGGTCGTACCTTAGATCGATAAAGTACTTCCGTGTGTTGGCAGTTACTAAACGCGAGAGATTCATATCGTATCACCCCAAGCACAGAACACAGTCACACACGCCACTTGCAGCGCCAGCCAGAACCATAAATAGGATGCGCCGATTTAACGCTCCAAGATTTACCACCGATGGGCCGGGCGGGTTTGGAGGGGAATGAAAGCCACGCGAGGCCACAGGTGTCACGTCCGTCCGCGTCGGTGTTTCCTCTTCTGCGCCTGGCCTTCGGCTGGGGCGGGGCTACGAGGAACGAACACGTGCAGACTCTGGACTGGAGCATTAGCCTAAAATGATGTGATTTTTATTTGCAATACACATTAAATTCAGGGTGTATTTGCAGGGAAGGTACCGGCTTTGAAACGCGGTCCTCCGAAACGATCAATGAATGGTTGGGATGGTACAGATCTGCCAGCCAAAATCTAGCTTGAATTTGAACTCATCCTCTGTACATTAGTGTTTGATCGAGAAATGAAAAGGTGCGTAGGAGACAATTTTACAAGTTTTAATTGCCAGCTAAGAGGCGTGGCTAATTTAGGTAACTGTTCATAAAGATAAAATATTGACATTCTAGTGTAATAGACTATTTGCAAAGCGCCTGCTAACATTACCTTGCCATAAAACTCATATAACCTTTGGATTTATAGTGTAGTAGGAGTGAAGGAAAAAAATAACTATAGCTATCTTAAAATATTATAGACGTTAACCATGTCACACTTACTCAAGCATAGACGGGAGGTTCGTCCGCCGGAGTGAAAAGGCGTCAGTGCCTAGCCTACCAGTAGGCTGTACCTTAGATCGATAAAGTACTTCCCTCTGTTGGCAGTTACTAAACGCGGGAGATTTGTATCGTATCACCCCAAGCACAAAGACGAAATACACACGCCACTTGCGGCGCCAAATTAAAATCAGAATAGGACGCGCCGCTTTAATGCTCCAAGATTTACCACGGATGGGCCGGGCGGGTTTGGTGAGGAATGAAAGTCGCGCGAGGCCACAGGTGTCGCGTCTGCCCGCGCCGGTGTTTCCTCTTCTCGCTGGCCTCGCCTCGGCCTACCAAGCGAAGTGTGAGGAATGAACACATCTGAGACTCGGATGAAGCATTAGCATAAAATGACGTGATTTTTATTTGCAATATGTATTAAATTCAGGGTGTATTTGAAGGGAAGGTACCAGATTTGAAACGCAGTCCTCCGAAACGATCAATGAATGATTGGGATGGTACAGATCTGCCAGCCAAAATCTAGCTTGAATTTGAACTCATCCTCTGTACATTTGTGTTTGATCGAGAAATGAAAAGGTGCGTAGGAGACAATTTTACAAGTTTTAATTGCCAGCTAAGAGGCATGGCTAATTTAGGTAACTGTTCATAAAGATAAAATATTGACATTCTAGTGTAATAGACTATTTACAAAGCGCCTGCAAAGATTACCATGCCATAAAACTCATATAACCTTTGGATTTATAGTGTAGTAGGAGTGAAGGAAAAAAATAACTATAGCTATCTTAAAATATTATAGACGTTAACCATGTCACACGCACTCAAGCATAGACGGGAGGTTCGTCCGCCGAAGTGAAAAGGCGTCAGTGCCGAGACTCCCCGTAGGCCGTACCTTAGATCGATAAAGTACTTCCCTCTGTTGGCAGTTACTAAACGCGGGAGATTCAGATCGTATCACCCCAAGCACAAAGACACAACACACACGCCACTTGCAAAGACCAAATGTAAGTAGAATAGGACACGCCGCTTTAACGCTCCAAGATTTACCACCGCTGGGGTAGGCGGGTTTGGTGAGGAATGAAAGCCATGAGGCCACAGTGTCGCGTCGTCCGTCTGCATGCAGTGTTTCCTCTTCTGCGCTGGCCTCGGCCTCGGCTAGGAAGCGGTGTGAGGAACTAACACGTCTGCACTACGGACGGAGCATTAGCCTAAAATTACATGATTTTTATTTGCAATATGTATTAAATTCAGGGTGTATTTGGAGGGAAGGTACCGGCTTTGAAACGCAGTCCTCCGAAATGATCAATGAATGATTGGGATGGTACAGATCTGCTAGCCAAAATCTAGCTTGAATTTGAACTCATCCTCTGTACATTTGTGTTTGATCGAGAAATGAAAAGGTGCGTAGGAGACAATTTTACAAGTTTTAATTGCCAGCTAAGAGGCGTGGCTAATTTATGTAACTGTTCATAAAGATAAAATATTGACATTCTAGTGTAATAGACTATTTACAAAGCGCCTGCAAAGATTACCATGCCATAAAACTCATATAACCTTTGGATTTATAGTGTAGCAGGAGTGAAGCAAAAAAATAACAATAGCTATCTTAAAATATTATAGACGTTAACCATGTCACACGCACTCAAGCATAGACGGGAGGTTCGTCCACCGAAGTGAAAAGGCGTCAGTGCCGAGACTCCCCGTAGGCCGTACCTTAGATCGATAAGGTACTTCCCTCTGTTCGTAGTTACTAAATGCGGGAGATTCATATCGTATCACCCCAAGCACAGCACATAGTCACACACGCCACTTGCAGCGCCAGCCATAACCATAAATAGGACGCGCCGCTTTAACGCTCCAAGATTTACCACCGATGGGCCGGGCTAGTTTGGTGAGGAATGAAAGCCGCGCAAGGCCACAGGTGTCGCATCCGTCCGCGCCGGTGTTTCCTCTTCCGCCTCGGGCCTCGATCAAGGGCCGCTAGGAACTAACACGTCAGGAGACTACGGATCGAGCATTAGCCTAAAATGACGTGATTTTTATTTGTAATACGCATTAAATTCAGGGTGTATTTGGAGGGAAGGTACGGCTTTGAACCGTGGTCCTCCGAAACGATCAATGAATGGTTGGGATGGTACAGATCTGCCAGCAAAAATCTAGCTTGAATTTGAACTCATCCTCTGTACATTAGTGTTTGATTGAGAAATGAAAAGGTGCGTAGGAGATAATTTTACAAGTTTTAATTTCCAGCTAAGAGGCGTGGCTAATTTAGGTAACTGTTCATAAAGATAAAATATTGACATTCTAGTGTAATAGACTATTTGCAAAGCGCCTGCTAACAATACCTTGCCATAAAACTCATATAACCTTTGGATTTATAGTGTAGTAGGAGTGAAGGAAAAAAAATAACTATAGCTATCTTAAAATATTATAGACGTTAACCATGTCACACGCACTCAAGCATAGACGGGAGCTTCGTCCGTCGGAGTGAAAAGGCGTCAGTGCCTAGCCTCCCAGTAGGCCGTACCTTAGATCGATAAAGTACATCCCTCTGTTGGCAGTTACTAAACGCGGGAGATTTGTATCGTATCACCCCAAGCACAGCACACAGTCACACACGCCACTTGCAGTGCCAGCTGGAACCGTAAATAGGACGCGCCGCTTTAACGCTCCAAGATTTACCACCGATGGGCCGGGCGGGTTTGGTGAGGAATGAAAGCCGCGCGAGGCCACAGGTGTCTCGTTCAGCATGCAGTGTTTCCTCTTCTGCTTTGTCCTCCGCCTCTAACAAGGGTCATGAGGAACTAACACGTAGACTACGGATCAAGCATTAGCATAAAATGACGTGATTTTTATTGGCAATATGTATTAAATTTAGAATGTATTTGGAGGGAAGGTACCGGCTTTGAAACGCAAGTCCTCCGAAACGATCAATGAATGATTGGGATGGTATAGATCTGCCAACCAAAATCTAGCTTGAATTTGAACTCATCCTCTGTACATTAGTGTTTCATCGAGAAATGAAAAGGTGCGTAGGAGACAATTTTACAAGTTTTAATTGCCAGCTGAGAGGCGTGGCTAATTTAGGTAACTATTCATAAAGATAAAATATTGACATTCTAGTCAAATAGACTATTTGCAAAGCGCCTACAAAGATTACCATGCCATAAAACTCATATAACCTTTGGATTTATAGTGTAGTAGGAGTGAAGGAAAAAAATAACTATAGCTATCTTAAAATATTATAGACGTTCACCATGTCACACGCACTCAAGCATGGACGGGAGGTTTGTCCGCCAAAGTGAAAAGGCGTCAGTGCCGAGACTCCCCGCAGGCTGTACCTTAGATGGAGAAAGTACTTCCTTCTGTTGGCAGTTACTAAACGCGGGAGATTCGTATCGTATCACCCCAAGCACAGCACATAGTCACACACACCACTTGCAGCTTCAGCCATAACCGTAAATTGGACACGCCGCTTTAACGCTCCAAGATTTACCACCGATGGGTCGGGCGGGTTTGGTGAGGAATGAAAGCCGCGCGAGGCCACAGGTGTCGCATCCGTCCGAGCCGGTGTTTCCTCTTCTGTGCCTGTCCTCCGGCCTCGATTGGGGTGGGGCTGCGAGGAACGAACACGGGCAGACTCTGGACTGGAGCATTAGCCTAAAATGACGTGATTTTTAGTTGCAATACGCATTAAATTCAGGGTGTATTTGGAGGGAAGGTGTAACATCCCAAATGTATAATTGGGGTTATTCAAGTATAATTATATGTGTAGAAATTAAAACTTTTTCTCACATCTTGAAAACCCCTAATCTCTTATGTAATTCTTGTCCAAGAGTTGTGTAATCTAAAAACACAAAGCTCTTGTTGACCAAAAGTCAAATTCATTTTTCCAATTATCTAAATCTGGTGTCAAACATTGGAATATATTTTCCTTGGTCCCCAAAACTGTGTGGGACCCCTCTGAAAAATATCACAAGTTGTAAAACTAGTTTGATAAATTTTGGAGGTAAAACAATCCTTTAAACAACCTTAACGAATTTCCTGAGAAAAATGCATTGCATAATAACCTTTGGAAATTTTATGCAAGGTTAATCTCATTGTCAGCAAGCTTCAGTTAAAATTTCATCAAATTTGGAGTTCATTTGCTATCTCAAATAATTCTCGCTAAGTTTAAATTTGTTAAAAACTAAATTTAAAAGCCGACATCTTGTTCCTTGGGCTAGCCACTTTGCAAAGTTGGTCCATTTCAACCCCAAAGCAGACCTCTTCTCCACTTGAAATGTCGCGCATGTGTTGGATTTACATCCAACCGCCACGACCTCCTCATGATCAACACCGCAAAGACCTCCTCGCCTCACTGAGTCATAACCGTTGGATCAAAGATCCACGGTCATGACCTCCACTGTGTTAAACCGAAAAGACCTCCCTATCTCATGTTGTGCACCGTTGATTTGAAATCACGATCACGACCTCCTCCTGGTCTCATGCGCGCCAGATCTCCCAGCATGTGAGGTCGTTGTTCTTAGATCTAAATCCAAAGGCCATGATCTCCCATGTGTGTTGTGCAAGCTCAAGACCTCCTTTGCGCCACGTCGCGAGGCTCAGACCTCCCTGTTTTGATCACCACCGTTGGATCAAAATCCAAAGGTCTTGACCTCCCTCGCGCTTCACGCAAAGCCTCGAGACCTCCCTTTGGTTGTGTGCCCTGGATTTTAATCCAAAGGCCATGACCTCCCCTCATGTCTTATGTTGGCGTGCAAGTTAAGACCTCACAGAGGTCCGCACTGCTGGATTGAAATCCAACGCTTTGGACCTCTGTCCCATTTTCCCACGCGCGCTTACACATTAAGGAAATCGGAGGGCCACGACCTCCCCATCCTTGATCGTGTGGTGGGACCTCCTCCCGACCATTTAGGCGTAACGGTTCAAAATTGTCATCCGATGGTTAGGACCTCGGTCTTATCCAACGGTCATAAGGACCTCCTGTTCTTCTCCTTCCTCGGCGCTTTGCAAGCTCTGGCAAGTGAGTTAATGCACGCTTGGCCCTTGTGTACTTTTCATGACTCTTTCTTGACCGCATTTAATGCAGTCGACTTTAAAATCTCTCGGTCGGCTCAGTTCTGACCTTGTCAACCTCATGTCCTTGCCACCCCATGGACCAACCAGTGGGCTAAGCTCACCATGGAGCTTAGCCCCACTCATAACCTTCACCACAAAGCTATAAGTTACCCCTTGGAATCCTCCCTTGGCTTCCTTTGCACACAATTGCTCTCGGCCTTTGCACTTTGTGCGTGGTGAGCTCCTCCTCCACTAATCGACCTCCTCACTGGCGGTTGCCATTGTCAAGGTCTTTGGAGCTTCTCAGTGGTTCAGGAGTTCCAGTGGCTCCCTTTTCAAACCCTCGCTCACTGTTGCTCCCAAAACCTCTTGGAAGTTAACCCTAACTTAATTTGTTTGGGCATTTTTCAGAGGTGGACAAAGTTGAGCTTGGAGCTGGTGCCTTGGGCTGTGAAGCTTCATTGTCTTCCCCAACTCCGGTCATCACCTCCACGACCTCCCCAGCACCTTAGGACCTCCAGGTACTCCTCCTGTTAGTCCTTTAGTCGCTGGCACCCGCTTGAATGCATGTTGCGGAGCTTATGTTTGGGCACACGCTTGGATGTCGCGGAGCTCCTTTTTGCGTTTGCGGTTTTGGCCGTGCTGGCCTTCATTTTGCCCTCTCGGCTCATGGCGTTCTCAAGCCGTCGCCGCCGTTGAGAGGTCCGCGGTGCGCATGGTTATTGTAACCCAACGGTACCATTGGATGTCGCCGGCGAGGTCTGTATCGCCGGCGATGACCATCTCTTCAAACCCGGGTCTTTGTCGGACGAAACGGCAGCGCCGTTGTCGTTTTTAGGACAGAGATTTGCCGAGTTTAATGCGCTCATCATGTGCTCAAATCATTGAAATCTTTGGGCGTCTTAAATGCATTTAATCCTCACTTTGCGCGTATTTAAGACCTCCCGCGCGCGGACCTCCTCGCTGTCCCGCGCGCATTTATTCCATGTCCGCGGCGTGGTCGTGAGCTCGGGACGTCCATGACCTCCTCCGAGGAGATCCGAGCGCCCAAGACCTCCCTTGCGCGATCGTGGCCGTCCAGACCTCCTCGGAGGTGCTGTGGACGTTAGGACCTCCCTAGGTTATCTCGGTAGTTCATGACCTCCCGGGTAGATCTTGACCGTCAAGGTCCTCCTCGGACGATCTGAACCATCGAGGACCTCCTTGGAACATCTGGACCGCCCGGGACCTCCCTGTGAGGTCTTGACGATGTAGATCTTCCTCGGGGAGATCTTGATAGTTTAGATCTTCCTTTGGAAGATCTCAACCGTAGTTGAGGACCTCCCTTTAGATCTGGTCCGTCCCGGACCTCCCCTCGTCGTTGTGGTCCGTTGGATTCTCCATCTACGGCCACGACCTCCCCTTACCTCGCGCATGTACGTTGCTAGGAGGTCCAGGACCTCTGGACCTCGTGAGCACGCGTGTGTGTTGTTCTCTGGGAGGTCTTGAGCCGTCGGATCCGAGATCTGTGGCTCATGTCCTCCCTACTGTGTGTTTTTCTTTAGAAATTCCATTGAAGTCTTAATTATAAATGAATAAGGTATAAACTTTAGAATTTCTTATCTTTTTCATTTTAATTCCAATTGAGGTCATTCAAATTGTGTTAGCTCTGTCTTGGACTTGACTTTAATCTAAAAATGATTGTAAGTTAAGTTCAGCCCCAGAGCACGATTTACCATTAGATTTTAAGATTAACTTTAAATGTGCACTCAAATTAGTGCTTAACTTGTAAAATACATAACTAATGCTCTGTAGATTATTTTTGAGTGAGACCAACTTTGTTGGTTTCCTCCATTAATGGTCTTGCTATGAACATTAGTTTTGAGCATGTTCTTTGCTAGGAAAATGAGGACTTGTGCATTATAATTTTGTTCAAGTTCTTGTTTTTGAAAATTTGTAGAGAGTGCAATATAGCTCCAAATGAGATGAACTCAATTGTGTTATTCATCTCATGAGGTGCTGGTTTTACAGTAAAATTTCAGCTTCACTTCTGTTCTAGAAAATGTTGCCTCATAATTAAATTAATGAATAGTGCGGTTTGGTATTTTAGGGAAATTTGAGCAGAATTGTTTTGCTCATAACTTTTGCATTGAGAATCCAAATCAATTGGTTCTTGTTGCAATATTCCCTAAAAATCACCCTCTTGCTGCTGTAGAAAATTCAGAGAATTTGGAGTTCGTTTGTTGTGCTGTCTTTGTTGTTTTTCGTCGTTCTTATCGGTTCTTTCTCGCCTTTCCGTTAGGTTTCGACATTTGTGGTGATCCCGAGAGTGACCCTCCGCAACAAATTGACCAGCAACAGCAAGGCAAGCAATTTGATCATTTCCATCATTGTCCCATTACTTTAAAGCTTAATATATTGTTTTACTTCTATGTATGCATGCTACTTTGTGTTAAATGTCGCTAGCAATCCTATAGTTGCATAATCTATAGGAATTGTTTATCCTCTACTACCATGAGCCTAGGTTATTTGCTGTGGTTTGAGCTCGTTGGATGAGCTCTTATCACTTAGTAGTTTCGATTAAATTGCTTAGACATGCTTAGTTATCGGTAGAAATGGGCGATCATCGACTTAGTCGATGGTCTTGGTCACTCAAAACCGATTATTACTCCTATATGTCCAAAGACTTGTGCTTTGATTAATTGTAAAATCAAAAACTGAAAATAAAAGATTGATTTAGACTTGGGCATATTGGATGGATGGTGTGGTTTTGGATGTGGTGGTATGCCCGGGTCCCTAAGGACCGAGTACTTGGGTCACTAAGCCAGCGATTTTGCGTGCTAACCACACGAGGGCATATGGAACCCTCTTGACTAAGTACTTTGGGCGGTGTTAATTGGGGTCGCTCGGTTGGTGTGTTTTTAAAGATAAAATGTGTGTGATGTGGGAGGAGCATTAGCTTAGGGTAGGTTGTGTGATGTCTCCTTCTCCCCGTGGGTTGTGCGACTAATTAGCATTGTCCATTGGAAATGTCTCGTAGGACTTAGCCGTCTTAAGCATACCAAAGGTAGTGTGCCTAAAGGAAAGGCGGTCGGCGTGTGGGTACATTGGTACACCCCGCAGGATAAAACTATTGAATAGCCTCGCCCTAGGTTATGGACATGCTTGGTAAGGTCGTTCAAGACTAGACTACAACCTTTAATTAAAACTTGACATAGTTGGTATGAGCGGGAGTTCATGCTATTGTTGTGGTGACTTGGGTTGCTCACTTCGTGTTGTTCTTGTTGTTGTTACCTTGTTATTTATCTCGTTGTTATTTCAACAATTAAAAATGCTTTGTCAAATTGCTTTCAATCTACTATATTATTGCAAATGAAAACTTGCTTTGTGCTTAAATGAGTCCAAAGCCTCATCCACTTAAATAAAGCTTGCATATAGCTAAATTATAGTTCTGTTATCTTACGTCGGTCTTGCAGTACAATAAACAATTTATTGTACTCATTTGCTTTGCTTAACAACTTTGTTGCAGAGAGGAGGTACTGACCCAAAGGATTTACTGTGAGTTGTCTTGATGGTTGGGTGGCGACTAGCTTGGCGGTCCTGTCGATTGCTTTGTGGGCTAAAGGCACTTGGTTGGCTCTTATTTTGGGCCATCTTTATGGCACTTTTGCTTCATTGTGTATCTTTGTAGTTTTGTTGTTATTTGGCGAAGGCCCTCTTTGTAATAACCTATTCCTTATTAATATTAACTTCGGTTTGTTGCTTATGTACTATGTGTTGTATGGAATTGACACATTCTTTTGTTGTGAGGTATGTATCTTGCATTCGGGAAGTATACATCTCTCGAGACTGGTTTATTTGGTTGATAATACTAGGGTCAATTGGATGACTAAGTATTATGAGCTTAATAAACGTCGGGTCTCCACCAGAAAGTGTAAAGCTTTGAAACGCAGATCCTCAAAACGATCAATGAATGGTTGGGATGGTGCAGATCCGCTTGACCAAAATCTAGCTTGAATTTGAACTCATCCTCTGTACATTAGTGTTTGATCGAGAAATGAAAATGTGCGTAGGAGACAATTTTACAAGTTTTAATTGCCAGCTAAGAGGCGTGGCTAATTTAGGTAACTGTTCATAAAGATAAAAATATTGACATTCTAGTGTAATAGACTATTTGCAAAGCGCCTGCTAACAATACCTTGCCACAAAACTCATATAACCTTTGGATTTATATTGTACTAGGAGTGAAGGAAAAAAAATAACTATAGCTATCTTAAAATATTACAGACGTTAACCATGTCACACGCACTGAAGCATAGACGGGAGGTTCGTCCGCCGGAGTGAAAAGGCGTCAGTGCCGAGCCTCCCCGTAGGCCGTACCTTAGATCGATAAAGTACTTCCCTCTGTTGGCAGTTACAAAATGCGGGAGATTTGTATCGTATCACCCCAAGCACAGCACACAGTCACACACGCCACTTGCAGCGCCAGCCAGAACCGTAAATAGGACGCGCCGCTTTAACGCTCCAAGATTTACGATTAATGGGTCGGGCGGGTTTGGTGAGGAATGAAAGCCGCGCGAGGCCACAGGTGTCGCGTCCGTCTGCGCCGGTGTTTCCTCTTCTGCGCCTGGCCTCCGGCCTCGGCTGGGGCGGGGCTGCGAGGATCGAACACGTGCAGACTCTGGACTGGAGCATTAGCATAAAATGACGTGATTTTTATTTGCAATATGTATTAAATTCGGGGAGTATTTGGAGGGAAGGTACCGGCTTTGAAACGCAGTCCTCCGAAACGGTCAATGAATGGTTGGGATGGTACATATCTGCCAGCCAAAATGTAGCTTGAATTTGAACTCATCCTCTGTACATTAGTGTTTGATCGAGAAATGAAAATGTGCGTAGGAGACAATTTTACATGTTTTAATTGCCAGCTAAGAGGCGTGGCTAATTTAGGTAACTGTTCATAAAGATAAAATATTGACATTCTAGTGTAATAGACTATTTGTAAAGCGCCTGCTAAGATTACCTTGCCATAAAACTCATATAACCTTTGGATTTATAGTGTAGTAGCAGTGAAGGAAAAAAATAACTCTAGCTATCTTAAAATATTATAGGCGTTAACCATGTCACACGCACTCAAGCATAGACGGCAGGTTCCTTCGCCGGAGTGAAAAGGCGTCAGTTCCGAGCCTCCCCGTAGGCCATACCATAGATCGATAAAGTACTTCCCTTTGTTGGCAGTTACTAAACGCGGGAGATTCGTATCGTATCACCCCAAGCACAAGACACTACGATACACACGCCACTTGCGGCAAGACCAAATGTAAATAGGATGCGCCGCTTTAACGCTCCAAGATTTACCACCGCTGGGCCGGGCGGGTTTGGTGAGGAATGAAAGCCGCGCAAGGCCACAGGTGTTGCGTCCGTCCGCGCCGGTGTTTCCTCTTCTGCGCCTGGCCTCCAGCCTCGGCTAGGGCAGGGCTGTGAGGAACGAACACGTGCAGAATCTGGACTGGAGCATTGGCTTAAAATTACGTGATTTTTATTTGCAATATGTAATAAATTCAGGGTGTATATGGAGGGAAGGTACTGGCTTTGAAATGCAGTCCTCTGAAATGATCAATGAATGGTTGGGATAGTACAGATCTGCTAGCCAAAATCTAGCTTGAATTTGAACTCATCCTCTGTACATTAGTGTTTGATCGAGAAATGAAAAGGTGCGTAGGAGACAATTTTACAAGTTTTAATTGCCA
Source organism: Phyllostachys edulis (assembly GCA_036346405.1). Lineage (NCBI taxonomy): Eukaryota > Viridiplantae > Streptophyta > Magnoliopsida > Poales > Poaceae > Phyllostachys > Phyllostachys edulis. The sequence continues at coordinate 52,980,604 of CM070547.1, read as the reverse complement.
GCTAAGAGGCGTGGCTAATTTAGGTAACTATTCATAAAGATAAAATATTGACATTCTAGTCTAATAGACTATTTGCAAAGCGCCTGCTAAGATTACGATGCCATAAAACTCATATACCATTTGGATTTATAGTGTAGTAGCAGTGAAGGAAAAAAATAACTATAGCTATCTTAAAATATTATAGACGTTAACCATGTCACACGCACTCAAGCATAGACGGGAGGTCCGTCCGCCGGAGTGAAAAGGCGTCAGTGCCGAGCCTCCCAGTAGGCCGCACCTTAGATTCATTAAGTACTTCCCTCTGTTGGCAGTTACTAAACGTGAAAGATTCGTATCGTATCACCCCAAGCACAGCACACAGTCACACACGCCACTTGCAGCGCCAGCCATAACCGTAAATAGGACGCGCCGCTTTAACGCTCCAAGATTTACCACCGATGGGCCGGGCGGGTTTGGTGAGGAATGAAAGCCGCGCGAGGCCACAGGTGTCGCGTCCGTCCGCGCCGGTGTTTCCTCTTCTGCGCGCCTCAGCCTCGATCAAGCGAGGTCGCTAGAACAACACGCGCAGACTACGGATGGAGCATTAGCCTAAAATGACGTGATTTTTATTTGTAATACGCATTAAATTCAGGGTGTATTTGGAGGGAAGGTACCGGCTTTGAACCGCGGTCCTCTGAAACGATAAATGAATGGTTGGGATGGTACAGATCTGCCAGCCAAAATCTAGCTTGAATTTGAACTCATCCTCTGTACATTAGTGTTTGATCGAGAAATGAAAAGGTGCGTAGGAGATAATTTTACAAGTTTTAATTGCCAGCTAAGAGGCGTGGCTAATTTAGGTAACTGTTCATAAAGATAAAATATTGACATTCTAGTGTAATAGACTATTTGCAAAGCGCCTGCTAAGATTACGATGCCATAAAACTCATATACCATTTGGATTTATAGTGTAGTAGCAGTGAAGGAAAAAAATAACTATAGCTATCTTAAAATAGTATAGACGTTAACCATGTCACACGCACTCAAGCATAGGTGGGAGGTCCGTCTGCCGGAGTGAAAAGGCGTCAGTGCCGAGCCTCCCCGTCGGTCGTACCTTAGATCGATAAAGTACTTCCCTCTGTTGGCAGTTACTAAACGCGGGAGATTCGTATCGTATCACCCCAAGCACAGCACATAGTCACACACGCCACTTGTAGCGCCAGCCATAACCGTAAATAGGACGCGCCGCTTTAACGCTCCAGGATTTAGCACCGATGGGCTGGACGGGTTTGGTGAGGAATGAAAGCCGCGCGAGGCCACAGGTGTCGCGTCCGTCTGCGCCGGTGTTTCCTCTTCGCACTGGCGCGGCCTCTACCAAGGGGTCATGAGGAACGAACACGTCTGAGACTCGGGTGGAGCATTAGCCTAAAATGACGTGATTTTTATTTGCAATATGTATTAAATTCAGGGTGTATTTGGAGGGAAGGTACTGGCTTTGAAACGCAGTCCTACGAAACGATCAATGAATGGTTGGGATGGTACAGATCTGTCAGCCAAAATCTAGCTTGAATTTGAACTCATCCTCTGTACATTAGTGTTTGATCGAGAAATGAAAAGGTGTGTAGGAGACAATTTTACAAGTTTTAATTGCCAGCTAAGAGGCGTGGCTCATTTAGGTAACTGTTCATAAAGATAAAATATTGACATTCTAGTGTAATAGACTATTTGCAAAGCGCATGCTAAGATTACCTTGCCATAAAACTCATATAACCTTTGGATTTATAGTGTAGTAGCAATGAAGGAAAAAAATAACTATAGCTATCTTAAAATATTTTAGACGTTAACCATGTCACACGAACTCAAGCATAGACGGGAGGTTCGTCCGCCGGAGTGAAAAGACGTTAGTGGCCTCCCCGTAGGCCGTACCTTAGATCGATAAAGTGCTTCCCTCTGTTGGCAGTTACTAAACGCGGAAGATTTGTATCGTATCACCCCAAGCACAGCACACAATCACACACGCCACTTGCAGCGCCAGTCAGAACCTTAAATAGGACGCGCCGCTTTAACGCTCCAAGATTTACCACCGATGGGCCGGGCGGGTTTGGTGAGGAATGAGAGCCGTGGGAGGCCACAGGTGTCGCGTTCATCCGCGCTGGTGTTTCCTCTTCATCTCGGCCTCCGGCCTCGGTGGGTGAAATTGAGGAACGAACACGTCTGCGACTGAACTGGAGGATTATCCTAAAATGACGTGATTTTTATTTGCAATATGTATTAAATTCAGGGTGTATTTGGAGGGAAGGTACCGGCTTTGAAACGCAGTCCTTCGAAACGATCAATGAATGGTTGGGATGGTACAGATCTGCCAACCAAAATCTAGCTTGAATTTGAACTCATCCTCTGTACATTAGTGTTTGATCGAGAAGCGAAAAGGTGCATAGGAGGCAATTTTACAAGTTTTAATTGCTAGCTAAGAGGCGTGGCTAATTTAGGTAACTGTTCATAAAGATAAAATATTGACATTCTGGTCTAATAGACTATTTGCAAAGTGCCTGCTAAGATTACCTTACCATAAAACTCATATAACCTTTGGATTTATAGTGTAGTAGTAGTGAAGGAAAAAAATAACTATAGCTATCTTAAAATATTTTAGACGTTAACCATGTCACACACACTCAAGCATAGACGGGAGTTTCGTCCGCCGGAGTGAAAAGGCGTCTGTGCCAAGCCTCCCTGTAGGCTGTACCATAGATCGATAAAGTACTTCCCTTTGTTGGCAGTTACTAAACGCGGGAGATTCGTATCGTATCACCCCAAGCACAGCACACAGTCACAGACGCCACTTGCAGCGCTAGCCAGAACCGTAAATAGGACGCGCCGCTTTAACGCTCCAAGATTTACCACCGATGGCCGGGCGGGGTTGGTGAGGAATGAAAGCCGCGCGAGGCCGCAGGTGTCGCGTCCATCCGCGTCGGTGTTTCCTCTTTTGCGCCTGGCCTCCGGCCTCGGCTGGGGCAGGGCTGCGAGGAACGAACACGTGCAGACTCTGGATTGGAGCATTAGCCTAAAATGACGTGATTTTTATTTGCAATAGCAAAACTAGCCTTTCGCGGATGAATTGATAAAATGACATCTGTATCGTGCTAAAATTGCTGTAGAAGCCATGTACCATGATCTTAGACCGTGGTACGTGGCCTACCATGATCCTAGTTCGCGGTAGATGATATGCACTTATTTCTATGGTAGATTGAAAGCACGACACACCACGTTAATTTAGTATAATAAAATACTATTTTTATCGTTTCATTCGTGAAAGCTAGTTTTGTCTTTCCTTTTCAAAAGAGGCTAAGCGAGCCAAAAATACTCCGAAACGTGCGTACGAACTGTGGGTCAGGCAGGCTGCAAGAGGGCGGCCCCACCGGCACTCGGGGGCTGGCTCCCACTACATTGCCGCTTCTCTAGTACTACCGCTGTTCGCCTCTCGGAGCGACCCAACCCCCGCTCCGTTTCTTCGTTTCCGTCCTTCCCTTTCCGTCCTCCTCCGTCTCTCCGGCGGGTGGAGGGGAGGAACGGGAGGAGGGGGAACAGGGGGGGAGGGGTTTCTGGCCGCATGCTTTGGCTGGGGGGCGGCTTCATCGTTTTCTCCGAAGATCTCCGCGCGCGGCGTGGGCGCCGCTGATCTGCTCTGCCGGTCAGGTAGGCGTGTGCCTGCTATGGGGTTTGATTCCGTACGTGTTTTGCTCTCGCGCGCGCTGAAATGTGGGTCGCCTCGCGAGGCGCCGTGTGGAGGGGAGACCGTCCTGTTTCCATTCCCCTCACTTTTTTGGGTTGTTGGATGGGTTTTGGATCGTAGAGGCGGGGTTTTGGGTGGGGGAATCGGGGTTTAGCTCGGTCTTGCCTGCTTGGGGGTGTAGTTTGGGCTTGGATTGCCAAAGCCCCCCGACTAGGATTTGTATGGTTTGGTTCGGAGGCGTAGGAAACAGGGGATGCTTCGCTTCTAGAGCCGGATGAACGGTTTAGTTCGGATTGGTGATCGAATGCAGGTTTATGGTGCTCTTGTTTAGGATTGATTTCGAGGAAATAGTCTAGCAGTTGCGCAAGAGATTATTTCGTTGTTTATGCCGTTCAGATTAAAGTATTGAGCTGTTAGCAGTCCTCCGGAGGCAAAAAAAAATTCGCTGCGCATGTTGCTGCCACCCTGTTATGATAGGTGATCAAATGCTCATGTATGGTGCTATTGCTTTTTTTTTTTTAGATAATGGAAGAGAAAAATCTCTCCTGGCCTCTGCATCAAGGATGTACACAGCTTATTTTATTAAAAACTATATTATCACAATGACCAAAGATGGTTAAAAAATGTCTGGTACAACCAATAGGTGATTAGAAATGAAACTTAATCATTACAAATCTTGTGACTAAACCGATATGGTGCTATTGCTTAGGCGTGATTTTCGTGAAATGATCTGCTTGTTGTGCGAGATGCTATATCTCATGTCCCATCTCATTGAAATTGCGATCTTGAGGGATTGGATTGGGATCAATTTGCTCCAAAAATAAAAAATAAAATAAACACACATGGCTGGGTTGCGGAGCGAAGAGTGAGACCAAGGCATGCAGGTGGTGTTAGGGGGCCAAGTGCTTTTGTGTTTCTATAGAAGCTTAACTTCGAAGCAAAGTTGGCATGCAGCTCTCAATGCTAAGTGAATAGTGGGACCAAGAAATGCAGATGGTGCCACAGTTTCGGTTGGCAGCTATTTGTTCCAAAAAAAATTAAATGGAAAAGGGGGAGTTAGGTGTGAAGGCGAAAAAGCTTACTCTCGAAGGAGCACACGCGGGACGCGGCTGGCGTTGCGAAGTGAAGAGAGAGACCAAGGCATGCAGGTGGTGCTAGGGGTTGCCAAGTGTTTCTGTAGAAGCTTAACTTCGAAGCAAAGTTGGCACACGACTCGCGCTGCTAAGCAAACAGTGGGACCATGGCATGCAAATGGTGCCATGGGTTGGGTTGGGAGCTATTTGTTCCAAAAAGGAGAAAATAAAAAAAATAGAAAAGGGGGAGTTCGGTGTGAAGGCGAAAAAGTTTACTCTCGAAGCAACACACGCGATTGGCGTTGCCGAGCGAAGAGTGAGACCAAGGCTTGCAAGTGGTGTTAGGGGTTGCCAAGTGTTTCTGTGTTTCTATAGAAGCTTAACTTCAAAGGAAAGTTGGCACACGGCTCGCGCTGCTAAGCGAATAGTGGGACTAGGGCATGCAGATGGTGCCACAGGTTGGGTTGGGAGCTATTTGTTTCAAAAAAGAGAGGAAATCAATAGAAAAGGGGGAGTTAGGTGTGAAGGTGAAAAAGCCTACTTTGGAAGCAACACACGCAGCTGGCGTTGCTGAGCAAAGAGTGAGACCAAGGCATGTAGGTGGTGTTAGGGGTTGCCAAGTGTTTATGTGTTTCTATAGAAGCTTTACTTCGAAGCAATGTTGGCACACGACTCACGTTTCTAAGGGAATAGTGGGTCTAGAGCATGCGGATAGTGCCACGGGTTGAGTTTGGAGCTATTTGTTAAAAAAAAAGAGAAAATAAATAGAAAATGGGGAGTTAGGTGGGAAGGAAAAAAAGCTTACTCTCGAAGCAAAGATCCTTAACACACGCGGGCTAGCGTTGGTGTGCGAAGAGTAACATCAAGGCATGCAAGTGGTGTCATGGGTTGCCAAGTGTTTTTTTAAATAAAAAGTGCAACTTTGAAGCAAAGTTGGCCGACGCGGCTTGCGTTGCTAAGCGAACAGTGGGGACCTAAGGATGTGGATGGATGGATGGTGCCAAGGGTTTCTAAGCATTTCTATAAAAGCTTAATTTCGAAGGGAAGTCCTCTGCACACGCGGTTCACATTGCTAAGGAGCGGGACCAGGGCATGCAAGAAGTGCCACATGTTGCCAAGCGTTTCTATAGAAGCTTAACTTCGAAGCAAAGTCCTCTGTATAAGCGGCTAACATTGCTAACCGAAGAGTGGGACCATGGCATGCAGGTGGTGCCACGGCTTTCCAAGTGTTTCTAGAGAAGCTTAACTTCGAAGCAAAGTCCTATGCACACACGGCTCGTGTTGTTGATGAAGAGTGAGCCAGGGCATGCGAGTGGTGCCGTGGGTTGCAAAGCATGATATCTTTACTCCTATATACATTTCAGTTGGTAGCAGTGATGGTTCGTCTGCCGTCCCACCACCCCTCCACTTGATTACCGATGGATGGCCTGAATGGAAAATTTGACGAAATATTTACCCAAATCGTTGGTTACAACTTACAAGGTTAGAACTCAAGAACTCTTCCTTTCATCTAGACGTATGCCACTAACCAACCGAGCTGCACATTCCTTGTTGCTTCTATGGAGAATTTTATGTATATGTACTGCTTGGATGGTCCATTTGCGTCCATGCCAAAAAGTGGGGCCATGAGATACACACGTTGGAGATGGATGACTCGAGTCACCTCTTTCTTCTCGCTCGCTGTGGGCTAGGGCGTTGCTTGGTCTGGTGTTCGGCGGAGTCGATGGCGTGGTGCAGGCTGAGTCAGCGATGACATCTCGACGTGGTGGGGCAATATGATTTTTGTATCCGTAGCAATGCATAAGTATTTAGCTAGTTCCTATGCACACGGGGCACATGTTGCAGAGCGAAGAGTTGGACCAGGGCATGTAGGTGGTGCCATAGGTTAGATGTGAGAGCAGTGTTCACGTAGGCGCTAGGCGGAAGGCGGGCGGAGGGTGTCCGCTTAGCGCCTAGCCTGCCTAGGTGGCCGAACAGAAGTAGCAGGAGGGAGCTAGCTAGGAGAAAGAAGTGGGGAAGAAAAAGAGAAGAGAAAAAAGAAAAGAAAATGTGAACTTACTTGGCCGGCTTGGTCCAATCCAGCCCAAGCCCATCACTGCTGCCATGTGATGATGCCTTCCAGGAACCCAACCCTTCCTTATCCTCCTTGCGTTGCCCTCCTCTGCCTCCACCTGTCTCTCTCTCTGATGATGCCGACATAGCGACGCTGCAGTTCTGCATTGCCCTGCCCTCCTCTGCCTTCGCCTCTCTTTGCGACGTCAATGTTGTACTGTCCTCGCTCTCACTCTCTCCTTCTCTCCCTTCTCCCATCCCGCCGCCGCCTAATCTCCTCGGCGTTGTCCCCTCCCATCAGCATAGAGTGGCGGCTGAGAGGCAAAATTCGGCAGTAGGGAGGCTGAATCCGACATCGGGGGAGCGGAATCGACGGTGGGGAATCGGCAGCAATGTCGATCCGGCCGGCGGCACGATGGAATCGATAGGGGCGACACGGAAACAATGGTGATGATGTCGATTCAGCCGGGGGTGACGTCGATCCAGCCACGTCAACACCACCTTGGACCGCCTCCCCCGCCTCGGCTACCAAGGCGGCCACTGCGATCCGCCCACCGCCATCATGCCTTGGACCGCCCCGGCCACCTTGGAGCGCCTAGGAACGCCTAGAAGGCAACCGCCAGGCACCGACTAGGCCCAAGTCATGGATGCCACCAAGACCGAAGCGCTAAGTTGCCCTAAGCCGATTTCGTGAACACTGTGTGAGAGGGAGTGTTGAAGTATGAGTAGATTGTTGCTTAGACGTGACATGGATTGTTGATGTATGAGTAGATTGTTCCATCTTTCCTTAATAATTTAAGCTTTTGGGTGGACTCGTTGGTGAATGGAACTAAAAAAATATGTATGATTATTTGAACAAGAGCAACAACAACAACAATAATACGGATTATATGTAGTGAAAACCATTATTTGGGTGAAAATTTAAATTATTTTAAATATTAAATTAATTATATTTAGAGAGCTGCTGGTTCAATCGATGATCCACCAATTAGACCAATGAACTAATTAACTAGTTTCTTTACCCGTTAAATTGCTGGTCTAGTTTCAATAACTATGGCTTCCATAAAACTATAAAAGCTTAATTTTGAACTCAAGATGTTCACATACGAAATTGGCACACCTGAGGCGTGCCATATATACTATAGGGCCATAGTGTTCTCTATTAATTATACTAAAATGGATGTGTTTTTTAAATTCTAAGATGCACATATAGTATAATATAATGCAGCTGTGCATTTTACCAAATAAATTTGCAAATAGACGTGTGCATTTTGTTCAATTCACGCGTCATCTATTATGAGTACATAATAAAACATGCCGTATTGTAGGCACCATTCTTGCTGTAAAATAAAATAAATAGAATCAATTAAAAGTCATCTATATCTGTAAAAATAAATTAAAGCTGTCCTATGTGGGTGATGGAATAAATGCCTATAATGTTGAAACAAATTTGGCACACAATAACACAAGATGTCCTGTGCTTTGTTTCCCTATCCCTTTCCTTTTGACTCTGGTGAGGAAGGGAGGAGGGGACCTTTTTGACTACTTGCATTTGGTTGACTTCTGGTGTTTGCCATCTCTGTCTTTGTAAATTGTTGTTGAGGTTGATCGGGCCTCTTCAACCATCACAAATCCCAACAAAAAGTGCGGGAAATGGATGTGGGAAGTCGACATTTGGAACTCCCATTTTATATATTTGTATGGACAACGTTGTCATACTAGATACCCTATGCATCATAAAAGCTGTGCTTAGCAAGCAAGCTGCCTTCCATGTTTTATACGTAACTTCACAAGTTTTCATGGAATTGGTGGTGGTACCTACTGGTACCTCCTCAAGAAACTGAAAAGTTGTCCTTCTGATCAGAGCAACGCTGGTCAGTTAGATATAGAGTTGTACAACAAAGTGAATATATTTTTTCAGGACTTCTCATATTGTTTGGAGAAGTTTGGGAAAAGGTTGCTTGGTTATAGGCTTAAAATTACAAGGATAGATAATTAGATATATTTAATCTTTTTTTGCTTGTTTAATATTTTGAGAAGTTTCATAAGGAGTTTGCATGCAACTGACTCGTACTGTTTTCATTATATTGCATTTAACCTTGCTCTTGGGGATATTATATAACCTTCTGTATGGTGTCTCCATGTTTTTTTTTTCACAGGTCAAGACGACTGGGAGGCCAGATAGGACTGTGCCTCATCTGATCCTGCACTTCTGGAGAAGACAATAGGTAGTGTAGGCGAAGGAAATATGCAGGAGGAGCTAGGGCAATGGCTGCGTGAATCTCATGATATCAATCTTTGTTTCTCAACTTCTTCTATGCCATCTCAGATGAGTTCTTCCATTGAGCTGGGGTCTAGAAATTTCACGCCTGTACCATCTGAAAAGGTATCAGCTAATTCACAAGCTGTTAGCAATGATGCTGGACCAGCTGAAGGTATTGACTTCAATAGAAAACCAGTTCAAAAACCTAAGAGGAAAAAGCATAGGCCAAAGGTCATTAAAGAAGGACAATCAGCGAAGACACAGAAGTCTACAACTCCAAAGCTTCCCAAGGAAAAGGGGAATCAGTCAACTGGTAAGAGAAAGTATGTCCGGAGGAAGGGACTAAATACACCTACGAAACAATCTCCATCAGAAGACGCTAATACACACAATAAAGCTGAACCAAGTCCAGCCAGAAGAAGTTTGAACTTTAATGGGGAAGAACGACAAGAAAATCCAGATCTGGTACTGCAAGCTCAGGTGACAGAGGTACCTACTGGTCCTGTGGATCCTCAGTCATCGGTATCTGCAGTTGAAAGAACTCATGTGCAGATGGCATGCCATTGGGGTGACACCAGCAGATCAATTTCTGCTTCAGTTGATCCGATGGCTAATGTGCTAGAACTACAGGCAGATAGCATGTCAAACGAAATAATTTTTGACCTCTACAATTCTATCAGTCAGATGCCAAGCAAGTGTGCTAATCTTATGGACACCTCTGGCCAATTCTTTCAGTCTGGTCCAAGAGAAACATTGCAAATAAATCAGTTACTGGATTTCCATGCCTGCATGCCAGGTAAACGTGTCTTTCATCTCAATAGCTCAGTAAATCAAATGCAGAACAACTCAGCCGATTTTGGTCAATGCTTAGGTCCATCTCAATCTTCTACAGAAAAAGCACCTAGATCTGACCTGATGCTTCATGGTCGTATGATGCCAGAAAACACAGTTGCACATCCGCAGCATACTGAAATGGTTTCAATAAGGGGAAATTTCAATCCTGAAGCTTGTACAAGAGAATCTGTGATAATCAAGCAAATGATCCAAGGTTACCGAGTACCAGAAAGTCCAATTGCACCTTCCATGCATAGTGAAAGGGATGCAATGGACAGAAATTCGAATGAATTTGCTGTGAAGAATGATCACATGAAGTTTGCTACCAATCGGAACAGTCATATTGGAGCTCCTTTTGGTCTTTATGATTCTTGTGACTTCTCACATGTTCCTGCAATGTGTAAAAAAAGAGAACATAGTGCTATCAATGGTCCTCAGATTTCTTTAGACATGAACTTTGAGCACTCAAATAATGCAAGGCCATTCTGTAATGATCCCCATTCCACCAGTCCTCGAACTGCTTATTTTCCTGAAACATGCAAAAAGATGAGATCAGAGAATCATAAGAATCGGCTGAATGGAGCTGTGGGCAAGTTTTGTTCCTCGTCAGCATATTTGCCCAATAATTGGAATACAAATGAAGTTTCAGCAATAAACTCTGGAATTTGTACCTTGGCTGATGTACAAAGGTTGACGGCCCTTGAGAAATCACAATCTTCCCAACAAATGATTGGCTTTGGGATGTCAGAAATTAACATGGTTGAGAGACCAAACATGGTCCAGCAACATAACAAACCTACTATGCATAACACCAGTGACAAAGATTTTATTGCTTCACCTGACAAACAGTTCAGATACTTCACTTCACAGCACACAAAATTGCCTGAAAGTACAATGAACACACTGGGTGAAAACAATATGCCAAACAATATCCAGAGGATTGGAAGCCATCAACTTCAGTCTTTGGAAATCAGACCTACTCAGCATTGCTCTACTGACAAGGATTGTGTTGCTTTACTTGACAAACAGTCCAGATACTTAACTGTAGAGCACACAAAATTGTCTAGTGGTACAGCGAACCCATCGATAGAAAACTATATTCCGAGTAATGGTATTCATCACCTTCAGTATTTAGAAAACTGCAAGGTTAAGGGGCCAGATTTAGTGCCTGTAACACATAACACTTCGACATATGATGATACTGTGAACAACTACTGCTTTGCTATTCCTGATGAGCAGATCAGGAACACAAGTGCTGAAGCTGTTGGGTCCCCTTCCCAACCAATAAGCCAATCAACAAGAACTGAGCACTATCATCTAGAGGCTTCTAGAGAAACCAAAGCAGCAAACCCCACCAAGAAGCCAAAAGTTAGGGGCCGTCCAAGGAAAGAAGCAGAACCCAATGGGAAGCCAAAAGGCAGAGGTACAAGGAAAGAAAATGTTGGTCGTGCAAAGTGTATATCATCAAAAGGTAGACGTACTGATATATTAAACAGTGAGTGTATTTCTTGTGGCTCTGAACCTTCCGCAGGAATTACTCCTAGTGCGATAACATTGGAGTCAGAAAGAAATGAGGAGAGAACATCAAGCATTTTGGAAACCTCTGACCATGATAACTATAGTAGCATAGGTTCTAAGCAGATTCATGCAGGAAGCATTTCTGAAGTTATAGCAGTCTCAGTTGATCCTTTCAATGCCATGATTCAAAAGTTCAAGCTCTTAAACTTAAACAAATCAGACGAGGTTGTGACAGCTGAACCAAAAAATACTCTTGTTTCTTATAAAGGTGAATTTGGTGCATTGGTTCCATTTGAGGGAAATGTAAAGAAAAGACGTTCTCGGGCCAAAGTGAACATTGATCCAGTAACCACTCTGGTGTGGAACTTACTAATGGGACCAGATATGAGTGATGGCGCTGAAGGGATGGACAAGAATAAAGAGAAGTGGCTTGATGAAGAAAGAAGAGTGTTCCGAGGACGCATCGATTCATTTATTGCTCGCATGCATCTAGTTCAGGGTATGAATACCATTTCAATATTAAATTTCAGGTTCTTTTCTGTGTTTAGTACTCCATGTGGTCACAAATTCATGCCATCAAGGCAAGCATGCGATCAACCTTGTTTTATCATGGCCTGTAATATTTTTTAAACATTTAGATTGGCCCAATGAAAATAATGTAAGTAGTTTTTTTTTTCCATAAAAAGTAGTCTCATAAGGTTATACCTTTATACCTTTTATATTGTGGTAAGGTCAGTTGCATTTTGAGACCTTGGAGAGTAAAAACATGCAGGTGATTGCATTTGAACAGTGTTTCACAATGTAAGATGGACCACCATAATGATTGTTATTATGTGAATGGATAATAATGGATCTTCCATATTTACTGCATATTCATGCTTACATTGCCTATGTGTAGTGTGTGTAAGGTTATGGTGGGCATGTGTCTAGTTTGCACAACAAAACTTTAATTTTTGGTATACTCCAATCTCTTTACAGGGGATAGACGTTTCTCTCCTTGGAAAGGATCAGTCGTGGACTCAGTTGTGGGTGTATTTCTTACTCAGAATGTTTCGGACCATCTTTCTAGGTAAAAGCAAACTTCTAGCCTATTTGGAATAATAATACTGCTTGCAATGAGCATGCTAATGTTTCAATAGCAGTCTAATTGTTTATTTATTTATTTTCCAGTTCCGCTTTCATGGCGGTTGCTGCAAAATTTCCAGTCAAGTCAGTAGCCCCTCAAAAACCTGCAGCTGAGATGTCTCATACACCTCCTGAACAGAAAGATAGTTGTTCTGGATTATTTGGTGATACTGTCAAGCTGCAAGGGAAGTTCTCTGTTGAAGAGATAAGTGACATAAGATCATTAATCAGTACAACAGATAATGAAGGAAGTAGTTGTAACGAATTGATTGTTAGTTCTTCTGGAGATGGAGTCCACGGTGCAGCAGGAGAATGTTCTGTTTCATATAGGAAGTCCCTAACTGGATTGCATGAAAATGGGCCACCAGGATCTGTTGTCCCAGCAAATGGCATTGCAAATGTGGTAGAAGCTGAAGATGGGTCATTGGAGGATGCTATTTCTTCACAAAATTCCGCTGTTTCTTCTCAAAATTCGCCAGATTATCTGTTTCAAAGAACTGATCCTGTGGGATCCAGTTCATTGCCATATTTTACAGAAGAGGACAACATCATGAGAAATATGTCCAATGGGATGGCGTGTTCAACTGCGTATACAGAGCTTCCGCAAATACAAGATCTAAAAAACATTCACAATGTAAAGTTTGGATCATCAGAATATCATGTAGTTAATCTTCTTCCGGTCCCAGGTGTGAATAAGGGTGTGCTGCTCGATCTAAACAGAACATACCAGCCTGTGCATACTTCTGTCTCCTATGCTCAGAATGGCCAGTTTGATTTCACAGGTGTCCCATATGCCAGCCATTTGGACAAATCATTCTGCACAGGGCTTGATAGAGCTAATAATTCCAAATCTGAGGCTACGTTTTACCAGCTTCCATCTTCTTCTATCACAGCCAACAAAAATAAAACCCAAATGGCTGATTGTTCAAGCAACCTTTTATATAGTATATATGGGTCTTCAGTTCAGGAGAGGTCTTGTTTCCCTTCTGAGCCTTCACTAGAAGCTGATTTTTCACCAATAATTAAACAAAACTATCAACCATTAATCAGTTCAAAGGAAGTGCCATTTTCTAGGGAGAATTCCTTTTGTGAAAACAGTTTTTCAAGGAATGAAATTGAAGCTCCATTTGTGGAACAGCATAGGTGTTCAAATTTGCAAGAGGTCTTACATGGAGTTGCTTCAGATCCAATAGGGAAATCCAAAGATACTCAAAAGGGTCCATCGGAAGTTCCTACAGATGAATCAAAAGCAAAGAAGGTACGAGGCCGGCCTAAAAAGAAAGCTTATGATTGGGATAATTTACGAAAAGAAGTGTTTTGCAATGGTGGGGATAACCAAAGAAGTCATAACGCAAAGGACTCTGTTGATTGGGAAGCAGTAAGGCAAGCAGATGTGAAGGAAATAGCTGAAGCTATTAGAGAGCGAGGAATGAATAACGTGCTAGCTGAACGGATAAAAGTAAGTCTGGTAGCAAGAAGTTCTTTGAACAAAATGGCTTGATTAAAGAACTCTAGTCATTCAAACATGCCCACATTTCATCTTCGGTACATGTATGAGTTCCAATATCGAATTGGCCCATTTTAATCTTTTGGTCATTTTCTGTGCAGGCATTTCTAAACCGATTGGTGAGAGACCATGGATGCATTGATCTTGAATGGCTGAGAGATGTTCAACCAGACAAAGCCAAGTAAGTCTAATGGAATACACTGTCAGCAAACTGTCAGAACTATTGACTTGCTGACCTTATAAGCCACTTTGTATTGTTTTTGATGCACTTGTTTTTCCTTTCAAGTTTCAAACAAGTCTGAAGAGTTCAACAAGTTATTCTATTGAAAACATCCTACAAGTAAATTTTATTTTGTATTCTTTATGTAAAATTTTCCTTTTTTTGCCCTGCAATCTCTATCTTGCCATGCCATTGTTGGTACAGTATGAACTAGGAAATCAATGGCGAAAAGTACATCCTCATCAGCTTTTATGCTACTAGCAAAGTAGCAACAGCTAAATTCTTATTTTAATAGGAGAGACTATTGCCCTTTTTTTAACCTGCAAGCACCTTTTCTTTACTCTTTCAGGGACTACCTTCTAAGCATTAGAGGGCTTGGACTCAAAAGTGTCGAATGCGTTCGTCTTTTGACACTACATCATATGGCTTTTCCTGTATGCTCTATGTTCCTTACCTTCCAAAAGATTTTTCAAGTAAACTTTTATTCAAAATCTCTGTATGTTAATTCCTTAGGTGGACACAAATGTTGGTCGGATATGTGTGAGGCTTGGCTGGGTGCCTCTTCAACCCCTGCCTGAGTCCCTTCAACTGCACCTACTGGAACTGTATGCATTTTTATTCCCTTGAGTTGGCTTGGTCATAGAGTGCGTATATGAGTATATCAAGGCATATATCTGACATATAAGTCTGATCTTCTACCATTGAAGCTATCCCATGCTGGAGCACATACAGAAATATCTTTGGCCTCGACTATGCAAGCTTGATCAACTGACATTGTAAGTTATTCGATCAATACTTCAGAAAACAAATACTCTTGGCTGGCAACATTTAGTGACATCTCTCAATACGCAGGTACGAGCTTCACTACCAAATGATAACTTTTGGAAAGGTGACAATCACGAAACAGAAGATCTAATGATCCAACAAGAGCCTGATTTACTGTGAACTAATTGACTATTTTGCTTTCTTCATCTTTTAGGTTTTTTGCACAAAAAGTAAGCCTAATTGCAATGCATGTCCAATGAGAGCTGAATGTAAGCACTTCGCTAGTGCATTTGCAAGGTAATTTCTTAAAATGCATGATATACTGGTTACTTCAGCCATTGACGGGCTGCATTATGTTGTTTGAGACCTTAGATTATATATAGGTAGGATACTATTAATTATCTATTGCAACATATTCATAATTTGTAGTTATCACACCTCTGTTCTAGACTATGAACAGGAATATGGGCAATCTCAGCCGACTATATATGCCCTGATTAACTTCTAAGCATAAAAACTAATTTCACTGTTGCAGGCAAGTTTCAATTCACTCCAATTTGAGCTTTGATCAAAGTTAATGGCTCGATTTGAATTAAAATTTCATACTTTTGCATTTTTCTGCTGTGAACTTACCAATTCTACTACTTGGAAAAGTCAAAGCAGTGTTTTTTTTTTTGTGAATTTTGAAATTTCATGGGATGAAAACTTAGTCTTATGATAACAATGTGTTAATACAGTGCAAGGCTTGCTCTTCCTGGACCTGAGGAGAAGAGTTTAGTTGCATCGGAAGCTTCAAATGCTGCAGCGAGCTGCCATCAAACATACATAGATTCAAGGCCTCTGGGTCAACTTGAGTGGAGTGCAGACCATTGTGGACATGTTGTTTCTGGTAACCATCAGCCAATCATTGAGGAACCATCAAGCCCAGAACCTGAACCACAAAGTGCAGAGACAAAAGAGGGTGCAATAGAGGATCTTTTTAGTGAAGACCCTGATGAAATTCCTACCATCAATCTTAATATCGAGGAGTTTACACAAAACTTGAAGAGTTATATGCAAGCAAATAATATTGAGATTGAAGATGCTGACATGTCAAAGGCGTTGGTTGCCATAACCCCTGAAGCTGCTTCTATTCCAACTCCCAAGCTCAAGAATGTCAGTCGCCTGAGGACAGAACACCAAGTGTATGATATCGTCCTTGACAAAATTAATGCCATTGAGAATAACTAAAGCTCCCTTCAGTGGTTCCTTGTAATATCTGTATCACTGAGGAAGTAGACGCATATATCTACATGTGTATATTACCTGCTGGTTATCTTTTTGACTTGTTTAATTTCATCTGTTTGCAGCTATGAACTGCCGGACTCACACCCTCTTCTGGAAGGAGTAAGTTCCTAGCAGATATCAACCACACACCATATCTATATTAATCAATTATGTAATAAATTTAGGGTTTGCTTATATCTGTGCAGTTCGACCGAAGACAGCCAGATGATCCCTGTCCATATCTTCTTTCTATATGGACCCCAGGCAAGATCGTGTGCTTGATACTTTATTCTTGTACAGGTTACTGATGTTGAAAAATTGAACAGGCGAAACAGCACAATCAACTGACGCACCAAAGACATTCTGCAACTCTGAGGAAACCGATAAACTATGTGAAAGTTCAACATGCTTTAGTTGCAACAGTATACGAGAAATGCAGGCTCAGAAAGTCAGAGGAACAATTCTGGTAAGTTTCCTGTGAGTTCTATAAATATTTACGAGTTAAATTATATAGATTCATAAACCAAAAAATTTCATTGTTTTGATCAAATTCAAGCAGATACCATGCCGGACAGCTATGAGAGGAAGCTTCCCACTTAATGGGACATATTTTCAAGTTAATGAGGTGAACATTAATTTTCGTAAATTCTTACCATTGCCACTAATAGAAAGTAAATATTTTTGGTCCATCAGATTTATATGTGGTACAAATGTTGTGATGTAGGTATTTGCTGACCACTACTCAAGCCAAAATCCAATTGATATTCCACGAAGTTGGATATGGAACCTCCCAAGACGAACAGTTTACTTTGGAACCTCAATTCCTACAATATTTAGAGGTATTGCTCCTACAGATGATAACAACGTGTTTGGATTTTGTACAAGCAAATTGCATAAAATTTGTTCCTTACTTCCGGATATCAGATTTGGTAACGTTAAACCATATGGAGTGTAACCAAGACAATTTTTTAAAAATGGAGAATAAAATACAACAATAACCTAGTTTCATGTTCATGGTTAAACCATTTATTGGCTACATTCTACATTCTCTGACAGAATAACGAAGTCAGTTAGCCAAATAGGGTTTACTGCCTAGGAACTGCCAGCCTATCAAATTGTTGTTAAGTTTATTAATAGTGCACTCTAGCTGTTAAGTGTATTAATAGTGCACTCTAGCTTAGCCAGGAGCTTTTCAACTAGAGTAGAAATGTTCCGAACTAGTAACTTTTGCTAGTTTTTTTTTCAAAACAGAGGATGTTTTTGCTTATCTAAGAGGATTCGAAGAACTCCAGTCTGAATAGAAAGGTGTAAGCTTAATTTCTTAGATTTGAAAAATGTGTGTGAACAAAGATCTTCCACTGCAAAACTCGGAACCAGAATTGGATTATCAACTATGAGGCCAAAATTGGCTTGCATGGAAGTACGAAAAGGATCATATGCAATGTTTTTTATCGCCATACTGTAGTTGTTGGCGTTAGGGTTCAAAATCCTAGTGGGAACTGGAATCCTTGTGAGAACCAGGATATACAAAACTGGGTTTTTTTTTTAAATAATTATTTTTTATTTCGAAATACAGTAATATGCCTCCTTTTTTTATTTACACAAATAATCCTCTGTCGCTCCACCGTTGGGCGACTTGGGTCTAGTCGCTCAACTATTGGGTGACTGACCCAAGTCGCCGAATCGGCGAGCGACACGTGGAGTAGTCACCGTAGTCGCTCGACCGTTGGGCAATTTAAAATATTAACATTATTATTTTACTAATCTGATGGAAATAATTGTGTGGGAATAAATATCAATTTTTGTAGGTAATACAATTAGCAAATCTTGTTTGTTGGTTATTAATTTTTTTGGAAATAAAAGGGTGGTGATAAGGTTGGTTGGTCCGTTTGTGATTTTCGTAGAATCTCAAGGTTACGAAATATGTTAGACTCGCAATAACATTTTGTGATCGTCGTATGTTGTTGTAGTGCGGTAAATTTCGGAAGAATTTTGTGAGGATGATAGAGGTAGCAATGATTTGTAAGTACGAAGGTAAGTGATATTGCGATGCGCCAGGGAATTCATACACGCCGGAGAACTTTGGAGAAATGGCGCAACGATAATAACACGACAGTTGATCCGATAAGGCGGTTACATGGCACGCAGGCTAACGAACCAAGTATAGTACACACATGCCTTAGGGAATTAGAAATACATGGGACATATGGACGAAGAGGGTCGAGCCACTGCGTGGAACGTGGCCATTTGCCCTTGCGGCCTAGCTCGGTGTTGTACTCCTCGCCTTGCGCCTTATCTTGCGCCGCGATGGCCCTCTTCCGCGCCCTCTCGGCCTCGCGTCTGTTGGCATGCTCGCGCTCTTGCTCCTCGTGCAGCCTCTCCTGCCTCTTCTTCTCGCCCATCTCAGCCTGCAGCTCTTCGAGGCGCCTTTCACGGCCCTCGCAGTCCTCCCTGGCCCAGCTCTTCCGTGTTAGCAACATTCACATGTCGTAGGGGTGGATCTTGTCGTCGATCCACTGGTTGAAGTCGCATAGGCGCGGCGGAGACTGCAGTGGGAAGAGAGACGTGGTTACGGCGTACCGGGAAGCAAAATAGTGGTGTGCACTGAAATGCGATTTTATTACCAGCTGCCTGTGGCTTGGCGTGTCGAACTTGTGGTCAGGGTAGTCCGTGCAGAAGTTTGGGCAGCACTAATAGCGCCGCCCAATGGTCCACTCGTCGGTTGATTTAACGCACTTGCAGGCGTCCCGACACCAGCAAAGGGGTGGTGCCACCCCCTGCGGGGGCCCTTCCGGAGGGCATTCAGCGGGCATAGGAGGGGGGGGGGGGGCGTGGCTCGACCCGAAATCGTTGGCGTACTGCAAGCCAGCCTCCTTAGATCGACGACCTCCGGAGGTGGGTGGTGAGTGTAAAGCTGCTGACTAAATGCTCTATGGTGAGCGGCAGTTTCCTGGGGAGACACCCAGTCCTTTAAAAACTCACGGATGTTCTCCCATTCCTTCTCCTTGTCCATGTTATCTAGGTAGTGTTGTTGGTGTGGAGTTCCTGATTGAGTAGCGTTGTATTTATAAGCGAGCAGACGACGCAGTATGTGTGACTCTATAGCGTACCAAGTGCAATCCTGTTGAAGCAAATTCGCGTCCGCGAGGAGGAATCTTGTTGCAGCGTTTGGTCAAGTCGCTGTGCAAAGCTACTTCATTGGGTCACGTCCTGCTTTGTAGAGACGTCACGTCTTGCTTTGCAGTGAGTGGTCACGTTCTGCTTTGCAGAGATAGGTAACGACAGCAGATTGACACTGACAACGAAGTTAAAGTTTTCAATTACGATACAATTAGTTCCACATTTCGTACAACAAGCAAAGCACTAACTGAAGTACAGGTTACAACATGCTAGCATTTATAATCTTAGTAGCACTACACTGACAACAAGAAGTGGTGCTGCACTTAACGCCGGTGTTCCTACCTGTCGGCAGGCGCCTTGCATCTTCTCGTAGTGTGGTCTTCCCGGCCGCAACGTCTACCCACCGCTCTAGCTTCCCCTTCATCCATATCGTTCCTAATGCGACGTCTCTGCCGACAACCCTTCCCGCCTTTCAACAGGTCAACATCTAGAATCCAAATCCTCTGTGCCATATCCAATGTGGCGAAGTTGCCCACAACCGTGAATCCTCTTAGCTCGCCGCACCACGCTTGCAGCACCCTCTCCTTCATGAAGTACTCCGACATGAAGTGCGATGGGTCCATGTTGATGGTCCCGCACGCGGCGAGGACATGAGAGCATGGCTTGTGAAGGAGCTTTAGCTTGTTGCATGTGCATTTAGGTTCATTCATATAATCTCCAAGGCACACCTCGTGGGTAACAAGAGAGGGAGCCATCCCAAATCCGGCTCTATTCCGAAAGAGCACGTCGAAACGATGTTCTGTATTGCCCATCATGAAGACCGTATGCGACTGACCCTTTTCGGTCTTGACTTGTATGTACGCTGTAATCTTCGAGTAGTACGGTGTATGTGGGTTGGCTGCATGAAGTGCCGCATTTGCATGCATGTCCCTGAATTATCCGATTGTACCATGCAGGACGCCTTCCAAAATGGTGACGAAGAGCTGAGGACGGAGGCCCCTAATAACCCATCTCCCACAACGCATCCAATTTACGCTGCTGGTTCTGCATAGCCAGCCTCTTGAATAGCTTCTCAACGGTTGCTGCAGGAACTGCTTGAAGAAGTTGGCCCCCGGATGGCGAATGCACCATTTGTTCCTCATGTCTGGCCAAGGGAACGGCTCATCGGGGTCTTGCTGAAGTTTTCTGATGGTCTTTATCATCCTGGGGGGGAGATCATGGATTATGCAGACATCAGGATGTATCCCAACTACTCCCTCCTTCAGATGTTGAAGGAACCACAACCAGCTGTCGAAATTCTCACTTTCGACGAAAGCAATGGCTAAGGGCAGAACCTGATTGTTGCCATCAACGCCAATTGCTGTTAGGATCATGCCCTTGTATTTCCCAGTTAGAAACGTCTTGTCGACTGAGATCACGGGCAACATGTGTCTGAATACATCGATGCAGGGACCGAAGGCTAAGAAGGCCCTCTACAATACCGTGAAACCTAGCGGTCTTCTGGGTGGCTTGTCCTTGACAGCAATGTATGTGCCCGGGACCCCGAGTTCCTGTCCTGCAGCACCTGGAGCATACCAGGAAGGTTGTCGTAAGCCGCCTCGAAAGAACCGAACCTCCTTTTCAAAGCCTTCTGCTTCGCACGCCATGCCTTCACGTAGCTAATGTTATACTTGAATTTCTGCTCAATAGCCACCATGATGTGCTTGGCCTTCAGGTCCGTCTTCTTCACTATCTCTTCGTATATGATATTAGCTATGAAGGTGGATGTTAGGTTGCGATGCTTTGGCAAAACACTGCTGAGCACACAGGAGTACGCCTCCACCTTGGAGACAATCCAGTGAGTCTTGTACTTGGGTCTACGTGCGTACACATACCAAGGACAACCAACCTGCTCGCAAACCACAGTGTACTACTCCTGGCTGGATTCCAGGACCCGAAACATTCGCTGCATGGACAAGGCCCACAGCTCAATATCTTCCTGCAGTGATCCCTTGTCAGCAAACATTGTATGAAGTCGAACCTCCGTACCATGGTACTCCTACAGTGATTCGTGCTCGTCGTGCACAGCAAGACCCTCAACGTCTACCATATTCCATTCCTGCGGGATGGGACCTTCGTCCTCGTCAGAAGAGTCATCGCCATTCTCTTCTAAAGCTTCCTCCTCCGTCCAGGCCATCAAGTCATTGATCTCCATCTGATGCACTATGCTGTCGACATGCTCCCCTGGATCCGCCTGTGTACTGGGCTGAGTGTGCAATGTGCGATCTTCCTCTTCTGCCTCCGCAACATCGGCCACTACGTCCTCTTCATGAAGCACACATTGCGCGCCCGAGTTGCTCCCACCAATCGGACGAGAGCCGTCGGTAGGGCCTCCTTCGACTCCCTTCGGACATGCTTGCACGAGTAGCATGTACTCATATCCACGGTGCCGACAGTCTTCCACAAATCCCTTCTATGCAACTGTGCGCATCAGTCTGCTCAACTCCCACCGAATGTGCGTGGCAGACCGACTCCAAAGCCCATGTAGGACGACACTGCACACCTCGGGGTTCAAGGAGAAGCTGCAGGTGAGCTAGTGCGGGATATCTCCGATTTGAGCATTCTCTGCATCCGGGTGTACCATACTGACTTGCCGGAAACCACTAAGGTCAACACCGTATGGACCTTCACGAATCGTACCAACACCGTAATGCACTTTTAATCTTGTGGGTTCCGAAATGACTGATTTCTCACTGCAAATATTTCGAACATTTCAACTAGCCATTTGTTATAATACATTCATGAAATACTCTACGTAACCAATAAGTAGCGACATATCGTCTACATTCAGATGAGAACAAGAATGGATGAGACTATTACCTTCACGCGAAGACCTTCTCTCCTTATCAGCGAGCCTCTTCTCTCCTCCTCTCCCTCTCCCGAGCTCCTCTCCTCTCCCTCTCCTTAGATCCTCTCCTCTCCTCTCCCTCTCCCCCTCCTAACCTTCTCTCCCTCTTCACTTCCCCTCCTCTCTCTCTCCTTTTCTCCTTTCTCGAGCTCCTCTTGTTCTCCCGAGAAATGGCGAAAGAAACCGTAAGTGTATCTTTCTATATAATCATTTAGTCGCTCAACCGTTGGAAGACTTAGCAGCAAGTAGTGGCCCAATATGGTTCAGCGACACGGTGGTTGTACTTGCTATCAAATCGCTCAAGAGTTGAGCGACTTAGATGTAGTCGCTTAACCATTGGGCGACTAATCCAAGTCACTTAACCATTAGGCGACTGATCCAAGTCGCTCAACCACCGGGCGACTACTCTACGTGTCGCTCGCCGGTTGGACGACTACACCCAAGTCGCCCAGCAGTGGAGCGACAGATGATTATTTCTGTAAAATAAAAAAAAGGTAGGTATATTACTGTATTTCGTAATAAAAAATTGATTTTTTTTTAAATTGATTTTTTTTAAAAAATTCCACAAAACTGGTTGAGTTTTTAAATTAAAAATTTGAATTCCATATTTCAAATTTGAATGCCGTATTTGGATGAATAGAATGTTTAGATATTCTAGTTGAAATAATCAGAATTTTGTAGCATTGATTCTTAGACCTTTGTATCTATTATGCCGGTCTGAACTTTAGAGAATAATGTGTATGTTTTTAGCTAGTTGAACACTTGTTTGGCTTGTATTTTTCAGTTATTCTAAATGAATTTGTTGCTAGTTGAACCTGGTTATGGATTGTATTTAGCTAATATCATGTCAAACAACCATGTGTAATTGAACCTCGACATCTTTTACCTATTTCGCAAGTGAGAGCCAATTGATTTCCTTCCTGAAATCGGTTCAAATTGGTCTGTTCCTGATTTCATATTCAGATTGGAATTTTGAATTCAGTAGCTCAAAGTCTCAACTGCTCGGTTTGAAACGGGGTGCCACTGAGAACAGGCAAGAAAATGTTTGCTGCCATGGACCAGGACATTTTCCATTAAGCAGTTTTTGAAACCCTTATTGGCATAGGAGTATAGGACTATATTGTGCTTTAAATGGCAAACCGTGTAGGACAAACTTTCTTTTTTTTATCCAAGCAGTAACCAAGTATCACATGTTTTTTAATACAGGTTTAACGACTGAAGAGATACAACAATGCTTTTGGAGAGGTACCTATTTTATCTGCTTATGTTTATGATATGGCTGCAATGAAGAAAGCTAGTATTTAGTTTTACACTTGTATTAATCACTTACAATAATCCTGGTATTAGCAATGTTAAAAGTTAGGCAGCATAATGCCAATAATATGCTTGTTTTGATGAGCTTCGCTTATTCTAGAAGCCCAACAGTAGTGCTACATAATTTGGCAGTATAGCTCCTCTAGAAAATTTAACAGATGTCCTTGTTAAAATGTAAAATTATATTCAAATTTTGAACAAACCCGTCCCATGCATCATTAAGGGTTTGATGCAAATTCTTTTCAAGCAAAAACGTGTTGTACCTATCTTTCTTTTAATTAAAATAAATAACGTGTGTTCTATAATTAGGGACCCCACACAATGGAAATTCTTACTTTGTACTTTAGAAGCCAAAGAAACCATCTAAGATGGACTCATTTAAAGGTTGGTAGATAAGGGCTTAGACTTGTGTAAAAGTGGGTTTACGACATTACGAGGGTTAGAATAGGACTCTATTTGTATTTCCTTATCTGTATATGGCAACCCTATTTGTACTCCGTATATATATTGCTCATTGAGCCCTCTTGAATACATACACAATATTCATAACATGGTATCAGAGCTAGGGCAAACTTAGCTCCTTCATTTGCCACTTGCCTGCCGCTAGTCAGCGCCGCATGATCCCTTGCCATTGCTAGGTTGCTTGCCCACGCCGACGCCAGTTGCCAGTGCCAGTTGCCGCTGCCACGCCGACAGTTAACGCTGCCGCCGACGCAAATCCTTCTTCGCGACTCCTTTCTCGACGCCTAGGCGCTGCCCATTCTTGCTGGCCGCGCCGCCGAGAGCCGTCCTTCTTCCCTGTGTCTCGGGTCACCGCCGGCAAGTCATTGTCGACCGTCGCCGCCATCGCCATCGCCCGCCGCCGCCGCTTCTTGTTCCTGAGGAGAATCGGGAACCCTAATTCTCCCTCCTCGGGTTAACAGCCGCCCAGTCATTTAAGCCGTGAAATCCCCCAAAAAAAAACCGAGATCTGGTTGAAGAGGCATAAGCTGTTTTATGGGACAGTAGGGAAGAGCCCTGTACTGGTATAATATATATTAATGAAAGGATCCACAAGATCCCAGAAAATAGGCCAAAGGCCTTACACTGACACTGTCATCATTTGAGAAACTAAAACCATACTAACTAATTAACAAGAAGAGAAACAAGAAAAGTAGCTTCTAATAAATTTCCTAGAATAAGCCAAAAACCATGAAAATTATCCCAACCAAGGCATAAATTTGTGGGTTTACAGTAATCAGAGGTAGATGTATGTAGAGCTTTGCAGGATCAAATTATCCCCCAACTTTTTGTCCGAAAGGCCTATCATCTATAGAAATTTATGAGAAAGCTCGATAGTAAGAATTGACTCCTGCTTACTAATCAGGAAAAAAAAATCGTAGTTGACCCCACATGTAAAGAATGATGGATTCTGCCACTGCCTTTAAGCCCCTTTATATAGGCCCTATGTATGTTACTTGTAGATTCTCGGCCAAATTTAATTTTTTTGGTTAATTAGGTCAGTAACCTCATAAGTGCTTATGTTGTTGGTGCTAGCATATAGTTGCTCCCTGCACACACCGGAATACTGGATGCCAAAACTTTTTCTCAAAATACAAGCAATCTGTAGTGACACTTCAAGTGGAAACCGTCTTATCTGTTCTTTTTTTATTTTCTTGGGTTAATTTTTCTCTTTACTTTTCTCTTTCTTGAAAAATCTTTGAACTAGAAATGTTAATTTGGAGTTTGGAAAGGATGGATTTCACACCGAGGATTAATTAAAACTTCAATTTTTTCCTAAAAATATAAGTTCTTAACCTATAGAGGTAGTGCTGCATGGGTGATACACTCTAGACCTCTAGTCCTCCCCACCCTCGGGTTCCAAATACAACTAGTTTTGGACATCTCTGATACTCCGTCGCCCGAGAGGTGTCTTGTCTGCAGATCCAGATACGTGTCAGTGCTGCATGCAATACGATATGTATCGGGGAGTATCGGAATTCTTTTTGTTTAAAAAAAAGGAAATACATTCTTGATACGGCCCGATACGCCCCGATACGTCGATACGGCCTGGAAAGAAGCCCAGCCCAAAGCAAAAACCTATTGTTCCTAGCCCAAGGCTCATCGCAGGAGATACCCTTACCTTGCTCCTTGGCTCCTTGCCCGGCTGCGCCTCCCTCCCATCTCCCGTGCGTAGTCCAGAGCCGTGCGAGTGCGACCAGCGGTCGGCGGCCACCTCCTCCGCTCTACCCTCCGCATGGCCGTGACCGATGGGGTCGATCCTCGCGCCACCTCCGCTACCCCTCTCAGACCACCTCCAGACTACACCTCTGCTCGGCAATGGCGGGGTCGATCCTCTCCAAAGAAAATGGGCGTTTGCTGCTCTCCTCCCTAGCTGATTTGCGGTCTTTTCTTCTCCGGCCGACGCCTCGGCCAGTCGTCCTCCTCTCGATCTGGTGATTGAAGTGGGGTTAGGATGTTGATGTAGCCGGTGTGGCGGGAGGGCAAGTGGGAGGAGGCGCCAGAGAGGAGGACTAGAGGAGGCGTGACTGAGCATCGATGAAGGCATATGTACTGGGCTTGACCGTGAGGGAGCGGCCGGTGGAGTGAGGCCGAGGGAGCGGAGGAGGCCGGAGGAAAGAGAGCGAGAGTAAGAGAAAGAGCAAGGAGGTGAAGAGATAAGGGGAGACCGAGGGGCGGTTTTGGCCAGGAGAAAAGAGATAAGGCATGTTGTGCAGTTGCTGTTGTTAGCAAGATACACTGGTCAACTAATCACCATAAATCCATAAAGACCATAACCAATGATATTTCATTTCTATTTGCAGGAGCCATGATACAATAATACATTGATAAATTTACATATATGCTAGACAAATGGAGTAAATTTACATACATACATGGAAAAATTTACATACATTCATAAACCCTTGACTCAAACTTATTAAGTATCATATTTTATATTTTTACTATTTTAATATATATACACACACACACTTTGTCAAGTATCGCCGTCTAAATTATCGAGATATCGGTGCATCCTAGTTGGACATTGACATGGTCTCCTAGGTAGTACTTTGAGCACTTATTTCTTTCATAATATGCTATGAAAAATGACAAATTTATATATTACAAAAAAATATTTGACAATAAACCTAATAATACCAATTTCATGTGGCCAATCTAGACGCTTTTTTATATATTGGTAGGTATTGATAAGCAACTGTCATGGATTCTGGTATGACAATTTCATGTGGCCATTCTATGTAGATTTTTTTATATTTAATCATTTATTTTAAAGTTAACCTCTCGCGAACTTAATTTCCAATTTTGACCCCTTTGGTCACGCCACCTCCCGTGGCGTGGCAAAACCGTACTGTCACTTCACCCACCCGTAGCGTGACAAAATATGCCACGCAAGCCCTCGTCCACCTGCCGTGCCAGCGTGGAGGCTTGCGTGGCATTAGTCACGCTAGATCCCATGGCGTGACAATCATGCTCTGTCACGCCTTTATATGTGGTGTGACAGGACCTAATTCCAGTTGGTTTGTAAATTATGACAATTCCAGTGCTCAAAAATGCATGAATTTTCTACAGTAGCTAGATGATGATTTTAGATAAATTTAGGTGAAAAAATTATTCCATTTGCAGTTAGCAAGTGAAAGTTGTAGTAGTTTGAAAATCAGGTTTTGAAAAAAGGCTGGAAAATTGGTCGCTTTTTGATTAATTTCGAAAAACTTAAATTTCTGGGACAGAGATAAGTTTGAAACTTATTCCAAAATGAAGTCACTTAATAAGAAAATTATCAAAATTGGTTTCACTTGATTTGGAGTTACTTTGAATTAGTTATGCATGGAGCTATTCGGACGGTCCGAACAAACCCTTTGTCCCGCCATTTATCACGGTGTGACAGTAGTATTGTGTCATGCCACCCATATTGGCGTGACAACCTAATTGCAATTGGTTTGTAAATTTTGAATCGAGCTCATGGTTGAATTTAGTTCAGACTTGATTTATGGATTTCAAACCTTAGGATTTGATGGTAAAATGGTAACAAAAGGATTTCCTTTTGAAAGATAAAAAACAATTGAAGTTACAGTGATACATAGCATTATGTACATGTAACATTTAACAATCCATAACTTAAAAATAGAGAATCTATGTGTGAACCAAATATAACACCATCCTTTGAACTGAGAGTAAATACATATATGGACCAATAATCTTTTTGTGGATTGATAACCTTTGACACTTCAGCGTATATATCCGTCATAAACACCCGCACAATATTTCTAGGCCGTGTCCCAGAAGTGATACATACTGCATCCTGGAAAAAATGACTAATATATGGACTGTGTGGTACAACATGAGGCACAGGTATGGACATATGCTACACAATACCGCTGATGAAAGATGCGTAGACATCCTGCTAGAATGATAGGTGGTGCTTTTCTTCACTTTGTGGTCATAGACCATTTCGTGCCTACTTCCAGAACTCGTTTTTTTCATGTTGTTGGATGCCTTGCTACGCGAAGAATTGAATGCGAAAAGACGACAAGATTTGAAGTTGGGAATTAAAATAGACTTTATAATAAAGTTTGGAACAACACGGCGCACAGGGTTTGGTTACGTGCATAAGAAACAACATCATGCACGATGCAACAAACCAAAGTATTCCTACGGTACATATGCGCCTTTTTGGAATGAAAATAAATTCGCCCTTCCGGGAACTAATACGGAATGGTCCGACCTATTGTGTGGACCGGGGCCATTTTCCCTTCCTTGCGAGCTCGGCGTTGAACTTCTCGCCGGCCTCTTTGGCCTTGGCCGCCATTTCCCTTTTTTTCTTGCGCTCCCTCTCGCGAGCCTCGCACTCCCTACGCCTGCATGCCTTGAGATAAGCTTTCGTCTCCCAACGGATACACTTGTTTTGCTCGTCGTTACGGCGCTCCTTCCGGATCTCGCGGGCCCTTTTGGCATCCCACTCGTCGTAGTCGAGAGTCCACTGGTCATGCGGGTGGATCTCTAGGTCGATCCACTTGCGGTAGCCACATAGCGGATCCGGGGACTACTAGTAGACAGGAGAGGTTGTTAGTGCGTACTTTGAAAGAGAAATAGTAGAGGAACACATTGTAACTGGTTCTTACTGGCTGCCGATAGCTGCTCGTGTCCCAACAGCGGTCGGGATAGTCACAGGAGTAGTTCGCGCAACCCCAGTAACGCATGCCCAGGCTGAGCCGCTGCTTGGATTTGAAGAACTTGCATGGGTCCCTGCACCAACAGAGGGGCGGCGTCTCCCCCTCTGACGGGTGTTGCGGCGAACGCTCGGTTGGAACGTTCTGGTAGGGGTTCTTTGCTCACGGGAGAGTCATTGTGGAGAGTCGCCATCCTCGCAAATTTGCTCTTCTTGGACTGGCCGCAGATAGCCCTTGATTGGTAAATCCGCCGCGCCTGCCTCTTACTTGTTCGCGGATCTCGTCCCATTGCTGCTGCATCTTGTTCATCCCGACGTAGTGAAGCAAGCTCTGGTGTAGTGTTGGGTTTGGTTGTGTGTGTAGTGTTCTCTCCCAGATATCTTCCACCTCCTTTTGTAAGCCATATGGTTGGCATGGTGTAGTTAATTTCATGCAGAGTCCTGTCTTTTCGGTATTAAAAGCTGAGGAGGTAGAGTGTTGTCATGTCGATCTGAAAAGATGGCGAGGTAGAGTGTTGTCACGTCTTACTTTGCAGAGAGGTCGTCGGGTCATGTCCTACTTTGCAGAGAGAAATCATGTCTTGCTTTGCAGAGTGCTGTCTTTTCGGTCTGAAAAGCTGGCGAGGCAGAGTGTTGCTACGTCTTTCTTTGCAGAGTCATGTCTTTTCGGTCTGAAAAGCTGAGGAGGGATAGTGTTGTCATGTCGATCTGAAACCCTAGCGAGGCGGTCAGGGTTGTCAAACCTAAACCTAAACCCTAAAACCATAAACGCTTAACCTAAATCTAGACCTAAACCTAAAGCCTAATAGCCTAAACCCTAACCTAAGTATAAACGTAAACCTGAACCTAAAACCCTAACCCGTAAAACTGTAAACCCTAAAACCCTAACCTATTCCAAAACCAACCCTAAAACCTAAAATAAAGCTGTCGGACCGCCCCACATGACCTATTTACATAGAAGGGAGATTCAATTATTTGCCATTACCAATCATACGTAATTGATTATTTGCCACTGATGTGAGTATGACATGTGGTCCCGGGACCCATATGTCATACTCACATGCAGTGGCAAATCATAAAATTCACTCTTTTGCAGTGACAAATAATCAATTATTCCTACATAGAATGGAGTTATTGATCGAACCTATATATAGGGGTGGTCGTGGTGGTAGGAAAAAAGGAGGAAGGGATAGGAGAAAATTAATAAATTACACTAAATACTCTCCACCTCAGCCTAAGCCTAAACCTAAACGTAAACCTGAACCTAAACCCTAAACCATAAAACCTAAAACCCTAAATCCTAAACCTAAACCCTAAACCTTAACCAACCCCAAAACCTATTACCGTAAACTCTAAACCCCATAACCAAAAACCTCAGACCGTATGTTACTGCGAGCAATCTGCTTTGTCACGCCATATCAAACGGCGTGGGTGAAACATACTGCCACGCCAAATCGCTTGACGTTCCAGAAGCGTTGGGAAAAAAGGCCAGCGACCTGGTGCTAAGTCCTGTCACGCCATTTATCCCGGCGTGGCAGGACTGCCTAGTCACGCCACTTTTAAAGACGTGGCAAAATCATACTGCCACGCCAAAATTGCTAGCCGTTCCAGAGGCGTTGCGAAAAAAGACCAGCAGTTTGGTGCTAAGTCCTGTCACGCCATGTATAATTGCGTGACAGGGTTGCCTTATCACGCTGGTATACATGGCGTGGCAAAACAGTGCTACCACGCCAAATTGCTGCCCGTTCCAGAGGCGTTGCGAAAAAGGCTAGCGCTTTGGTGCTAAGTACTGTCACGCCATTTATCCCGGCGTGACTAGACGACTCTGTCACGCCACTATACATGGTGTGGTAGTAGCAACTGATACTCAATGCGATCATCCAAATTGAGTTCATTCAATCAACATTTCATGCAATAAGAATCATCCACCAGTCATCTAATTTCATTCAACATCCATCAACTCAGAAATTTCATTTCATGCAATCATTTCATTCGAACATAGGCATAGAAAGTTTCATTCCAGCAATCATCTGATTTCATTCAATATGAACTGTACAGACATGCATACACCCATTCATCTCATCACTGCGCTTTGGTAGCGCTTTTGGCTCCGGTGTGAACCTCATTTCTTTGGGTGTTGGCCTCGCGTGCCCTCGACCACGTTTATAGAACTAATGTCCGCGCGATCACGCCGTTTACAACGTGGTGGCGTGGCCTGTGTCGTCTGTGTAGGGGATGGTGCACCGACTAGGTCCGCGAGGACCATCTCGTCGGGAAACCTAGCATCGATGTCCTCGTCCTCCTCGTCCGCGCCACCCTCCTCCTGGTCCTCGCCAACCTCGTCGTCATCCTCCGGGTCCTCGTCGTATGCAGCTGAAGCGGATGTAGTCACTTCCGATGTTGTAGCACGCGAGGAGCCACTCCGAGCCAGGCTAGGTTGCACCACTTCTCCCGCCGCCGCCATACAGTTCATCTTTGCGGCCATTCGCCAGCATTGGCGGCGAACCAACAAAAAGGTAGTGAAGTTTAATACAACAAAATAAATAACAAGGACAAGGGAGAACATGTTAATGTTAATTTAACGTAGTGTGTGTTACCTCAGCAAAGTAGCATGAGAACCCCCCCCCTCCCCGCCATCGTTGCTTATGCGGGCGAGCTGCCTTCCCTGCGAACGGGTGAACACAGTAAATTAGTTTGCGTATAGTAACATTGCTAATTAGTGGTGGGATAGAATGTACTCACATAGTAAGCGTTGATGGGGGCCCTCTCCGACTGAGTGCCCGTCCGTATGAACTTGTCGTAATCGTCCACAATATCCTCATCAGATGAGTCACCCTCACCTGTATTCGCATCGGTCATCGCCGGTCGAAGCTGCAGACGCGCGACACCGTGTAGCCACTCTAGGTATCTCACGAAGTCATGCCTCTGTTGGATCTGGGGTACGTTCCTCGACCGATTTCTCCGGTCCACCCACTCCAACACGTATGCACGGTGATAAGCGAACCAGTCGGTGTGCCGGTACCTCCGCCTTCAGTTCATCCTGCGACGGGGACAATCTAACCGTTAGCACGAAAAGTGCTACCGAAGCTGCACATACACGGCGATAGGTATTCTTACCCATGAAAGTTTATGTCCGTGGAGAACACTGGTGGACATGCTTGAAACTTCCCGAACTGCCTCATCACCTGATGGGGCAAGTGGTACTCCACCGCATGGAAGTAGATCAACGACGAGAGGGTCAGCCACGAAGCCTCGCCCTGCTGGCACATCGGGTTTAGCTCAATTTGGAGGACCTCGTCACAGATGTATGGCAGCTACGTGACCTACACCAGATGTATACGATAGTGATGGAATCATAGTTCGAACATGTGAATGCAGTAAGCAAAGTAACTTATCAAACAGTACCTGGTCCTGCGTGATGATGTCGAGCTCATTTGTATACACGAGGTACCGCGACCTCGGACGCCCAGTAGGTGCCACGATGGAGCTGCAGAGGTAGGCTACTGTCGGTTGCGAGGCCTCGTCTTCAAGGGGCCATGGCCATGCCTGCATGGAGATATATATATCGGTCGCATTTTTTATGGAACGAGATATGTATGATTAATTTTAAAAAATCCGTACCTGCAAGGTAGCACGAGTGGGCCGACCCACGGGCAAACGCTCCCACATCCAGACCTGTAGGAGGTATGCACAGCCACCCAAGTTGCCGTCCACACTCCGTGATCGGCACGCGTCGCACAAATGTCAGTACAGACGCTAGTATAGTAGAACCCCAACTGTAAGTCCCTGCCATTGCGAAATCTGCTAACATCGGCAAGTAAATCCAGGAGACGGCGTTCCCGGTACCGTCTGGGAACAGGAAGGAGCCTAGAAGATGCCAAATCCATGCACGACATAAGGTGAGAGTTTGAGCAAAATACGGATTACTTCTTTTACAGAGGTCCTTATATGCAGAAAGGAGATAAGTCAACCTTTATTTCATTTCTTCTATAGAGGTCCTTTCATTATTTATTTTCGGTTAACTAATTATGCACGACATAAGGTGAGAGCTTGAGCAAAATGCGGATTACTTCTTTTTAGTGGCATTATCTAGTGGTCATAAGGCATGCATGCCACATGTTCCATACTATACCTTTGTGTTCATGCTTAGACTCACAGTCAACAATCAACATTGCACTTCACACTTAATGGACAACAATTTTTATTTATGTTATTTCTTTTGAATCATAGTGATATGTGGTATTGAGCTCTTTCTTTCTACGGATGATCCAGCTTGTGTCACACATAAAGGCAATGCTACTGTTACTCCGTCACCAAATTGCAAAGAGGGAAAAAATGAGTATGTAACGTATGTTTCACACGAATTTCATGCAAACTAGCGGAACATGAATATTACCATGAATTAAGGAAAGATAGTTTCCACAAGACCTTAATGAACGTGCCATCACTTGATGTTCTTATGCTACTAATATGACACAAGGTAAAAGCTGCTATTTTCCTTATACCGCTAGTCTCTATCACAGATCAAACAAGTTCCATGCACATCCATCCACGATATAGGGCTGAACAGATTTACCAACAAAATAAACACGACTAGCTAAACACATATCCTTCCATCTCTGCTACATCCATATAGGGGAGGACAATCCATGGATTAGTACATAATAAAAAAAACCATAGAAACAATTACTAACAGAGCCAGCAATGGAGTCATACAAGTTGGGATCTACACAAACTATCGCAATCAAAGGAATCGAGCCAACAATGGAGTCATGCATCTAAACTCAAGTTACAATAACATGAGAACTACAACAAATTGTGCTCGACAATCACAGCATATCCACATAATCAGAGAAATTGGGGATCTAGGGCAACAATTTTACCGTGATGTCGGGGGTGCTATTGGGCTCGACGAGAGGGCCTACTCCGGCGGCAACGGACGGACGAAGGAGGAGGAAGACGACGGTCGTCTCGAGGTCGCCCGCAAGCGGAGTTGGGGAGAGGACAACGGCACGGCGGAGGTCGAGGAGGCGTCCACTGGCAAGGTGGGCGTTGAGGTCTAAGCGGGAAGCCGCATGCGCAAGAAGGAGAGCCAGCGGCCGGGCAAAGGTGAGCGGAGAGATGGAGATCGAGGGACGCCGAGCGCGAGAGAGGAACGACGACGGGCAGTGGCGGAAGGAAGCCGTGGCGGGAAGACAACCGATGGCTAGGGTTGTGCACGGGAGAGGAAAGGAAGACAAGGAGACAAGGAAAAATGAAGAACGGTTGGGTACATGCGACCCTAAGTCCCCACTGTCACGCCAGGAGATTTGGCGTGACACAAGATTCTGTTCGGACGGTCCGATTTCGATCGGATGGTCCAAACGGATTAAACTGCAGTTAGGGCCTGTCATGCCACATATCAAGGCGTGACAACGCAGGATTGTCACGCCATGGGCTATGGCGTGACAGATACCATGTAAGCGCTCCACGCTGGCACGACACGCGGACGAGGGCTTGCGTGGCACTTTTGGCCACGCTGCCATGGGTGGTGTGATATGGTTTGGCCACGCCACGGGTGGTGGCGTGGCCAAAGGGGTCAGAATTGGAAATAAAGTTCGTGAGGGATTAACTTTAAAATATTAATAAAAAGGATTAAATAAAAAAAATCTTTTATGTACTATTTATACATTTATAGGTAAAGCTAAAAAGTTTGACTGGCATGGGATGACTTATATTTGGAAATAAGATGGAGTATGTGTTACGAATATATAATAATAAAAATTCTTTTTTGGCTCTAGATTGAGCTATGTTCTCCCTTCTACCATCGGAGTTTTGCACATTTTTTTTTGCCAATCTTCTGTTAATGTGCTTTTCCCTTTTACCACTTCTGTTGGGTCAACAACCATTGACTGTCATTACCTTGGCAGATTTTGCAACAAAAAAAAAAAACCCTTATTGGACCGACAATAGGTCCCACAAGCGCTATCACTATTTTGTGTAACAATTGGCCCACATCCACATGTCACTCTATCTCTAATTCCCTGTGCCCCCCACCTCCCCCAACCTAATTCTCTCCAAAACACCAACCTCACTATAGGTGAGTTCTCGCGCATGTGGGTTTGAGGTGGGAAGTCCTAATGAAGGCATGCTCCTAGACATTAGATCTACACTAGCGGTCCTTGGTAGCGGCAAGTTTGCATGCAGTGCTCCTACCCGCCAACAAGTTTGCGTGTAGCATTGATGAGCGGTGATGAGGTTGTGCTCTCTGGTTTGTGTAGCGGTATAGATATGGAGATCATGAATGTCCTAGTCAGCGACAAGGTACTTGCCTCTCAAATTTGTAGTGGAGGCCCTTGTCGATGACGACGGTTCGCAAGATCAAGGTCTAGATATTGCGGTGGTGGTTCCTGGCAAGCTATGATGCACGGACACGGATACGTCGACACGACACGACACGACACCGACACGGGAATTCGTCATTTTCTCAAAAATACCGATACGGCGACACGGCTATATATATTTAAATAATAAGAATAAATTACACATATGTATCATTTTTTATGTTTCTTCATGCTTGTCGAACTGAAATTTTGTAAAGTGTAAAATAAACTCGGAATATGTACCTCTCAAAGATGACCCTTGCCTCTTCATTCTTCTTGCAGTCAATTCATGAATCATGATATGTTCAATTGTTCATATGAATACCATTTTTAAATCATAATTCCATAAACACGCAAAAGAAGTAACATGATCAGCAAGAGTTGCAACTTGCAAGAATATAAAGATAACAATAACATATATACTTGATTTTTGAACAATCAAAGGCTCAAAGCAATAGAGCAACTATCACAAGCATAGCATCAGTATATACTAAATCTGTCTCACTGTCTCAGTGTATCACAAGTCACAACTCGCAACTCACAAGCAATTAAGCAAAGCATCAGTACACATGCAGCCTCCAATCCTCCATTCTGGACTACATACATACTAATTAGTAATTACTAACTACTAATCATCACTCAATACTCACTCGTCTATCACAAGCAAAACCAAAGCATCACCATCACTCCATCGATACACAACAAGCAAAAGACAAAGCCAAAGCATCACCATCGAGCATCACCGCATCAAGACACAACTTCACCCTTTGAAATTTGAGCTTGTGTGCTAAGCGAGGCTGGTGGAGGACCGGAGCTGTGGCGCGATGTGAGGAGGACCAAGCCGTGGCCTTGACGAGGTGAGAACCGGATCTCGATCCGTGGCGATGAGAGGAGCCGAGTGGAGGTCGAGCGAGGAGGAGGAGCTGGCGCCGATCTGGAGGTCGCGTGAGGAGGAGATCGCCATGAGCCGAGGTCGCATCGTGGGAGTCTGAGGAATTTGGAGGTCATGTGAGGACCGAGTGGATCCGTGCGGCATGGCGGCCGTGCGGAGAGGCCGACGTGCGCGGATTCACGCGTCTGAGGAGGCGCCATGTTGCTTGCCTTCGCCGGTCGCGGGAGGGCTTCGCCGGTCCTCGCCGCAAGAAAACCTAGTGTTCTTTGCGTCTGGTCGGCCAGTGTCCTCATCGTGTCGGACCGCGGCACGGCGTGTCCGACACGTGTCGGGAATTTTAAAATTAAAATTTATTATAAAATCGTCGATACTCCACCGACACGTGTCGAAGCCGTGTCCGACACGTGTCGGTGTCCGACACGCCAATTGACACGGATACGGCAGTTTTCCCAAGTGTCCGTGCTTCAGAGCTGGCAAGTAGTGGTGATGTTTCCTTGTGGTGGTGACGACGGGAACAACGATGGTGAGAAAGCTCAAGGGAGTTGATGGCAGCGGAACTCGTTGGTAGCGGTGGAATCGGAGCTATAGGGGAGGACACTACTCGCGGGTAGCCTATGTTCACATCGATGGAGCCCGAGGGTGATGGCAACAAGTGATCTCATGAGTAGCAGGGGCAAAGCCCACAGTGGCAGTTGATACATCCTATAGGAGTTGAGGAAGATGTAGACTTGGGAAGAAGAGGGGAGTTGAGGAAGAAGGGAAAATGGTTTTTGTATGCTCATAACGGTGGTGGACGTCAGGTCAACTGACATTAATGACAAAGGAAACAAGGCATTGACTTAATAGTGGCAAAGGAGAAAGATGCGATTTTCCGATGGTAGAAGAGAGAAAAGAGCTGAAACCGGTGGCAAAAGGAAAAATTTCTATATATAATTTTATCGGTATAGTTTAATCCCATATTTCTTTGATCTGGATTCTTGTGTCCCATGTACTTTATATATGGGACAATCTATATTTTCCACTCCATACGTTGGCCTTTTATGATTTGTCATTGATCACTTTGCAATCGATTTTATGCCACTCCATACATTGGTTCCTTCATTATTTGCGACGTTCGAATATTTTATCCATTCCCCAATGTGAAATGACCATCTCGCCCCCTGTGCATTGCTTATTCTATCCTTGTCCTTCTCCTTGTGTGAGCCAGGCGAGGCAACTAAGACAGTTTCCCAAGGCCCATAAAATTGCAATGGAGCCAGGGAACTAGATGCGAGACTTGTTGCCAAAGCGAGAGGAAGAGGCAATGAGGCTAAAGGCCTACAATGCCATGCTCCTCATGGAGTCCATTGAGAAGCGAGGGCAAGTAGACATGCTCGCCGCCATGGAGTGCGCTATCCTCTGGACCGCCCTAGTGGGGCCCTTCCTCGTTGCCTTAGAGGAGACCGCGGTGCTGTAGATGCGCCTCACCGCTGTGCATGAATCTCTCGCAGGTCGCCAAGGTGACAACGGTTTGCAAGGTGATGACCAACAAAAAGGGTTTAGGTGCCTTAAGGCAGTCATCATGGAAAAATGCCAGGTCGTGGATCTCCTCCGCGCGAAGTAGGAAGAGGCGACGATTGCGTTTAAGGCCACTCCATCGTCGAGAGCAACGTGTGCGGGCGAGGGTAAGGGTGGCGAACTCCTCGAGCCCCTTCGTTGCGGCGGTGGAGTTGGTTGGGCAGAACTGACAAGTGAGGGAGAGGTAGGGGCGAGATGGTCATTTCATGTGTGGAGTCAACTGGAAAAGATTTAAATGTTGCGAAAGTGGCAAATACTAGAGAATCCAATGTATGAAGTGGCATAAAATTGATTACATTAGGAGTGGTCGCAAGTTGTAGAAGGCCAAAAAAAAGGAGTGACATAATTCATTCGCTCTAGGGATTTTTGATTGTATGTCACTCACAATAAGAGTGGTGTTTCAGAATTTGCCACTGAAAATTCGTGTCCATCATATGCCATTCCAAACATGTGAATAGTTAGGATTCACCTCCATTTTTCTCCATTTTACCCCTCTTGAGTGGATAAGTTTAACCCTTGCACATCTTCCCTCATCGAGTTGCTGACTTGCTACTCCGAACATGTAAATAGTAAGGGTTTGCCACTTGAATTGTATTTCTTGATTTACCTTCATTTTTCTTCATTTTCCCCTCCTAAATCGACAAGTTTACCCCTTGTGCATCTTCTTCCTCCACCAAACTGCTGATCATCACTTGTCGAGATTTGCTCTATCACCAACATCTCTGAACAATTCAAGCTATGCATTTTTTATCCTTTAATTTCCATTTCTATGCATGCAAATATTGCATTCAAGCCATAGGGAATCATGGTCACCTGATGCGGCACTTGGCAAACAAACAGGCGACACCTCCTTTCATGTCTTGGATGACAGGTGGTAATGCTAGACATGGTGGTGCCAGTGTGGAGAGGCGGCGACACACAAGGCCATGGTGGCCATAGGTAGCGTGGATGTGGACCGCAGCGGTAAGGAGTGATGATGGATATTGGGCATCATGATTTGCGGTGTTTGACTGCTGCAGCAAGAGCTTAGGCCGTGTAGAGTCAGCCAGCGAAGACACTGCAATGTTCACCGAGTGTTGGCTTGGTTCGTCTACCTATGCTTACATACTTCATCGTGGTGATTGACATTGTCAGCAAGCAGTGGTGAGGTTGACACTTCGGAAATCGGTGGCAGCGATGGCACAAGTAGCGACCAGTGCAAGTGGTGGCACGAGGTAGGGGCCGGGTCTTGAGAGATAGTGTTGTAGTATAACAAAGTTGTTATAGCGGTAAACTTGCCAATTTATATGGGTTAAAAAGAAAGAAAACTGAGGTAAATAGGGAAATACGTTGAAAGTGACAAATCATGACTATTTACATGTTTAGTGACATATAGTAAAAAATCCCTTTATACATTGGTCTTTAGTCCAGTATAGAATATATTAGTTGTTTTTCCAATATTCCTAATATGGTAAAAGAGCTAAGATTATAAATCCTTACCCTAGCCATCATTGATTCACTACCATTAGTGATGTGCACATGCCTAGAGTTCGACTTGCGCATGTGAGAGTGGCCTAATCTTCATCATGTGAGAACCATGTGCTCGTTGACTTGAGGATAATTATATGTGCAATTTGATAGCAAATAGACATAGTTTTGCATGTGACATGCAATAAACAAGAAATCACATGACCACAACTTATAAAACCAATCCATCTGACACTCTTGAGGATGGCGAACGATCAGGGAAGCTTTAACAGCAACACACCTATTGCAATCTTGTAAGCAATCACAATAGTGAAATGGTAAGAAACTTTCTTGAAAAGCCATAAACTTTAACTAAATTACAAAAAAAAATGTTTGTTCTTTATTAGGGAGGGGTATGTTAGAATAGCAATTCCTTTGTATTTGCTTATATGTGTATTGACATATTCTCTTGTAATATCACATTGTACTCCCTATATATACTGCCCATTGGGCCTTATGAATATACACACAATATTCATAACATGGTATCAGAGCTAGGGCACTAACCTAGCTCCTTCCGCTGCCATCCCACCACCGCTGCCTGAGGACGCCACCGCTCGGCGGTTGTAAATCGCCTACCGATCATTGCTTGTGCCCGCCACACCTTTGAAAGTCGTCAAGACGCTCGAGACGCCACCACAGCCTCTGGGCCGTTGGTGGATCGATTGCCGGCCGCTTCTTCTTGAAGTAAGTCGCCGACGCTGGTGCCCTTGCATGTTGGCATGCCGTGTTCTCGCCTTGTGGTGCTTGCCCTGCCGCCGATTGTCCTCGCAATTGGATCGAGCGAAGGTGTCCTCTGTTTTGTATAGAAACCGAATTCGGTTTCTATAAAAATAGAGATTTTCAAAAAAAAAAAATTCTTGCACCTATTTTGTTTTGTACTTTTTTCACGTTGATCTAAGCATTGCATCCATCGGCGCAATTAGTTAGACTTTGTTGCCTTAATTATTTTGGCCAGTCGGTATACGCCACCGATGGTAACCGTTCCATCAGATGCGATCCCATTGTCGGTAACAAAACTCCATGGGACGAACTACAGGCTGTGGTCTGCAATCATGGAGATCACATTCGATGGTCTCCGCCTCTGGGGACATATCACTGGTGCACGATCTTCTCCGCCTCTGGGACATATCACTGGTGCACGATCTTCTTGACTGGCATTGGTTGACCTCTCTCGTGACCTATTTACTGCGCCTCCAGCAGAAGATGAGGCGCCAGGAGGCAGAGGTCGCCATCTGGCGATGAGGTTTTTCAGTATGCCATTGATGCTTTTGAGCACTGGTGTGCTGATGAGGCTCGTGTTCGAGCCATCCTGGTGGTCAGCGTCGACAACTCCATCCAGCCGGACATTGTTGGTCTACGATCTACTTGTCAGATCTAGGAGTACTTGCGTGAGCGATACCAGCAGAGCAGCGATGCTCAGTTCTTTTCGCTTCAGCGTGAGTTAGAGACGCTTTGTCAGGAGGAATCTTCTATCAACAACTTCTATCGAGTCCTCGCTAGTCTCTGGCGCCAATTGGACGAGCTAGCTTCTTCGCTCTGCCAGGAGTGTCATAAGGTGCAGAAGGCGGATCGTGAACGCCTTCGTCTTTATGATTTTGTCTACCGTCTTCGTCCAGAGTTTGATCCTGTCTGGGCTCAACTGCTGAGCCGCTCGCCACGACCGACCGTCATTGAGGCTCTTTCAACGCTTCGCGCTGAGGAGATTCGCCGTGGGTTAGCAGCATAGTCTGTTCCGGTTGTGCTTGCTGCCCCTTCTTCGACTACACCGACCGCTTCTGCTTCGACTATAGTCCTTCCTCAGGTGTATTTCCACTCCTGTTTTCGCACCAACTGAGGTTCAGTGCAATTATTGCAAGAACTTCGGGCATGACTACCAGAGATGTGTGGGAAAACGCAGCAAGGTGCGTGGGGGTGGACGATCCAAGGAGGGGCAGGGAGGTCCTTCCTCGACGGGAGGATAGACCAGCATATCAGAACTTTCTCAACGAGGTGACTCTGTTCAGCAGTTCTGCTAGGCTCTACTTCAGCAGCTCTCTCATAGCTCACCAGGTTATGCTAGTCTATCTCGGACGTCTCCTCTAGGTACTTCTTGGGTTTTGGATTCTAGTGCCTCTTTCCACATGACACCGGACTCGGCATCTCTCACTTTAGTAGGACCTCCTATTTTTTCTATCTCTGTTCAGACAACTGACGGTACTCTTCTATCTGTCAGCTATCAGGGCACTCTTTTGTCCACTGACTTTTCTGTTCCAGCTGTTTTCCATGTTCCCCAGCTTACCATGTAGCTTCTCCCGGTGGGTCAGCTTACCGATCTTGGCTGTAGGGTTGGTTTTAACTCTCACTCCTGTTTCGTCCAGGACCAACAGACAGGGACGGTACTTGGGACTGGCCGGTGCCGTAGGGATCGTCAGTATCTCTACATCCTTGACCGCCTCCATCTCCCGTCCACTTCAGTTGCTCCCATCACCTCTACGTCTACCGCCACCGCCACTACTGCCACCACCTCTGGCGTTTTTGTGTAATGGCATCATCGTCTAGGTCACTTGTGTGGGTCTTGTCTTTCTTCATTAGTTCGTCAGGGTGTTCTTGGACATGTGACTATTGACACGACCATGTTTTGTCAGGGTTGTAAGCTGGGCAAGCAGCTACAACTTCCTTATCATTCTAGTGAGTCCTTGTCTTCTCGTCCTTTTGACTTAGTTCAATTAGATGTATGGGGACCCGTGCCTATTATCTCTAAAGGCGGGCATAAATTTTATGTAATCTCCATTGATGATTATTCCCATTTTACATGGATTTTTCCTATGTCTAATCGTGGTCAGTTTCTTGCGATCTATCGTAGCTTTGCAACGATGGTTCGTACTCAGTTTGATTCTTCCATCTGTACTTTTCGATGTGATTCTACTGGCGAGTATTGTTCTGGCGCTTTTAGACAGTTTCTTTCTGAGCAGAGCACTCTTTACCAGTCTTCTTGTCCTGCTACCTAAGCTCAGAATGGGGTTGCAGAGCGTAAACATCTTCATCTAATTGAGACTGCTCACACTCTTCTCCTTGCATCTCACGTTCCACCACAGTTCTGGGCTGAGGCTGTTTCTAAGGCTGCATATCTCGTCAATATGCAGCCTTCCATTGCTCTTAAGGGTGTCAGTCCTATAGAGCGTCTCTCCTCTCGAGCCTCTCTGTACATTCACCTTTGTGTTCACTACTCTAGGCGTCCTTGTTCTTCACCAGCCTCCTCTCCTTGTATCTTGCCAATACCTACATCTGATCCTCCTAATGATGCTCCCTGTTACGCTCTTCGTGACCGAATATCCCTTCGACCTCCTGATCATCTTGGTTTTGCTCTGATAGCTTATGCTCTCTCTGTCACTGAGCCTATTTCTTATCGTGAGGCTGCTCCTCATTCTGAGTGGCAGCTCGCACTATGGCAGAGGAGCTTGATGCTCTTCGTCGTATGGAGACTTGGGATATTGCATGCTCACCCTATCACGTGCAAGTGGGTGTACATGATTAAAACCCGGTCTGACGGTACTATCGAGCGCTACAAGACTCGTCTTGTGGCTTGCGGCTTTCAGCAGGAGTACGGACGTGACTACGATGAGACTTTTGCCCTTATTGCCCATATGACCACTGTTCGCACTCTTGTTGCGGCTGCTTCTGTTCGCTGGTGGTCTCTCTCAGTTGGATGTTAAGAATGCCTTTCTTAATGGTGTTTTGCATGAGGTCTACATGCAGCCACCACCTAGGTATTCTGTTCTCAATGGGCACATTTGTCGTCTTCGTCGTGCTCTTTATGGACTCAAACAGGCTCCTCATACCTGGTTTGCGTGTTTTACCTCAGTGATTACCGCTGTCGGTTTCATTGTCAGTTTCCACGATCCCCTGCTCTTTTTATCCATGTCTCATCTCGGGGTAGGACACTGCTTCTTCTGTATGTGGATGATATGCTCATCACTGGTAATGATTCATCATTCATCACGTATGTGAAGAAGCATCTCAGTGAGGAGTTTCTGATGACTCATCTTAGTTCTCTTACGTACTTCTTTGGGATTGAGGTCTCTTCCACGCCTGAGGGATACTACCTCTCCCGGGTATGTCCAGATCTTCTTGATCGATGCAGTGCGTGACACTTGCCTTTGTCGAGACTCCTATGGAGCTATCCCTTCAGCTTCGTGCCACTGATGGTGATCTTCTTGAGAATCCTACTCGATATCGCCATCTTGTTGGAAGTTTGGTGTATCTTGTGAGCACCCGTCCTGATATTGCTCATGATGTTCATATTTTGAGCCAGTTCATGGCTCGTTCTACCCATTTTCACTACAGTCACCTTCTTCGTGTTCTTCACTACTTGCGTGGGACTCTCTCGCGTCGTTTGTTTTTCCCTAGCTCCAACTCACTACAGCTTCAGGCGTACTCCGATACGACCTAGGCTAGTGATCCTTCTAATCGTCGTTCTTTCTGTTTACTGTGTTTTTCTTGGCTCCTCCCTGGTTGCCTGGAAGACAAAAAAACAGACTGCAGTTTCTCGTTCGAGTGCAGAGGTTGAGTTGAGAGCTATGGCAACAGTGACAGTAGAGGTTACTTGGTTGAGGTGGCTACTTGCAGATTTTGAAGTGCTTGTGATGGGGCCTACGACTTTTTGTCTAATAGTACATGTGCTATCAGTATTGTCTGTGACAGTCAAGCATGAGCTCACCAAGCACATTGGTGTAGATACTTCATACACGCTCATAGGTGCAGGAGGGAGTCCTTAGAGTTATAGATTGCTGACTTCTTCACGAAGCCACAGACTAGGGTACAACATTTGTATTCTCTCCAAACTCAGTGTATGTGATCCACCATGAGTTTGAGGGGGGTGTTAGAATAGGAATTCCTTTGTATTTCTTTATGTGCTTATGTATCTCCTTATATGTGTATGACATATTCGCTTGTAATATCCCCTTGTACTCCTTATATATAGTGCTTATTGGGCCTCATGAATATACACAATATTCATAACAGGGTACAAGTCATAAACACACTTTCCTAATTAATAACTAGGACTCTTATATATGTAATTTAAACTAAGAGATGACTATGGAAATAGCCTTCAAATTAAGAAATGATGGGCCCTAGTGAGATGCGCATGGAATGGGAGTTGTAGGGGGTGCACATGCTTGTAGAGCCTACCACATGCTATGCCAAATAATGGGTAGCTGACCCTTGTATATGCGTTGGTGGGAGAGGGTGCAGGAGAAGTTGTGCACACGTGGGAGTGGGACCAAGATTCAAGAAAGCGTTAGGCGCTAGGCGGGCGGTGGCTCGGGGCCTAGCGCTTAGGCGGATGGCTTGGCTACGGTGTAGATAAGTCCACAACAGGAATAATATGATGTATTGAGCAAGTATTAGGCATCAAAATTGAGCAAGATAGAAGGAAAATTACCTGAAGAAGCAAGATATGGACAATTTGATGTAGTCATGTATATTATCTCCCCTCCAAGAGCTTGATGTAAACATGTATGTAATCAAATAATGATGT
Source organism: Phyllostachys edulis (assembly GCA_036346405.1). NCBI lineage: Eukaryota > Viridiplantae > Streptophyta > Magnoliopsida > Poales > Poaceae > Phyllostachys > Phyllostachys edulis. The sequence goes on along the minus strand of CM070547.1, from coordinate 52,935,943 downwards.
AAACCTGCATATTTAATCAATAATGAGTTATTTTGCTATTGTGTGAGAAAGAATGTACCAATAATTGATGAATGAATGAAATTATGAAACATATGTAGCTTTCTTGAACCTTGATTCAGACAATCAGAGAATCGTATGGTATCCTTAGTCCTTAGTCCTTACAGTCACAGCATGAAAGCAGTATTCAGCAATCAGCAGTATTCACAGCATGACAGCAGTACTCCATCACAGCAGTGTTCAGCAATCAGTATTCAGTTTTCAGTTCACAAATCACAAGCAGTATTCAGTTCAGTTCACAAGCAGTATATGGAGTTCAGTTCAATATTCAGTACTTCAGTTCAGTTCAGTATTCAGCAAGCATTATATGGAGTTAAGCCAAATCACAAAGCAAATCAACAAATCACAAATCAGAAAATCAGAGTCACAGCAGATCAACAAGCAAATCAGTTCAGTTCACAAATTAGTAAATCACAAATCACAATGCAACAAGCAAATCAGTTCAGTTCATCACAAAGCAGATCAGCAAGCCTCCACAGTATTCAGTTGATCAGTTCACAAATCACAGTATTCAGTTGATCAGTTCACAAATCACAGTATTCAGTTTATCATTTGATCAATCTGACAAGCAACAAGCGGCTGGGGCAGAGCACATCACAGCGCAAGGGTGCAGAGCAGGAGGGGAGGCGCAAGAAGGGTGCAAAGCAGGAGGAGGGTGCAAGGTGCGAGAGAGGGTGCAAGGTGCAGCGAGAGGGGAGAGAGAGGAGGTCGGAACGAGGAGGTGGGTAGAGGGAAGGCGGCGGGAGGGAGCAGAGAGGAGGCGGTGGCACGGGAGGGGGAGCAGAGAGGGGAGGACGACGGCACGGGATGGGAGCAGAGAGGGGAGATCAGCTGCGCGGGAGCAGAGGAGAGCGGCGTACCTCGATTTGGCGGCGTAGATGGCGGGGTGAGCTGGGAGATGGCGGCGAGGTCGATTTGGCGGGGGAGATGGCGGGGCGAGGTCGAATTGGCGGTGGCGAGGTCGAATCGGCGGCAGAGAGGCGCGATGTGGGAACCCGAGTCTCGAACCCTAGCGAGTGGATTGGATGGGGTTTGGCGTAGCGCAGACCTTGCGATCCCTTAGCCTCGGCCGCCGACGCGCGCCTCGCCTAGATTAGATCTGCCGCCAGAGATGGCGGGGTGGTGGGAGATGGCGGCGAGGTCGATTTGGCGGGGGAGATGGCGGCGAGGTCGATTTGGCGGGGGAGATGGCGGGGCGAGGTCGAATTGGCGGTGGCGAGGTCGAATCGGCGGCAGAGGAGGCGCGATGTGGGAACCCGAAGTCTCGAACCCTAGCGCGCGAGGGTGGATTGGATGGGGTCGGGGCGTCGGGCGCAGACGCGCAGTCCTTAGCTGCCTCGACGCCCGCCTCACAACGCCTCGCCTAGATCCGCCGCGCGCCGCCCATGATTGGCTTGGACCGCCTCGCCGGTCCAAGGAAGCTCTCCTGCCTAGCTCGCTGCCTTGGGCAAAGTCGCATCGGCAGGGAGACGCCTCGCGCTGAGGCGGCGCCTAGTCGGCGCCTAGGACTACTTTTTAGAACCTTGCGTGGGACTCCTCTTTCAAGGTTCCTTTCTCTTGAGTTGTGTCGTGCACCACTTGTATTGCTGCATGTCCTCTAATTTCTTATGCCTTGGAAAAGGAGTAGGACAATGTACATGGCCTGGTGGCGTTGCGATAGAGATTGCCTAGGTGCATAAGGTAGACCCCCTTATCAGCAAGGTAAGTAGGGCAAGCCCGCTTAAGTGGGCTTAGAGTTTGGGCTCGTTTATTGACCCTATTCTATTCTCCTTTCCTAGGTTGTTTGCTCCTCCCCCCTCTGTCTAGCCCAGTTTTATCTTGTTGAGATTGAGAAGATCAGAGTAGGGCTTGCACATAGACAATAAAACATGCAGTAGCAATTGGTTGACAAGCTGAATGTGATTGAGCTTTCTTAGGTTTGTGTTCACCTAACATAATTTAGTGTGGCTCGATACTTCTCGCAAACTAATCCGGTCATCCTTATGTCACTGCTATTGTGACTACTCACCATCATTGCAGCTCTACTATCTTGGCCTTTTATGATCAATCGTAGTCTGTCTGACTTGAATTAAACATAGGCATCTTCTTGTCCCCTTTGTCTCGACATTTGACCTCCCTCTTACATTAGCTGACTTTGGTCTATAATTTTTGGAAGTTGCACATGCGACAACCACTCAAGACTCGAACTATCTTTCGAATTTCATTTTTTTAGTTTTTCATACTCAAGATTGCAATCGTTTTTTTAGGGTGGAAGAGGGGCAGTTGAGGGTTTATTAAGGACAAAATTGCATTAGTCATAGTTACTAGATCAGACATTCCTTGAAAAAAATGATTAACCATTTTCCTCACATTTCTCATATTGAATTCATTGTCCTCGAGGCAAACTCACTACAACCACCTTCACTTTGAGGGGGTATTAAGGAGATATATGACTGTATTAGTCAAAGTTACCAGATTAGATATGCACCTGGTATCTCTTCTAATGAGTATGCCATCCTTGAGTTGGGTATGCTGTACGAGAACACAATCACTGTGATATCTGGGGGGGAAAATTGGCGTAACATATATCATGTCCTTGTTAATTGTTTTATTACTTTATTCTAGTCATGTAGTTTATTTGAGCTCGTGTGCCCTATGTATTCTATATATTGGCCCTTTGGTCTGCGATAGAATATATTAGTTGCTTTCCCTATATTCCTGTACTTCCTGTAGTCACAAATTCTTGTCATATGTAAAGAATGTGGTCAAACTTTTTATTTTCTGGTCAATGATGTCTTTTAGGATGTTTAGATTGGTCAAATAAAAAATGATATGAATAGATTAATACAAAAAATATTCATAATATTATACCTTTGTAATTTTCACAAATAGATTATGGTAACAGTATTATTCAAAGTTGCACCTTGGAGACAATGAAAAGTAAAAAAGTTCCATATCGCTACAAGTTACCTCTATAGTATCAGAATTGTTGCCATGGAAAGAATGAAAGATTCATTGTGGTTTACACATCACAGCAATCTTATGTTTTCCCAAATAAACTCTCATTCTTTGGATGCATGTGTTTTCCAAAATTGTACCACATACTTTGACCTGTAGGTTTTGCCTTTTCTAACCTGCTCCATTTTTTCGTATGACTGACCTCATAGAATATTCACACTTCCAATAAACATTTCATGAATATTATCATGAGAATAACAGTTTAAAGAATGTGTCTTTAGTCTTTACCCCTTATTATAGTGATAACTGATAATGGTATGATCAACATAACTAAAAAAACTAGTTAGGATCCATGCTTCCTTTTTATTCAATGCAACCTGAGACCCTATACTATATTACATGGCAACACTTTGGATTCACCAACAGTGACCCAACAAGACTGGATTTGGGATGTGATTTGCTCTGGTTTTGCTAGTCGGGAAATGGGTTCTCAACAGTATTAGATATCCGGGATGAAAATTAGACGATTCGAAGAGTTAAGAGACCACAGATGGACTTTACATTAACAGACTAAACTCACCACTTGACTAGTGTATCGCAGACAATAAGCCAGGTTTCACGGAATTTTCTCGTGTTATCATGTGATTTGAATTATGAAAAACTAAAAGGAAAAAGTCTATTTTACAACCTTGAACTATTCAAAAACTCCGGAAATCAACCTTAAACTACAAAACTAGACATCCTACACCCTTAACTATCAAAACCATTCATTTTACCCCCCTCAACTCAAACAGGGGTGGTTTTGGGTGATGTGGCGCTGACGTGTCAATGGTTCTGACATGTAAGATTATTTTCGATGACATGGCAGCCGCTTAGGAAATAAAAGAAAAAAAATCTATTTACGGGGGCCCACATGTCATCCTCTCATTCCTTTCTTTCCACTCACGGCGAAACGGCCGGGCTTGGTCCCGACGCTGCACGACCGGCCATCGGCCACGGCTTGCTGTGGCCCGCCCATTGCTTGGCTCGGTCTCGACACCTACCTCCTCCAGCTCGCTACGCTTTGCTTCCTCTAAGCTTTGTCGTGTGCTCGGCTTTATGCAAGATCGGCCAATGGCTCGCCTCTCCCTCTCCTCCGTCGCCATCTTCTCCCAGAGCCGCGCCACCTCGGCGGATGAGAGTGGGCAGAGGAGGCGTGGAGGCGGCGATCTGAGCATCGCGATGTCGGCGGCGACGACGAGCTCGTTGGGGCAGTGCTCCCAGAGCTATGCCGCCACCTCGACGGATGAGAGCCCTCACGCTGTTGAGACGGCGAGGCATGCCTCACCCTCCTGGACGGTGCGTGTCCATGCTGGGAACTACTGGCCAGCCTCACCCATCCTCAGAAGAAGGCGCATGGCAGAGTTGTTGCTGGCGATGACACCGTAGAGGTAGCAGACGTGGGGGCTGTCGGCGATCATGATGCGAAGGAAGGGGCCCAATAGAGAGAAGAGGGTTATGGAGAAGGAGAAGGAGAAAACAGAGGAGAAGCAAGGCGTGCAGGGACCGTGCTTCTTCTCCCCCAAATCCCCCAAATCGAGCTGAAACCACCGATGCTGCCGCCGCCATCGCCCCCTTCCTGTACTCCTTCACCTCTGCCGGCACCGCCATCCAGGGCCTCCTCCATAGGCTTGGCGCTAGCCTCGATGACCTCCTCCGGGACGCTGGACACAGCCGTCGGGAAGGAGGTCACCGCAGTGGTGCAAGGGAGGGATGCGTAGGGCATTGTATGCGTGATGACGAGCTCCAACAATGGGGAGGGAAAGGCGACGCACGCATGAGCACGGCCTCGGCACGGTGAAACTGGTGGTAGCCTCGGCTTGGCCCAAGGTGGCCTGAGGCGTGTTGGCACCGGCGGCGGCCATGGCGTGGAGGTGGAGGTCGGCGACGATGGCCTCTAGTGAAGGAACATGGCGCGGAGGTGGAGGTCGGCGACACTTGGCACAAGATTGGCGAGGTCGTAGGCGGGCTGGGTCGGATGGAGGCATGGAGAGGGAGGAAGGAGGAGGCGGTGATGGGCGATGCGGTGGAGGCATGGAGAGGAAGGGAGGATGAGGATGTGGAGGCATGTAGAGCGGGGGCGGCAGGGGCGGCTCGGGGGGCATGGAGAGGGGGACGGAGGAGGCGGCTCGGGGGAGGCATGGAGAGGGAGGGAGGAGGAGGCGGTGGGGGCGATGTGGTGGAGAGGGAGACAGGGAGGGAGGGGGCGGTGCTGTGAAGGCACGGAGAGGGGAGAGAGAAAAAAAGAAGAAAGAAAAAGTAGGACTGACATGTGGGCCCCACCTTATCCAGCAAAAACCACCATCCACGTGGCGCCACATCACCCAAAACCACCCCTGTTTGGGTTGGGGGGGGGGTGGTTTGTAAAATGAATGGTTTTGATAGTTAAGGGTGTAGGATGTCCGGTTTTGTAGTTTAAGGTTGATTTCCGGACTTTTCGAAAAGTTTAGGATTGTAAAATAGACTTTTTCCAAACTAAAATTATGAAATAGTATCTTGATCCAACCAGTGGCTATCTGCCCTCATTTAGAATTTTCAGTTTAGAGTATTTTAGGGTTCTTTTGACTTGGTTATCTTGAGAAAAAATGGTTCAAGCTTCCACAGGGGTTACTCTCACAGAACTCTTTGGCCACAGGTCGTAGTTTAAGTTGATCAAGCATAATACGAGAAACAGTGTATTGCACAATTGCATTCATGCATATCATAGAGTTTTTCCATATCTTTTTTTGCCAAATTAACTGGCCTTCATCCAAAATACTACAAGATTTTTGTAAGTATATTGTTCAGTAACTAGAACTTTTTTTTATGGGCTAGAGCTAGCTTACCCAGAGTGCCTTGTCTCTTAAAAACACCTGCAGGATTTGTTTGCGTGAGGGGCTTTGATAGGGCATTGAGGGCACCAAGACCACTTTATGCAAGGCTGCATATTCCTTCCAGCAAGGTTACAAGAGGCAAAAGGCCTGCAACAGCAAGAGAGGAAGAATAGGCCATTGAAGAGAGAGAAAAGGCATACATAAAAGGATCTAACCAAAGGATGGATAGCCCCCAAATGGAGTGCTGACCCAATAAGTTGCTGAATCATTTCTAACCGACTTGTAGCTGTAATGGATGCCAGTAGCTTGCGAACTTGTGATGCTGATGTTGTGAGGCGATATGACCCGTTAATTTAGCTTCTATCTTTGGTACCAGCCGAGCTGTTCTTCTCATCCAGTCGCACATTCTTTACTACTGAAATTCAATACAGCAAATGAACAACATAGCGCATAGTCCAGCCGTTCTAATTGTACTTGTCTGAGTGGAATCAATTGTTGTACAACAGTCAAAGTGAAGGATGATCTGTCCGGTACAATGGTCATACATATTCTTTGATCATTCGTATAAACAATGTAAGCTTAACCATCCATCATTTGGTTGGTTCAAATCAAAGAAAAAACCCTTTCAACTCTTACTGTTCAGAGCTATAGCTATATGAGAACTATTTTAAGCTGATGGCTGATTGGATGGTGAAGATAAGGTGGCAAAAACTTGTCTAATCTGTTTGTCTTCGTTGATATATGTTCTCTGCAGGTGGCTTGCTTTTCTCTTCTACCCTAGTGAGTAATGGTCAGACATACACTACGTACATTCATCAATGTATTCGCTATCAAATTTTGAGAGAAAGTGTATCCAATTTCATCCCAGCATGCAATTATTACTGACATAACAGAAGCTGTGTTAAGAAGGGTGCCAACAAACTTGTGCAGCTGTCCCTCAAACTCGCTTCCGTTTCGCGCCTGGCCTCGTGGTTCGGATTGATATGGCGTGGGTAGCGAGGGAAACGAAACAATGCAAAAGGTGGAGATACAAGGCTGACTGGCTGAGGCAAGATCGCCTTCGCCCCAGCTGAACTTCTAGTCGGCCAGCGAAGCTCTGATATTGCGGAAGCCAAAGTACGTGAGACAACTTTTCTTCTATTTCTTTTTTGGGAAACGCTTCAACACATGCGTCCGATCAGCTCTTTTCGTATCGTACGGTCAAGTTGCCATCATCACCAGGAGTCCAGGACGACATCACTAGCCGCGTCACTATCAGATGTACTCACCAAATGGCGTAATTAATAGTGTATAGCTGAACAAATCCAAAAGAGATGGTCGCGCGGTCGTGCTTGCATGGTCTACTACTTGCTACTGTAGTCAAGCTCATATATACATACATATACACACATGAGATGGTGTTTGGAATTGCATGATGGTTAGGATCGGTGGCGGACGTCAGACTTAAATGTAGCTGGTGATCGCTAAGGAAGATAGAATTGCCGAAATAATTGTTGGATGTACTCATTGAGCCGCGGGGCATATATAGTACAAGGTGACTAGATATGAAAGGGAACCATATTGGATATAAATCCTAACCGATTCTTATTCTATCTCTAATAATCTTGCCACACAAGACATATACTCAAACATGCTTTTTTGTTTTTGATTTGTGATGTTGCAACCGTTGTCCGGGGATGTTGCAACCATTGTCCTAGGATGTTGCAACCGTTGTCCGGGGATGTTGCAACCATTGTCCTAGGATGTTGTAACCGTTGTCCGGGGATGTTGCAACCATTGTTCTAGGATATTGCAACCGTATTCGAGGGATGTTGCAACCGTTGTCCGGGGATGTTGTAACCGTTGTCCTAGGATGTTGCAACTATTGTCTAGGGATGTTGCAACCGTTGTTCAGGGATGTTGCAACCATGTCCGAGGAATGTTGCATAGAACGGCGTACTTACTGCATGTGTTGTAATAAGGGCAAATGATGCTGCATAATTTATATTTTTATGCTGTGCTAAGTGTTAATTTTTTTGTGGGAAAGTTGGCTCATTGTGCTGCATGTGGAGCTGGCTAAGCTTACGTTCAAAGGCAGTACTACTGTACTAGGAGCTTTGAATCACATCACAAAGGCTATATAAGCAAAGGAGAGAGAGACTACCTGTCTGAAACGAACAAATAGACCGGAAGGAAGAGAGAGAAGCCATGGGATGCTTCACCGAGCAGTACGGCCCCATGCCTTGTTTTTTATGCGCTGCAGAGCCGGACGTCCGATCCTAACATATAAATCGGACGTACGAGCCCTAGTATCACCCTTCTTTTTTTGATACCCTCTTAATTACATCTGCTGTACCTTTACAGCACAGGGTCAGCAAAAGGCTTACGGTTTGCCAAAAACTAGAAAGGCGTACGTAACTGAAACGGAAACTAACTTATACTTTCCTAACTATGCTTACCCCTTTCCTTAGCTATTCCTGATCGACTACAGAAGTTGTGCCGTTTACGTGACCTCAACAGGACCCGAATCCGGAACCAAGTCAGCAACGTCCGCCAAAGGCTCTCCTGCTGTAGCGTCAGCCGAAGGCTCCCCTACGGAAGCAACCTTGTTGTTGATGCGTTTTTGTCGTTGATAAGTCTTTCCAACAAATGCGTCCACAATAGGATCAAGACCGCGCCACACTCTTAATTGCATTTTTTTATATGCCACTGTAAAGTTCGTGGATTCTAGATCTGTCATTGCAAACACAACTCTCCCTTACATGTCACCTTATTGTGAAACCCTACCCTTTTATGTCACTGCCATTAACTTCGTTAGATTTTTTCCGTCAATTTTTTTCTTCCAAAATGTCCATATTACCCTCGTCTTCTTCATTCTCCAAGCCCTCCTCCATCCTGTCTCAAACTCCACCACCATGCACACCTCCCCTTCCTCATCTCTCTTCCTCGTCCTCTTCTCTTCACCTTCTTGCTCTCCAGTGGAGGTGCATCCCGACAGCAAAGCTCCGGTAGCGCTGCACCTTGGAGATCAATCTTCCTCTTCCCCTTCTTGCTCGCCGATGGAGGCGCAATCTGGTGGCGTTGCACCTTGGGGGGGGGTGGGCAATTTCGGCGAGGTGGCAGTAGATCTGGTCTTGGCGTCGCTCAAGGGGATGCGGACACCGAGATACGACGCTCAAGGGGGATGCGGTGCTCAAGGTTGGTGAGAGGAGGCCTTGCCACCGCACCGTCCTCTCTGCCGCTCTCTGGGCACCAGCCTTACCGGTGGCCACCTCCGATCTTTAGCGTGAGTAGGCATACTGGTCTGCTGCCGTCGAGCATCATCGACGCGGATTGGAGGTGATGGCGGCGGTGATGGAGGCCAATGATAACTAGGAGTGGTGGTGGTTGGGCCGGCCCTCTTCGGTGAAGGAAGGGAAGAGAGAGGGGAGAGAGGAGGAGGGGGAGGTAGCGGCGGTAGAGGGGCTCACCGCGCGCCCACCGACGCCGGGTAAGGGAGTGGAGAGGCGCGCTAGGGGAGGCCGGAGATGGGGAGGTGAGGTGATAATAGAGAAGAAAATGGCAGAAAAATAGAGAAGAAGAGATGGGAGGGGTAAAATGGTCTTTGCACAACTCCGTTACGGCTTAACGGGTCAACGATGGCATAAAATGGTAGGGTCTGCACAATGCGGTGGCATGTAAGGGAGAGTCATATGTTTGCGATGGAATATCAGGAATCCGCGACCTTTGCAGTGGCATATAAATTTTTTCCCCTCTTAGTTGGTGGTCATCCCCTGTATGTGGAGCCTCAACAGCTTTCTTACAACATCCTCTCACATGATGCGCCTCCAGGCTGGCCCGGGTATGGTTAGAGTTATTTTAGATTACAATCGCAGATGCACGCGCACGCGAGCACACACCATGTGCACAAAGACACGCATGCACCCTAGCAGGTGCCTAGAAATTTCGGAGGCCAGGGTTAAATCTAGGAACTCACGCTATCACACGTAGCATGGGTACATATTTTTCTATTAAGATGCACTCTCATGTGCGTGAAGGTGGGTATCTAAAATTTGAACCATGAGGTTTGGAGTTGTGCTCCAGTGATAACTGGCCAACGTTCATTTCCCCGGCTGAAGTTTCTTATCAGGCATGTGTCTTGGAAACCAACACTACAGTACTAGCTCTCGTCTCGACGCCTTGCTGGCGGAATACCTCCGATTAAGTTGCGTGTAACATCCTGATTTTCCAAGTCCTTTTAAATTTGTAAAATAAAATAAAACTATTTTGTTTTGATGAGAATTCATAGTTGGTTCGTTGGAGAGGTTTAAGTTTTATGTTGTCACCCCTTACGTATGTGGCAGTTCTCCTCAGTTTCTCTTTTGTGTTATGTACAGGTTAGACCTTCTCTGTGGCACAGACCTCCCAGTGGTCCTTGAAGTTGGACCTCGTGGGGCTCAGACCTTTCTCAATTGGGCGTGCCCTTATGTCCAGACCTTTCTCTCTGAGCTAGATCTCTTTGGATCTCTTTGTTGGTTCGAATCTCTTTGGTTCGAGACCTCCTCCTTAGGTCTAGACCTCCTCTTGGTTAAGGCGTGCCTATATGTTTAGGCCTCCGCCGACTTGGGTCCTTTGGACCTCCCATCCATTGGACCTCCTTGCTTAACCTAGGAACTCCCGACCTCCAAAGATCTCCTCCCGAACCTCTAAGACCTCCTATATTGAGATCCTCACGCTGGGACCTCCCATTGTGGAGATCCTAGCGATTAGGACCTCCCACAGTCGACTTAGTTCTTTAGACCTCCTCTCAAGACCTCCTTGAGCCGTGGAACCACCCTTCGTGAGGGCCTAGCGATAGGACCTCCCGTCGGTGAGATCCTACGGTCGGGACCTCCTTTTGCAAGGATGCCTCGGCCGGGACCTCCTGATGGGATCTTGGTTGTTAGAACCTCTTGTCGCGTAGACCTCCTCCATGTGTGTCTGGGCCTCCCCATGTCCAGACCTCCTCTGTACATCTGGACCGTTAAGACCTCCCCCTGGAGATCTTAACCGTCCAGACCTCCTTTCGTTGGCAGACCTGATCGTTAGGACCTCCCCTCGGAGATCCTAACCGTTCAGACCTCCCGTCTGGATTTGATCCTACAACTCTAGACCTCCCTAGCGGGTGAGGTTCCCCTCTTACCACACGGACCTCCCCGTTAGCACTCAATCTTGGCCGTTGGACCTCCTCTTTGGAGATCCAAGCTGTCGAGGACTTCTTCCTTGACCCAACTATTTCTAGATTTGGTGGTCCCACTGCCGGGCTTACCTATTTTATGTTTCCCGCCACACTAGTACCATGAGCATTTAATGCATATATTATGCATTAAATGCAGCCAAACAAGTGGCTATTTCTATTGTATGGGGTCATGCAGGGGCACTATTGGTGTCCTTTCTAGTCTCCTCCCATAACAGTACACTATGTCCTTTATTATTTTTCTTTGACACTCCCGTACCTTTTGCTCATCTCACATGCTCACCAAATCATGTACGCATTGAGTGGTCTTTTCACTTCCTTTGACTATAACTAGTCCCGGGAGCCCTCCATTGCCACCTTTTTCACACACTCGACACTTTGGCTCACACTCAGTGGCTTCCTGGTGAGTCCTTGCTGCCAAGAACATCGCTAGGAGCACCTTCCCTCATCACTCTTCACCATTAGAGGCTCGATAGGAGCTTGGGCTTGACCTCAACCGCCCAGATTGCCTTCGACCTCCCCTTCAAACTCGTCACCTCTTCCCTGTTGCTGGTAAGCCTCCTTGTGCACTGATCTGTTCTTGTTCTTATCACCACCATAAGAGGTTATGTCCCTTCCAGGACCTCTTCCTTTGGATTCTCTTTGGAACTCTATGGACTTTGTGTGAAGATCACCTCTTTGGATCCTGCGCACTCATCATCATCGTGGTCTTTTGCGTAAAGCCGCCCCTCTGGTCTTTTGCGAAGACCTTCCTCATTGGACCTTTCTCCCGTAGGTTGGGACCTCTCTCACAGAACCTCGTTTGTGTGTGAGGTGTCCTTGTTGAATTAAGTTTTGGAGTTTCTTTTGAAGTTCTTTTGGCTCTTTATTTGGAATATGGTTTGAGTTGTCTCCTTTTCTCTCGTATAGAATGTGAAGGCACTGAGGAGCTTGAGGGCACTGAAGAAGAAGACTCTCAAGGCAGCGAGCAAGGCAAGTCATGCTCTTGAACATATTGCACCCATTATTTCAATCTATTTATGTTCTGTTTCAAAGGTTAATGCATGCCTATTTCTATCAAGATATTTTAACACCTGTCTTTAAACACATAGCTATGCCTAATTCCTTCATATGGCCAACTTGACATTGAACCCAATCTGTTGTCACCTTAGACAAAACACGGATTGTACATTAGTGTGAATCGGGGAGCAATTGTGAAACCACATGCTTAGTCTTGCTTAGACCAAAAGTACTTGATTTGGGAAATCTTTACCTTCATGACCAACTATTGTTTAAAATGTTTTGACCATGGCATTGGGATGTCATGGGAGTGTGAAAATATTCTTTGGGGAAGCAAAGAAAATAAAATTGATTTAGACTTGGGCGAATTGGTTTGCTTGGTTGGTGCAAGGTTTGTGCACGGACTCTAACTTTGGATAAGGTGGAGGTCGGGGGTTTGTGATTATCGCCCAAGTCGAGTTGAGGACCGGTCTTTGAGCCGCCAATGCTAGGCCTATGATGGGCTATGCCAAAACCGTGCAACCACGTGTCTCGGTATGGGGTGTGGGACCTAGCTAAGTAATTTGCGAACTTCCACATGATTGATCCAATTGGAGGAGTGGGAGGTCTTCTATGGCCAAAATGGTCTTTTATGACCTATGTTCCCCTTGGTGCAAGAGGGGCCCAGATCTGCGTGGTGAATCCAAAGGAGGTGAAACCTTAGCAAAGAGAGGCGTGGTGGGACAATGCATTTCAAAGGCTTTGTCATGAACTCTAGACCTCTTACCTTTGGTAGTGAGAGGTGGCATCGACGGATCTTGGGATAAACTAGAGGATCATGTCATGTGGGTAAAGTGCACATCCTCGATCGAGTGTAAATCTATTGAATAGCCGTGTCGCGATCATGGACATCTTTGGCGTGACCACTCGAGTTAGATGTTGAATTTGGGTTTCTAAAATGTTTAATAAATTGTTTTGGGATGTAGCATACGATTTTTAGAGCCTTTTGAAAATTTTCAAAATAAAAGAACCATTTGGTTTTGATGATAATTCCAAGCTTAACTTGAGAATTTGAATTTGAAGAGTTTAAAATGACTTAACTAAACTTCAACTAATCCAAAACTTAGCTCTTTTGGTGTTGCTCTAGCTCTCTGGAGCTATCTTTGCTTTCTTTGATAGGGGTTTCCTTTCCTTATCCTACATTTGGACATTCTTTTATGTCGGTGTCCCCTGTTTGACCTCTGTTGTGGTCATCTCCTCCTTGTCTTTTCGGGTCTTTCCTCTCCCTTGGAAATCTCTCTCTATTGAGACCTTTTGTCTAGTCTACCTCCTTGGTCCAGACCACCTTTGGGTCGGGACCTCTCTCTTTTGTAGTTTAAACCTCCTCTGAGGTTTAGATTTTTCCTTGTATCTAGACCTCCTTTGAGGACTAGACAATCCTTCTTGGTTTTGACATTTCTATTTTGTATGGGCACCCTTACAGGTCTAGACTTTCCTTGTATTTAGCCTTCCTGTGTGCCCATACCTTCCCTCTTGTCTGGCTACCTCTTGGAAGCCACATCCCCTTATGTTTTGAACATACGTGAGTCTAAACCTTCCTTGTGTCTAGACTACCCTTTGTTGGCTTGAACCTCTTTGTGGTCAGACCATTTCTTTGTTGACTAGAATTCTCCTTTACGGATCTTTCTCTTCATCAACCCTCTTTCCCTCTAGGCTCATTTGAAACCCTATAGTTCACCTGAACCCCTGCGGGCTCCATAAAACCTTCCTTTAGTTTATCTGGACCTCATTGTGTCCATTTGAACTTCTCTTTGGGTTATCTAGGCCATCTGTGTTCCCTGAACCTCCCAGCGTCCAACCGGATCTCCTTTGCATTCGATTAAACCACCCCTGTGTTTAAATGAAACTTCTAGTGTTCAATTGGATCCCCTTTGGTCTCACCTAGTGTCCAGACCTCCTTCCCTGGTTCCTTCCAGACCTAAGCCTCACGTTCATTTGAGTTCCTTCTATGCTCTTATGAACCTCTTGGTGATCACTTGGACTCCTTCTCACCCCGATCCTTGTAACCTTCTCTTTGGAAAAGTCCTCCTAGTGCAATCCGGTATTACCGCCCCAACTCTCGGTATTACCGTTTTCTAGGACCTCCTTCTCATTTATCAGGACCTTCTATCCTTTAGACCTCCGGTCTGCGGGACCTCTTAGTCCTTTGGAGATCCTAGCGAACAAGACCTCCTTCTTGTCCATTTGGACCTCCTCGTGTCCATCCAAGCCTTCCGTTCGATTCGGACCTCATCTTTGTTAGATCTAACTGGCTCGACCTCATCCTCGTTAGATCTAAGGGTCCAGACCTCCTAGCATTTGGACCTCTTGCTTGCCCTGTGTGGTGTGCCGCTCGGGTTTGACTTTCCTAGCTTAGGATCGTTAGATTTGTCTTTGAGCGGTCCGATCTTGAAATGCGTTTAGATGGTCGAGACGTCCCGATCGCCTCCTCCGATTCGATCAAGATCGGATGGCTCCAGCTCCTCCCGCGTATCCTTGCTTACGCGGACCTCCTCCCTTTGCCGATCGTGACCATTAGGATCTCCCCTGTGAGGTCCTAGCTATCAGATCTCCACCTTTCTATTTGAGCTTGACCTTGGGACCTTGGTGAGTAGGTCGTTGGACTTCTGTCGAGAGGACCTCCTCTGGTTGTGTCTGCTAGACCTCCTGTCCTTTGACCTCATCCTAACCACCCGGACCTCCTCGGCGGTGTCTAGGCCGTTGAGATGTTCTTTGATCATATCTGAGCCATCCGGACCTCTTCGGAGGTGATCTAAACCGCTCGACCTCCTTTGATCATCATCTACGAGCGCTCAGATCTCCTTGCTTATTTCCTTGATCGTCGGGATCTCTCGACTTTTGATCTTAACCGTCGAGACCTCCTCCTTATGAGATCGACCGTCGGGACCCGACCTTTATGGGTCATGTCCTCAGGACCATCTCGTGGGTGTGTCTTCTGGACCTCCTGTCCATGAGACCTCCCCCTTGTGTGTCCTTTGGACCTCCCCTTGCCTTGATCTTAATCGTTAAAGCTCACTTGATTTCATCCCAGCCGTTGAGACCTCCCCTGAGTTGATCTCACTCGCTAAGGACCTCCTAGACCAAATCTTGACCGCAATTTCATTTCAATCCTTTGAACCTCTTTTGTCCTTCAGGACCTCCTTGCGTCCTTTGGGACCTCTTCCTTATTTAGTTGGATCTTTCCATGTCCTTCAGGACCTCTTCGTGTTCTCAAGGACCTCCCCTTTGTCTGGATCCCAACCGTCCAGACCTCCCTTGCAGAGATCTCAACAGTCAGGACCTCCCTGTTGAGTTTTGGACCTCCTTTAGGTTTCAACTTCCCTATGGTGTTCAGACCCTTATGGTCTGGACCTCCCTTCTGTGTTTAAACCATTGTGGTTTAGACCTCTACTGTCTTTTGCACCTCATGTCCTTAGATCTCCTTGTGGCCTTTAGGACCTTTTGTCCTCAAAGACCTCCTGTCTGTCTGCGGGACCTCCTCTGTGGATCTCCTCATGGGACCTCCTCCTTGGGTCTGTTCCTTTGACCAAATTTGTTCACCCTTTGTTGGTTTCCCTTGGCTCTTAAGTGCATTTGATGTGGGATGAGTCACATTAAATGCTGCCATCTACCCTTGTCCTCTTTTCTACTTTTTGTCACATCCCTTGCTATCTTTATCCTTTCTAGTACCTTGGGGTAGTTTGCCTCTGTACCAATACACTGAATTCGGTCACTTTTTTTATAATGCTTCTATTCTTTTTCCTCCTTTAAATAGAGCATCGGGGGCACCCACTGCCTCCCTGTTCTTCCTTTCGGCCTCCGCTCTCTGTTTTTGAGGAGCTCTCCAAGCCCCCTGGTTCGGACCCCCTCTGGAGCCCGAGCCCTTCAACCACCAGGCCTCCTCTCAAGGATCTTCTCTGGTTTTTCTTTTAGTATCATCCTCTGCTATTTACCTCTTGCTCAGTTCATCCGGATTTCATTTGGATCTTTATTTGCTTTGCTTTGTATCGTGTAGATCTTGGCGTTCGAGAGAGCAGTGTGTGAGAGAATAGATTCTTAAGCTATCAAGCAAGAGGCAAGTTACACTCTTGATCATATTGCACCCAGTTTCTCAAATTATTTATGTTCAATTTCAAAGTATAATGCATGCTTATTTCTACCAAGTTATTTCAATGCTGTCTTTAAACACATAGTTATGTCTAATTCCTTCATATGGCCAACTTGACATTGAACCCAATCTGTTGTCACCAGTAGACAAAACACGGATTATACATTAGTGTGAACCAGAGCAATTGTAAAACCAAATGCTTAGACTTGCTTAGACCAAAAGTACTTAATTTGGGAAAATCTTTACCATCATGACCAACTCTTGATTTAAATGTTTTGGCCATGACATTGGGGTGTCATGGGCGATGAAAATATTCTTTGGGGAAGCAAAGAAAATGGAAATTGATTTAGACTTGGGCGAATTGGTTCGCTTGGTTGGTGCAGGTTTATGCAGGACTCGTCTGGAAAAGGTGGAGGTCGAGGGTATGTGTTTGTCGCCCAAGTCGATTGAGGACCGGTCTTTGAGCCGCCAATGCTAGGCCTATAATGGGCTATGCCAAAATCGTGCAACCACATGTCTCGGTATGGGGTGTGGGACCTAGCTAAGTAATTTGCAGAACTTTCACCACTGGTGATCCAATTGGAGGTGGGAGGACTTCTATGGCCAAAATGGTCTTTTATGACCTATGTTCCCCTTGGTGCAAGAGGGGCCCAGATCTGCATGAGTGAATCCAAAGGAGGCGAAACCTTAGCAAGGAGAGGCTGTGGTGGGACAATGCATTTTAAAGGCTTTGTCATGAACTCTAGACCTCTTACCTTTGGTAGTGAGAGGTGGCACTTTCATGTGAGCCAAACAAACTAGAGGAATCATGTCATGTGGGTAAAGTGTACAACCTCGCAGAGCTAAATCTATTGAATAGCCGTGTCATGGTTATGGATGTCTTTGGCAATGCCACTCGAGTTAGAAATTGGTTTTGGGTTTCCAAAAGTGTTTAATAAACTGTTTTGGGATTGCTATCCCATGGGTTGTGGGCGGGGAGCCTTGTGACAGGAGGGTATCCTTCACCATCTTATGATGAATGTTATCCAACTGAAAAACTGATTTGATAAAATGAATTCTAACTATTGTATTACTGCCTTAGAACCTAATACATGTATTTGAAAGAAACATGGCTTTATGCAAATCAACCATATTAAGCCTTTCTTTGTGATATCCATTATGCATGTCATTTTGTTATCTAAGGGTGTAACTTGCGAAACACGGTTGTTGTGCTCACTCTTGCTCTTCTTTGTCTTTAGCGAGGTATGGAAGCCTTAGGTTGAGCTTGTTGTGGACCCAGAGGTCTGGCCGACTAGGATCGCCCTCGGCCGATTACTGTGGTGTATCGGGTGGCTTAAGTGTTTTACCTTCACAGATTTTGCTTGTTAGATTGTAAGCTCTCTTGTAAACAACTCCTTGTTATTAATAAAGCCGGTGTGTTGCAATGCTATCACCCTTGTTGCTATGAAGAGCTAGCCATGATCCTTGGGACTAGCTCGGTATGCATAGGAACCACGAGTAAGCTCAGTCCTCCCAGAGCCACCCTCGGGGTTGGGCGTGTGTGTGGTTGTGGTGGTCTCGGCCCTCCACGACCTCCTCACGTGGGTCGTGGGTGGTCTTAGGATGACCACAGACCTCCACGACCTCCCCGGTGCAGCCGTGGCAGTGCAGGGTGCTCCATGGCTCCACGACCTCCTGGAGTCTGTCCTCCTGGACTTCGGTGGTCTCTTTGGACCTCTGGGAGGTCTTAGTGGACTATCCGAGAGGTCCTTTGGACCTCCTGGGAGGTCCTGATGGACTTTCCAGGAGCTCTTGGAGGACCTCTCGGGTGCCCTAGGGTTTGGTCGTTACATGGGATATCTATCCCATGGGCTTTGGGCAGGGAGCCTTGTGACAGGAGGGTATCCTTCACCAACTTGTTGATGAATGTTATCTAACTGAAAATCAAGTTTGAAAAATGAATTTTAGCTATTAAAAAAATCTGCCTTGGAACTTAATATTTGTAATTGAAAGAAACTTGGCTTTATGCAAATCAACCCTATTATGCCTTCTTTTGTATATCCACATATGCATGTCATTTTGTTATTCCACGGGTGTGACTTGCGAGCACAGTGGTAGTGCTCACTCTTGCTCAATGCAAACTCTATCAGGAGAAGACAATAGCAGTGAAGAAGAGGACCAGGACGAGTAGGTTGTGCCCTCCACCATTTTGCACGTGGTATAGTGGATGGACCTCATCTTTGTTCTTTTATAAGCTTGCTTTTGGCCCAAGGCCACCTTTTGTAAACAACTCCTTGCTATGTTGTAAATAAAGATTATGTCATGGATGTTACCATTCTTGTATCTTTGTGAAGAGCTAGCTTGAGATCCTTGGGACTAGCTCAGTTCTGCCGGGATCATGGGGTGATCTCTCGGGCCCCACGACCTCCTCGGTCAGTCCTTTGACCTCCCTTGGCGGGCCGTGGCGAGAGGGACCTCCCGGCGATTCCGCTTCCTCGGTGGTACCCTCGAGTGGCCTGGGAGACTCGATTGGTACCCCTGAGGCGAATCCTACCGAGCCTCGGGAGATGCTACCGGACCTCCTGGGAGGTCCTAAGGGACGTCCTAGGAGATCCTGGGAGGACCTCTCGGGTGCCCTAGGGTTGGGTCGCCACATTGCGCCTGTGGTCGTCGTCGTGTTTATGTTGCTCATCTGTATGCATCCATGATGTTGGTGTAGATGCATATGGTGGAGATGTGGATGTGATACGAGTGACTTTATTTCGCTGATATCTAGTCATGCGTACGCCATCGTCATATCGGTTTACAGATAGAATATGTCGACAAAGGGGATGACTTTCGCCTCGTCGGTGCCCAGTCATGTTTATGTTGGGATACGGGTAGGCTATGCTAGCAACAATTCAAAAATTCTACCACGTAAACCAGGATGCCAAGCAAGTAAATGATCACAGATCGTTACCACCAGACGCATAGTGCAGCAGAAGAAGAGTTAGAGCAGCCTGGTCCAACGAAAAGCGCGTCGGTGAAGTGGTCGTAGACGATCTTCCACCGTAGTTGATCGTCTCCTCCAGAAACCAATCTACTTCCTCGCCAAGGTCGCGGATCATCCTTAAATGCAACAGCTACCATAGTAACGCTGCGCCTCTATGGTATCTACACGTCCAGGGCAGTAACGCCGTACGCAGGCGTGCTAGCACCAAGTTGCACAAAATGCTCTCTCAAGAAGATGGCGGCTAGGGTTTTAGAGGAACAACTCAACTCACGACTTTCGTGTGTCTTGTCTGTTTTTCTCGCCCTGCTTCCCTTGGCCTCAAGCATCTTCTTATATAGTGCGTGTGACGGATCCTATCCGAACACGTTTGACGAATCGTATCCGTACTGGTTTATTCCAACCTGTTAAGTGTGTGACCCTATAGGTTCATGTGTGATCGGTTGTGATTCGGAAACCCTTTCCGACCACGAGTCGTTAGCGATACCTAGCAGCACATAACGATTCCCGAACACACACAGAATATATCGGACGAACTTTAATGCAATATGATCTATGGCCAGGTCTTTATCACTTATGTACAGCTTGTAACTCCTTACGACCAGTTGGTGATTATATTCTTTTCATGACCACCTAGGAGGTCTTCTAGGACCACCCGGAGGTCTTCCAGATGTGGAGAACAGATATCAGTCGTTCGACCTATTTGTGTATTATCCCTTTGCCTCACGACATCTGGTTGAACTCCAGGTGAGATTATGTCATCCATGGACTGTTCAATACTTTCTCGATCAAGTATCGAATAACTTCATGTAGTCGACACTTCGACCACTAGTGGCATAGCCATGCACTTTCTTTATTCAACAACAACGAGGGGCCCAGGGACATCTCTCCTGCTATGTTAGGAGGGGCAAATCCCATATCCGACCAGTCACATTCCTCCCCATGTTTCATATCATACCCGAAAGCTACCTTTATAACTACCTAGTTACAGTGTAGCATTTGGCAACCCCTAAGAGTGCTATTACGCATGTAGGAAACCATGTTGATCTCAGGTCTAAGGATTATACATCATCATTGCTTGAGACTAACTGATGACACACGAAATCATAACAATCTCAACAGTGTCTCAAGGTGGGTCTTATCCAACACCATGTTCTCTAACATGTGTCCATATTATTGGTTTGATATCTTCATATCTATGACTCATGAAACATACTCATCAACCAATACATATGCTAGTCTATTCATATGTGTCCTCATATGTTTCCAACCAGGGAACGTTTAAGAATAATCATCGCATAAATATAGAGTTTCACAAACAAGTCACATACTCGTTAATCTTCATAACTGATGATTCATTCAAGGAACAGAATAACACTTATTCAATAACACATAAACATAGACGTGATATCATCATCTCCATGATTGCCTCTAGGGCATATCTCCAACAATCTCCCACTTGCACTAGAGTCAATCAAATAGGTATCGAATACCCATAGCTCTTGTGTGCACCTCATGCTTAGGTTGCGGGAGAGGCTTTATCAACGGATCAGAAAAATCATGTTCGACCAGTGTACGACCAGCTCGTATCTCCATACGACTAGTCTGGAAGTAGTCGTATCACCATACGATTAGTCTGGATCCGGTCGTATCACCATACGACCAGTCCATACCTGGTCGAACTTAAATCCATGTGCACTTTGCATATCTGGAATTCTTCGATCTTTACAGTCAATCAATATATCGACTAGTGCAGATCTGGTCGTATCATTATATGACCAGTCCATACCTGCTCCTTTCATTCAAACAAAACACAAACCCTGATTGCGATCTGAAATCATCCTTGTCGATTTGGAAGCTTGCATCAGTGTAACTATTTACGACCAGCTCTTCCTCACCACCATAAACAAGGAATGCAACCTTAGTCCTTCTCAAGTACTTAAGGATATTCTTGACTACTATCCAGTGACCTTCACCTGGATCCGACTGATATCTGCTCGTAACACTTAGAGCATACGACAGTTGTGTACATAGTATGGTATACATGATAGATCCAATAGCCGAAGCATATGGAATTATACTCATTTTGTCTCGCTCATCAGTAGTCGAAAGATAGTAATTCTTACTAAGATAGATGCCATGCGCCATGAGCACCAGTCTCTGACCAGCTCGTATCTCCATACGACCAGTCTGAACCCGGTTGTATCACTATACGAGCCATGGGCACCAGTCTGGATCTGGTCGTATCGCTATACGACTAGTCTGGACCTGATCATATCGCTATACGACTATGTACATATCCTGGCATAATCCAATTAGTCTTTTAGATCTATCTCTATAGATCCTTATATCAAGAATATATGCTGCATCTCCTAAATCTTTCATTGAGAAACTATTTCTTAATAAAGTTTTAACAGATTCAAGCATAGGAATATCATTTCCGGCCAGTAGTATGTCATCCACATAAAAGATCAAAAACACAAGCTTGCTCCCACTAACCTTCTTGTAGACACAAGGTTCTTCTTCGTATTTGATAAAGTCAAACCCTTTGACCACTTCATCAAAATGAATGTTCCAACTCCAAGTTGCTTGCTTCAATCCACAGATGGATTTCTTAAAGCTTGCATACCTTTCTAGCTTCCTTTGAATCAACAAAACCCTCAGGCTGTGTCATGTACACATCCTCACTTAGGTTTCCATTTAGTAAAGCCGTTTTGACATCCATCTGTTATATCTTATAATCGAAATATGCAGCAATAGCTAGAATGATCCGGATAGACTTAAGCAACGCGACAGGTGAGAAGGTTTTTTTTAATCAAAATCAACACCTTGAATTTGTTTGAAACCCTTTGTGACCAGTCGTGCCTTATGAATGTGAATATTTCCATTCATATCTATCCTTTTCTTAAAAATCCATTTGCACTTAATGGTCGTATCACCATCAGGTGCATCAAACAAGTTCCAAACTTGATTGTCAACCAGTCTACGACTAGCTTGTATCTCCACACGACTAGTCTGGACCTAGTCGTATCACCATATGACTAGTCTAGATCTGGTTGTATGACATGAACACATGGATTTTATCTTGGATCCCATGGCTTCAAGCCATGACTCAGAGTCTGGGTCCACCATCGCTTCCGCATAAGTTTTAGGCTCATCATTATTCAAAAATAAAATATCATTCCCATACCTTATAGGCAATTGATGTGGCCATTTGATCTACATGGGGCTGATGCCTCATCTACATGTTCATCAATATTTTGTTCATCCCGTAGAGGTTCAGTAGGAGTTAAAACATTTTCAGATGGTTCCCGAATTTCTTCGAGTTGCACTTTGCTCCCACTAACTCCTTCGGAAAGAAACTCTTTCTCCAAGAAGACACCATCTCGGGTAACAAACACTTTGTTATCAACCCGATTATAAAAATAATATCCTTTAGTTTCCTTAGGATATCCCGCAAAGAAACACTTATCCGACTTGGGTGTGAGTTTATCAGATGTCAAATGTTTGATATAAACCTCACAATCCTGTACCCTGAGAAAAGACAATCCAGGACTCTTTTCGGTCCATATCTCATATGGTGTCTTCTCTATAGTTTTCGATGGAACCTTATTTAAAGTGAAAGTAGCTGTTTCTAGAATGTATCCCCAGAATTGCAATGGAAGATCAGATTGGCTCATCATTGATCGAACCATGTCTAACAGTGTTCGATTTCACCATTTAGACACCCCATTCCATTAAGGTGTCCCCGGTGGAGTAAGCTGTGGAACAATTCCACACTTCTTTAGATGATTACCAAACTCATGGCTCAAATATTCACCTCTACGATCAGATCATAGACATTTGATTGTCTTGCCAAGTTAATTCTGTACTTCATTCTGAAATTCTTTGAACTTTTCAAAGGATTTCGACTTATGCCTCATCAAATAGACATAGCCATATCTACTGAAATCATCAGTAAAAGTTATGAAGTACTAAAAACCACCTTTAGCCGAAGTGCTCATTGGTCCACATACATCCGAATGTATAATGACCAGTAGATCACTCGCCCTCTCACCTCTGGTTGTGAAGGGCGCCTTTGTCATCTTGCCAAGTAAACAAGATTCACATGTTTCAAATGATTCAAAATCAAATGAGTTTAGAAGAACATCTTTATGGAGCTTCATCATGCGCTTCTCATTTATATGACCTAGACGATAATGCCAAATTAAAGTGGGATTCATATCATCATGTCAAAGTCTCTTAGCATTTATGTCACATATGGGCTCATCCTCAAGATTCAAAACATACAATCCATTCACCAATGAAGCATGACCATAAAGCATATCTTCAAAATAGATTGAACAACAATTGTTCTTTATTCTAAACTCATAACCTTCTGCTGCTAAACAGGAAGCAGAAATAATGTTTTTGCTCAAGGTTGGAACATAATAACAATTATTTAGTTCCATAACTAATCCTAAGGGTAGAGCTAATGGCAAAATGCCAATAGTTAATGCAGCAACTCTTGCTCCATTGCCCACAGGAAGATCACCACCTCCTCTTGCCAAAATTCTACTCCTTATCAGTCCTTGCATCGAATTGCAAATATGAGCAACCGATCCAGTATCAAATACCCAAGAACTGATTGGAGGAGTGGCGAGATTAATTTTGTATAACATTTATGCCTGAACTGGAAGTTTTACTTCCCTTATTCTTATTCATCTCTGCTAATTACTTCTTGCAGTTTCTCTTCCAATGCCCACAAGAAAATAATGCCTTAGAGGTATTAAACCTCTCTACCCTTGCTTGACCCTGAATCATACCTTTCAGACCCACAATCATATTGTAAGCGTATGTGGTCTCATATTGCTTCTGAAGCTCAGAGCTCATGGTCGAGCATTAGGCAGTGCATATCGACTGCGTCATTGCAATGCTTCTCATAAGCATTCTTTTCAGTACGAGTAGCATCAGCATTCGATTGCTTGAGATAGGGACCCTCTAGAACATATTCTTTCTTTTCTTGTTTGAGAACAATTCTCAAAATAAGAAACTAGTCAATAAAGTTTTCTTTCTCAAGAATAGATCACAAATTAAAGGTAGATGTATAAGAAGTAGGTGCTAAGATCTACAACAAAAATATATGCAAAGATTGAGCACTATGTTTATGTAAGATCTTCTATTTGACATTCATGTTGGTGGTTACGTTCGACCAATCTACGGCCAGCTCGTATCTTTATATGACTAGTCTTTTCCTGGTCTAACTTAATCATCAACAGTCAATAAAAGATACTCCCATTAAATTCCATATCCCTCTTATGACATTTAGTGATTCAAGACCCTCAATCAGTTAATCTACTAGTGAGCTTTGGCATCACTGCTAGAAAATTAGTGAAATTGGTAAGCAACCCTTTGCTAATCATATCTCTATATGACTCTTGTTGTTGAGCGGCATCTCTATGCTCCAGTACCCAACCCTATGCCCCAAGGTCCATAACCGTTATGATGACCTTGTCAAGTTAAACCAATGCTCAGTGTGTAAGTGTTTGACATAAACCCATCTAGTCAAGGCAGGGGCGGAGCTGGGCCTCGGGCCTCTTGGGCCATGGTCCGAGGCTCAGCAAAAAATGCTTGCTAAAAATAAAAAAGTCAACGTGAAAATCAAGCTGGAATTTGACATTGGGCTGAAATGCTTTGGGCTGGCCCGAGTCCTTGCTTGGCGCTGGCTCCGCCCCTGAGTCAAGGAGAATTAATGGCACTCTGCTTTGACAAGATCCACCATTAAAAATACATGACTTTAGATGGTGCATCAAATTTGGGAGGGCATCAATTTAACTTAAAATTATGTGAGGGATTTTTAATTCTACCATGTTATAAGCATCTAATGATAAAAAATGATAAAAAAAGCATGACAGGAATAAACATTCATAGATAATTAAATTAAACTGTGAAATAGTATGGCCCAATCATGATGATCTCCATCACCATGCTTCCTGTCCTTTGACTATCATGCTTGAAATCTCCGTCCGCATTCATCTACTAAGTAATTACTCCTAAAAGCTAGTAATGAATTACAGACGATAATATCAAGCATCACATGTCAGTACGCAGACCGTTATACAATAATATGTAGCTCGATGGCTATCACATAGCATGACACACATGCCATGTGAAATCCATTCATGCATCACATACACAATAGGCCATACTATTCACATCAATCCCTGAAAAATGAGTTATACATAGAATCCAATTCTATGGGGCGACATGAACACATACTATTATACAACGCGGCTACGACCACGGCGGTCCTATTAACCCTATTCTGAACAAATCTGATCACTGCCTTGATATGACCACACACTGCGGCACACTCCAATGGCGGAATTCCGACCGGTAGGAGTATCATGCAAGGCAGTCAAAAACAAGTCGAGTAAATCATCTGGTGGTCTTAACTTATACCTCTTCGCAAAACCCATCTATTACCGCCAAAACCCGATTGATCTTATTGACCAGTGCCTAGATCGTTCCATCCATATGAACCGATCTAGGTTATCAGACCAAACTAGTAATAGATCCAATCTACTACTGCCACATATCTAGTATATGCGACCGATCTAGATAAAAAACGATGCAGGATGAGCTCTAATACCACTGTTGGGATACGGGTAGACTACGCTAGCAACAATTAAAAAATTCTACCACGTAAACCAGGATGCCAAGCAAGTAAATGATCATAGATCGTTACCACCAGACACGTAGTGCAGCGGAAGAAGAGTTGGAGCAGCCTAGTCCAACGAAAAGTGCGTTGGTGAAGTTGTCATAGACGATCTTCCACCATAGTCGATTGTCTCCTCCAAAAACCAATCTACTTCCTCGCCAAGGTCGCGGATCATCCTTAAGCGCAACAGCTATTGCAGTAACGCTGTGCCTCTATGGTATCCACACGTCCAGGGCAGGAACGCCGTACGCCGGTGTGCTAGCACCAAGTCGCACAGAAGGCTCTCTCAAGAAGATGACAGCTAGGGTTCTAGAGGAATAACTCAACTCACGACTTTCGTGTGTTTTTTCTGTTTTTCTCGCCTTGCTTCCCTTGGCCTGAAGCATCTCCTTATATAGTGCCTGTGACGGATCCTATCCGAAACGTTTGACGAATCGTATCCGTACTGGTTTGTTCTAACCCATTAAGTGTGTGACCCTACAGGTTCATGTGTGATCGGTTGTGATTCGGAAACCCTTTCGGACCACGAGTCGTTAGCGGTACCTAGCAGCATATAATGATTCTCGAACATACATAGAATATATCGAACGAACCTTAATGCAATATGATTTATGACCAGGTCTTTATCACTTACGTACATCTCGTAACTCCTTACGACCAGTTGGTGATTATGTTCTCTTCACAACCACCCAGGAGGTCTTCGAGGACCACCCCAGAGGTCTTCCAGGACCACCCAGAAGGTCTTCCAGGACCACCCGGAGGTTTTCCAGGACCACCCGGAGGTCTTCTAGATATGGAGAATAGATATCCACTACTACAAAAAGGATAATACTGGACGCCTCATCACAGACGGTTGACCAAAACTGTCTGTATTACATGCAATCATAGACGGTTTTAGTTTAGAGGCAAATGCGTATTCTTGGGTGTGTTAAAACCGTGCGTGAAGAGGTAATATCACAGACGGTTCATAGCTAAAACCGTCTGTGATAATTCTACATATCACAGACGGTTTTCAACAAAGAATCGTTTGTGAAACATCACAGACGGTTCTTAACAATAACCGTCTGTGATATTACTACATATCATAGATGGTTTTTTTTTGTTATAACCGTCTGTGATAATATCGCTACAGCTCCTAGTTGAAGCTCGATGAGTTTCTTCGTCGCCAATGCGCGCGCCTCTTCGTCGCATCCACTTCGGCTCCCCGATGCGTCTCTTCGTCTCATGCTCCGAATTTATTCCTTGTTTTATAAAAAGAATCATCCGCCATCGAAGATGATCATCCTCACATATAGATGATCGATCTGGTACTTATAAAAAAATAGAAATGGCTGCCTCTTCTATTTCCTTGTTGTCAGCATTGATGGCCTACCTGGCCACACTGTACGAGCACCTCTCTCGTTGTACGTTGAACCGTGCTGCGGAAGAACACTGTTTCAACAGTGTCTTCACTCCTCTGTCTGAGAATTTGCCGGAGCAGGTGATGGCTACCTTCCGCCGTCTTGACATCCTCCTCGCGCGTCTTACGGGTGATCTCCACTTCGGTGAGTTCTTTGCGTCATCGGCGTGGTCCTCCAAAATAGCGTTGCGTCTCCGGGAGCTTGCCGTCACTTGGGCTATAATTGAGGCGGCAGGCGGCCGAGTCGACGGGCCGAGACCTCTCAAGCAAGGGAAGAGAGCCTATGGGCTCAATTCTTCTTAGTTCAACAGTCCAAGGGTTTTGGAGACACACCGAGCAGTAGCGTCGTGAGTGGGCGCATTTGAGCCGTTCGATCACGAACCGTCGCCCTCGGCCGCCGCCTCTGAAGTATTGAAGGCGGAGATAGCGACCTACCTCCGCCACTAGAAAAACTTTGTTATATGTTGAAAATTCCAAAATGTAAAAAAATCTAGTTTGGAGGTGAAGTTACAATATTAATTATATGTTGAATTATTACTCTCTCTCTCTCTCTCTATATATATATATATATATATATATATATATATATATATATATATATATGTATGTATGTATGTATGTATAGTTAAAGCAAATTTTCAAGTAGTATTTAAATGACAAAATTGACATATAAACATGTAATTTCTTCATGTCATGTAAGTGTATAAACAAGGTAAATATACTTGAGAAAAACCATTTCACGAGCAGGTTCCATAATGGGCTGTCAAGTGATATGGGACATATCACGGACGGTTCTATTATGGAACCGTCTGTGATAAGTCTCTTTATTAGTAGGAGCCCGACCGCTAGGGTTTGCGCCCGCCCTCACTCGTCACTCCCCAGCGCACTTACTCTCGTCCGTAGCCTGGTCGCTAGGGTTTGCGCCCGCCCTAACTCGTCACTCCCTAGCGCACTTACTCTCGTCCGTTCCCCTCCCCACCTCGGCCGCCTTGCAGGCCCATACTCTGCCTTTGCACAAGACACTCGTCACGATAGTAGTGTCTTGTGTAGTTCAGTCGATGCCACAACTTCTGGTGGCCGCCGCCACCCAAGCCACTAGGCTTGGCCCCACGTGTCGCCTACGCCGCCATAGCTTGGTTCTCTTGCTCGGCCTCCTGCGCTCAGGCCCTGGCTCCCCTAGCTTTGCTTTCCCCATCCTCCCTCTATTCTCCTCTAGATCTGTTAGCTTAATGTCTTTTGTTGAGTTTGATTTTTATGCTTGAGCCTTAAGTTGTGTCCTGATGTTTGTGTGATTTATGCAAGGTGAAGGAGATGGATGAGGGTTGTCTTTGGTGGTGGGGTCATTTCTTTGTGGTTGCCTTGTACTAAGGTATCACCCTACCTTACTCCCCTCTGTCTCTACCCCCCTTGCTCTGTGATGAAAATGGCTAGTGCTCTGCGATGGATGCCGAGGGCTACTACTGATGTGGTGGGTTTGGACACCCTTGGTCTTGCTGTAACATCCCAAAGTGATGTTACCAAATCAAAAATAAATAAAGTTATTAGTTTATTGGATTTTCTGGCTGTCAAAGTTCTTTCTGGATTTTTCTGGGATTTAAAGTGAAAAGTAAAAATTTCTGGAATTTTTTAGAATTTTAAAAGCTTTTCCTAATTATTTTAAAGCTAAAACAAATTATGTGCAAAAACTATTACCAATTTTAAGTTGAAAATAATTTTATTAAGTCCAAAATAATTCTAGGAATTTTTGTGAATTTTTTTTAGAATTTTTGGACTCTATTTGCTATGTTTTAAAAGCTATGTGAATTATTGCTCAAATCTGAAATAATTTCGAATTTTTTTTATTTTATTCCCTTCCCACACGGTCACCCATCCTTGGGCTGCCCCCGCGCTGTGCTCGCTTAACCACCAATGCCTTACGCTGCATGCATTGGCCAGTAAAGCATTTGCTCTCTTTTGACTTATGTGCTCCCCCATATCCTCTTATACATTATTTATTCTTTCTTTTCCAAGCAGCCTTCTTCCTCCCGAGAGCTTCTTTCTTTCTTTTCTCTTTCTTCAACCGTGAAGCATCCATGGCCACCCATGGCCGACCCCGCCGCCTCCATGGCCGACCTTGCCGCTGGCGCCGCCCTCGATGCGCCACCCCTGCCGGCCATCACCACCTCTTCTCTTGCTTCCTCTCTTCCCCTTGCTACCATTAAAACCGAACCATAAAGCTTCAAACTCCATTAATGGCTGTCGGCCAATCTTTCTCCCCTTTCTTCATACCCGGTGCATTAAAACTGAATCCGTTTGAAGGGGAAGGTCCGCACTAATCTCGCGCACGTTACCACGCCATCAATTGAACGTTTCCTCCTTTGCATTCAATCAATTTGGCCGTTTGAATCGTTCTTTAACTACAACCGAAAATTTAGCATTTTATTTGCCAATTCAGCGATTCAAACCCTCATCCCTATATAAAGGGAGCACCAGAGGCCCTCTCCATCCTCAACCCATCCCCAAAACCCTCCTCTCCCTCCCACTATCTTGGCGAATTTTGGAGTTGAATCCGTAGGCGAGCAGCGTTAAATCGACCAATTGTGTCTTCTACGGTGGAGCCCGGCATCATCGACCGCACCGCTAGCTTCGCCTCGCGACGTTCTACGCCGTGCTCACCCTCTCGTCGCCGGAGCATCGCCGGAACACCGTCGCCTCCGTGAGCCCAAGCCGCGCCGACATCGTCGTCCTCGCCTCCGGCCACCCGTACACGTTTCTCCACAACCGAGGTGAGCACCGGCATCCCCGTCCTCTCCTCTCTCCATTAAACCCCTCGTCGGCCGTCGGAATGCCGCCGTTGGCCGGCAATGTCGCCATCTAAACCATAGACCGAAGCTTCTTCTTTTGTAAATTGCGTCGCCGTCGAGCTAGCTCCGGCCACGTTATCTACTTCCCTGACACCGCGGCTTCACGTTCTACGTGTTGCTCACCTCCGTGTCACCGGGAACCCATCGGAGCACCACCTTCTTCATGGCGCCATGGGAGCAGCTTGCTTCTGTTCGGCAGAACTTGAAGAACAATGAATAGTACTTATCTAGTTGGTTGCTTATCCTTTGTACATAGACTTTTTAATTTTCCAAAAAATCGTTCTCTCACTTGCAAGCTCCAAATCCGTTGATTATTTCTTCTAAATTCATCTAAATTCATTCTCTACTTCCAGTATTTATTTTGTAATTTTTGGATTTTATTTGAATTTGGCTTATTTTCGCGTATAGATTTCGACGACTTCGGACGATCGGATTTCGACGCCATTTGAGAACATCATTTAATTAAGCAAGGCAAGTTACACTCTTGACCATATTTGCACCCATTATTTTAAATTATTTAATTTTTGTTTTAAATTATTATTGCATGAGTATTTATATTCAAGTAATTTAAATCCCTGTTTTAAGCTTTATAGTTATACCCAACTCCTGTGTATAGCCATTTATTGTCAGTATAGACCATATGAAGAACCATTCCGAATGTGATATATAAATTGGAGGTAGAAAGTGAAAATATTGGATTATAAGATTACATGATCATTGAATATTGGATTATAGGAATAGTCTATTGATAAATATTGCAAAGATAGAATTTGTCGGAAATTGAATTATAGAGACATATATTGAATGTTTTATGGAATAACTTGATCATTGGGTAATAACTTGATCATTGGGTATCAGATTATATGAAGACATGATTCTTAGATATTGATTATATAGTTACATAATTGTGATTGTTGGATTATAGGGTAGAATAATTGTTAGAGATTGAATCATAGGAATGCATTATTGACAAATGTAGAAATAAGTGATCGATGGATATTGAATTATAGAAATAGTTAATTATTGAGATTGGACTATTAAGATTGAATTATAGAAGTAGTCATTATAGAATATTGATGGGCTTGGATGTTGGATTGTAGGGTTAGCTCTTGGTCGGATTTTAGAAATAAAACTTGTTTAGATTCTAGGAGTAGATAATTGTTGATAATGGATTATCGAGGAATATATTATAGAAATAGATAATCATTGGATATCGGAATATCGAAAATTATATTACATAATCATCGGATTGTTGGGTGTTGAATTATTAGAAATAATTCATTAAGGAATGATGGATTGATGGATGTCGGATTATAGAATTAGAGCATTACTGAATGGTGGATCGATGGAGGTCGGATCATAGAAATAGGTGATATAGTGGATATTAGACTATTTAATATTGGAGTATAGGATTACATAATTCTTTGGAGTTTGGATTATTGGATTATGAGCACGAGACGGATGGTTTACTTCTTGGACAAATCTTGAACATTGAATCCCTCATACCTTGTCGCCTAGATAAAACTCTTGTTAATACGATAGTGTTAACAAGATGCGTTGATTGAAAAACTTTATGTAGCAATGCTTAGACCCAAAAGTATTTGATTTGGGAAATTTAGCCAATGATTCAAATCTTGTTTAAAATTAATCTATGGTATTGTTTTACCATGGACTCTTGGAAATGATTTTGAAAACAAAATAAAATCAAAAGTTGGTTTGGACAGGCGAAATGGATGCTTGGTGGGTGCGAGGTTTATGCAGGATCAATCCGGGAAGGATTGAGGCGAGGGTTATTGGAAAGTCGCCCAAGTCGATTAAGGACCGGTCTCTAGCGATCCTTTGCTATGCCTATAATGGGCTATGCCGCACTGCGTACAACCACATGTCTCGAGAATGGGCGTGGGATCTGGTGATTAATTTGTGGAGTTCCATCGCAGATTTATCACATGCATGCGTGGGTGGTCTTTCATGGCTTTGTCTTTCATGACTATTTTATTCCCCCTGGCGCAAGAGGGCCTGAACTGCGGATGGTTAATCCAAAGGGGCGAAACCTTAGCGAGGTGGGATGCGGTGGAAGGATGCATTGTAAAGGCCTTGTCATGAACTCTAGATCTCTTACCTTAAGCGGTGAGAGGTGGCATTGGCGGATGCGAATAAACTAGAGGAATCATATCATGTGGGTAAAGTGTACAACCTCTCTGAGTGTAAAACTATTGAATATCCGTGTCACGGTCATGGACATGCTAGCAAAGCCTCTCAAAGTTAGACTTTGGTTTTGAATTCAAAATGGATTTGACACAAATGGTTTATCAAATTGGGAATTTGGGTGGTTAGCCTTATGATAGGAGGTATCCATCACCATGTTCCACATGGAGGTTATCAACTATAAAACTTGAGTTTATAAAATGAATTTTAGATATAGATTAAGCTGCTTTGGAACTTAGTACAAGTATTTAAAGAAAATACTGCTTTATGCAAATCAACCATATTAAGCCATCCTTTGTTACATCCATGTATGCATGTCATTCTGTTATTTGATGGGTGTAACTTGCGAGCACGGTGGTTGTGCTCATACTTGCTTTATGCAAACAAATTTCAGAGGAGAAGAACTTCACCATCGGTGTGGATCTCGATGACTAGGCCGCTACCCCAGTCGATTGCCTGTGGTAGATTAACTGGACTCTACTACGTCTTATTCGTCTTCCGTTGTGTTCTTTATTGTTGGCTCGTAAGCCTCTTTTGTAATAAACTCTGTCAGTTATTAATAAAGTTATACGATTTATGGATGTTACCACATTTGTTTACTGTGTGAACTAGCTACTGATCATGGGACTAGTTCAGAAATGCACAGAGGATTTGGGAGTGTTAATCCTGGGTCTTACACTTGCTGTCTTGCTGTTGAACTGCTCAATGATGTTAATAGTCTTATGCTGAAATTGAATTGATAATTAGTTCATATTAATAGTCCTCTACCATTCCATTCATAATCTCTTCTCTATAAAGTCTCAAAGCAGTGGCTGCTTGTGCCATTAAAACCGACATCATATATATATATATATATATATATATATATATATATATATATATATATATATGTTATAGTCTGACCACTTTAGGAAATTAGTCCCATGACATGAGAAGGATGAGGCAGTGAGCACGAGCAACCTCATTGAGCCCCTGCAAGTTTAAAAAGTATGGATGCAAGGAGAGCGTTAGGACATCCAATTACCTGGATTTTGTCGATAGGTAATTGGATGTCGCTATGTTCAGAAAGTGACGTGGACGAACAAGTACTCCGATTGGGAAGTGGCATCGTCTATCAACAACCAACAATTCTTGAGCATGTAATTGTCTTTAAACCCAACAAGAACACCAAGCAACAAGTTGAGAATTCTTTTGAAATGTGAGAATGGTTGCTTGGTGTTCTTGTTGGGTTTAAAGACGATTACATGCTCAAGAATGGTTAGTTGCTGATACATGATGCCACTTCCCAATCGGAATACCTGCGCGTCTACGTCACTTTCTGAACATAGCGACGTCTAATTACCTATCGACAACATCTAGGTAATTCGATGTCCTAGCGATCTCCTTGCATCCATACTTTTTAAACTTGCAGGGGCTCAATGAGGTTGCCCATAGCTACTGTCTCATCCTTCTTATGCTGCGTGGACGGTCCCCCCAAAGTGGCTGAGAGACTACGAATAATATATATATGATGCCGGTTTTAATGGCACAAATTTACCACCGCTGGGGCTTTATAGAGAAAAGTCATCACAGACAATTTCAGCCACAAACCGTCTGTGATATATACTTATTACAGATGGTTTCAGCCACAAACTGTCTGTGATAGGAACCTATCATAGACGGTTTGTGGCGAAACCGTCTGTGATAGGAACCTATCACAGACGGTTCCAGTTAATAACAGTCTGTGAAAGTATGCATCACATACGGTTTGAAAACTGTCTGTGATGACCTCATGTCATCACTGACCCATAAACTCAGACGGCTCACGAAACCGTCTGTGAATACCTTTTCTGTAGTAGTGATTAGCCGTACGACCTGTTTGTGTATTATCCCTTTGCCTCAAGACATCTTGTTGAACTCCAGGTGAGATTATGTCATCGGAGTTTGGTCTGATAACCTAGATCGGTTCATATGGATGGAACGATCTAGGCACTAGTCGATAAGATCGGTCGGGTTTCGGTGGTAATAGATGGGTTTTGCGAAGAGGTATAAGTTAAGAGCACTAGATGATTTACTCGACTTGTTTTTGACTGCCTTACATGATACTCCTATCAGTCGGAATTCCACCATCAGAGTGTGCCGCAGTGCGTGGTCATATCAAGGCAGTGATCAGATTGGTTCGAAATAGGATCATATCTAAGGATTATACATCATCATTGCTTGAGACCAACTGATGACACACGAGATCATAACAATCTCAACAGTGTCTCAAGGTGGGTCTTATCCAACACCATGCTCTCTAACATGTGTCCATATTATTGGTTTGATATCTCCATATCTATGACTCGTGAAACATAGTCATCAACCAATACATATGCTAGTCTATTCATATGTGTCCTCATATGTTTCCGACCAGGGAACGTTTAAGAATAATCATCGCATAAATATAGAGTTTCACAAACAAGTCACATACTCGTTAATCTTCATAACTAATGATTCATTCAAGGAACAGAAAATCAATAACACATAAACATAGACGTGATATTATCATCTCCATGATTGCCTCTAGAGCATATCTCTAATAGTGTACACATGCCTTCATCAGACGCGGACATGTGTTGCCTTTGCCTCATCGATGATAGGCTATGGAGTGTCTGGTCCTATCCGTTTGCGATGTTTTGATGGGTAATGACCTTGCCTCATTGGCAATAGGCCATAATTTTGTCTAGCCTCATGCATGGTTGTAGACAAATGGTAATATGGATATGTCTCGACTTGTTGGTCGTACATAGGGATGGCAAACGGACACGACAGGTATAGGTAGTGCTCATTGATACCCATGCCTGCGACCCCCGATTTCCCCCACGGACATGCCCGCGAAAGGCGATGGGCGAAGAACCTCACCCATGCCCGTCGCCCGTGGGCATGCCCGTGTACCCGTCGCCTCTCCTTTCATTAGTTGGAGGATTCAACGAAATTAAAATTCTAGGATTATTGTGCAGTCCACCACTGAAACCAATTAGCTCATCTCACAGCTACTCAACGTCATCATTAGTACGTGTTGTACATGTTGCTAGATTGAATCTGGGAATAGACTAAGAGTTGGGGAGGTTCCAGTACACTACATCTGCTGGAACAGGCAAGTCAAAATTCAGAGTTGAAATGGAGTCAGTGGAGTGGGCAATAAGTAAATCGCACCTGGCTGTCGCAAAGGTTGCGGGAAGGTGGTCTCGTCCATTTGTCTCCGGCTGTAGATGAAGACATTGTAGCAATTGCCGCCGTGGAAGGAGATCTTGCCGTAGGGCGATGGCTTACTTCCTCCGACGGCAGCCGGAACGCGGACGGCGAACACCTCCGCCATGTCTCGCCCACGGCGGCCGACTCCCCGCCTTCACCTTCCCCACCCTGGGACCCCTTCCTCCTCCTCCCCCATGTGGGTGGATCTGGATCTGGAGTTAGGGGAGGCGGTGGCCACCGAAGGGAGGGAGGGAGGGAGGCGAGCGGCGGGAGGGAGATGAGATGAGATGAGATGAGAATTGAGATGGATTAGGGATGGATTTGGGGTTGGGTTGGGCATGCTAGCGAGAGCTGCTATCGGCTGAATAGGGCAATGGGCTCATGGAGTAACTGAGAGATAAGACGGATGGGAAAAAAAAATCCCTTATACCCAGCTTCATTAGGGTAATTACCCGTGGGACAATTGCCATCCCTAGTCGTACAAGAGCGCCGTTGCTTGGAGATTAAACGAGCATGGATTAAACGGCGCATGTGATTGCTTTGATTGTTGCTGTAATTAATTAAACTGCTACATGTACATATCAGGCATACGAAGAGGGTCGGTTCCCATCAATGCCATGTGGGTCCAATGCCAAGCTAGTCTGCTGTGGGGAGCTGATTTGTATCAATTCTGTGCCCACCAGCTAGTCAGCCCAAGAAGGCGATCGTGTAATCTGCTGACGTGGTGATCAAGTTAAACAATTGATTTGTACTTGTTGATCTCTAGTTTTCTAGAGACCGTGTCTTTTAAACCGTTAGTCGGATTTGCGTTTCGTTTCCATCTCCGTGTTCCTTACGTCGAACCAAGCAAAGAAGTCCAATATTAGATATGTTACACGTAGAAAAAATAGTTGTGGGCCCACCTCGCAGGCAACGGACGGTTGCGCGCCTTGTGCATTTAAACAGGAAACGTCAAGTTACTATACGCCTTCGCCGGATAGCCAGACTCCCGCCTTCTAGCTTTTTCCCGACTGGACTGGCCTAGCAGGAAGGAAATTCGCTGCCCACCGCAGCCGTTGGATTTGGGGGGGATGGAGGTGGATATGCGATAGGCGAGGAGTGGCCTCAGCCGAGACCCTCCTCGCAATATTTTTTTCTGGCCTAGCCGAAAGGGCCTCATACGATATATACTGTCGCCTCAAACTCTACCTGCTAATGCTAACTGGCCCAAATCCAACCCAAATTCAGATCCAAGCCTAGTCCAAATTATGTAAGTCCAAGCCTGATCTAAGCTCAAACACAACTTCAGGCCTTAGTGTGGTGAAAAGAAGGATGAGATCTTATGCGCCAGTCTACCCATCAAGCTCCGCCTTGGCCAGCGGGCCACCAAGCATTCTTCGTCGTTGTCGTCGCCGTCGCTGACTTCCCTATCCCCTACTTCCCTGGTCCGAAAGGCTGGATGGGCCCAAGCCCATTAGCAGCCCTATCTCAAACTAACTAATCCATGGGTTCCTCTCTCAAGAAGAAAAAAACTAATCCACGGGTTCAAAACTGCACGGTCTTGCATACGTCCAGAATTAGCTAGCTAGCTTTAGATCTACTGATGTTGAGTGAAACTTGGCAGGAGACTGCTGTGACGACCCGATCGCCGTCGAGGAACCTGGAGAGCCAAGTCGCACAGATTAGCAGAGGTAAAGGGAAAATCAGCGAGAATGTGATGGGAAATTGGAGAGAGCTAGGGATGATGAAAAGGAGAAATTAGTAAGAGCATCTTTAGTGTATTGAATCGACGTCGATTCAAAATTATGCTACATAAGCATTCTAGGAACCAAGTTTGTTTTTCTCCAATGTATTGAACTGATTCCTACTAACAACTGGGACCCACGGTTCATTAAAAAACCACAAAATAATAATATCATCTCTCAACCGCACTCTCTCCTATGTAGTTGTTTAATACTTATATGAGTTGTTTAATGCTTTGAATCGATTCCTAAGTAGGGTTCGGTTCCATGCATTTTTTTGTTGGAATCGACCCCTTCAATGTATTGAATCGATTCAATGTCTTCTCTCTCCTCATTTGAACCGGCTAAAACACAACATTGGAGATGGTCTAAGTACCATGCGCGTGGTGGCGCGTTAGCATCCTTGCGCTACCACGTGTGTAGCCGTCGGATGCCTCGCACGGGACGGTAGTCCAAAACTCCAAATCGAAACAGGCAAATCAAGATCAGTGGGGGCCATCTATTTAACTAAGGGCAATGCATGCTCCGTGCGTGTGCGTCCGACGCAAAGGAAAAGAAAACGATGTCTTGCTCCAGCAGTCTGGCTGCCCTGCACTCCTCCACCAATATATGCATTCTCTATAGTCCACAGGTCCTTGTAAGGTTATTTCTCTCTCATGAGCGCCGTTCGACCCTCGAGCTCTGACCGTGCCAACTCTGTCACCAGTGAGATCCATCCCTGATTTGCCCCTTTTCTGTACCAACATCCCAAGCTCTGCAGCCGACCTCCGGTCCAAGGCTGCCACCACTAGAGCTCGACGGAGTCTGTCCACCTGCAGTTGAAGCTCCTGCGAAGGTCTCCAAATCTGAGGAGCGGCTGGGATTTTGCAGAATCTGGTTGTACCGAGACCGGAGGATGTGGTTCCATGAGAGGTGAGCAGAGGACGGCCCGGCGAGGAGGTGGTTGTGCCTAGCTTACCTCGTCTTCGCACAGAGGTAAATTGTTGCAAACATTTCTTAATTTGTTGTGCAAAGAATATTTTATTTTGTTGCAATCCAACCTCCCGAAAAAATTGTATTGAGTTATATTTGTTGCAGTGGGTTGCGTGACTTGTTGCCATTTGTTGTTCCGGCAAGAGATGTGGTTTGTTGCATGTTGTGCCATTGTGACGTCCTATTTTCGAACGGCGAATAGTATTTACCGTTTGGCTTTTGATTTTCAACCTTATGTCAAATTATCAAATATTTTCAAAATATCCCAGCTTCTATTTAAGCTCGGTT
Organism: Phyllostachys edulis; assembly: GCA_036346405.1. Taxonomy (NCBI): domain Eukaryota; kingdom Viridiplantae; phylum Streptophyta; class Magnoliopsida; order Poales; family Poaceae; genus Phyllostachys; species Phyllostachys edulis. Next base: position 52,897,466 of record CM070547.1, on the reverse strand, counting down.
TGTGTTTCAAACCTTTTAGTCAATTCTTAAATTCAAATTCAAGTTTGAATTCCTCTTTTCCATTTTTGGGCCCCTTTTCTTTTGCCCTCCTCTCTTTCTGGGCTCAGCCCACTTACCCATTTCACTCGACCCCTTTTTCTCTTGGCCCAGCCCAGCCCCCTTCGGCCCACCTCTCTTCTTCCTACTTAGCCGGCCCCCTTCTGCTCCCTTTCTTCTCCACCCGGCCGGGTCATGGCCACGAACTCCACCTGCCGCGCACAAGCATCCCTGCCGCCCACCTGCTCCCCTGTCATGCGCACGCCGCCTCTGGCTCCCTGCTGTGCCATCCCCTCCCAAGCTGAGCCACCCATGCGCCGCTGCTGTCAGCACCCGCTTGCGCTGTGACGCCACCTCCCTGCCACCGCGTGCTCCCTCTGCCATGCCCACGCCGCTCCTCGTGCCCGCCTGCACTGCCCCATCGCCTCCACCACCTGCGCATGGGCGCCCGCTGCAACACCCATGCCGCCATGCCTCGGGACAGCGCGAGAGCCGCGTCACCGGGCCCACAATCGCCGCCCCCCCATCAGCACCTGCTCCCTCTGCCATTCCTCATGCCTCCCTAGACGCGCCCTCGCGTACGCGCCTGCCCCACCATCCCACCGCGCCATGCCGGCCACCTCGGGACCATGCGCCCTCCTCCTCAACGGCTACTCGCCGACGATAAGAGCCCCTCACCTCCCTTGCTCTCCTCCCCTATTGCTTACCTTTTCTTCTTCTCCCCCAAGCCGAAGCTAGAGCTCTCGCCTTGGCCGCGCCGCCGCACCACCACGCCGGTGAGCCGCCACCCCGGCCAACCGCGTCCTGAGATGCCCCGCGATGCGAGGATGCCGTTCCCCTCCTCCCTTCGCCTTCCCCGCTGCCGAGACAGGCCACCACCACCGCCCCTTCTCCTCCTCCCGGCCATGCCGTCGGACCGACTTCGGCGCCCGAGCCGCCCGACCACCTCGCCGGTTTCCCGCGCCGCGCGCTGGCTTCGTCGCGCCGCCGCCTGCCCCTCTGCGCCACTCGCCGCCGCGCCACACTTAATAGCGCCCCGCCGCCACCTTTCCGCCCGTCTTGCCGCCCAAGCACCACCGGACCCGCCGGTGCCCTTGAGGCCGCTACCCTCGGGGAGGCCGTTTCCGGCTTCGCCCGCCGCCCCGCCGCCGCTTCGCCGCCGCCGCTCCCAAGGCGCCCGCTCGCACTCTGCTCCCCCTCTCTCTGTGAACTGAAGGGAAAAGATTGGGGATGAACCGATTTGCTTTGAGTGGCCTCACCTGCCATTGGCTTAATCCCCCCCTCCCTTGACTGCCAGCGGGCCTGGGTCCACGCGCGCCCGAGCGTGCCCGCAAGTGGACTCAGTCCACACGGTTTCCCCGTGAGCCGTGCCACTGCGCTATGGGACCCACCCGCTAGCCCGGCGCTCTCTCTCTCCTTTCTTTTATTTCTTGAGTTTTATTCAAAGGAGAAACTTCAAAAATTCATTTCTCCCTCATCGTAACTCCAACAATTATGAAGTTTGTTTCTGAAAATTGTAAATTCAAGATCTTGCTAATGGCATAGGTCTTGTTTAATTTGAAATTCATTTGTTTACTCTTGTATATTTATTTGCTCTCTTTGCTTGTTGTGCCTTTTTCCGGTACGTTCGTCCGAATAGGATTCGAAGACGCGAGGGATCTCCAACTTGATCAAGCACAAGAATATCAAGACTCTCTTACCTTTACTCCAGGCGAGTCAATGCTTTGATCATATTGATCTTATATTTTATGTAAATTATATTCATTTAAATTACCAAAATTGCATGCTTTAATTCTCTAATCAAATATATGTTAAAGCTTAAGGTAATTAAATACTCATTTGATGATTAATTAATTATTATGCCATTCTTTGACAATTGAATCTCTTATTCCATGTCACCCTAGTAACTATATAGTAAATCCTAGTTATAGGTTGTACTTAAGCGACATGCTAGTCTTGCTTAAGTACTGGGACATTAAATGTCCTAATCATCATCTTTTAAACATGAAAGTGGTTTTGGGCAGTCATTGTGGGTAAATGACTGAGATGATTGAGTTGATGTATTTTACTCCTCAAAAACCCTAATAACTTACTGTTACTATCTGGGCGGATGGTATGATGATGGGTGCTAATGTAGCCTAAGGAATGTTGGTTGGTATGGAATGAACCGTCCAGGTAACCCCTAAGGACTTAATCTTGTCATGACCTCCAGTCACTACAACAAAACTATTACGTAGAGACGCTTTTATTTTGACGCTTTTATGTATGTCTCTACGTCGAGAAACATCTCGTATGTAAAGACGCTTCTCAAGACGTTTTATACAACGACACGAAATCTCAATTCCCACAGACCGATGGACGCACCCAACTCCCAAGCCCAAGCGGCTAGCCCATTTCGCCTGACTTAAATCACTCAAACCTTAAAATCTAAATACCTAAATCTAATCTCTGTCTCTCTCTCACCTTTGCAACCGCCTTGACGACAATCCATCTCCATCCTCGGACTGATCCATCTCGCAAGGGCCGGTTGGTTGCTGGCTGGCGGGTTCTTGGCCGTCTTGGTGGCAGATGCACTCAGCGTCTCGGTAGGGTCGTCTTGTCATGACGCGGACTCACGTCTCATGAGGAGAATCGGAGAAGGGGAGGACCGAGGAGGCGAGACGGTCGGCCGAGGCGGAGGAGGTGCTCTGACCTTGCTGGCGGCGGTGGCGAGAGGCCGAGGAGGCGAGGACCGGTCGGCCGGTGGTGGAGGGCGCCGCATCGGGCGGCGGCGGCGTGACGGCGGCTTGCTCGCTGGCCTACTCGAGGCTCGGAGCGGCGAGCGAGGCTATTCTTTGCTCTGGCGGCTCGACCTCTCCAAGATGTCTGTCAACCTACATTCCATTACATTGCTCTCTTAGTCTTCCATTACATTGCTCTCTGGAGTTTACTGAGCTTGTTGGCTGCTAACATTAGTTGGTGTTGGTCTATATAATTGTGTTTCATCATGCCCAGTTTCTCGATTATAACATGCTATGTATTTGAATCGAACTGTCAGATAAATCTAATGGAGCTGACATTTCTTCCCACATTTCCTGATCAATGAATAATAAAAGTTCCAATATCTGGGATATGGAAATCTCTGCATTTTCCATGGTGGAAGATATACTATGTGAGATTGCATCAAGTATGTCGGAAGATTTATGGCAGTCTGTTGTTGAGGTTAGTAGTTTTTGATTCCTTCATTCTGCTTGGTGCTTCACATTTGGCATTGAGTGACATAGAAAGTACTACAACAAGGAAATTAGTAGCATTAAGTATCATCTCATATGCAAACAGCATTGTCACTTCTTTCATGATTGGTCACCAAGACTTCTGCTGTCAGTCTATGATGCACCAAATGCTAACAAATCAAGCACTGGCTGATGCATATTGTGCATCGGTTACGTAACTTGATGCTTACAACATCGATGTGTGTGTTCAATCTTCTCTTTTAACTCCAATCTCCTCTTTTTCACTTTGTAGGTCGTGAGGAAAGTGATGGATTTTGTGACAGGCTGACAGCAAGGAACCTTATTATAGAGAGTAGTGTTATGTCAAGGTTAGTACTTTGGTTGTTTCATGTATTACAGTGAAATGAATGAAGGCTAAAGTCAAAGCTAAACCTCACTGTCTTGCAGATTTTATACTTCCTTTCTTCGTTGTCTGCATTCGGTTCTTTCAGAACCCAAAGGTACACTTACATGAGTTTGCTGTTCCTTTTATCTGCTTGCTTGAATACTGAATGTTGGGTGTTGAATGATCTCATTGGGATGTTTACATGTATATGCGTATGGCTGTTTGATGCTATGAAAAGGGCACTTCCATTTAAGCTCTTATGCATGCAGGACGCAGCAATCATCAAGCAATTTAACACTGTTGTTTCTCAATGCCTGTATAATACGGGACATGATATTTTTGCCAATTTGCATAATGATCTCTGCAGTTTATTTACGCAGTGTTCTGTGGTCACACTAATGTTCTACTCTCCTTGGCATCAGCAGTTATTTCTTCATCGTACTATTCTCATCCCTCCTTTACAATTTTTTCAGATGATCTATGTCCTGTGCGTTTATGACAAGAAAGAAAAGGAGCACCAAATCACGGTTTGTTCTAATAGAGCTGAGACCTTCAACAGTAACACTATATTACCTGTTTCATTCAGCTTTATGTCATAGCTAAATTAATTCACAGATGGGTGCATATGATATTGAAGATGCGCTGGCCTAGAAAAGGAAGATAGAGCTCATCGTTGATCAGGTGTAGTAAGCCTTCGTTTTGATTGGAATTTTTATATAAGCAACCCGATGCATTAAACATGTCTGAAAAGTGCTCAAATTTCAAGAGCATGCCTTTTTGTTGGAGATATCTCTACTACTTAAAAATTAGAGTTGATGTACTCACGATTTTTTATTGAGGTTTACTTTTTTAGTACTGCATACCAATTCTTTAGATCTTGCATTTTACTCATCATGATAGCGTACGACCTTATTTTCTACTTCTCTATGATAGCATGAACTTAGTACATTTTATTGACCATCTCTCAGTATGATGTTTGCTACTGATAATGGTATGTGCCGTTTTGCTGTTGGACTTTCGTTAATACTGCTGCCATTATGTTTATCTCTTGACATAGCCACTTGATGGTCATAACATTTCTAAAATTATGGCTTTTTAGTCTAAATGTTTACATACTGCATAGCCATTTGATTTTTCTGTCCTAAGGCCCCTAACATTTCTACAAGGTCATTGTACTAAAACTGGAACAATCCAATTGATAATTGAATTTTGAAGATGCTCAGCCATGTTTTATTTTCTTTTTAGGAGGCGGATTACTCGGATCATTCCATTTGCTTGCAGAGCTCAGCTAAGCCTCTCACAGGTATGGAACTCATCAAATAGTTCTTACTTTAGCTTCACTGAGACCAAATAGTCTTGGTAGCATGGATTAATGAAATATATTTTTTCTCAGTTTCAAGAATAGTCTTGGCAGCATGTACAGTTTCAAGAACTGCTTCCATTGACAAGATCATTCTGATGTGATTCTCTTTTGCAATGTCTAAAAAAATGTTTTTCGGTGTGGGTTGATATACTGGAGAATGATGTAAAGCTGACTCAAGTCTACATAAAAATGCATGGTTATGAGATTACTTTCTTTGAATTTGATTGCCATCCGACACCAATGTACTACTTCAAAATGCATGGTTGGAACTTTGGATTGATAATTTGATATTAATGATATGATGTTTGCTGATTTAGGTTCTTGCAATTGCAGCAGAGTACCTTGAAATGACTAAAGACATGGAGAAAAGGGAACTTGATATTCAAATTGAGGTCTTTATAAATTCTAGCATCCTCCAGAGCTAAAAAGATTCCATCATTGTTCTCCAGAGCACAAAGGCACAGTTACCTTGGTCTGAGGAGCTGAAGGTCATCAGCAGATGTAGGATTTGTAGAAAAAATTTTCGGTGTGTTATACCTTTGTATGTGGATGCTAGATTCAGTTGTTAACTCGATTCAGTCCGTAACAGAGTGTCTATATTTTTTCTAGTTTTTTTTATATATCGACAATGTAATTCTACATTTGAAATGGTTTTACCAAATATCTGAAACTTCTTATGAAAATATGTGATATTATATCCTCTGAATCATTGTAGTTGAACCAGTGATAAAATATTTCTACAGAACAAAATAAAAATGGACGTCTCTAGCTCAATCTAAATACGTCTATGAATGCGTATCTATGTTTCTTGGCATGCAATAAAGCGTCACTAGGGAGAGTAGAGACGATATGGAAATGCAAATATGAAAGCGTCTCTAAGTTTGTAGAGGCGCAATCTAAACGACTCATATCCTTTGTAGGCGTGCTTAACAATCGTCTCTCACGATCTTTGACACGATGCGTGGGGAGGCGCTCCAGAGAAGCTTTACAAAAACGACTCTATGACGCTATAGAGATGATTGAAAACGTCTTTAACCCATAAAATAGACGTCTCTATAGGGCTTTTGTGTTGTAGTTAGTGTAAAACAAGTACAACCGCAAGTCTGCAAACTTCAACTTGGCTTAGTATATTTATTGGACCCTGGAAATCATCTCACTGGTGGAGGAGTAAAAAGATGCAAGTAGTGGATACGATCCAGCTTGAATGGGACACCAAGGAAGGGTGAAGTTGTAAGGACCTTCTCAGAATCAACATGGAATCGACCAAATTTTTTTTTGAGCCGCGGTACTACCGCATAGAGGAGCGGTAGTACCGCTCAGTTCATTCCAAGAGGAGGTTTGCCAGGACCTCCCAGGAGATCTTCAAGACCTCCTGGAGGTCTTGGCCGCTGTGCACTAAGCCAGTCCCAGGAACCCCAGCTAGCTCGCACAGACAAACAATGGTGTGATCAAATCCATACAACAACTGAGAAGAAGCAAAAGAGAACTTAACATATATTAATTAAAGACCTTCCGGTCAAGCTTCTTACAGGGGTGTGAGGACCCCGGTTTATTAGGCTTGTAATACTTAGTCATCCATTGACCCTAGCATCACAAACATAATAATCCGTGTCTTCGAGATATGTATACTTACCAGAATGCAGTATACATACCCCTTTACAAAATCATGCATCAATTCCATTCAAAACATAGAACTAAAGCACAAACTAGGATAGAAGACGTACATCATATAGAGTTATTACAAAAGGGCCGTAGGCCAAATACAACTAATAAAAGTAACACGGTGAAGCAAAAAGCCATAAGATGGCGATAAACAAAAAGAGCCACAAGGTTTGCCTTTAGCCCACAAGGCAACCAACCAAGTCGCCTAGCTCGATTCCCAACCACCGCACATCTCACAAAAGTAAAGCCCTTTGGACCCTACCTCCTCTGCAACAAAGTTATTAAGCAAAGCAAATGAGTACAAAAATGTACTACTTAAGGCGGCGTGTAGTATAACAGAACTATAGTTTAACTACATGCAAGCTTTATGTGAGTGGATGAGGCTTTGGACTTATTTTAGCATAAAGCAAGTTTTCATTTGCAATATTTAAATAGGTTCCAAAGCAATTTTGCAATTCATTTTTCATTTACAAGAAACAACGAGACAAGTAACAATAGTAACAAATTGTAGATGACAACAACAATCCTGGAAGTGACTAACCCAATAGCCACCACAATAGTATGAACATCCATTCATACCAACCCATCAAGTTTTAATTAAATGTTGTAGTCTAGTTCTTGCGACCTTACCAAGCATGTCCATAACCTAGGGCGAGGCTATTGAATAGTTTTAACCCTCACAGGTGTACCAATGTACCCACACGTCGGACCGCCTTTTTGCCAAGCTATTTAGCACACTTCCTTTGGTGTGCTTGCACGGCTAAGTCCTCGAGGCATTTCCAATGAATGATGCTAATTAAGAGTCGCGACAACTTGGGAAGGTAGGAGACAAGCCCGGCCATGACAAGCTGTGGTGCTCTTTTCCTTATAAAACAGTTTTACTCTGCGACCCCAATTAACACTTCCCAAAGTACTTAGCCAAGAGGGTCCCATATCCCCTCGTGTGGTTAGCACTGAAGCGCTTGGCTTAGTGACACAAGTAACTTCGGTCATTGGGGACCTAGGCACCATTCCATTCACACCCAACATATCACACCAACATCCATTGTGCCCAAGTCAATAACAGCCTTGTTTTCATTTTTATTTTGTTTGTTTACAAAGTAACAAAGCACAAGAGGACATAATGGAATAATAATTTTAGTGTGATCAAGGTCATCGACATAATGTCGACAACCGCCCATTTCTACCGTTATCTAAGCATTTCTAAGCATTATCAACGTAACTACTAAGTGATAAGAGTCCATCCATCGAACTCTATATCACAGCAAGATAATCCTAGGCTTAGTAGTAGAGAATGAACATTTTACCTACAGGAGATGCATCTATAGGCTCAACTAATCGATAATTTAACACAAAGTAGCAATGCATACATATAAGTGAAACAAAGTAATAAACTTTAAAGTAATGGGACATTAATGGGACATGATCAAACTGCTTGCCTTGCTGTGGCTGGTCACTATGCTGCAGAGAATCACTCACGGGATCAACCCACTCGTCGGCACCTAATCGAAAAGGCGAAAAGAATCGATAAGAACGACGAAAACCACAAGGACAGCACAGCAACAAATTCCATAAGCTCTGAAATTTCTACAGCAGCAAGAGGATGATTTTTAGGGAATTTAGCAACAAGAACCAATTGATTTGGATTCTCAATGCAAAAGATATGAGTAAAACAATTCTGCTCAGCTCTAAAAATACCAAACTGCCACTATTCACTAATTTAATTGTTTGGCAACATTTTCTAGAAAGGTGGTGCAGCTGAGATTTTTACAGTAAAACAAGCACCTCATGAGATGAACAACCAAATTGAGTTCACCTCATTTGGAGCTGTTATGCATGTTTTATGATTTTTCAAAGACAAGAACTTGAACAAAATTAAAATGCACAAGTAAGCTTTTTGAAAATAGGGACATGTCTAAATCCTATTTTAACATTTAGTGCATTAACAGAGGAAGCCAACAAAGTTGGATTCACTCAAAAATATTCTACAGAGATTTACTTATGCATTTTACAAGTTAACTTGAATTTTTAATGTAACATTTAAGGTTAGTTTTGAAATCTACTTACAATTCACTTTTCTGGAACCGAACTGAGCTCACAACCATTTTTAGATTAGAGCTCAGCTCAAACCAGAGCTGCAGAAATTTGAACCACCTCCTTTGGATTTGAAATGAATTAGTTATGCATTTTTAAAGTTCATACCTTTTTCAATTCACAAAATAACAGTTCTCTGGAAATCCTAAAAACCAAAAGAACCGGGGAGGACATGAGCCACAGATCCTGGATCTGATGGCTCAAGACCTCCCAGAGAATAATGCGCACGCGCGCTCGCGAAAGTCCAGAGGACATGGGCCGTGGATCTTGGATCCAACGGTCCATGTCCTCCCAGCAACGCACACGCGCGAGCAGAGGGGAGGTCGTGGCCGTTGATGCTATGTCCAACGGATCACAACGAAAGGGGGAGGACCGGGATGGCCCAGATTAAGCGAGGGAGGTCCTCAATGGTTGAGATCTTCCAAAGGAAGATCCAAACTATCAAGATCTCCCCAAGGAAGATCTACATCGTCAGGACCTCACGTGGGAGGTCTTGGACGGTCCAGATTTTCCAAGGGAGGACCTTAATGGTCCAGATCGTCCGAGGGAGGACCTTAACGGTCAAGATCAACCCGGGGAGGTCATAAACGGATGAGATGACCACGAGGAGGTCCTACGCAGAGGTCAAAACGTCACAGACCTCCAGGGGAGGTCTGGACGGCCAAGATTGCGCAAGGGGGAGGTCCTGGACGTTCAAGATCTCCTCGGAGGAGGTCTTGGACGACCCAGATCCAGCGCCATCACGCTCGCGTGCGCGCACACGCGCGGACATTGAGTTAATGCGCGCGGGACACAAGGAGGTCTGCGCGCGAGGTCTTAAATGCGCACAAAGGGCGGAAATTAAAGGCAGTTAAGACAACGCCAATGATTAACGAGGTTGAGCAATGATTAGCGCATTTAAGAGAGGATCTCTGTCCGAAAATGACAACGGTGCTGCCGTTTTCGTCCGACAAAAACCCGAGCGCAATGAAGTGGTCCTCGCCGGCGATGCAGACCTCACCGGCGACATCCATGAGCACCACTGAGTGTGCAAAAGCCTTGCGCACACCATGGGCTCACTCTCGACGGCGGCGACGGCCTTGAACGCCGGCGAGCCGGAGAGGACAAAGATGACAAGCACGGCCAAAAGACCAAAACGTGAAGTAAAGCTCCGCAACAACATTCAAGCAGGTGCCCAGCAACTAGGGACTATCAGGAGGATTACCTGGAGGTACAGAGGTGCTGAGGAGGTCGAGGAAGGTGAGGACCGGAGCTGGGGAAGACAAGGAGCTCCACTGCCAACTCTAACTCCAAGCTCCACTTTGGCCACCTCTGTAAATGCCCAAACTAAGCAAGTTAGGACTTGGTCACAGAGGGAAATGGCACAACATGAAGCAATGAGAGGGATAGGAAAAACTCCAGGGACCCTTGTCCACCGAGTAGCTCCAAGGTGCTCCAATGGCGGCCAAGAGAGCTTCGAGTGGTTTTGAGCTCGCAAGCACAGAGGTGCAAGCAAGGCAACAAAGGTGTGTAAAGGAAGCCAAGGCAACAGTGGGGGGTTTTATACCCAGGGCAAAAGAGGTCCTGGACCACGGGTTAAGCTCATGGTGAGCTTAGCTCATGGGAGGTCCACGGGAGGTCCATGGCTTGGACAAGATGGAAAGGATAGGGTATGTTAGGACAGGGCATGGTCTAGGGGGCGGAAAGACTGCCACGCATTTAATGCGCGCAGAGCAGAGCCGTTGGACGTGACAAGGCTCTGACTTTCTCCACCGCCATAGCCCTTGCACGCGAGCCCAAGCTAGGAGAAGAACAGGGTGAAGCTCTCCACCGCTGGATTAAGAGAATGGGGAGGTCCTAGCCCTTGGATGCGATTTGAGTTTGAAACGGTAAGTTTTAAGTGACTGGGAGGAGGTCACAGCCGCACGATTTGGATGGAGAGGTCGTGGCCCTCCGATTTGATTCTTGTGGATCATAAGTGGAAAAAAGGGGACGGGGAGGTCCAAAGCGTTGGATCTAAATCAGCAGTGCGGACCTCTGGGAGGACTTCTTGCCCCGACTTTGAGAAGTGAGGGGAGGTCATGGCCTTAGGATTTAAATCCAAGGGCACACAACCAAAGGGGAGGTCCTGAGCTTGCGCATAGCGCACAGGAGGTCATGGCCTTTGGATTTATATCTAAGGGCTATGACCTCACATGGGTGGGAGGTCCGATCGCCAAGGCCTTTGGGAGGTCGTGGCCGTGGATTTTAATCCAGCGGCGCTGCATGATGCGGGAGGTCAGTCGCTTGATAGCGAGAGGAGGTCGTGGGTGTTGGATCGATCCAGCGGCCACGACCTCAAGTGAGTGAAAAGGAGGTCGATGGTTCGATGGCGAGGGAGGTCATGGCCATGGATCTTTGATCCAACGGCTATGACCTCGCCACCAGTGGGAAGGAGGTCGATGAGTTGGTTGAGAGGAGGAGGTCGTGGTCATTAGATAGGAATCCATGGCCTCGACCTCATCAAATGGAAAAGAGTCTGTTGAGCTGGGGAGGTGGTTGGGCTTGACCGGTTTGGAAAATGGCCCAGCCCAAGGAACAGAGCAAGTTTGAATTTCAAATTTTTAACAGCTGAGACTTCGCAGAATTATTAAGATAGCAATTGAACTCCAAATTTTATGAAATTTTAACTGGAGCTTGCTGACAATAGGATCAACCTTACATAAAATTTCCAGAGGTTTTTATGCAATGCATTTTTCTCAGGAAATTCATTAAGGCTGTTCAAGGAATTGTTTTACCTCCAAAAATTATCAAACAAGTTTGAAAACTCATGATATGTTTCAGAGAGGTCCCACATCAACTCAAGGACCAAGGAAGATTATTTCCAAAGGTTTGGCACATGAGTTGTGACAAATGGAAAATGAGTTTGACTTTTGGTCAACAAGAACTTTGTGTTTTTGGATAACATAACTCTTGGACAAGAATTACATGTGAGTTCTGGGGTTTCAAGATGTGAGAAAAAGTTTTAATTTCTACACATTTAATTATATTTGAAACAAACACCTGTTTAGGTATTTGGGATGTTACAAGGGGGTTGCCACCAAGGCTTACGAAAGGAGCACTTTGCAGCAGACACAAAAGAATCAAACGAGCAGGTCCAACCGTCGACCCATTGTGCTGCTCGAGTGGAGGACGTCCCCTAGCACGCATAGCCCCCAAAGACCTCTTCTTCTTGGAGCTTTGAGTTCCCTGGAACTCCCTGATCTACTGATTAAAACAAAGGGTACAAGCCATGAGTACTTTTGAATGTACTCAGCAAGCTGTGGGGAAATGAATGCAATAAATATTCATGAAGGGCTTGCCAAAAGAGAGCTGTATGGTTAGTTGTAGAAAGCAATTTTTGACAGTAAATAATATGTATAGATTGCAAAGCTCAAGTTGAAAACAATAATACATAAATACATTTGTTTGAAAGGAGGGAGTGAGCACTAGCTCACCTCCAAAGCCACTTGGGGAGGTGCAGTGTCGCACCTGACCGGGACCTCTCCCAAGAACTCTCTGAGCACCCACTCCGAGCTCCACGTAACCCTGGACCTCATCTCGAGCCAACCATGACCCCTCTAAAGCCGGCCAAGGTCTCTTCGAGGCAAAGCCACGACCTCTCGCAGAGGCGCCCAAGGACACATTTATAAAAGTCTACCCTTTTGCTCCACTTCTCCGGGAGATGTCCATAACCAAGGACTTGGCTATTCGAATAGATTTTACGCTCTCTGAGGTGTACAACTTTACCCACAATCCACGATCTCTCTAGCGGGGCGGATTAGGAAAGACCCTTGCTCACTTAGAAGGTGAAGCGGTCTAGAGAGCGTGGCAAGGCCTTCTGAGCTTTGATCGGCTCGGGGCTGCCCACTAAGGTTTCGCTTCGGTTGGGTTGCAAATGCCCTTTGGATTCGTGCCCCTCTCTTGGCCGTCGGCGTCTGTTCGCTCAACCAAAACAGCACCAAGCCATCTCATTGCTAATTATTCGGCCAAGGCCATCCCCATAAAATGACCTTGTGGTTGCACGGATTACCCGGATCCACAGACACAAAGTTAAGTCTTTAATCCACTCAGGCAAGGTAACCTCATCCCATTGTGCTCATGGCACCCCCTTTACTGCGCGATCACTTGCCCGAGTGTGAAAACATCTTGGGTTCAACCCGGCCACTGGACCACCCAGTCCTAGCACTGCAAATTTTAACAAGGTGGCCTCGCAACACTAAAGACACAACAGGGGCATTACGCCACAGTTGCACAATGGTGGCACCAACCACGGTTCCATAGTTCAATTAGTCAAGATTATTAACAACATTAATTCAAGATGAGACCATCGCAAATCTACAGCATGACTAAGCATAAACATACGGCCCCATGTTGGTAATAACAAATGACGCCAACTAAAAATACCCAACCTAAGGTGTACAAGGTGATCATGACAACATGTCCAGTACAATCTTCAAAGGAGACATAATGTCAAAAAGGATGTAGCTACTGTCCCAAACCAGTTCTATAAAAATAGCCATGCAGGTTTAACAAATCGAACTACTTTTGTAAAATGGGATCAAGATGATCAAGGGATTCCACGACTTGCCTCTGTGGATGAGAAAGCTTCAGTAGTGGTAGCATGATCCACGAGCTCCTCAGCAACAGCCGAAATCTACACATGCGCAAAGAAAACCAAATAAGCAAATAAACTCCAAGAAATCCAAAGAACTACTTAACGCCAAAAGAGAGGAGGTCCACTGAGGAGGGGAGGTCCGAGAGGGAGGTCCAACGAATGGGAGGTCCAGACCCAAGGAGGTTCGAACCAGAGGAGCTTGGAGAGCTCACTAGAACCGAAAGAGTTAGGAGTAGAGGTTGAAATGAAGAACAAGGAGAGAATGGTCGCCCTGGGAGGTCTATTTAAATGAGAAAGAGAGTAGAAGCACCACCAAAAGGAAAAGATCAGGTTCAAGGTATTGGTACAAAAGGTACACTGCTAGCAAGTACAACAAAGGACTAAAACAATCAAAAGAGGTGACAAAAGTAGAAATGAGTACAAAGGAAAGGACATCATTTTAATATGACTTCAACCCACATCAAATGCGCTTAAGAACCTGAGGCAAGGGGTCCTGAAGAGGTCAGGATCCAGGGGGAGGTCGAAGGGGAGGACACGACCCACAGGGGAGGTCATGGCCAATTAGGTGGTCTTTACAAAAAAGGCCACGGGGAGGTCTGAGAGGACAAGGAGGCCCAAAGGATAGGGAGGTCCTGCGGGGAGGAGGTCCCGAAGGAGAGGTCCTGAGGACAAGGAAAAACGTCTCGAGGAGATCCTGAAGACAAGCAAGTCTAGAGGAGGTCCTGAAGGCAAAGAGGTCTTTAGGACAAGGAGGTCCTGAAGACAAAGGGGAGGTCTTGAGGACAGGGGGTCCTAAAGACAACAAGGAGGTCTTGAGGACCGGGGGGGGGTCCTAAAGATAGTAGGGAGGTCCGAAGAGAAAAGGGAAAGTGAGGAGGTCTAAACCTACGAGGAGGTCCAAACACCAGGGAGGTCTTTGCAAAAAAAGGTTAACAAAGGAGGACACATCCAAAGCGGGAAGGTTGTGGCCTAAAAGGGGGAGATCCTGACCATAGGAGATGATCTGGACCAGGAGGGTGGTCTTTACAAAAAGACCAGCAAGGATCGAGGAGGTGGTCCTTACAAAACAGCCAGGAAGAGGTCCTGGGAACAAAAGAAAAACGTCACGAGAAAGCGGGGCCGTCCGATCAAGATCGGATGGCTCGGAGAAGCGAGCTGCTGTGCCAAGAGAGAGAAAAGGGAGTTGACTAGAGGTGCAGTTCAAAGGAGGATGAGGAGATCAGAACCAAGGGCAGGTCCTGACCGCGAGATCTACAAGGGAGGTCTGGGCGGTTAAGATCTCATAAGGGAGGTCCTAGCGGTCGAGATCTAACAAGGGGAGGTGCGAGCGGTTAAGATCTCAAAGGGAGGTCCTAACGGTCGAGATCTAACAAGGGAGGTCTAAACGATTAAGATCTCCAAAGGAGAGGTCCTATGATCGAGATCTAACAAGGGGAGGTGCAGACGGTTAAGATCTCCAAAGGGAGGTCCTAACAGTCGAGATCTAATAAGGGGAGGTGCGAGCAGTTAAGATCTCCAAAAGGAGGTCCTAGCGGTCGAGATCTAACAAGGGGAGGTGCGAGCAGTTAAGATCTCGAGGGGAGGTCTTAGCAAGGGGAGGTCCTACGGCCAGTGAGATAAAACCACAAGTGGAGCAGACCGTTAGATTTCAATCCAGACAGGCAAGGCAATTGGGTTGTTCGGACCGAGCTAAGCGCTTCAGCAGATTGGGGCCGCCCAATATGGATCGATGGCTCTAAAGGAGTGGGGCGTTCGGACCATCTGAGCGTCTCAACAAGATCAAACTATCCAACATAAATTGAATGGTACACAAGCGATAGAGGTCAGGATCAAGCGGAAGGCTCGAACGGACGCGAGGGAGGTCCAAGTAAGCGAGGGGGAGGTTCTAAAGGACACAGGGAGGTCTTGAAGGACACGGAGAGATCAAAGGGAGCTCCATAAGGGCACAGGGAGGTCCATATGGGCACGGGGAGGTCCAAAAGGACTCAGGGACGCCCAAATGAACTCAGGGAGTTTGAGTAAACGTTGAGAGGTCCACAGGGAGGTCCAAACAGAGGAAGAGGTCTAGGTCAAGGAGATCTAGACAGAGATAAAGGTTTAGACTGAAGGGGAGGTCTAAACATGAAGAGATTCAAATCAACAAAGGGGTGGTCTGGACTAAAGGAAGTTCAAACAAAAGATTACCAGGAGAGGTCCAGAGAACCAAGGAGGTTGAAGCTGCAAGGAGGTCCAACTGAAGAGAGGTCTGGACCCTCAGATCCCAAAGAAGGAGAGGCCTGGATGAAAGGGAAAACCCAAGGAAGAATATCCCCAAAAGGGGAAGATTCGAGGTGTGAGACCCCCGGGGTATTTAGCTTGTAATGCTTAGTCTTCCAATTGACCCTAGCATCACAAACAAAATATCCCGTGCCTCGTGACAATGTGTACCTCCCAGAAGTGCGGTACACACACCCTTTTTACAAAATCATGCATCAATTCTATACAAGCACAGAACCGAAGCAAGAACTTAATTAAACAAAAGACATACATAATAGAGTTATTACAACAAGGGCCAACCGACCACCAAAGCTAAAGAACTTAGATAACAGCGGAAGCAAAAGCCATAAGATGGTGATAAACAAAAACCATACGGTTTGCCTTTAAGCCCACAAGGCAACCGACCGGGCCGCCAGCTAGTCGTCGAAGGCGAAGTCCGTCTCACAAAAGTCAATCCCTTGGGGATCAACCTCCTTTGCAACAATTAATTAAGCAA
Source organism: Phyllostachys edulis (assembly GCA_036346405.1). NCBI lineage: Eukaryota > Viridiplantae > Streptophyta > Magnoliopsida > Poales > Poaceae > Phyllostachys > Phyllostachys edulis. The sequence continues at coordinate 52,881,347 of CM070547.1, read as the reverse complement.
AGCAAATGAGTACAAAATGTACTCGCAAGACTTACGTATAGTGTAACAGCCTATACATAGCTACATGCAAGCTTAATCAATGGAGAAGGTTCTAGGTTCATTTTCAGCATAAAGCAAGTTTTCATTTGCAATAATGTAATACATATAAAGCTATTTGACAATCTGTTTTTAATGTTCAAATAACAGCGAGATACATAATAATAACAACAAGACAACCTGGAGGTGACTAACCCAATAGCCACCACAACAATAGCACAAATTACCCATTCGTACCACCCACAACAAGTTTTAATTAAAAATGTTATAATCTAGTTCTTGCACGACCTTACCAAGCATGTCCATAACCTAGGACGAGGCTATTTGAATAGTTTGAACCCTACAGGGGTGTACCAATGTACCCACACGTCAGACCACCTTTTTGCCAAGCTATTTAGCACACTTCCTTTGGTATGCCGGCACGGCTAAGTCCTACGAGATGCTTTCCAATGGATTGTGCTAATTAAGAGTCGCACGTATGGGGGTTGACCCTTAGTGAACCGCCATTACGGGCTCCCACTAAGGACTCATACGAAGAGTAGGATGCACCGGCCCAGCCTAAGCAACTGCGGGTGCTCCCCTCCTTTCCCAACAACAAACATTTTTCTTTACAACAACCACCAGCGACTCATTAATTAACACCCCCCAACGTACTTAGTCAAGAGAGGTCTCATATCCCCCTCGTGTGATTAGCACACAATAATCGCTTGGATTAGTGACACAAGTAACTCGGTCCTTGTGGACTTAGGTACCATTCCAATCACACCCAACAGATCACACCATCATCCATTGTGCCCAAGTCTATAACAATTTGTTTTCAGTTTTGACTTTACAAATTAACAAAGCACAAAGTGCTGGACATAATGGAATAATAATAAGATTTGTGTGATCAAGATCATCGACTAAGTCGATGACCACCCAATTCTACCAGTAGCTAAGCATTTCTAAGCATGACACCGAAAAGACAATAAAAGAGCATAATTCAATCGCCGGGCTCTAATTCGCTGACGAGATTAATAACTTATGGTTAGTGGCAGGGGATAACAATTTAAGGGCAACCATGCAGTAGGATTAGCTACCTCTAATCGGGAAAATTAACTTTGACACAAAAGCATGCATGCATACAATTTGTAAACAAAGTATTAGACTTTAAAAGTAATGGAATTAATATGATCAAACTGCTTGCCTTGCTGGAGATGCTCAACCTGCTACAGAGGATCACTCTCAAAATCAACGAACTCGTCAGCACCTAACGAAAGACGAAAAAGAACCGATAAGAACGAAGAACACCGAAAAGGCTCGAACACCAACTTCCACCCAAAGCCATGAAATTTTTACAGTAGGTAGATAATGATTTTTAAGGAATTTAGCAACAAGAACCAATTGATTTGGATTCTTAATGCAAAAGTAATGGCTAAAACAATTTTGGTATGTTGGAAAAACGCTGAAAATTCATCTCGGGTACTATTCATCCGAAATTAATTTTTTGGCACAAATTTCCAGAGAGGTGTTGCAACTGAAATTTTTATGGTAAACCAAGCACCTCATGATATGAACAACACAATTGGATTCACCTCATTTGGAGCTAGGAGGTGTTTTCTATGATTTTTCAAAGACATGAAAAAGTGCACAAGTTAATTGCAACCACAAAACTTTCAAAGACAGTAGCATGCCTAAAACCTATTTTACAAATAAGCTTACTAACAGAGAAAACCAACAAATTTGATTTCACTCAAAAAGAAGCTACAGAGAATTACTTATGCATTTTTCAAGTTAAATGAAATTTTAATGCAACAAATAAAGCTAAATAGGAATTAAATCTACCACCAAATTTTTCTGGAGCAAAACTAATCTTTCAACCATTTTTAGATCAAAGCTTAGTTAAAACCAGAACTAACAAAATTTGAATCAACCGAAAAGGATTTAAAATGAATTAGTTATGCAATTTTGAAGTTTAACACAAATAACAGCTCACAAATAAAAGCTTACCGGAAATAAATAAACTAACTCGAAGCGGAAAAACATGGGTCATGAGATTGAATCCAACGGCCCACGCGCATCAAGCACATCCACGCGACACATTAACAGATGGCGTTGGATGAGATCCAACGGTCCACAATGAGGAGACTTGGACGGTCGACGCCCAACACGATATGGGCGTTGATCAAAAGCGAGCGGCTCAGAAGCGAAGGTAGCGTTCGGACGGTCGAGCGTTCCAACAATCTGGCCGCAGATTTAAAATGGGCGACCAAGGCTACGGCGGTGTCCGGGGTCCGAAAGTCCCTGATCTCAAGTAGATCAAGAAATGAATGGTGAGGTTGGTGGTCGAGCGTTCACAATGATCTAGATCGGACGGTGAAGGTTTAGTAGTCGAGCGCCCCTACGATCTAAGCCGTAGATCAAGAAATGAGCGGGTGAGGTTCGATTGGTCGAACGTTCAACGAATCTGGGCGTTGATCTCAAAATCGACGGTCGGAATCAACAAAGTGTTGCGTGCTCTCGAGAGGTTCAAAGATCTTTGGGCCCCATCACGCCGTGACAGTTAAGGTCGGTTTAGGACAGCCCTTTAATACTAAGCATTGATTAACACTGATTAAACCATGATTAGCATTTAATGGACATAATCTTTGTCCTAATTTGACAACACACAGTGCGTTCCTCGTCCGACAAAAACCCGAGGGCACCGCAGGGCTCACCGCCGGTGATGAGGACCTCGCCGACGCAAACCAAGGGCACCACTAGGTGCACAATAGCCTTGTGCACCCACTGGGCCCACTCTCGACGGCGGCGGCGGCCTAGAACGCCGGCGAGCCGGAGAGGAGCGACGGTGACAAGCACTACCGAGAGCGAAAAAGCGAAAAAGCTCCGCAGCAGTTCAAGGTAGCGGGTGCCACAGCTACTAGGGGCTACCAAGAGGCTACCTCAACACTGTAGAGGCAAGGAGGCGGACGGAGGAGCTCCGGCGACGTTGAGCAGAACTGGCGCTAAGGAAGATGAAGTGGAGATGACGGCCTAAGCAAAAAGAGCACAACCGGGTGGTAGGGTTAGCTTCATTATAGCCCATAGATGGTCCATGCGCATTTAATTGAAGAATGAAGCACCTTATCGGAGTTGGGGATGAAAACAAAGAGCTTCGGCCGAAAGAGGGCAAAACTCAATTCAAGCTATTCCTGTAAAGGCAAACTTAAATTGAGTTAGGGGATTTGCTCAAGGTGATTAGAGGGACCAGGCAATGCGAAAAGAATAGCAAAGGGACCACTGGAGTGCTGGGACGACGAAGCTTGCTTGTCGGCCGTCAATGGCGGAATTAGGGCTCTCAGTGGTTTGAAGCTCAATCAACCGAGAGGAAGCTAAGCAAATCAAGGTGGTGTTTAAAGGAGGTAGAGGAGGAGCTAGATGGCTATTTATAGCCGAAGGAGCAAAGAGTTGAGCAACGACAACTCCACGGTGGTCAAGCCTGCCATGGACACGTCGAGAGGATGGGAGCAGGTAGAAGGAGGACTTTAGGGGTGAAGCTCTGACCCGCATTAAATGAGCTGCGGCAAGGAGCCATTGAAGGATGCAAGGGAGAGGACAAGGCGCTGCTGCCCACGCCATGGCACTCTGGCGTGCACGAGCGTGACGAAGAAGAAGATGACTAGGCTTAGGGGCCCCACCAGCTAGAGACAGGGAGCCAAAGTGGCTCGGGACCGAATCGGTAAGTGGGTTGAGTCCAACCAACAGGCATGGACCAAACACCCTCAACGGTTAGATCAAATTTGGACGGCCCCGATTGAAAGCCATCTTGGCAGTCCGATCAACCATGAACAGTTGAGATTGAGAGAGGCAAACAAAGGTCCGAGTGGCACAAACAATCTTGAGCGTCCAAACGAAATCCAACGGTCCAAAAGCACGAGCCACTTTGAGCGAGCCTGAGGTGCAATTAGTTGGTTGGATCAAGTCAAGTGGCTCGGGTCCGACTCAAACCCAACAGGACTTTGACTAGGGTTTGAATTTAAAGCTGAAACTTTGAGGGATTTTTAGAGATAGCAAACTAACTCCAAAAATTCTAAAATTTTGACTGGAGGTTCCTAACTCCAGGATAAACCTTGTATAAATTTTCCAGAGGTTTTTATGCAAAGTATTTTTCTTCAGAAATTTCTCAAGGCTTGTTATAGGGTTTGACCAAGAGTCAAACTTGTTTGACTGCCTCTTAAAAATTATCAAATAATTTCTAAAAATTATGAAATTTTTTTAGAGGAGTCACACAGCATCCCTAGAACCAAGAAAAAATATTTCCAGGGGTTGAACACAAGATTCCCAACAAGGAGGTCATGACTTTAGTCAATTGGAGATTTAGGTTTCTGAATTTCCACAATTCCTTTACAAGAATTACAGAAAAGTTCAGAAACTACAAAATGCAAGAAAAGTTTTAATTTCTTCTCATTTTCTTACATTTGAAACACATACCCAGATTTGGGATGTTACACGAGGTAAGAGATCCAAAGAGAGGAACTCAAGGGAGGTCCTGAGAGAAGAAGAAAAAGAAGAAGAGGAGGTCAGAAAGATAAGAGGGATCTGGACATCAGGAGATGTCCAACAAAAGGAGGATCTGGACATACGGGAATGTCCAGCAAGAGGAAAGTCTAGGGAAGGAGAGAGAGAGGCCTAGAGGAGGAGAAACTAGCTTGGAGAACAAATAAGGCAAACGGTGAAAGGAGGCTGAAAACCATGGAACAACAATAACTCCAAAGCAACCAAAAGGGATTAATTGAAGTTGATTAGTTCAGGTTAAATCTCCTAATTTCAGAAATCTTCAAGTTAAGCTTTGAACTCTCAACAAAACCAAATGGTTATTTTTATTTTGAGAGCTTTTCAAAACTCTGGACAAATGGGACGTTACAGAAGTTGCCAGCTACGCCTATCGTGGTGGTAAACATCCCGCACAACTTATAGGACCCACCGCAAATGGGGGTAGCCCATATGGGTGAGATGACAGAATAGGCGAGGTAATTTGGAAGGTTACTGTGACGGTCGCTCAACTACATGACTAAGGAATCGTGTGGGGCTACGAGCTGACTATCTCTTGTGGGTACAGTGTACAACCTCTGCAGAGTCTAAACTATTTAAACAGCCGCACCTACGGTCAAAGACAGACATGGGAACTTAACTAGGGTTAGTTCTATTTTAAAAAAACCTTTGTGGGTGGTATGAAAATGTGGTGGGCTCACCTAGCCCTGAGATTCGATTTTCCCTGAGCCGTCGAGCTTAGTTGTATTAATGATGGAGGTAGCTCCAATCAAATAAGCATAAAGGTGGAGGTAACCTCTGTTGTTTTTAAAATATTGCACAATTACTCCCTTTAATAAAATATAATTTGGTTAAAATGCTAAGTGATAGGAATTTGTAATTATGATAAATGAAAATATTGTTTTAGCAAATAAAAGAACCCGAGCCATCCTTGTTAAGCCTTGCATGTATTATTATTGCATCTTGTGTGTTGGCTCGCGAGCACGGAAGTTGTGCTCATTCTCGCTCTTTCCCCTAAAACCCTCAAAAGCAGGAAATCCTGAAGATTACGCATACTACGAGGATCCAGAATTTAGAGGCCCAAGAGATGATGTAGCGTATTTTAGTCTTTAGCTGTTCTAGTCTCGTCTCAGTCTAGTTGACTCCATTGGTGCTTGCGTGCATCCAATATTATCCAAGTCCTTGGTTAATATCGGACGCACACGGGTTTCCTCAGTCGCTTGCCTGTGGAGAGATGTACACTCACCCTTTTGCTTCCATTGTCACTTCAGCTATTGTAATGTAATCAGTTTGCTATGTTTGGCCCTTATTGTAAAACTTGACCCGATGCGGTCTATGTAAACTCTGATGTGTTAAATTAATGAATGGTATGATTTTACGCTATGTGTGAAATGATTCAGCAATGTGTTTATGAGTGCTATCTACTGATCCAGGGAATAGCACAGTATTTGCACAGAGGATTCGGGATTAGAAAATCCGGGTCCGACAGGGCTGGTATCAGAGCATACGACTATAGGAGCCTTAGCTAGACTGGTCAAGCCTAAGGACTTGAGTCTTATTTTCAAAACTTAAGAAAAGCTTTGGAAAAATATAGCGTATTTATTGCTCTTACTCATCTCTCTTAGTTCTTCACTTACCCCTACCTCACTTGAGTTTTACTCAGTTCTGACTCTCGTTCTCGTTTCAAAAATTGTAGATGGCAACCCCGTCGTCCGATGGCTCATGGTACTTTTGCTCTCACGAAGAAGATGAAGGTGAGTTCGTGGACATTCTTCGCCAACTCATACAACACCTGGATTATAACCGCAAGCCTATCTTTAGAGGCCGAAGGACCAAGACCCTGGACCAAGAGTCATGGGCCATGGAGGTTTTCCTCTATGCCAGAGAGGATGAGTTCGTCGCTCACACCTTCAGACCCGTGACACCCCAGAGCAGCTGTTCTGAAGCAGTCCAAGATGCAGCACGCTTCACCTACACCCGCCTGACCCAGATGCATGAGGATCTTCTGCTGGAATCGCCCTTCCACTACTTCTTGCCTCTCCAGGACGGAGAGTTCGATAACGAGATCTTCATCGTCGTGTTGCAGTAGTCAGGCTAGTTTAGGTTAGTTAGCAGTGCTTGCTAGGCAGTCTTTTGGTTGCAAGCACTTTCCGTTTCCTTCTTTTGTAAACGATGTGTTTGTATCTTGTGTCATGGCTTAGCTTAGCCTATATGCTATGTTCAGGAGTCATGTAACACTTAAACCCCTTAATATAATGCAGTCACTCTAGGCTTTGTATTGTATTATACTCGTTTCGTTCCCTCGTTTTGTGTGAGTTCTTTTGTTTGGCTCTAGAGGGCTAGTAACCCTCATATACCCGCCCCCTTGTTCTAAGCTTCAGCGCTTCTTCAGATGCTGCCAAGAAGAGCCACCGCTCCAAGACAAGGTGCTTTTGAAACTAGCCGAGGAAGAGGTCGTGGCAATGGCCGTGGTCGTGGTCGAGGACAAGATCTACCTCCCCCGCCACCAGCACACCCAACGATGGCTCAAGTCATGTTTCAACAGACTCAAATTCTGCGGGCTTTGCTCAACAATCGGCAGACTGGACCAGCTGGTCGCAACTCCAAGCTGGCTGACTTTCTCAGGACAAGACCTCTCACCTTTGCCATAGCCAACTAACCCATAGAAGCTGAAGATTGGCTCAAAGATATTGAGAAGAAGCTTTGACTTGCCCGCTGCTCAAATGAAGATAAGGTGGACTTCACCACCCACCAATTGAAAGGAGCCGCTGCTGCATGGTGGGAAAATTACCTCGCTACTCGAGGTGGTGACGGTCTAGTGTCCGAAGAAGAAGAAGAACAAGTAGCGAACGTAAGTAGTAGCCTCTATGTAGGAGCTCAACCCATTTCGCCAAGTAGAAGAGATTGTCAAGTACCGCTAGATGAAGTGAACACAGATGGAGATGATTCCTTGGGCAAAATTCAAAGCCACTTTCAGAACCAACTTCGTACCAACCGATACCATGAGAATGAAGAAGAACAAATTCAGAGCTCTCAAGCAGAATCAGATGTTCATTAATGAATATCTAACCAAGTTCAACCAACTTGCCCGCTCGACCGCTTCGTGGAAGGAATGCGCGAAGATATGAGGGTTCATCTTATCCTCCACGACTTCCCCAGCTTCCACCACCTGGTCAACAAAGCCCTCGTGCTAGAAAATGAGAACAAGACCGCAGAAGTCAGCCGCAAGAGAAAGATGACAATTCAAGGGCCGCAGCGACTTTACGCTAAGATCGACTTTCGAGGCGGCTCGTCTTCGAGCGATTAGCCGTCCGCCACAAAGGGTTCCAATTCCAACTCCAACTTCCACTTCAGCTCAAACCCCGTGTCCCAGTGAGCATGTTTCACGCGCTCCTCGCTTCATTGGACAGGTAGCAGCCAATCTAATAGCTCATCTTCGCTGTTTCAACTGTGGAGAAAAAGGATATTTTGCTAAAAGATGCCCTCAACCAGCCACCCCGTGAGGTTCAACTTCAAAAACACACCAACTCGAGGACATACTTTAGCCGCAAGCAAAAGTCATCGGATCTCGTAGGCATCCAGAGCCGCATCTACGCCAAGCCAAAGCCAGGGCCATGTGAACCATGTCACCACCGAAGAAGCCCAAGCAGCTCCAGGAGTAATGAAAGGTGCGTTCTCTGTCTAATCCAAGTAGCTCGAATCGCGAGGTCGAGATTCTGTTTAAGGTAGGTAGGATTTGTAACGTCCCGTTTTCGCACGGCGAATAGTATTTACCGTTTGGTTTTCAGTTTTCAACCTTATGTCAAATTATCAAACATTTTCAAAATCTCCTAGCTTCTATTTAAGATCGGTTTGTGTTTCAAACCTTTTTGTCAATTCTCGAATTCAAATTCAAGTTTGAATTCCTCTTTTCCATTTTTGGGCCCCTTTTCTTTTGCCCTACTCTCTTTCTGGGCTCAGCCCACTTGCCCATTTCACCCAGCCCCTTTTTCTCTTGGCCCCAGCCCAGCCTCCTTCGGCCCACCTCTATTCTTCCTACTTGGCCGGCCCCCTTTTGCTCCCTTTCTTCTCCACCCGGCCGGGTCATGGCCACAAACTCCACCTGCCGCGCACGAGCATCCCTGCAGCTTTCGACGACGTCAACGAGGATGGCAGTGGAAGGAGCTAGGTTAGTACCCTACTTTTGATACCATATTATGAATATTGTATTTATATTCAAGAGGCCCAATGAGCAATACATATATATGGAGTACAAGGGTATATATGTCATATATATATATATATATATATATATATATATAAGAAAATACAAAAGATATATAAGGAAATACAAAATAATTCCTATTCTAATAGGTGCAACGGTCAAAGATGGAGGGACACGTGAATGGATGATTTGTTGATGAATTCTCATTTTTTTTGGGATCAGATGAGCTATTGGAGGTGGAGGTGATGCTTGCAAGGAGAGTTTGAAGTCGACATTTTTTGTTTTGTTTTCATGTTTGCTGCACCTGGAGCAAAGATTCGTTGCAAGCATAAGAACTAATGTTGCGTTCTTCGATTTTTCTTGCACCGGATGGGACAGTTAAGATCGATGTTTTCGAGTGAGATCCGATGAATGAGGAGGACGTACGATAGGGTTGTTCCTATCGTACGTCTAGGCGCCAGGACCGTTCCTGGTATTTCGGAGGCCCTGGGGCGAGACAAAATGTGAGGCATTTTATTCTAACATAAATAAATAGTGCTACTTTTATATCAATTGCAAAGCTATTTAATACATCAAAAAGATACAAACTACTCATAGAAAGCAATTTCTTCTAATATTTCTAGATGCAAAGTCATTGATAATAGTATCCACGTCAATGTGATCTAACATATCCTTTTCAATGCATAAAGTGGTAGACCATTCAACCTTTCTTGTGATATTGATGACCTCAAATAGTTTTTCAATAACTTCAACTTTGAAAAGCTTCTTTTAGTTGATGCTACAGTCACATGTACAGTAAATAAGATTCGATAAGCAATTGAAACATTTGGATAACAATCTACATCTCTAACAAACTAAAAAAATCTCAATAGCAGACATTGTCACATGGCAGTCATTTGCAACACTCTTAATTCAGAGAAAAGAGATGTATCAGGATACCTATCCCTACACTCTTAACCTCAATCTAGTTAGTAGTTATACATCCCTGCAGAGCAATAGAGCATATATAGGATATACAATTATGCATATACGTATATGTAGTATGATGTATCAGGATCGAAGACCTTGGCCCTTGTAGGCCCTAGGCGGTCGCCCCAGCCGGCCTTCCCTCAGGAACGGCCCTGCTAGGCGCTAGTCACTCCCTTTAACCAAGAGTTTAGGACAAATCGCTTTCTACCTCTCCATCTTCATCTCTATCCCAATCCTAGTTCATCACATTTCCCCTTCTCTCCCATCTCCATCTCGCTCTCTCTCGTTTCAGCATGATAAAGCCAACTAGAGCTAGGCACCAGCCTATGTACAGACACGAGGAAGCTAGGCAGTGCGGCGGCATGCTGCACAGGCTAATCAGGCGGTTGCGTGGAAGCTAGCCACAAGTCTGGCCTGTGGCCGTATAGGCAACCAAACACACCTTTAGTGTTCAGAGATGGTTGGTTGTGTGCAGAGAGACTCACAACGCAGAGGGAGCGGCTGAATTGTAATGTGAAACAGCTGATATGTAATCCTGTATCAGGGGATCATTTGGAATGTGGTCATTCGATGGACTTGCCCAAATGATACAGAATTTAGGAACAATAAAACAGGGTAATGATACAGAAATTAGGAGCAATAAAACAGGGTATTGATACAGGGTAGGCACAGCAATAAAAGAAGCATGACTTACGTGACAGACGCCAATCGATGCTTTTCCAAGAGCTGCCTTGCATACGAGGTCTTCACTTGAAGGGTATCGCAAATTCGCAAGTGTACTGTGTACATATGAAGATGCTCCGATGGCTCTCAGGGATCATGTCGACCATCCAGTGGTATATCCAGTTGTCGTCGTCCCTTGTGAAACAAACATTGAGCTCCCAAATGTTGGCATACAAAGCAAGCCATGAAGAGAGCCGGTTACTACTGACATTGGCCATTGGCGTGACGACTCCATTGTCCAGCTGCGCTCCAGATGCTCTGAAGGGTGTCCGATCATCACCAGTGTGGAGAAAGGTGATCACAAATAAGGCAACCTCCAATTTTCATGTCGACGGGCATCTGACAGGCCTCACAAGTACAAGTTTTACATGCACATCTTCTGTCAAGAATTCCATCGAGCTGTCTTCCAACTCACCAATGGCAAGCCCACCTCAAATGCCCCCCTTACCTCTGTTGGAATGTGTGAGACCATGTGGAGGTCATCCCATGGTTTATGATGAGTAATTGACTGTATTTTGCATGTGTTGTTGAAATTTGAGTTTGGTTTTGATTTTGAACAGAATTCAGTGCTGCTGTTAGGTTGTAAGCAATCAGACAGGCCTTGGTGGCAGCCTGAGCGACCGAGGCTGGGCTGTCAGACTGGCCCTGGGGGCGGTTTGATCGGCAGAGGCCGGGCGGTCCAACCGGCCATGGGTGACGGTCAAACCAGTAGTGTGAGCTTTTGAGGAACGAGCTCCAAACACTTAAGTGTTTGCCCCTGTTTTCATTGAAAATGGAGACTGGACGCGAAACTAGATAGAGTTTTACCGAAAAGTGCAGATAGGGATGTTTCAGGATTTGGTAAGCGGTCTGACTAGCTGTTGGTTAGCGGTCAAACCGGTGGGCTGTCAGACTGGCCATGGCCAGCGGTCAGACTGACTGAGGGCCGACGGTCTGACCGGCTAGGGCGAGTTCAAGCCCAGTGGGTGTGTTGAACTCTGTCGATTTGGTCGAGGGCTATGGTAATGGTGCATATATGTTGCATGTTGTGTTTATGACTAACGTGGGTCAAGTTGGAATGAACTTGTGATCGGAAATGGTTTGCTTGGTCTATTGCTGTGCAGGTGGCTCCGGAGTCAACTATGGTCAACGACGAGAAAATCTAGGACTTGGTCAGGAGAACCAAAGTCTAGAGCGATCATGGAGGCACAAGATGGACAAAGTCTATGGAAGGCCCAAGTGGTCAAGGTCAAACGGGGCATGTGGTGCGCCAAGTGACTTGGGCCCGTTTGCAAGCGAGGATAGTTCAGTGGGATCTGAACACGTGAGAGGCTTGACGGGAAGTCATTGGGGCCATAAGGATGGTGATGAAGTACGGGCCATGCTTCGAGGAGAAGGAATTGGGAAATGACAGTTGAGGGGCAATGTGGTCATTTGCCCTAAAAAGGAAAATCGAGCAGTTTGTGTGCCGACCCGTCCAGGGGCCTCACCCGAGAGGTCCCCCCAAGACCTCCCTGGGAGTCCACCAGGACCTCCTAGGAGGTCCCAAGGACCTCTCGGGCAGTCCTCCCAGGCCTCCCAGGAGGTCCAGCCGGACCTCCTAGAGGTCCAGGGAACTGACCCGAGGAGGTCTTAAGGCTCAGGACCTCCCCCAAGAGCCACGACCAGACCTAGGGAGGTCCAGAGACCAACCCGAGGAGGTCATGGGACTTGGAGAAGTCTTAACCCTCCTGTGATCCGAACTAGTCCTAAGGATCAATGACTGGTTCTCACATCAATTACAAGTGATAACATACATCCATATGAGACTTTATTAACAACAAGGGAGTTGATTACAAAGTTGCTTACAAGTCACGACAACAAGGCAAAATACACAGCAGAAGCAAAACCAGCAAAACCATGCTATGGTGACCTGGCCGGGGCCTCACCCGAGAGGTCCTCCAAGACCTCCCTGGGAGTCCACTAGGACCTCCCAGGAGGTCCTGAGGACCTCTCGGGTAGTCCTCCCAGGCCTCCCAAGAGGTCCAGTCGGACCTCCTAGAGGTCCAGGGAACTGTCCCGAGGAGGTCTTGACGCTCAGGACTTCCCCAAGAGCCATGTCCAAACCTAAGGGAGGTCCAAGAGACCAACCTGAGGAGGTCATGGGGCTTGGAGAAGTCCTAACCCTCTTGTGATCCGAACCAGTCCCAAGGATCAATGGCTAGTTCTCACAGCAATTACAAGTGATAACATACATCCACACAAGACTTTATTAACAGCAAAAGAGTTGATTACAAAGTTTGGTTACAAACCGACGGTAAAAAAATACACAGTGGAACAAAAGGCTAGTCCATCCAATACATCACATGTAATTGGCTGGAGGGCGCGACCTAATTGATCTGGTCCTCCTCATCATCAAAGAAGTCTTCTCTTGCTCAATTCATCAATCAAGCAAGAATGAGCACAACCACCATGCTCGCAAGTTACACCCATCAAATAACAGAATGACATGCATAATGGATATCAAAGGGAAGGCATAATATGGTTGATTTGCGTAAAGCCAAGTTTCTTTCAAATACATATACTAAGTTCCAAGGCAGTTATACGATAACTAAAATTCATTTACCAAAATCCATTTTTCAGTTGGATAGCATTCATCATCAAATGGTGAAGGATACCCTCCTGTCACAAGGCTCCCCGCCCAACCATGGGATAGACATCCCAAAATCAGTTTATCCAAAACCTTTTGGCAAACAAAACCAATATCTAACTTTGAGTAGTCTTTTGCCAGCACGTCCATGACCGTGGACACGGCTATTCAAATAGTTTTCACTCTGCAGAGGTTGTACACTTTACCCACATGACATGATTTCTCTAGTTTGTCCGGCATTCGTCAATGCCACCTCTCACTGCCGAAGGTGAGAGGTCCAGAGCTCATGACAAGGCCTTTACAATGCATTATTCTACCATAGTCCCTCCTCGCTAAGGATTCACTTCTTTGGATGGAAACCCGTCGGAAAATCCCCCTCTTGCGCTAGTGGGAAACATAGGTTATGAAAGACCATAGGCTATAGAAGACCTCCCACACATCCAAGTGGAACAACGATGGTAGAACTTTGCAAATTAGTTGGCCAGGTCCCACGCCTCATTCTGGAGACATGTGGTTGTACGGTGAGGCATAGCCCATTATAGGCCTAGTAAAGGATCGCTCAAAGGCCGGTCCTCAATTGACTTGGGCGACCACCACAAACCCCTGGACCTCAACCTTACCCAGGATTGAGTCCGTGCATAAACATTGCACCAGCCAAGCAAACCACTTCGCCCAAGTCTAAATCCATTTTCCTTTCATTTGCTTTTCAAAAGCATTTATAAGCTTCCATGACAACCCAATGCCATGGCTTAAAACCTTTAAACAACAATTGGTCATGTTGGTAAAATTTCCCCAAATCAAAATTTTGGTCTAGCAAGATTAAGCACACTTTTTTCAAATGCATCTGGTTCTCACTATTGCAAAAAATAGATTTTTATCTAAGGTGACAATGGATGGGGTTCAATGTCGACAGTGGCTGTACAATGGAAATTAGGCATAGCTACCATCTTAAAAACAGGTATTGAAATAACTTAGTAAAGTAAGCATGCAAAAACCTTTGAAAAGAACATAGTAATTTGAAGTAATGGGTGCAACATGGTCAAGGTTATAACTTGCCTTGCTCAAAGGCCTGGATGTCTTCTTCTTCGGAGAGCGTTTGTTCCTCAGTGTCTTCAAAATCTACACGAAGAAACCAAAACAACTCAACACAAAGCTCAAATAAGATCCAAAGAAACTTTAATGAACTCCAAAATAAAACCAACAGAGAGGCTAGGTCGGTTTGTGGAGCTTGCTGGAGGAGATCCGAAGCTTCAGGAGGAGGTCCAGAGAGTGGAAATGAGCAAAAGGGTAAAGGGGAAGGGCTGCCCAAGCATATATAGCCAGAGCCGCCCAGATATCCATGGTTACACATGTTCAAGAGTTGGTGATAAGGACAATGGGAGCGGGTAAAAGATGTGACAAAAAGGATAGCACGGGTGCTGCAAAAAGGTAGAAGCATTTAATGTGATACAACAGGCATTAAATGTGGGGAGACTCCCATGCGCAAAGGACACGGTCAAAGGATAAAGAAAGAGGCGTGTGATTGCCAAATGGGGCCAGTCAAAGCTCAAGGGGAGGTCCTGCGGAGAGCTAGAGGAGATCGGGCAGAGGTAAGGGGAGGTCCTGACGGTCAGATCCTCAAAGGGGAGGTCTGGACGGTTAAGATCTTCAAAAGGGGAGGTCTTAACGGCCAGATCTAACAAGAGGAGGTCTGGATGGTTAAGATCTCCAAAGGGGAGGTCTTAACGGCCAGATCTGACAGGGGGGGGTCCTAAAGGACACAGGGAGGTCCAAATAGACAAGAAGGAGGTCCTAAAGGACACAGGGAGGTCCTGAAGGACACGGGGAGGTCCAAATAGAACAGAGAGTGAGTTCAAATGAGCATGAGTGAGATTTAGACCTGGGAAGGGTGGTCTGGACCCGAGAAAATCCAACCACTTGGGAGGTCTAGACCCAAGGAGGTCTGGATCAGAAAAGAACGAAGCAAGCTCAGATGGGGAGGAAATCACCAAAGCTCCAACACACCCAACAAACCGAAAGAGAGTAGTTGAAGTTTGGTTTTGTCAATTAAGGTCCATTCTGAAATTCTCAAGTTAAGCTTCGAATTCTCATCAAAACAAAATGGTTCTTTTTATTTTAAAAATTCAAAAAGGCTCCAAAAATCAGGGTGTTACACATGTCGACCCAATACACCACAGGTAATTGGCTGGAGGGCGCGGCCTAGTTGATCTAGTCCTCATCATCATCAAAGAAGTCTTCTCCTGCTCAATTCATCAATCAAGCAAGAATGAGCACAACCACCGTGCTCGCAAGTTACACCCGTCAATTAACAGAATGACATGCATAATGGATATCTCAAAGGAAGGCATAATATGGTTAGTTTGCATAAAGCCAAGTTTGTTTCAAATACAAGTATTAAGTTCCAAAGCTTATAACAATAATCAAAATTCATTTGCAAATTCTCATTTTACAGTTGGATAACTCTCATCAATATGATGGTGAAGGATAGCCTCCTATCACAAGGCTCCCTGCCCAACCCATTTGGATAGAAATAAAAAAAAACTAGTTTTTAGCCACCCATTTTGAAAACAAACCAGAGGTCTAACTTTGAGCAGCTTTGCTAGCATGTCCATAACCGCGGACACGGCTATTCGAATAGTTTTACACTATGCAGAGGTTGTACACTTTACTCACATGACACGACTTCTCTAGTTTGTTTGACAACCGTCATTGGCACCTCTCACTGCCGATGGTAAGAGGTCTAGAGCACGTGACAAGGCCTTTACAATGTATCATTCCACTTGGTCCATCTACTCTAAGGTTTACGCCTTCCTAGGGCCCCTCTTGAGCTAGGTGGGTACAACAAAGTCATAAAAGACAGGCCATGAAAGACCACCCACTATTTCGCCGGACCAACCGCGGTGATAACTTTACAAATTAGCTGGCCAGGTCCCGCCCATACAGGACATGTGGTTGCACGAAGAGGCATAGCAAAATACACTCGCAGACCGGTCCTTAACTGACCCGGGCGGCCACCACAACCCTGGGGCATCGGATCACACGATCCCCGTGCATGGACTTGCACCAACCAAACAACCAATGCCGCCCAAGTCCAAATCCATTTCACATTTCTTTGTTTTTTTCAAACCTCCATGGCACACCAATGCCATGGTCATTTGCAGAAACCCCATGGCACACCAATGCCATGGTCCAGATCATTAGACAAGTGATATTTTTTGCCAAAACCTCCCAAACCCAGATTCTTTTCTCTAAGCATGGCTAAGCTCTAGTTTTTCAAAGGTCCTGGTCCACTTTATTGCGTAAACTAGGTTTTGCCTAGGGTGACAACATGTTCGGCTCAAGATCAGCAGTGGTCTTACCAAGGAAATTAGGCATAACTATGAATTTAAAGACGGACATTGAAATAACTTAGTAAAGTAAGCATGCATTAACATTTGAAATGGAATATACATAGGTTGAAATAATGGGTGCAATATGATCAAAAGTGTAACCTGCCTTACTCAAAGGCCTGGATGTCTTCTTCTTCTTCGGGGAGCTCTTGCTCTTTAGTGTCTTCACAATCTACGAGAAAACAATGACAACTCAATACAAAGCTCAAATAAAACCCAAAAAACTTCAATGAAACTCCAAAATAAAACCAGCAGAGAGGCTAGGTCGGTTGGAGGAGGTCCAAGGAGCTTCTTTGGAGGAGGTCCAAAGCTCAAGGAGGAGGTCCAAGAGCTTTGGAGGAGGTCCAAGCTCAGGGAGGAGGTCCACGAGCTGCTCGGTTACTTTGGAGAATGGATATGGGGAAAAAGATGAGGATGAAGTGTTGCCCAAGCTTATATAGCTGGAGCCATTGAGATCTCCCAGGGTATAGGTGTTCATGAGTTGGTGAAAAGGACAATGAAAGCAGGCAAAGGATGTGACAAAAGTATGGCACGGGTGCTGCAAAAAGTGGTAGCATTTAATGCGATACAACATGCATTAAATATGGAGAGACTCCCTTGTGCAAAGGACATAGTCAAAGGATAAAGAAAAATAGGTGTGATTGCCAAGTGGGACCAGTCAAAGCTCAAGGGAAGGTCCCGCGGACAGGAGGTCCAATAGACACCACAATGGGGAGGTCGGATTAAATAAGGGGGAGGTCTGGACGGTTAGGATCTCCCAAGGGGAGGTCCTAACGGTCAGATCTAGCAAGGGGGGAGGTCTGGACGGTTAGGATCTCCAACGGGGAGGTCCTAACGGCCAAGATCTCCAGAGGGGAGGTCTTAACGGTCAAGATCTAAACAAGGGAGGTCCTGACGGCTAAGATCTCTAGAGGGGAGGTCTTAACGGTCAAGATCTAAACAAGGGAGGTCCTGACGGCTAAGATCTCTAGAGGGGAGGTCTTAACGATCAAGATCTAAACAAGGGAGGTTCTGAGGTGAGCGATAGCGAGATAAGAAGCAGGAGAAGCGGGAGCCGTAGGATTTCCATCGAATGGGTCAAGGCAATTGGGCCGTTTGGATTGAGCGAATGCCCCAACAGATTGGGGCCATCCACTACGGATCGGACGGTTCTAAAGGAGTGGGACGTTCGGACCATCCGAATGTCTCACCAAGATCAAACCGTCCAACGCAAATCGAACGATACACAAGCGATAGAGGTCTGGATCAAGCGGAAGGCTCGAACGGACGTGGGGAGGTCCAAATAGACAAGGAGGAGGTCTTGACCAGAGGAGAACAAAGCCAACGCAGAAAAGAGGAGACCACCAAAACTCCACAAACCCAAATAGCCTCATGTGATTTTTAGTTGAAGTTTGAATTAATCCATTAAAATCTATTATGAAATTCTCAAGTTAAGCTTTGAATTCTCATCAAAACAAAATGGTTCCTTTTATTTTGAAAGTTCAAAAAGGCTCCAAAAAAATCAGGGTGTTACAAACCTACCCCCCTTAGGGGAATCTCGACCCGAGATTCAAGCTTGGCCAGCAAAGAGGTAGGGATAGTTAGTCTTAAGGTCTTCTTCTTTTTCCCATGTAGCTTCACTTTCAGAGTGGTGGCTCCACTGCACCTTGTAGGTACGGATGATCTTGCTTCTAGTAACACGCTCCACGACATCTAGAATTTTAATTGGCCACTCCACATAGGTGAGGTCTTCCTGGAGATCAATGCTCTCTAGGAGGGTGTGGTCTTCTGGGACTCTGAGGTATTTCCTTAGATGTGATACATGAAAGACATCATGCACCGCTGGCAATGAGCTTGACAGCTCAAGCTTATAAGCAACTTCACCTTGTCTTGCCAATACCTTGTACGGTCCGACAAATCTTGGTGCTAGCTTTCCTTTAGCCCAAAACCTTCTAACTCCTCTGAGTGGAGTCACCCTGAGGTACACAAAGTCACCAACTTCAAAGGATAACTCTCATCTCCGATTGTCCACATAGCTCTTTTGTCGGAACTGAGCTATTCTTAACCGCTCTCTTATAAGCTTCACTTTTTTCTCAGCCTCTTTGATTACCTCGGGCCCAAATAACTGGCGCTCACCTACTTGATCCCAAAGGAGGGGAGTTCTACACTGCCTTCCATACAAGGCTTCAAAGGGAGATATTCTTAAACTAGCTTGGTAGCTATTGTTGTAGGAGAACTTCGGCATAGGGAGGTTTTTGTCCCAACTTTTCCTGAATCCAACGCACAAGCTCGAAGCATGTCTTCAAGAACTTGATTCACCCTCTCTGTTTGTCCATCGGTTTGAGGGTGATAAGGCATCTTGAAATTAAGTCTTGTCCCTAAGGCTTCATGGAGACTTTCCCAAAATCTTGAGGTGAATTAGGAACCTCTATCGGACACTATACTCTTAGGTACACCATGTGGCGGACAATTGGGCTAGGTACAACTCACCAACTTCTTTGCTTTGGTAGGTGGTCTTGCGAGGATAAAATGTGCTACTTTGGTCAAACGATCCACAATAACCCAAATGGAGTCATAGCCCGATTGGGTACTTGGCAAACCAGTGATGAAATCCATGCTCACTTGCTCCCATTTCCACTCGGGAATGGGCAAAGGCTGTAGCAAACCAGCAGGTCTTTGGTGCTCAGCCTTAACCCTTTGCCACACGTCACACCTTGCCACATACTCAGCTATTTCTTGCTTCATGTTGACCCACCAATACTTCTCTTTGAGGTCTTGGTACATCTTGGTGCTCCCTGGATGAATGGAGTAATGTGACTCATGAGATTCTTTGGCGACAAGCGCTTTATGTCTTGTGATCCGGCACACAAAGTCATTCTTGCAGAACCAAAAACTCCTGGTCATCTTTTAAGAAGCTAGGAGCCTTGCCTTTCTTCAAATTTTCTTTGATCTCTTGGAGGTCTTTATCATGAGCCTACATTTCTCGAATTTGCTTCTGGACAGCAGGCTGAACCTCCAAAACATGCACACAACCTTGAGTGACAATCTCCAAATTTAGCCGTCTGAACTCTTCACACAACCTAGGCTGACTCTCTTGAACCATTAAAATGCTGCAATAACTCTTTCGACTCAGGGCATCAGCCACCACATTTGCCTTGCCTGGGTGGTAGTGAATTCCAATATCATAGTCTTTGATGAGCTCCAACCATCTTCTTTGTCTAAGGTTAAGATCCGATTGTGTAAAGATGTATTTTAGACTCTTATAGTGCAGTAAATACCTCATGACGATTACCAATAAGGTAATGGCGCCAAATCTTTAGGGCATGCACTACGGCAGCTAATTCTAAATCGTGAGTTGGGTAGTTAGCTTCATGAGGCTTTAACTGCCGGGAGGCATAAGCTACCACTCTTCCCTCTTGCATCAAGACACAACCAAGACCCTGCCTAGAGGCATCACAAAAGACTTCAAAATATTTTTGGGTATCTGGCAAAATGAGCACCAGGGCAGAGGTTAACCGCTTCTTCAATTCTTGAAAAGCTGTGCTCTGGTGAAGTCCAAACATACTTGCTTTCCTTCTTGAGCAAGCGAGGTGAGAGGCCTTGCTATCTTGGAAAAACCTTCAATGAATCGACAATAATACCCTGCCATGCCAAGGAAACTTCTAATTTGGGACACTAATTTGGGTGGTTTCCAGTTTAGAACATCCTGAAACTTGCTAGGGTTGACTGCCACACCTGCAGCTAACATTACATGACCCAAAAAGGTAACCTCTTTCAACCAAAAGTCACACTTCTCAAACTTCGCATAAAGTTGGTGGTCTCTGAGCTTGTCTAAGACCAACCGAAGGTGATCTTCATGCTCCTTCTCAGTCTTGGAGTATACTAAGATGTCATCTATGAAGACAATGACAAACTTATCTAAGTATTCCATAAACACTTTATTCATCAAGTTCATAAAGTATGCAGGGGCATTGGTCAATCCAAAAGACATGACCGTGAACTCATAAAGTCCATACCGGGTTGAGAAGGTTGTCTTTGGGATGTCCTCTTGTTGAATCTTCAATTGGTGATAATCTGACCTTAGGTCAATCTTGGAGAAAACTGCTACTCCTATTAGTTGATCAAACAAGTCATCGATCCTGGGCAAATGGTACTTATTCTTGATGGTAACATCATTAAGATCTCTATAATCCACACACATGCGTTGTGTACTATCCTTCTTTGCCACAAAGATCACTAGGGCTCCCCAAGGAGAGGAACTCGACCTAACAAATCCTTTGTTTTGAATTTCTTCAATTTGTTGCTTCAACTCAACAAGATCATTTGTAGGCAATCTATAGGGTCTTTTGGAAATGGGTGCTGTCCCTGGAATCAGGTTAATGACAAATTCCAGATCTTGGTCCGAAGGCATTCCAGGTAACTCACTTGGGAACACATCTGGGTATTCCCTCACCACAAGGAGGTCTTCAAGCTTAACTTCTCTCAAACAGACCAAGCTAGGACCTGCCCTAGGAGAGGTCTCAGGGCTAAATTCAACTAGTATCCCTTGCTCATTGGTGAGTGCAATGGACTTGTTGGCACAATCTATTTGACCTTGGTTCTTGGCTAACCAATCCATTCCAAGAAGCACATCTAACCCTTGGGAGTACAGGACTATCAAGTCTGTAGAGAAAGGTACTCCTAAGATTTCCAAGGAAAGATTTGGGCACAAGGAGCTAGTCCTCATTTCGGGGCCCAGAGAGTGGATTAGCATAGGGTTTATTAAAGGAGACATAGCTAACCCATTGTTACCCACAAACTTAGAAGAGACAAACGAATGAGAAGCTCCGGAATAAAAAAGAATGGTTGCTGGTACTGAATTAACAAGAAACGTACCAAGAACCACATCCGATGCGGTTTGAGCTTCTTCGGTTGTGACATGATTTACTCACCCTTTAATATATTGTACTGAAGGCTTCGAGTTGGTGTGGCTGCCAGGAGCTGAGGGCCCTTGTCCAGATCGGTTGGGAGTTGGAGTGTAACATCCCAAGGATTGGTGTGTGTTTCAAATGTAGTAAAAATGAGGAGAAATTAAAACTTTTGAACATGCATTGGTTTTATGGAGTTTTTGCATAAATTGTTGGCCTTGAAAGTTTTGAAAACAAAGAAAACATACAACTCAAATTAGAGTTCCAAAAGATAGCAAGAGCAAAAACTTATGTTAATCCTCTGGAAATAATTTATTCAAATACTAGAATAATTATCACGAATTAATAAAATTTTTCCCAAATTTTTGGAACCAAATTCAACCTCTAGAAAATTCAAACACAAGTCAAAGACCTATTCTTAGTTTGAATTTAAATTACACAAATTAAGCATTGAACAATAGGTTTCAAATTTTATTTGGAAACTAGGTTGTCCCAGGAAGCCCCCTAATTTAATTTCGAATTTTTAGAAATTTATTCCTAATTTTAAAGCCCTAGTCAAACCTGTCATTTGTTGGTCAAATCAGTTTTGAAAACTTCTGCTCGATCTTTATTCATTGGGCGAGCCATCCTCATCGTATTCGACTCGTGAATGGGCTCGCCCAAGCCAACTAACCATGCTGATCGTGAGCCGTCCGATCTTCAATCAACCGCCCTGATTTCTTGACCGTTCAACACACTCCGAACGTCTCTCTGGATTTGAGCCGTCTGATCAAGATCGAACGGCCCACACCACACCCCTTCTGTTCGCTCGCGCTCGCCTTAAGTAATCGCGGTGGCCCCGCCGGCGAGTCGTCTTCCTCCTCGGGTCAGCTCGAGCTCAGACGCCGAGCTCCACGTGGCGCCCCTGCTCTGCCCGCGCTCCGTCCACGCCGTCACCCACCGCCCCTCACGACCAATCATGGGGCTGCGGCACTTAACACCGCTCCCTTCTCCGTCTTCCTTCCCGCACCAAAACCCCCTCTGGCCCCCCCTTGTCCCTTACTTCTCTCTTCGGCCGTGGGAGAGAGGGAGGTTTTGGGCTCTCCTCCGTCCCGGTAAGCATCACCGCGATAGCTCCATCCTCCTTATCCTTCGATGCCGTCCCTATTTTCCCTAACCCGAGTTCTCCCTTATCTTGTAGCTCCCGGTCCTCACCCTCGGCTCCGGAGCACGCCCAGAGCTCGCACCGGGTGACACCGTCGAGCAAAACTCGTCTTCGGTGAGTGGTTTATCCTCCCATGCGCGTCATCATGCACGCTTCAACCTTCTGAGTTTTTCCCCTCGGTCAATTTGACCACCCATCCGCAGGAACCTCGGGATTTTGAGACTTCCCCCTTTTTCGGCCGCAAGAACGTTTTTCATCTCCATCTCCGGCACGGTGAGCCCCTATCCAATTACTTTCTTGCACACCATCTCTTAGCCTCGCTGGTGCTGGCTATACCTTCATTTCCGTTCTTTCTTCCTCAGGGCGCTTCCTCCTCGGTGACGCCATTATTGCCGTCGCGGACCTTCGCCGACCGCCCATCTCCGGCGAGCTCATCCCCTCCGGGTCATCTAGGTGAGCTCCTCTTACCTTATGGGCGATCGTGCGTGCTCAAACTAGCCACGGGCGCCATCGCTTCGTGCTTGTGTCTGTGGCCATAGCTCGTCGCCGTCACTCTCGGTCTTGCGCCGCTCTGGACCACCTCGTGACTTCTTGGCGGCACTAGAGATCGCTAGTGTGCGAGGTTTCCATTTGTGGCCTTGGACCTCGTCGCCACGGCGAGTAGCGCCGGTGAACCGCCGAACGCCTGCGCTGACTTGTAGCGTCGTCGTTGTCAGACGAGCAAGCGATCCTTTATGTGGCGGGTTAATTAGCGTTAATGGCTGTGGTTAGTGATTAATGCGTATCTTTGTCGGAAAAGCAACGGTTTACTGTTGCTAATGATTGGCCTTTATTAACTTTTAGTCGCTTACACGTGGGCCCGAGGCCATTAGTGTTTGGTGAACCGCAACCCTTAGACTTTGCACTGTTGTGTAGATCGTTGGTCTACGCACTGTTTCGTGGACCATGAGTATGACATTAGGACCCCACCTATCAGTAGCAATTTTAAATCGAAAATAAAAACAAAATGGCACTGTTTAGTAGACCCCACACGTCATCCTCTGTGGCTAGCTCTAGGCCGGTAAGAAAAGTATTTAATGCATGTTTAATTTCAGAAATGAATTATTTATGAACTGGAAATTAGTTAAACTTCAAAATTGCATAAGTAATTCATTTTAGCTCCAAAATTGATGATTCAAATTTTGTTAGCTTCCATTTTAAATGTACTTTAATGTAAAAATGGTTTGAACCATGTTACTGTTACAGAAGATACTTTTGGCAAAATTACTTTATGTTTAGTATTATTGTTGCACTAAAAATTCTTTAACTTCAAAAATGCATAAGTATTTCTCTGTAACTCCAAAAAGAGTAAACTAAATTTTTTAGAATCCTCTGTTATTGTAGTTTATTGTAAAATAGATTGAGAACATGATACTGTTACTGAAAATCTTATTTTGCTTATAACTTGTGTACTACTTTCATAACTTTGAAAAATCCTAGAAAATTCATCTTAGCTCCAAATGAGGTGAATCAAATTCCATTGTTCATCTCATGTGGTTCTATTCATACCATAAAAATTTCAAGTGCACCACTGTTCTGGAAATTTTCACCAAAAGAATTATTTTGGATGAAGAGTAACAGATCTCTATTTAATTGAATTTTCAGGAAAACTGATCTTCTAACTGCCATAACTTCTGCATAGAACATCCAAATAAATTGATTATTGTTGCTAAATTAATCTAAAATCATGCTCTACCTTCTGTGAATTTTTCATAATTTTTGGATGAATTTGAATTTTTGGCTCTTTTCGGTGTTATTCGTTCTTATTGTGCTTTCGACTTCTTGCGCTAGGTTCCAATGAAATTATTGATTGCGAGAGTGCTCCTCTGTAGCAAGAGGGTAATCCACAGCAAGGCAAGTAGTTTGATCATAAATGTCCTATTACTTTCAAGTCTATTACTTTGTTTGCAAATTGTATGTATGCATGCTTTTGTGTCAAAGTAATTTCTCCGTTTAGAGGTAGCTATTCCTATTGCATGGTTGCCCTTAAATTGTTATCCCCTGCCACAAAACATAAGTTATTAATATCGTTGGTGAATTAGAGCCTGATGATTTAATTATGCTCTTTTATTGTCTTTACGGTGTCATGCTTAGAAATGCTTAGCTACCGGTAGAATTGGGCGGTTATCGACTTAGTCGATAACCTTGATCACACAAATCATTTTATTACTCTTTGTTCAGCACCTAGTGCTAAATTGCTTTGAAAACTAAAAGTGCAAATGAAATGATTCAGACTTGGGCAAGTGGTTGGATGGTGGGATATTGGGTTTGTGAATGTCTTGCCTAGGTCAACAAAGACCGAACATCTTGTTTCACCAAAACCAAGCATAATTTGCGTGCTAACCACGCGAGAGGGATATGGGACCTCTCTTGACTAAGTACCTTGGGCGGTGTTAATTAGGAGCTGGTTGGTGGTTGAAAAAGGAAATGATGTGATATGAGGGGAACATTAGCAAATCGGCTTGAGCTGGCTAATGTGTCTTTCTCTTTGTTGGGTTGCGGCTCTTAATTAGCATCATCCATGGGAAATATCTCGTAGGACTTAGCCGTGCCGGCATACCAAAGGAAGTGTGCTAATCTAGTGGCGAAAAGGCGGTCTGACGTGTGGGTACATTGGTACACCCCTGCAGGGTATAAACTATTCGAATAGCCTCGTCCTAGGTTATGGACACGCTTGGAATTGGATTTGCAGGAGTTAGACTCAACATTTTGGAATTCTTAATTAAAACTTGATGTGGGTGGTATGAATGGGGAGTTCATGCTATTGTTGTGGTGGCTATTGGGTTAGCCACTTCCAGGATATTTTGTTATTATTGTTACTCATTTATTGCTGTTTTTATCAAATAAAAACAGATTACAAAATTGCTTTAAATCTATTACATTATTGCAAATGAAAACTTGCTTTATGCTGAAAATGGGTCTAGAGCCCTGCTCCACTTAAATAAGCTTGCATGTAGCTATTTATATAGGCTGTTACTCTACGTAAGTCTTGCGAGTACAATTTTTGTACTCATTTGCTATCTTTAATGTAATTGTTGCAGAGGAGGAGTTGAACCCGGGGTTATATTCTGCGAGATGTGTGGCGGTTTTGAGGACTAGGTTGGTGGCCTGGTTGGTTGCCTTGTGGGTTTAAGGCACACTGATTGACTTTTGTTTATCGCCATCTTATGGCACTTTGCTTCCGTTGTTATTTAACTCTTTAGTTGCTATTTGGCTGGTCGGCCCCTTTTGTAATAACTCTATTATGTATGTCCTTTGAATTGCTTAGTGTACTTTGGACTCTATGTGATTGAATGGAATTGATGCATAATTTTTGTACGGGGTATGTGTACTGCATTCTGGGAAGTACATATACGCCGAGGGTCGTGATATTTGATTTGTAATGCTTGAATCATCTTAATGGTTAAGTATTACAAGTTAAATACCCTGGGTTCTCACATGGAGTTGCAGCTTGAAGCTTCTTCGGGCATTTGCTAGCATAGTGCCCAACTTCATGGTAATAAAAACATGTGACCCTAGCTGCTGGGGACAGGGATGGCTTCTTCTGGATAAGACTTCCTGGAGAAGTCCCATGGGAACTAGAAGTGTAGGCACGTCTCGCTTGCGTGGGAGACTTTGAAGGGGAGGAGGTCGTAGGCCTCTTGTGCTGAAATTGAGAGGTCTTTGGCCTGGAAAAACCCTCTGATCTGAACTGCTGAGCTGCCTTCCTCTTCTTATGATTCTCCATCTCAATATGCTTGCCCTCTTGACGAATTGCCTTGCTCACAAGTTGTTGAAAATCTGGGTAGTCAAGAGCAAGGAGCTGGACCGAGAGATCATCATTGAGCCCTTCCAAGAAACGCTCTTGCTTAGACTCATCAGTGGTCACATCTCCGGGTGCATATCTTGCCAATTGATTGAATTTATGAAGATATTCACTTACAGTACGATTTCCTTGGCGCAAAGATCGAAACTCCTTCTTCTTTAACAAAATCATACCATGTGGAATGTGTGCACGGCGAAAAGCTTGCACAAATTCCTCCCAAGTTATAGTCTGAGCATCAACATGGGACTGAGTGAAGTTGTCCCACCACTCTGTAACAGCCCCAATTTTTGTTAAACAGTAATTATATGCATTTTTATATCATATTTATTATTTCTGGAGCATGTGCATAAATTATGCATTTTATGCATTTGAAAATCTTAAAATTTAATGTAAACCTCCAATTCAAATTAAAACCACAAAAGAAATTTTAAATAAATGTTCATAAGATCTCTGGAAAATAATTTATTTAAATACTAGAATAATTATCATGAATTAATATAATTTTTCCCAAATTTTTAGAATTAAATTCAAACCACAGAAAATTCAAACCCACATCTATAACATACACTAAGTTTGAATTTGTATTTTACAAAATATTATATGAACAGTAAGATTTAATAATTTTTATAAACACTAGACTATCCCAGGAACCCACCTAAATTATTTTAGGATTTTACAAATTTTATTTCTATTTTTAAACCCTCGGTCAAAGTAGGATTGGAAATTAGAATCTCAGTCAAACTTAGACCCAAACTAGTTGGTACTGTGCATAGGACTCGAGTCTTACCCAGCCTATTGACTCGGTGGAGTCCACTAATGTACCGAGCCGCACCCGACTCTTGTGGACTGTTCGATTGAAGATCAACGGCCCAAAACTCACGGCCGATCGGATGGTCCGAACGTTCCAAGTAATCTTGACCGTCCATCCATGATCGTGCGGTCCGCACTTAACCACACCGAGCCAGTCACTATTTAACCCAAGTTCAACCGACCGTGCCACTCTTTTATTTCGCTGACTCGCGGGCCCCACTCCACCAGCTGGTTGTCTCCTTCCTCGGTGGCGGCGTCGGCGCATACGCACTCCTCCTCACTTGCTGCGGACACCGAGGACACGCGGCCTCATCTTTGTCGACGCAAGCTTGTAGATGTGCCACGCCACCCCCACCTCGAAGCTTCTTGACCTCCATTTATAGGAGCACCACGCCTCATCTCTATCCTTTTCTTGCCCTTTCTTCTCTGTCGCCGCCGAGCCGCTCGTAGTCGTTCCAGTCACTCCGGCCATCTCCGACCACTCAGCACCGCGTCACCCGATACTCCACCACCCCACCATCAAGAATCAGCGATCAATTTGAAGAATCACTCACTGAGGAGCCGCGCGCATCCATCTTCCTCATGTCCGGCCGCCACCGCCTCTTCCGCCGCCGCTCCTTCTCTGAGGCTTCCCTCTCCAATTCCTTTCTCCCTGAGCACCTACTAGCTTTTTTTACCATTTCCAATCACTCACTCGCCCTCTCATCTTCTCCAGGAGCCCCGCAACGAGGACCTCCGTCGCGTCGCCCATGGTCGCCGTCGCCGGACCTCCTCGGTGCTTCCCCGCCTTCGTTGACCGTACCGGTGAGTTCACTGGACCCTACTCGTGCCCATGCGTGCCCTATTTTGGCTTCTTTGTCACCCAAGCGTTGTCGCCTCTTTTCACCTCCACTACCGGCCGCCGCTCGCCCTTGCCGCGCCACCACAGTGCCGGCCAAGCCCTGTAGCCACCTCCCTTAGCTTCACTGACCCTTTGGGAACCCGTTTTAGCCGTCGCCTTCACCTCGCCACCTCTCTTTCACCAACGACAATCCACCCCTGAGCCTCCCTGTGCAGCCCTCTCTGCTCTGTTCTGTGTCGTTGGAACTGTAGCACAACCGAAAAGGGATGAATTGAAATGAGATGAACTCATTGACCTTAAGTATAATTAGCAAATGAATAATTAAGTTAATAGAAGGGTTAGATGTCAAACAGTAGAAGCTCTCTGTATAAGCCAATGATTAGATAAGTTGTCAGTTAAAAATTTGAATTGGCAAGTAAAGCTCTTTTATCAAACCAACTAATGATAACAGATCTAGTAAATGTTGTTAGGTCACCTAATTAATTTAGCAAAAAGTTAAAAGGTTGAATTAGTAAGAGTTAGACAGTAGTTGTTCACTTCAGACAGTGTCCTGTTGCAGGATAAGAGGACTGACAACATATACTTCCTATTAAATAACTAATCCTTTTAGCTAAATATGGTGCTTAATTAGTGGATCACTAAAAATTTGATTAACAAACGGATAATCAAATTAACTACTAGAAATTTAAGTTGGTAGGAATCTAGACTAGTATTTTAGTTACTTGAACAATAACCTGACAAAAATCAGAATTATCAAAAGGATACTAGCTTGACCAATTCTAGTATTTAAAAGTCTGTCTTAATACTGTAATTAGTGGGTCATTTTGTTGCCCATAGCTTTCAAGTTTAGCAATCTGTACTTTTGCTAGATATTTGAACAGAGGAGAGAGGAGGTTAAAATTTGACAGTAGGTTCCATCCCATTTAATTGATTAGTTAAATCTAATTGGTGGGGTTGCTAATTAAACATGCAGATCTGTAAAAGCACCTTGGTTGAAATAAGTGAACAGAGAAAGAAATTACAAGCTTGAAATGTTAGTAGAAGACCCACAACATTTTAGCCAAATCGAAAATTTGGTAAGCAAGAAGTTTGGTTAAGACAGTACTTCAAATAAGCTAATCTTTTCTCAATATTCAGAATATTTGAACCGTAGGGAAAACATAAGATTAGGATAGTTTTTAGATAAGCAAATGACAGATTATATTCTCATACAGTGGCTGTCAGTGACCCTCTGTTCTTCTGTAGCTCTCAATGTATTTTTGAGTGTGTATACATTTTAATCAGGATAATTAGTTAAGTAATTAGCTAATTGATGACTCAAAAATCTGTTTAAATAGATAATTGAACTAGTAAAAAGATTAGTCAACTGTACCTCCTTGCAATACAACAAAGAAGACAACTTGGAAAATAAGTAGAGATGACAGCAGGAATTCTAATGCAAGTGATTAAATGATCTTCTATCCAGTTAAAGACTCATGACCAACAGTGACCAAGGTGAAGTAAATTAGGATCAAGTAATCAAAATAGTCAAGATTGTAATTGAACAAATAGCTTAGTAAGTAATAGATCATTTAAGGTGTTACAACTAGCTAGATAATTGGAGCTTAACTAAAATTAATCTTGTTGCCTGACTTTTGGCCAAATGGTAGTAGACATAAGGCATTTCTAGAATTTTGATCTTAACTACTTTTGGTCCATTTGAGCTTTAGCCCTTAAACCATCAAAGGCTAATTATGTAAAAATCATAAACATTAATTTGTCTAACTAAAATAAACTTAGCCAAACTAAAATTCATGAAGCTTCTGTCTTTTCATTAATACGAGAATAGTATCTTAGTACTTAATAAAATAATGAAATAAGCTGTTTTTGTGAATACTTTTTAAGATTTTCGAAGATTAATTGATAAGAAAATATATAAGAAGATTGATTTTGACTGTATGATCATCGTAGATGTATACATAGAATGCTTAGCAAGAGTGTTTGTGAGTACTAGGTGTCCTGTTAAGGAAAACAATATCACCTAAACCCTAGGTATCGTCAGTTGTTATGATTACCTCAGAAATTGAATTAACCTCAACAAATTCATAAGAAGTTGAACTCCAATTAAACTAAAATCTATACCTAAATGCATCTAGAATCATAACTTCATTAATATATATAATTATCATGCATTTTTGAGCATTTTGGATTTCTCGATGTTATTGGTGTTTATTCGCTATCGCATTTTCTCTCTAGATTATAAATTGCACGGAGTGAACGTTTACGTCTACAAGAGTGAACAAGTGGACTTCTACCAAGGCAAGCATCCTCTCTGCACCATGTTGATTCCAAATCTTTTGAACTGTAGATTTACAAAACACAGTGATACTGTTGCATGCAATTTTCAAAAAAATTATTTGTGATGTGTCCTTAGGTAGTTACAACCTGAACTTGTGGCTTACCTTAAATTTGATCATACACTCAACTTAAGATAGTGTTTTGTATTACTGATATTTAATTTAAGAATGCTTAGCCATGCGAGTCCATAGAGCAGTAGTGTTTGACAAGCTTATCTTGTCAAACATGGGAACAACAAATGAATCTTATTTATTTTTATTCTTTATTCAGTCTGTTTAAAACAAAAATGAATTTAAATCTTGTTTAATAAACTGAATTTTAAATCTGGACAAGTGGATGCTAGTGATGGTGCCTTTGTGCACGAGAATTGGGAAATGTGGTTGTCTTATGCAGGTTGATTAAGGACTGAACTCGGACGGCCCAATTCAAGCCCCTAGCGTACTTCCACACGCAGTGTATGGGCGTTGTTTGGTTAAGTAAAGGGTTGATGTTATTGAGTTGAAAAACAGGTGGATAAGTGCATATGTGTAGGATTTCGTATCCGTATCATATGTTCTTAGGGGCGAGGGCATTTGTAAAGGTTACGTGTTCATAGAGCCCGATTTCAATCTTATATGTACGGGTGAGTACAATTTTATTTTGTTATGGTTGAATCGGTGTTCTCAATGTAACATGTGTACCCCAGTTAACAAGTTCTATCAGAAACTTGATTTAAGCGGGATCAGATACACATGGGTAATTCAACTCAATAGTATCAACTTGTTGAAAAATACCAAATCTTAGTTTACCCGGCCGGCATACCAAAGGCAGTGTGCTATTATCCTAGGGGCTACGGGCTAACTAAGTCGTGTGGGTAAAGATGTACACCCCTGCAAGGTTAAAACTATTCGAATAGCCGTGTCCACGGTTATGGACAACGCTTGAGTTGATGTCACCTGTATAGACTTTGAAATAAAACTTTATTGTGGGAACTGTCGGCATGAGGGTTTAATCATGCATTCTCTTTAGGCTGAATGGTTATGGTGATAGTGGTGTATAGCCACCTTGTTGTTAATTGTTATTTACAATTATGTTCTCATTTACTTACTGTTTTAGTCCAAATTGATTTATTAAATTGCTTTGTCAAAATTTAGCATTGGTAGGTTAAGTTGTATTGCTTTACGCAAAATTGAACCAGTATAACCTTCCTGTTGTTAACCTTATGCATATATCAATTCTAATCCTTTGTATAGGTTCTATCAAACACTTCATTTTAGTAGTTTGTGTAAGTCTTCTTGAGTACCTTACGTACCTAGTGGAAATTGTCCACTTGTTGCGGTGAAAGCGTTCTAATTAATATTTCAAGTTGAGGCGATTGCGTTGGTTCTTGGCTTTAATCGATCAAGTTGCCCTTGGGTTGTGGCGCTCCACTGGAAAGTTTATTTTCTTATTTCTTCTTCTGTTTCTTGTTTACAAAATGTTTCCACTGTAAAATTTTACCGATGTGTATATTCTAATCGTGTATGCATAATCTACTCGTGTATGCTTGCGATATAATGTTGTAAGGGTATGGGTATGTTAGCAGCTGATTCTGGGAGCTAACATGAGACACATATCCGGGAACCTGAATGTTGGAATTGTATCTAATTAAGAATTATGCTTCTAGTATGATTTTAATTAAGGACATGTTGTCCTTGATTAAGAATTATCTTTGGTGGTATGATTTTAATTGATATAAACCTCAATATGCAGGTCCTTACACACTTAGAGGTGATCCATGGAGTTAGTGAGAGGCAAACAAAACCCTCTCACGATCGATTACCTTGGATCATGTCGACTTTCTTCCCACCGCCTGAGCAGGTCATCGGCTTCCATAGGCTCGTGATCTTGTAGAATGTGGGTGGACTCATTCTCATGAACTTAGAGATATTTCTCCTTGGAGGGGGTGGTACATAAACAGGAGGTTGGGCTGCTGCTGCTGCTTGAAGGTTCTGAGTGTTGGTGATGGTGGGCTAATGAGTTGATCAAGCGTGCTTGATTTGCCATCACTTGGTTCCAATCTAGTCCTTGAGCTGGAGGAGGAGGTGGTTGCGGCAGTGGGGTCTCTGGATCACCCCCAGAGGCTCGGCCTTGCCCACTAGTGCTGCCACTGCCTCTAGTTGTCACCATCTGCCAGAGGTCCAAAGGTAGGAAAGAGATGAGAGAGCTAAGGGGGGGGAGGTTAAAACAACCAAACCAGCAAAATCAGCAACTCACAAGTTCAAACATGTTCTACTCGAGGCTCACCGCCCTCAGGGCTGCAAGCGAGGAGGTCGTGGCCACAAGGGGAGGTCTGCCAATAATGACTGAATCTGTCTGTTACACAAAACATAACTTCACGCATTACCACACAGACTAGTCATTCCGTGCTCTACTCCTATTTGAGTATAGGGTTGCTGCATCATCATGGCCAAGGCAGATCGCCTACATTCAACCAAAATTATGCCAATAATTACTGAATCTTGTCTGTTACACAAAACATAACTTCACGCATTACCACACAAACTAGTTGTTCCGTGCCGTGCTGGACTTCACGCATTACCACACAGACTAGTCGTTCCGTGCTGTGCTAGCACGGCACGGCCGAGGGGCGCGGCCGGCACGGACACCCGTCGGCGAGGCCCCGCATGGGCACAACATACGGCCGCTGCAACTCAGGCGTGGAGGAAGCGGCGTGACGTGGAGGTAGCACGAGGGCCGACCGGCCAGGGGTGCCTCGGGCGAGGGGACATCGAAGTGGCGGCGTGACATAGAGGCGGTCGTGCCGCCGGCCAAGGCATATAGGCGATGGGGCACTGGACTCTGGATGGGGAAGAAAGAGGCGAAGGCGAAGAAAGCGGCGAGAGAGAGAGAAAACAGCTAGGGCCACGACGAAGCAAAATCGAGGCGAGGTAGAAGAAAGGGATTAGAAAGGTGAGCTATGCACTTGTGCAGTTGGTAGAGTAGCTCTGTAGCATGCTGCACTAGCAATCTGGACCAAAGTATTGAGTAATAAAGGCAATGGTTGGAACTTGAACTTGGAAAGGTAGGGGCAAGAGTCCTAAGTGCTTGGCTGCTTGTCTGCGTGGTACTACTGGACTACTAGTGCACTGCAGCACTGATGTGCATGTGACCAGTGATTAGACAGAAAAAAATGTATTCATGCATAGTTTGTCATTGGAAAGGAATTGATTTGAGAAGGAGGGTGATTAGAGTATCTTTAGTGTATTGAATCGACATCGATTCAAAGTTATGCCACATAAGCATGCAAGGAACTAGACATTTTTTTCTCCAATGTATTGATCCGGTTCTTACTCTTAAGTGGGACCGACGTCTTATTAAAAAAAAATTAGAAATGAAATAAAATTTACCCCTCTCTCATCTCTCTCTCTCTCTCTCTCTCTCTCTCTCTTCATTCCCCTCCCCCAGACAGCCTCACCTCCGATCTCTTGCTCCCCACAACCAACGCCACCCCCTCAGACCGCCTTGATCGGTCGACCTTGCCCCTCCGCCCTTCTCCTCCCTTGCTTGCTTGGTCGCGCCCCCTCGGCCCTTCTCCTCCACGCCGCTGGTGGTCGACACCCCTTAACCGCTCCGCCCTTGATCCAGCGGCCATCCATCTCTTTCTCTCTCGTTCCGAGGAGTGGAGGCGCATCGCTTTCAATACGATGCTTCTGGGCTTGTTGGATTTTTTATTTCTTGGGTTCGATTCAAGAAGAGGGTTCGGTCCTAGGATTTTTTTTTGGTTGGAATCGATAGTTCCAATGTATTGAATCGATTCAATGCACTCTCTCTCCTCTCTTTGAACCGGCTTAAACTCACATTGCCTATGGTCTTAGGCTGTCACATGGGGTGCCTCCTGTTGAATGTTGATTGCATGCATCAGCATGGTGTCGCACTGCCGCCTATGATGCCCTTCGATCAATGTATCTAGAGTAGTAAATTAAGGTCCTTTATACAGTTTTGATATATTAATTGTAATATTACCAAGATCACAATTGAATTCTACAAATAGTTGTTTAATACATATAAAAAGAATAAAAGTTTTACAAGCAGCATGTACAGTTTTGATATATTAATTATTTTCTTTTTGTGAAACCACAATTATGTGAAATTATGGGCACTTAAAAATTAGGGGGGAAAATAAAATTTCATTGATATTTTATACACACATTGTTACTTCCTCGTTAAAAACCCTACGCCCCAGTGCGCCCCCATCTTTTTCAAACATGCTTTGTAGTGTTGGTTCAAGTGCCCAGTCCATCCACCTATATGAGCAGTTAATTGAGCTTTGCAATAATTACAAGTTGAGATCTCTACAGTTTGGTCGTCTCGGATTTTCTCGCTCCAGGTCATGTTCTTCTAGCACTCCGCCATTCGTCTAGTGCTGCTGTTGCCGGGCACGTACCCACCAATATTGCCATCGTGGATGAGGTACCGAAGTCTAGTATCTCCATCGGGTCCGGACCGCGATGGTACTGCTTGTATCCCTCCATACCACCCATGTGATGGTCATCCATGCCGTAGTCCCCCATGCCTAGGGAGATGTCGGGGCTAGACCTAGGATTACCCTAAATCCTCTATGCAAACCGAACTAGTCCCAAGATCAGCGACTAGTTCACATAGGAAACAAATGTGGTAACAACCATCAACGCAAACTTTATTAAAAAACAACAGAGTTGATTACAAGAACAGCTTATGGGCCGACAAAACCAAACACAGTTGAACACCCTGGTTTTCTGAGTCTTTTTGGGAATTTCAAAATAAAAAAGAACCATTTGGTTTTGATGAGAGTTCAAAGCTTAACTTAAGATTTTAAAAGAATTTTAAATGACTAAACCAAACTTCAACTAAATCGGTTCGGTTTCTTTTGGGGTTTGCTGGAGTTTCTCTTTTTCTCTGTTTTGCCCCGTGCTTTCTCTTGGCCCAGTTCTATCTTTCTTCTTGGGAATACCTCCCTTGTGCTTGGACCTCCCTCTAGTTTAGACCTCCTCTTAACCTCTCTGGACCACCCCTTGTGCCCGTGCTTGAACTTTCCTTTAGTCTAGACCTTCTTCAGACCTCTTTGTTGGTTTGAATTTCTTTCCGGGGTTTAGATCTCCTTTTGATCTAAACCACCTTCTCCGTTTAGACCTCCTAATGGCCTAGACCTCCTTCTCTGTTTGAATCTTCTCTTGGTTTCGACCTCCCCTTTGGGTCACAAGCACCCCCGAGGTGTTCCAAACTCGGTTTGTGTTTCAAACATCCTTGAACTTTGAAATCCTAATTCGGGTTGGTTCCCTATAACGTCCCGTTTTTCCTAAGAGTTCTTACCGTGTTCAAAGCTAAAAGGAACCATTCGGTTTATTCGCCTACTCAAGCTTAACTTGGGATTTTGGAAATTTGAGAGTTTAACCTGACCTAACCAAACCTCAACTAAGTCTTTTGGTTCGTGTTCCTGGTCCTTTTGAGGTTCTTCGGTGCTATCTGGTTTTAGCCCTCTTTCTTTTGCGTGCTCTGAGTGCCTTTTGTTTTAGCCCTCTCTCTGGTCCTCCTCTGTGTTCATAGGACCTCTTCTAAGTCCTCTGGACCTCCTCTGTGCTCAAAGGACCTCATTGGAGATTCTTTGGACCTCCTCTGAGTTTGGATCTTTCCATGTCTTTTAATCTAGATTTCCTTTGTTGGTTTGAATCTCTTTAAGGTCTAGACCTCCCTCCCTGTTTGAGTTTATCTTTGGTTCTGACCTCTTTTCGTTTGGGTCACAACCACCCCGTGGTTCTCTGCCCGGGTTTGTGTTTCAAACCCTTCTGTTTTCCGCAGAGTCAAGCTAGGCTTAGTTTGTACTGCGCGGGATCTCCTCCTGCCCAGACCTCCTTTGTGGGTTTAGGACCTCCCCCTTATTTGTTTGGACCTCCTCGTTCCCTTCAGGACCTCCGTATGTCCTCTAGGACCTCCCCTTTGTTAGACTTGATCGTTAGAACCTCCCCTTTGTTAGACCTGATCGTTAGGACCTCCCTTTGGAGATCTTAACCGCTCAGACCTCCCTTTTGTTAGATCTGACCGTTAGGACCTCCCCTCTGGAGATCTTAACCGTTCAGACCTCCCCTTTGTTAGATCTGACCGTTAGGACCTTCCTTTTGGAGATCTTAACTGCTCAGACCTCCCCTTTGTTAGATCTAACCGTTAGGACCTCCCCTCTGGAGATCTTAACCGTTCAGACCTCCCCTTTGTTAGATCTTACCGTTAGGATCTCCCCTTTGGAGTTCTTAACCGCTCAGACCTCTCCTTTGTTAGATCTGACCGTTAGGACCTCCCATCTAGAGATCTTAACCGTTCAGACCTCCCCTTTGTTAGATCTGACTGTTAGGACCTCCCCTTTGGAGATCTTAACCGCTCAGACCTCCCCTTTGTTAGAGCTGACCGTTAGGACCTCCCCTTTAGAGATCTTAACCGTTCAGACCTCCCCTTTGTTAGATCTGACCGTTAGGACCTCCCCTCTAGAGATCTTAACCGTTCAGACCTCCCCTTTGTTAGATCTGACCGTTAGGACCTCCCCCTTGGAGATCTTAACCGTTCAGACCTCCCACTTGTTAGATCTGACCGTTAGGACCTCCCTTTGGAGATCTTAACCGTTCAAACCTCCCCTTTGTTAGATCTGACCGTTAGGACCTCCCCTCTGGAGATCTTAACTATTCAGACCTCCCCTTTGTTAGATATGACCGTTAGGACCTCCCCTTTGGAGATCTTAACCGTTCAGACCTCCCCTTTGTTAGATCTTGACCCTCGAACCTCTTATGAACTGTGAGCAGGTCTTTTGGACCTCCTGTCCTCAGGACCTCCTCGTGTCTTTTGGACCTCCTGTCCTCAGGACCTCCTCGTGTCTTTTGGACCTTTGTCCTTAGGACCTCCTTGTGTCTTTTGGACCTCCTGTCCTTAGGATCTCCTCGTGTCTTTTGGACCTCCTGTCCTCATAACCTCCTCGTGTCTTTTGGACCTCCTGCCCTCAAGACTTCCTTGTGGTTAGGACCTCCATTAGAGGTTAGGACCCTTGGTCTTTTGCAAAGACCTCCTTTGCGGCTGGGACCAACCCTTTGTCTAAATCGTTCTCTTGAGTTTGACTGGCCCCACTTGTCAGCCTTGTTTTGTGCGCATTTAATGGCTGTTGTGTCACTTCTGGGGTACTTCTTTTTATTCTTTTGGTGACCTACCCTGTCCTAACCTTGTCCTAGCTACCACCGATCATTGACACGTTTTACTGTAACCCTTGCTGTTTCTCCAGCAGCTCTGGCTATAAATAGCCTGGGCATGCCTCCCTTTGTTACCTTTATGCTCATTCCCAATCTCCTTGCGCCTGCCTGGTTCTCTCCACGCTCAGGACCTACCCAAGGAGCTCCCGAGGCTATGCTGAGCCTTTGCTTTCTAGTTTTGGCTGAGTTGATTTGAGCTCTTTTCAAGTCTTCTTTTAAGTTTTTTGCTTGGAGTTGGTTTGCTTATTTGGTTCTTTGGCAAACGTATAGATCCCATGTTTGAGGAGGAGTTCTTGGACCCAGCGGTGTCTACTGAAGGTTTACCACTGCTCAACGAAGGCAAGTCGCAGACCTTTGACCATATTGAGCCTAACTTTTTTTTAATTGTATTTTGCTTTACTTTATCATGCATGGCTATTTTTATAAGAAATGGTTTGGGACAGTAGCTATTCTCCTACTTGACAATATGCCTCCTTGGACAATTGTATTTGACATGTTGACATGATCCTTTTGGACGCCTTAAGTTGGGTATTTTAGTTGGTACTGTTTGGTATTGCCAACATGGGACCGTATGTGTATGCTTAGTCTTGCTTGTAGAACCGGGGGTTTTGGGAATCACATACCTTCTCTAATAACTTGACTAATGGAACTATGGAATCTGTGGTTGGTGCCACTGTTGAGCAACTATGGTGGGACGCCATAGTTGTGTTGATGGTGGTGCGAGACCACGTTGTTAAAATCTTGTGTGCCAAGACCAGGGAGGTCTTTGGCTAGGTGAACCCAAAAGTGCTTTCTTGCTCGGGCAAGTGATCGTGCAGTAAAGGGGGTGCTTTTAGCACACTGGGTTGTGGAAGCCTTGCCTGAGCAGCAATTAAGGACTTAACTTTGTGTTCTGTTGATCTGGGCCTCTTAGTGCAACCACAAGATCATTTTATGGGGATAGTCTAGGCCGAATAATTAGTGATGTCTTGACTTGATTCTGTTGTGGTGGTGCGTGCTGATTCGCATGGCGCAAGAGGGGGCCAGGTTCCTTTTACAGGACGGTGAAACCTTAGCGGCAGGTCAAGTCAGGTCAGGACAAAGCTTTGTAAAGGCCTTGTCGCGCTCTCTAGACTGCTCACCTTCAGAAGTGAGTAAGGGTTTCGACGGGAACCCGCCCGCTAGAAGGTCGTGAATTGTGGGTAAGTTGTACACCTCTGCAGAGTATCAATCTATTGAATAGCCAAGTCCTTGGTCATGGACATGCCCGGTGAAAATGGTGCAAGGGGTAGACTTCTCAAAATTGGTTGTCCATGGCTGGCTTGGGATGTCTGCAGGTACTTTGGGTGGCTCCGAGTGCTTGTGATGTCCTCGGTTGGTCGTGGAGGTCTTGTGAACCCTAGGGTGGTCCAATGAGCTCCTGAGTGGGTGCTCAGAGGAGATCTTGGAGTCATAGGGAGGTCTTTGGGAGCTCTGGAGCTCTCTAGAGAGGTCTTGGGAGAGGTCTTGGTCGTAGGTGCAACCAGACCTCCCCCAAGTGGTCTTTGGGAGCTCTGGAGCTGGTGCTCCAGAGAGGTCTTGGGAGAGGTCCTGGTCGTGGGTGCGACCAAACCTCCCCCAAAAGGTCTTTGGGAGCTCTGGAGCTGATGCTCCAGAGAGGTCTTGGGAGAGGTCCTGGTCGTAGGTGCAACCAAACCTCCCCCAAGTGGCTTGGGGAGTGAGTTGGTGCTCACTTCCCCTCTTTTCAAACAAAGGTACTTAAGTATTTTTGTTTTCAAAATTGAGCTTTTCAATATATACCTGTTATTTACTGTCAAAATTAGCTTTGCGCAACTAACCCTACAACTCTCATTGTTAAGCCAATGCATGAATATTATTTGCATATATGTTCTCTGCGATTTGCTGAGTACATTCAAAGTACTCATGGCTGTAAGCCTTGTGTTAAAGCAGTGGTCGAAGATGATAAGATGCAGGGATGCTCAGACCTCTTCGAGGAGGAGTTCTTTGATGACCCGGCTGCCTAGGACGTCCTCCACTCGACAGCCTGTGGGCTTGCCAGATGGCTTCCAGCGCTTTTGTGTTTTTTCTTGAGGTCCTCCTATTGTCGGTTTTGTAAGCCCAAGTTGGCAGACCCCTATAAGCAAGCTTGGACCATAAGGTCTTGTTTAATGCAAGGTTTAATTTGTCTGCTTCATCTTTTGTTTGACCGTGTGGTTGTGATCACACCTATGTCATTTTGTGCAAGTTAGCTTAGACTCCTGGGACTAGCTCAGTGCACTCAGTCAAGACCTCCAGGAGGTCTTTGAAGATCTCCTGGGAGGTCTGGACAGACCTCCCCTCTCGGAACCTACGGGCGGTACTACCGCTCCTTGGTGCGGTAGTACCGGGGCGCGCACACTCATACACAAAAAAAATTCCAATACTTTGCCCTGTCCAATGCATTTCCGAGAGGAGGTCCTCACATTCCCCCTTCATTTGGACCTCCTTGTGTCCATCTGAACCTCCTTGGACTTCCCTCGTGCCGCTTGGACCTCTCACTCAATCCTAACCTTCTTCCCTTGAGGACCGTTCGATCTGTGGTGGACGGCCCGATCTTGTTGGCATTTGGCTGGTCCAAATGTCCCTACCGCTTTGCTCCTCTGCTTCCATCTTGACCGTTGAGACCTCCCCTGTGCTGGTCTTGACCGTCGAGATCTCCTTTGCTTCCATCTTGACCGTTGAGACCTCCCCTGTGCTGGTCTTGACCGTCGAGATCTCCTTTGCTTCCATCTTGATCGTTGAGACCTCCCCTGTGTTGGTCTTGACCGTCGAGATCTCCTTTGCTTCTATCTTGACCGTTGAGACCTCCCCTGTGTTGGTCTTGACCGTCGAGATCTCCTTTGGTTCCATCTTGACCGTTGAGTCCCTTGTGTTGGTCTTGACCGTCGAAATCTCCTTTGCTTTCATCTTGACCGTCAGGACCAACCTCGGGTCTATCCTGGTCGTCAAGACCTCCTTCAAGTTTATCTTGTGTAACATCCCAAATGTATAATTAGGGTTAATCAAGTATAATTATATGTGTAGAAATTAAAACTTTTCTCACATCTTGAAAAACCCTAAAATCTCATGTGATTTTTGTCCAAGAGTTGTGTAATCCAAAAACACAAAGCTCTTGTTGACCAAAAATCAAACTCATTTTCCAATTATCTTAAATCTTGTACCAAACATTTGGAATATATTTTCCTTGGTCCCAAAAACTGATATGGGACCCCTTCGAAAAAATATCATGAGTTATAACACTTGTTGATAATTTTTGGAGGCAAAACAATCCTTTAAACAACCTTCATGAATTTCCTGAGAAAAATGCATTGCATAATAACCTCTGGAAATTTTATGCAAGGTTGGTCTCGTGTCAACAAGCTCCAGTTAAAATTTCATCAAATTTGGAGTTCATTTGCTATCTCAAATAATTCTGCTAAGTTTCATTTGTTAAAAACTAAATTTAAAGCCTACACTTGTTCCTTGGGCTAGCCAATTTCAAAGTTGGTCCAGCCCAACCATGTCTGCACCTCGTGAGACCTCATCTCCACTTGATCGGTGCATGTGGTTGGATTTACATCCAACACCACGACCTCCTCATGATCAACACCGCAAGGACCTCCCACCTCATGAGGTCATTGCCGTTGGATCCGTGATCATGGTCATGACCTCCCCGTGTGTTAAACCTCAAAGACCTCCTCGAGTTGTAAACCATCGCGCCGAGGTCATCCCATTTGTTGAGGTCGTGGCCGTTGGATCAAATCCCAGACCACGACCTCCTCCTCAACATACTCAGTCAGGTCATCCCATCTACGTGAGGTCATAGCCCTTGGATCCAAGATCCATGGCCCTGACCTCCTCCCCTTACTGTTAAACTAAACAAACCTTCCACCTAACCTAGGTCGTAGCCATTGGATCAAATCCAACAGCTCACGACCTCCATGCGTTATCAAGCACTCACAACCTCCCCCATCTTTTGTTGTGCACCGTTAGATTAAAATCTACGGTCACGACCTCCTTTTTGTCTCATGCGCACCAGACCTCCCCAGCGCACGTGAGATCGGAACCCTTAGATCTAAATCTAACGGTCCTGACCTCCCTTGCTTGTTGCGCATCATATCAGACCTCCCCATCAGGTCAGTGCCCTTGGATTTAAATCCAAAGGCCATGACCTCCCCTCATGTCTTTTGATCGCGTGCGGTTAAGTCCTCCTTTGGAGGTCCGCACTGTTGGATGGAGATCAACGCTTTGGACCTCTGTCCCTTTTCCTCACGCGTGTTTTTCGCGATTAAGAAATCGGAGGGCCACGACCTCCCCATCCTTGATCGTGTGGTGGGACCTCCTCGGCCACTTAAAACCTCTTGGTTCAAAATGAGATCCGATGGTTAGGACCTCCCGGTCTTATCCAGCGGTCATGAGACCTCCTGTTCTTCTCCTTCCTCTGGCGCGCATGCGTGCTCTGGCGGTGGAGTTAATGTCGGCTTGTCCCTTGTGTCCTTTCATGAGCTCTTTCTTGACCGCATTTAATCGTGGTCGACTTTCCGCCATCTCAGTCGGCCACATACTGCCCCTTGTCAACCTTTATGTCTTGTCCACCCATGGACCAACCCGTGGGCTAAGCTCACCATGGAGCTTAGCCCCAGTTCAAACCTTCACTCATGCTATAAAGTATCCTTTGGGAGCCTCCTTGGCTTCCTTTACACCCAATTGATCTCGGTCTTGCACTTGTGCGTGGTGAGCTCCTCCTCACTCACTTCCTCCTTGGTGGCTGCCATTGTTGAGTCCTTGGAGCTCCTCGGTGGCACAAGAAGATCGATGGCTTCCTTTTCAAACCCTTGTTCGCTTTTGCTCCCAACACCTCTTGGAAGTTATCCTGACTTAGTTGTTTGGGCACTTTTGAGGAGGACAAAGTGGAGCTGGAGCTGGTGTCTTGGGCGGTGAAGCTTCCTTTGTCTTCCCCAACACCGGCCATCACCTCCACGACCTTCCCGGCACCTTAGGACCTCCGGTACTCCTCCTGTAGTCCTTTAGATCTTTGGCACCGCATGAATGATTTTGCGGAGCTTTTCTTGGCACAAGCTTGAATGTTGTTGCGCTGCTTTTTGCATTTTCGTGTTTGGCCGTCTTTGGTCATCTTTGCCCTCTCGGCTCGGCGGCGTTCAAAGCCGCCGTCGCCGTCGAGAGGTCCTTGGAGGTGCATAGCGTTATTGTGCACTCGGTGGTATCGTTGACCTCACCGGCGAGCTCTACATCGCCGCGAGATCACTTCTTCACGCTTCGGGATTTTGTCGGACGTCCGGCGTGTCATTGTCGTTTTAGGACATAAATTCACCGTTTAAATGCCCAATCATCGCAATCATTGGTGTCTTAGCGCCATTAACCCTGTCCCTTTGCGCATTAAAACCCCTCGCGCGGACCTCCTCGTGGTCATGGCGCATTTATCTCATGTCCAAAGCTCGTGCGGCGTTGGAGTGCAGGGCGTCGAGACCTCCTCAGAGAGATCGGGCGTCCAAGACCTCCCCTTGCGTAATCATGGCCGTCCGGACCTCCACGGAGGTGCTGCGGCGTTAGGACCTCCCTTAGGACCTCTCCGTAGCCATCTCGGCCGTTCATGACCTCCCGGGTAGATCTTGACCGTCAAGGTCCTCCCTCGGACGATCCGAACCATCGAGGACCTCCTTGGAACATCTGGACCGTCCGGGACCTCCTGTGAGGTCTTGGCGATGTGAGATCTTCCTTGGGGAGATCTTGATAGTTTAGATCTTCCTTTGGAAGATCTCACCGTTGAGGACCTCCCTTTAGATGCAGTGCATCCGGACCTCCTTTTCGTGTTGTGGTCCGTTGGATTTCCCATCTCGGCCACGACCTCCCCCTCACCTCGCGCATGTGAGTTGCTAAGAGGTCCAGACCTCTGGACCTTCACGTCTTGGCGTGTGTGATGTTCTCTGGGAGATCTTGAGCCGTTGGATTTAAGATCGTGGCTCACGTCCTCCCATACCC
This sequence comes from Phyllostachys edulis, assembly GCA_036346405.1. NCBI lineage: Eukaryota > Viridiplantae > Streptophyta > Magnoliopsida > Poales > Poaceae > Phyllostachys > Phyllostachys edulis. The sequence goes on along the minus strand of CM070547.1, from coordinate 52,837,827 downwards.
TTGTGAGTTTAGAAATTCGGTGAGGTCTTAGTTAAACTGAAATAAGGTATAGACTTTAGAATTTCATATCTCTTTCATTTTAATTCCAAATGAGGTCATTCAAATTGTGTTAGCTCTGTCTTGAACTTGACTTTAATCCAAAATGATTGTAAGTTGAGTTCAGCTCCAGAGCACAGTTTGCCATTAGATTTTAAAACCAACTTTAAAATGTGCACTTAAATCAATGCTTAACTTGTAAAATACATAACTAATGCTCTATAGGTTATTTTTGGGTGAGACCAACTTTGTTGGTTTCCTCTCTTAGTGAACTCACTGTGAAAATTAGTTTTGAGCATGTTGCTGTTAGGAAATTGAGGACTTGTGCATTATAATTTTGTTCAAGTTCTTGTTTTTGAAAATTTGTAGAGAGTGCATATAGCTCCAAATGAGATGAACTCAATTGTGTTATTCATCTCATGAGGTGCTGGTTTTACAGTAAAAATTTCAGCTTCACTGCTGTTCTAGAAAATGTTGCCTCATAATTAAATTAGTGAATAGTGCAGTTTGGTAATTAATAGGCTGAGCAGAATTGATTTCATCATATCTTTTGCATTGAGAATCCAAATCAATTGGTTCTTGTTGCTAAATTCATGATAAATCATTGTCTTGCTGCTGTAAAATTTTCAGAGAATTTGGAGTTCGTTTGTTGTGCTATCTTTGTTGCCTTTAAATCGTTCTTATCGGTTCTTTATCGCTTTTCCGTTAGGTTTAGACATTTGTGGTGATCGAGGCGACCCTCTGCCACAATTTGACCACCAGCAACAAGGCAAGCAGTTTGACCATTTCCATCATTGTCCCATTACTTTAAAGCTTAATATATTGTTTTACTTCTATGTATGCATGCTACTTTGTGTTAAATGTAAGCTAGCAAGCCTATAGTTGCATGATCTGTAGGAATTGTTTATCCTCTACTACCATGAGCCTAGGTTATTTGCTGTGGTGGGAGCTCGTTGGATGAGCTCTTATCACTTAGTAGTTCGATGTAAATTGCTTAGACATGCTTAGTTATCGGTAGAAATGGGCGATCATCGACTTAGTCGATGGTCTTGATCACTCAAAACTGATTATTACTCCTATATGTCCAGCACTTGTGCTTTGATTAATTGTAAAATCAAAACTGAAAATAAAAGATTGATTTAGACTTGGGCATATTGGATGGATGGTGCGGTTTTGGATGTGGTGGTATGCTGGGTCCCTAAGGACCGAGTACTTGGGTCACTAAGCCAAGCGATTTGGCGTACTAACCACGCGAGGGGCATATGGAACCCCTCTTGACTAAGTACTCTAGGAGGTGTTAATTATGGCGAGCTCGGTTGGTGTGTTTTCAAAAACAAATGTATATGTATAGTGTGGGAGGAGCATTAGCTTAGGGAAGGTTGTGATGTCTCCTTCTCCCGTGGGTTGTGCAGCTCGTAATTAGCATTCATCCTTTGGAAAGGTCTCGTAGGACTTAGCCGTGCAGCACACCTTGGAAGTGTGCGTAAAGGAAAGGCGATGCGGCGTGTGGATGCAGTGGTACACCTGCGCAGGATAAAACTATTGAATAGCCTCGTCCTAGGTTATGGACATGCTTGGTAAGGTCGTTCAAGACTAGACTACAACCTTTAATTAAAACTTGACATGGTTGGTATGAACAGGGAGTTCATGCTATTGTTGTGGTGACTTGGGTTAGTCACTTCCAGGATTGTTCTTGTTGTTGTTACTATGTTATTATCTCGTTGTTACTTCAACATTTAAAAATGCTTTGTCAAATTGCCTTCAATCTATTATGTTATTGCAAATAAATGTTGCTTTATGCTAAAATGAGTCCAAAGCCTCATCCACTTAAATAAAGCTTGCATGTAGCTATTTATAGTTCTGTTATCTCACACGTAAGTCTTGCGGAGTACTTTATGTACTCATCTGCCCGTGGTTGTGGCAAATTTTTGTGGCTTTTGTTGCAGAGGAAGAAGGAGAGCTCCAAGAGCCTCTCTTTTGTGCTACGTGTTGCAGTTTCTTCGACGACTAGCTTGGCGGTCGGTCGGATGCCTAGGGGTTAAGGCACCTTGATTGGCTTTGTGTTATAGCCATCTTTATGGCACTTTTGCTTCATTGTTATCTTTTGTATTTATTGCTTTTTGGCCTAAGGGCCTCTCTTTTGTAATATCTATTCCATATTAATGTTAACTTCGGTTTGTTGCTTATGTTCTATGTGTTGTATGGAATTGATACATTCTTTTGTTGTGAGGTATGTATCTTGCATGCGGGAAGTATACATCTCTCGAGACCGAGGTTTATTTGGTTGATAATACTAGGGTCAATCGGATGACTAAGTATTATGAGCCTAATAAGCGTCGAGTCTCTAAAAGTTGGTATCGAGCCATCTTGACCGTAATGCTTATAAGCTTGGTCGATCCTTAGGATATTTTGAAAACCTATTTTCAAAGCATCAAATGAGTTTTGAAAGCTTAGGAAATTCTCGGATTTTATTCCTTACCTATCTTAGCTTTCTCTTCTCATCCCACTCTAATTTGAGTTTTAAAAGTTGTTTTCCTCTCTTCCCTTCTACAAAATAGTTGTTGTCGATTAACCACTGGGTTTTGGGAGAACCAATGAGATTGGCAAATTGAAGTGTGAGCTGCCCACTACAAGGTTTTGAAGTTCGGGAGTCGGTGATTCGACAAGGAGCTTGGATGCGAAACCTGGACAGCAAGCATCAAATTTCCGGACAGCAGTCTCAAAGGTGTCTAATTAGGATAGATAATGAGAGGTTAATCAACTAAAACTTGTGGGAATAAAAGGGTAAGATGTGATACTAGTTAGCTAAGTATCTAACACTTATTTCGCTGCATTAACCTTGCTCTCTAATAGTTTTAGATCTCATCTTACAATCTGATTTTTGATCTTCTCGACCAATTACTCGTTCATTCAATACGGGTTAGTTGAGTTGAGAAGTTGAGCCTTGTTTGGTGTTTCTTGGCTGTTTTTAGAGTCTTTTAGAAGCTTTTTAAAGTTTAAATAACCGCTGATTTTGGCTTTCGTTTGGGGTGATATTCCATTCCCCTAGTCGATCGCTTTTGCTTTCTTTAAGGCTTTGTTTTTGGGTCTAGTTGCTAACCAAAATTCCTTGTAACAGATGGCGGGCCTTTTCGTAGCGGCCAAGGCGATCGGCTGGTCGGACGAGCTTCCTCCTCCTCCGACCATGGCGAGGTTCTTCTTGGATCGGCGCAACGCGCGGATGACAGAGAGTTCTCTTGGGCGTCATCGCGCAACACCTGCTTACACTTACGGAGCTTGAGGATCTGGGCGAGGAATGCCCATCGGCCAGCGTGGAGGACTCGGGAGTTTCTTCGTACTCAGCCCCTACCTTTTCGGTCGAGGACCCTTTGGATCTGGACGATTGGCCGTCTTGTGGGCGTAAGCCGCATCATGCGATGCAGAGAGCACGAGAAGGCGCTGTTAGCATCGCACCGGTGGAGGTGCGGCCTTGTCATGGTGGGAGAGCTTTCTCGCCATGCAGCCGCAGACCACACCGTCTCTTGGGAGGAGTTTCGTCTTGCCTTCCGTCGGGCTCACATCCTGCCGGCTTGATGGAGATCAAGCGGGAGTTTCTTGCGCTCAAGCAAGGCGTGGCTCGATCATGGAGTATGTCTCTGAGTTCAACCATCTAGCTCGTTATGCTCCGAGGATGTGCCCTTGATATGGCTAAGCGAGGCCAAGTTCAGGCGTGGCTTATGCGAGGAGCTGAAGGACAAGCTATCCATTGTCGACTTCACGATTTCCGGACCTTGGTCGACAAGGCCATCGTCGCCGAGCATGCGGCTCGAGCTTATGGACTCCATAGCGCAAGTGGGAGGCCCATAAGTCATCGAGGCGATTCTTCCGTCCCGCTTGAGGCGGTCTCGAGGTACCACTCTCACTCTTGGCGCCCCGAGGTCCCCCTTGTTCCTCGTCCTTCGCGAGCCGTGTCTCGATCCGTGCACTGCGAGTCGTCGAGCGGCCCCGCAACCCGGTGCCGGGTCACATGTTTCTCATGCAACGGAAGGGGCATTATGCGAACCAATGCCCTAAGAAGGCAGAGGCGACCCCTCGTCCTAATGGAGGACGCGGGCGGGAGGTGGTGCGATTCGGGACGAAGATCGTCCGGCTACCCAAAGGCGTGGGTAGTGGTCGCGTCAACGCCATCACCACGAGAGGAGGCTCGGGAGGCACCCGGCGTCGTGCTAGGTACACTTTACGTTAACTCTCATCCGCTCTTTGTTTTGTTTGATTCAGGAGCATCTCATTCATTGTTTACGAGTCTTTTGTCTGCTATCGGAGCTTCTTTTCTCTCCATTGTCGGTCCCGCTTCTCATTCGCTCTCCGGTTGGAGTTGAGAGCCGAATCTGAGTGTAAGGATGTCCCTATCGAGATCGAAGGGTAGGTTTCTTAGCAAACCTTATCCTTCTCCATTCAGCGAGTCTTGATGTGATTCTTGGCATGGATTGGTTGTCCCAACACATGGGGCACCGTCGATTCGCCGAGAAGCTCATCTCTCTATCTAGTCCCTCGGCGGCGGGTTAAGCTTTTATGCAAAGTTGCTAGATCCGCATCTCTTGGCGCTTGAAGCGAAGCCGCTCTAGATATTAGCGAAGTCCCAACAGTTTGTGACTTTGTTGATGTCTTTCCGCTGATCTTCGGGATGCCACCGTTCGAGACCTCGAGTTTGTCATTGAGTTGGCTCCGGTACGCCCCTATCTCAAAGAGGCCTTATCGGATGCCACCGAGCGAGTTGGTAGAATTGAAGAAGCGATTAAGTGAGCTGCAAGAAGGGTTTCATTCGCCCTAGCTCATCTCCTTGGGGTTGTCCGGCAATCTTCGTAAAGAAGAAGGGCGGTACTTTACGCATGTGCGTCGATTAAATCCACTTAATGAAGTGACGATGTAAAGAACAAGTATCCATTGCCCGCATTGGCGATCTCTTGATCAATTAAGCGGAGCTCGAGTTTTCTCCAAGATTGATTTGAGAGTGGGATATCATCGAGTTCGGATTCGGCTGAGGATATTCCAAAACGGCGTTCTCTACTCGCTACGGCTTGCGAGTACCTTTGTCATGTCGTTCGACAACCAATGCTCTGCCTTGTTCATGAACCTCATGAATTCGGTATTCATGGAGTATTTGGATAAGTTTGTCGTGGTCTTCATCGATGATATTCTTATCTATTCCAAAACGATGAGGATCATGCCGAGCATCTGAAGCTTGTGTTAGGCAAGCTACGTGAGCACCATTTGTCTGTGAAGTTAAACAAGTCGCGTTCAGTTGAAGGAAGTGGCCTTCTTAGGCCATATTCTTTCGGCGGAGGCGTAGCCGTTGATCCTAACAAGGTCAGCGATGTTCTTTCATGGAGTCAACCCGCCGGTCACGAAGTCGCGGAGTTTTCTTGGTTTAGCGGGATATTATCGCGCTTTATCGAGAACTTCTCCAAGATCATGGCCGATGTGAGTTGCTCAAGAAGGACAAGAAGTTCTTGTGGTCCGATGCTTGCATGGCAAGTTTCCATATACTCAAGAAGCGTTTGACCACCGCTCCGTTCTTGTTCTTCCCGATATCCATCGCAACCGATATCTTTTGCGATGCTTCTCGTCGAGGCCTCGGTTGTGTCCTTATGCAAGAAGGCAAGGTAGTGGCCTATGCATCAAGGCAATTGAGACCTCATGAACTCAACTACCCTACTCATGATTTGGGTTGGCTGCTGTGATTCATGCACTTAAGATTTGGCGACATTACCTGTCGTGTCGTTGTGAAGTGTATTCGGATCACAAGAGCCTCAAGTACTTGTTCACCCAACGACTGAACCTCGGGCAAAGGAGATGGTTGGAGTTGATCAAGGATTATGATATGGGTATTCACTACCATCGGGCAAGGCTAATGTAGATTGCCGATGCGCTTAATCATAAGCGCATTGTAATGCCTTAGTGCTCAAGGAGCATTACGCCCTCTCTTCTCGAGGCATTCCAGCGTCTCAACTTGGAGATAGTTGAGCATGGATCTCTCATTGCCATGGTTGTGCAACCAACCTTGGTGGATCGGATCAAGTCCGCCCGGCGATCGGATGTTGGGTGAGCCACATTAAGGCAAATGTCAAGAGCGGAGCGACCAAGTGCTTCTCGAGGATGAGCATGGCGTCGTGAGGTTGAACAACGCCTTAATGGTTCCAAAGGACATGGAGTTGCGAATTTAATCCTCCATGAAGCCCATGATTCGCCTTTATCCATTCATCCGGGGCCACAAAGATGTATCAAGATCTCCGCGAGAGATTTTGGTGGACCCGAATGAAGAGGAGATTGCGAGTTCGTTGCGAGTGCGGCGTGTGTCGTCGTGTCAAGGCGAACATCGGCGTCTGTTTGGGCTGCTTGACCTTTGCCAATTCTGAGTGGAAGTGGGATTCGATCGGAATGGATTTCATCACGGTCTACCCGTCCCGAAGAAGAATGATGCCATTTGGGTGCGTCATCGATCGATTGACTAAGGTGGCACATTTCCTTCCGTCAAGACTGAACCGGGTAGGTCTTTTGGCGGAACTCTATATCGCCCGCATCGTGAGTTTGCGGTGTGCGAAAACGATCGTGTCGGATCGTGGATCCTTTTCACGTCTCGTTTTGGCATAGCTTGCAAGAGGCTATGGGCATTGTAACATCCCAAATGTATAATTAGGGTTAATCAAGTATAATTATATGTGTAGAAATTAAAACTTTTCTCACATCTTGAAAAACCCTAAAATCTTATGTAATTCTTGTCCAAGAGTTGTGTAATCCAAAAACACAAAGCTCTTGTTGACCAAAAATCAAACTCATTCTCCAATTATCTTAAATCTTGTGTCAAACATTTGGAATATATTTTCCTTGGTCCCAAAAACTGATATGGGACCCCTTCTGAAAAATATCATGAGTTATAACACTTGTTGATAATTTTTGGAGGCAAAACAATCCTTTAAACAACCTTCATGAATTTCCTGAGAAAAATGCATTGCATAATAACCTCTGGAAATTTTATGCAAGGTTGGTCTCGTGTCAACAAGCTCCAGTTAAAATTTCATCAAATTTGGAGTTCATTTGCTATCTCAAATAATTCTGCTAAGTTTCAGCTGTTAAAAACTAAATTTAAAAGCCTACACTGTTCCTTGGGCTAGCCATATTCAAAGTTGGTCCAGCCCAACCATGTCTGCACCTCAGCAGACCTCATCTCCACTTGATCAGGTCGCAGCCGTTGGATTTACATCCAACAGCCACGACCTCCTCATGATCAACACCGAAGGACCTCCCACCTCATGAGGTCATTGCCGTTGGATCCGTGATCCATGGTCATGACCTCCACTGTGTTAAACCTCAAAGACCTCCTCGATTTGTTAAACCATCATGGCGAGGTCATCCCATTTGTTGAGGTCGTGGCCGTTGGATCAAATCCAACGACCACGACCTCCTCCTCAACATACTCATCAGGTCATCCCATTTCACGTGAGGTCATAGCCCTTGGATCCAAGATCCATGGCCCCGACCTCCTCCTCTCAACCTAAACTAAACAAACCTTCCACCTAACCTAGGTCGTAGCCATTGGATCAAATCCAGCGACTCACGACCTCCTGCTATCAAGCACTCACAACCTCCCCATCTTTTGTTGTGCACCGTTAGATTAAAATCTACGGTCACGACCTCCTTTGTCTCATGCGCACAGACCTCCCGGCAAGACGTGAGATCGTAGCCCTTAGATCTAAATCTAAAGGCCATGACCTCCCTTGTGCGTGCAAGCTCAGACCTCCACCTCCTTTGATCGGAACCCTTAGATCTAAATCTAGCGGTCTGACCTCCCTTGCTCTGTTGCGCATCATATCAGACCTCCCGGTCATTGTGTGCCCTTGGATTTAAATCCAAAGGCCATGACCTCCCCTCATGTCTTTTGATCGCGTGCGTTAAGTCCTCTTTGGAGGTCCGCACTGGTTGGATGGAGATCCAACGCTTTGGACCTCTGTCCCTTTTCCTCACGTGCGTTTTTGCGATTGAAATCGGAGGGCCACGACCTCCCCATCCTTGATCGTGTGGTGGGACCTCCTCCCGGCCACTTAAAACATAACGGTTCAAAATGAGATCCGATGGTTAGGACCTCCCGTGTCTTATCCAGCGGTCATAAGGACCTCCTGTTCTTCTCCTTCCTCTGCGCGCATGCGCTCTCTGGCAGGGAGTTAATGTCGGCTTGTCCTTGTGTCCTTTCATGACTCTTTCTTGACCGCATTTAATTGGTCGATTTTTTCATATCAGTCGGCCTGACCACCCCCTTGTCAACCTTTATGTCTTGTCCACCCATGGACCAACGTGGGCTAAGCTCACCATGGAGCTTAGCCCAGTTCAAACCTTCACTCGGGCTATAAAGTATCCTTTGGGAGCCTCCTTGGCTTCCTTTACACCCAATTGATCTCGGTCTTGCACTTGTGCGTGGTGAGCTCCTCCTCACTCATTTCCTCTTGGTGGCTGCCATTGTTGAGTCCTTGGAGCTCCTCGGTGGCACAAGAAGATCCGATGGCTTCCTTTTCAAACCCTTGTTCGCTTTTGCTCCCAACACCTCTTGGAAGTTATCCCCGACTTAGTTGTTTGGGCACTTTTGAGAGGAGGACAAAGGCGAGCCTGAGCCGGTGTCTTGGGTGGTGAAGCTTCACTTGTCTTCCCCAACTCCGGCCATCACCTCCACGACCTCCCGGCACCTTAGGACCTCCGGTACTCCTCCTGTAGTCCTTTAGATCTTGGCACCCGCATGAATGATTTTGCGGAGCTTTTCTTGGCACAAGCTTGAATGTTGCGTGAGCTGCTTTTTGCATTTTCGTGTTTGGCCGTCTTTGGTCATCTTTGCCCTCTCGGCTCGCCGGCGTTCAAAGCCGCCGTCGCCGTCGAGAGGAGGTCCTTTGGCGCGCAAGCGTTATTGTGCACTCGGTGGTATCATTGGACCTCACCGGCGAGCTCTACATCGCCATGGCGAGATCACTTCTTCACGCTCGGGATTTTGTCGGACGCCCCGGCGTGTCATTGTCGTTTTAGGACATAAATTCACCGTTTTAAATGCCCAATCATCGCAATCATTGGTGTCTTAACCGCCATTAACCCCGCCCCTTTGCGCGCATTAAAACCCTCTCGCGGACCTCCTCGTGGTCCTGGCGCATTTATCTCATGTCCAAAGCTCGTGCGCGTTGGGTGCAGGACGCGTCGGACCTCCTCCAGGAGATCTGGGCGCCCAAGACCTCCCTTGCGTAATCATGGCCGTCGAGACCTCCACGGAGGTCAGCAGAACGTTAGACCTCCCTTAGGACCTCTCCGTAGCCATCTCGGCCGTTCATGACCTCCCGGGTAGATCTTGACCGTCAAGGTCCTCCTCTGACGATCTGAACCATCGAGGACCTCCTTGGAACATCTGGACCGTCCGGGACCTCCCTGTGAGGTCTTGACGATGCAGATCTTCCTTGGGGAGATCTTGATAGTTTAGATCTTCCTTTGGAAGATCTCACCGTTGAGGACCTCCCTTTAGATCTGGTCCGCTTCGGACCTCCCTTCGTGTTGTGGTCCGTTGGATCTCCCATCTCTGGCCACGACCTCCCCTCACCTCGCGCATGTGAGTTGCTAAGAGGTCCAGGACCTCTGGACTTTCACGTCTTGGCGTGTGTGATGTTCTCTGGAGATCTTGAGCCGTTGGATTTAAGATCGTGGCTCACGTCCTCCCATACCCTTGTGAGTTTTAGAAATTCCAGTGAGGTCTTAGTTAAACTGAAATAAGGTATAGACTTTAGAATTTCATATCTCTTTCATTTTAATTCCAAATGAGGTCATTCAAATTGTGTTAGCTCTGTCTTGAACTTGACTTTAATCCAAAAATGATTGTAAGTTGAGTTCAGCTCCAGAGCACAGTTTGCCATTAGATTTTAAAACCAACTTTAAAATGTGCACTTAAATCAATGCTTAACTTGTAAAATACATAACTAATGCTCTATAGGTTATTTTTGGGTGAGACCAACTTTGTTGGTTTCCTCTCTTAGTGAACTCACTGTGAAAATTAGTTTTGAGCATGTTGCTGTTAGGAAAATGAGGACTTGTGCATTATAATTTTGTTCAAGTTCTTGTTTTTGAAAATTTGTAGAAAGTGCAATATAGCTCCAAATGAGATGAACTCAATTGTGTTATTCATCTCATGAGGTGCTGGTTTTACAGTAAAAATTTCAGCTTCGCTACTTTCTAGAAAATGTTGCCTCATAATTAAATTAGTGAATAGTGCAGTTTGGTAATTAATAGGCTGAGCAGAATTGATTTCATCATATCTTTTGCATTGAGAATCCAAATCAATTGGTTCTTGTTGCTAAATTCATGATAAATCATTGTCTTGCTGCTGTAAAATTTTCAGAGAATTTGGAGTTCGTTTGTTGTGCTATCTTTGTTGCCTTTAAATCGTTCTTATCGGTTCTTTATCGCTTTTCCGTTAGGTTTCGACATTTGTGGTGATCCCGAGAGCGACCCTCTGCCACAATTTGACCACCAGCAACAAGGCAAGCAGTTTGACCATTTCCATCATTGTCCCATTACTTTAAAGCTTAATACTTTGTTTTACTTCTATGTATGCATGCTACTTTGTGTTAAATGTAGCTAGTAAGCCTATAGTTGCATAATCTGTAGGAATTGTTTATCCTCTACTACCATGAGCCTAGGTTATTTGCTGTGGTGGGAGCTCGTTGGATGAGCTCTTATCACTTAGTAGTTTCGATGTAAATTGCTTAGACATGCTTAGTTTTCGGTAGAAATGGGCGATCATCGACTTAGTCGATGGTCTTGATCACTCAAAAATGATTATTACTCCTATATGTCCAGCACTTGTGCTTTGATTAATTGTAAAATCAAAAACTGAAAATAAAAGATTGATTTAGACTTGGGCATATTGGATGGATGGTGCGGTTTTGGATGTGGTGGTATGCGGGTCCCTAAGGACCGAGTACTTGGGTCACTAAGCCAGCGATTTGGCGTACTAACCACTTGAGGGCATATGGAACCCCTCTTGACTAAGTACTCTAGGAGGTGTTAATTATGAGCGAGCTCGGTTGGTGTGTTTTCAAAAACAAATGTATATGTATAGTGTGGGAGGAGCATTAGCTTAGGGAAGGTTGTGATGTCTCCTTCTCCCGTGGGTTGTGCAGCTCGTAATTAGCATTCATCCTTTGGAAAGGTCTCGTAGGACTTAGCCGTGCAAGCACACCTTGGAAGTGTGCGTAAAGGAAAGGCGGATGCGGCGTGTGGAGTGCAGTGGTACACCTGCAGGATAAAACTATTGAATAGCCTCGTCCTAGGTTATGGACATGCTTGGTAAGGTCGTTCAAGACTAGACTACAACCTTTAATTAAAACTTGACATGGTTGGTATGAGCGGGAGTTCATGCTATTGTTGTGGTGACTTGGGTTAGTCACTTCCGGATTGTTCTTGTTGTTGTTACTATGTTATTATCCGTTGTTACTTCAACATTTAAAAATGCTTTGTCAAATTGCCTTCAATCTATTATGTTATTGCAAATAAATGTTGCTTTATGCTAAAATGAGTCCAAAGCCTCATCCACTTAAATAAAGCTTGCATGTAGCTATTTATAGTTCGTTATCTCACACGTAAGTCTTGCGGAGTACTTTATGTACTCATCGCGTGGTTGTGGCAATTTTGTGGCTTTTGTTGCAGAGGAAGAAGGAGAGCTCCAAGAGCCTCTCTTTTGTGCTACGTGTTGCGATTTCTTGACGACTAGCTTGGCGGTCGGTCGAGATGCCTAGGGGTTAAGGCACACTGATTGGCTTTGTGTTATAGCCATCTTTATGGCACTTTTGCTTCCGCTGTTATCTTTTTGTATTTACTGCTTTTTGGCCTAAGGGCCTCTCTTTTGTAATATCTATTCCATATTAATGTTAACTTCTGGTTTGTTGCTTATGTTCTATGTGTTGTATGGAATTGATACATTCTTTTGTTGTGAGGTATGTATCTTGCATGCAGGAAGTATACATCTCTCGAGACCGGGGTTTATTTGGTTGATAATACTAGGGTCAATCGGATGACTAAGTATTATGAGCCTAATAAACGTCGGGGTCTCACAAAAGTTGGTATCAGAGCCATACTGACCGTAGTAACGCAAGCTTGGTCGTCCTTAGGATATTTTGAAAACCTATTTTCAAAGCATCAAATGAGTTTTGAAAGCTTAGGTAAATTCTCGGATTTTATTCCTTACCTATCTTAGCTTTCTCTTCTCATCCCACTCTAATTTGAGTTTTAAAGTTGTTTTCCTCTCTTCCTTCTACAAAATAGTTGTTATCGATTAACACTGGGTTTTGGGAGAACCAATGAGATTGGCAAATTGAAGTGTGAGCTGCCCACTACAAGGTTTTGAAGTTACGGAGTCGGTGATTCGACAAGGAGCTTGGATCACGAAATCTGGACAGCAAGCATCAAATTTCGGACAGCAGTCTCAAAGGTGTCTAATTAGGATAGATAATGAGAGGTTAATCAACTAAAACTTGTGGGAATAAAAGGGTAAGATGTGATACTAGTTAGCTAAGTATCTAACACTTATTTCGCTGCATTAACCTTGCTCTCTAATAGTTTTAGATCTCATCTTACAATCTGATTTTTGATCTTCTCGACCAATTACTCGTTCATTCAATACGGGTTAGTTGAGTTGAGAAGTTGAGCCTTGCGTTTGGTGTTTCTTGGCTGTTTTTAGAGTCTTTTAGAAGCTTTTTAAAGTTTAAATAACCGCTGATTTTGGCTTTCGTTTGGGGTGATATTCCATTCCCCTAGTCGATCGCTTTTGCTTTCTTTAAGGCTTTGTTTTTGGGTCTAGTTGCTAACCAAATTTCATTGTAACAGGATGGCCGGACGCACTCGTAGCGGCCAAGGCCAGTCAGCTGGTCCGGACGAGGAGCTTCCTCCTCCTCCGACCATGGCCGAGGTTCTTCTTGGATCGGCGCAACCGCGCGGATGACCGGAGAGTTCTCTTGGGCGTCATCGCGCAACACCACTGCACTTACGGAGCTTGAGGATGCGGGCAAGGAATGCCCATCGGGCGTGGAGGACTCGCGGAGTTTCTTCGTACTCAGCCCCTACCTTTTCGGTCGAGGACCCTTTGGATGCAGACGATTGGCCGTCTTGTGGGCGTAAGCCGCATCGTGATGCGAGGAGCACGAGAAGGCGCTGTTCGATCGCACGGTGGAGGTGCGGCTTTGTCATGGTGGGAGAGCTTTCTCGCCATGCAGCCCGTGGATCACACCGTCTCTTGGGAGGAGTTTACGTCTTGCCTTCCGTCGGGCTCACATCCTGCCGGCTTGATGGAGATCAAGCGGGAGTTTCTTGCGCTCAAGCAAGGGCGAGCTCGATCATGGAGTATGTCTACAAGTTCAACCATCTAGCTCGTTATGCTCCGAGGATGTGGCCACCGATATGGCTAAGCGAGGCCAAGTTCAGCGTGGCTTGTGCGAGGAGTGAAGGACAAGCTATCCATTGTCGACTTCACGATTTCCGGACCTTGGTCGACAAGGCCATCGTCGTGAGCATGCGGCTCGAGAGCTTATGGACTCCATAGCGCAAGTGGGAGGCCCATAAGTCATCGAGGCGATTCTTCCGTCCCGCTTGAGCGATCTCGGGGTACCACTCTCACTCTTGGCGCCCCGAGGTCCCCCTGTTCCTCGTCGCCCTTCGAGCCGTGTCTCGATCCGTGCACTGCGAGTCGTGAGCGGCCCCGCAACCCATTGCCGGGTCACATGTTTCTCATGCAACGAAGGGGCATTATGCGAACCAATGCCCTAAGAAGGCAGAGCGACCCCTCGTCCTAATGGAGGACGCGGCCGGAGGTGGTGCGGCTCGGGACCGAAGATCGTCCGGCTACCCAAGGCGTGGGTAGTGGTCGCGTCAACGCCATCACCATAGAGGAGGCTCGGGAGGCACCCGGCGTCGTGCTAGGTACACTTTCGTTAACTCTCATCCCGCTCATTGTTTTGTTTGATTCAGAGCATCTCATTCATTTGTTTTCGAGTCTTTTCTTTGCTATCGGAGAGCTTCTTTTCTCTCCATTGTCGGTCCCGCTTCTCATTCGCTCTCTGGTTGGAGTTGAGAGCGAATCTGAGTGTAGGATGTCCCTATCGAGATCGAAGGGTAGGTTTCTTAGCAAACCTTATCCTTCTCCATTCAATGAGTCTTGATGTGATTCTTGGCATGGATTGGTTGTCCCGGCACATGGGGCAAATCGATTGCGCCAGAAGCTCATCTCTCTATCTAGTCCTCCGTGAAAGGTTAAGCGCCGAAGTCGCTAGATCCGCATCTCTTCGCGCTTGAAGCGAAGCCGCTCTAGATATTAGCGAAGTCCCAACAGTTTGTGACTTTGTTGATGTCTTTCCGCTGATCTTCCGGGATGCCACCCGTTCGAGACCTCGAATTTGTCATTGAGTTGGCTCCGGTGCACCCCTATCTCAAAGAGGCCTTATCGGATGCCACCGAACGAGTTGGTAGAATTGAAGAAGCGATTAAGTGAGCTGCAAGAGAAGGGTTTCATCCGCCTAGCTCATCTCCTTGGGGTTGTCCGGCAATCTTCGTAAAGAAGAAGGGCGGTATTTTACGCATGTCGTCGATTATCGTCCACTTAATGAAGTGATGATGAAGAATAAGTATCCATTGCCCGCATCGGCGATCTCTTCGATCAATTGATTGGAGCTCGAGTTTTCTCCAAGATTGATTTGAGAGTGGGATATCATCGAGTTGGATTCGCCCGAGGATATTCCAAAACGGCGTTCTCTACTCGCTTCGGCTTGTACGAGTACATTGTCATGTCGTTAAACAACCAATGCTCTGCCTTGTTCATGAACCTCATGAATTCGGTATTCATGGAGTATTTGGATAAGTTTGTCGTGGTCTTCATCGATGATATTCTTATCTATTCCAAGAACGATGAGGATCATGCCGAGCATCTGAAGCTTGTGTTAGGCAAGCTACGTGAGCACCATTTGTCGTGAAGTTCAGCAAGTGTGCGTTTCGGTTGAAGGAAGTGGCTTTCTTAGGCCATATTCTTTCAGCGGAGGCGTAGTATTGATCCTAGCAAGGTCACCGATGTTCTTTCATGGAGTCGCCCACGCCGGTCACGAAGGCGCGGAGTTTTCTTGGTTTAGCGGGATATTATCGCCGCTTTATCGAGAACTTCTCCAAGATCGCGGCCGATGACGGAGTTGCTCAAGAAGGACAAGAAGTTCTTGTGGTGCGATGCTTGCATGGCAAGTTTCCATATACTCAAGAAGCGTTTGACCACCGCTCCGTTCTTGTTCTTCCCGATATCCATCGCAGACTTCGATATCTTTTGCGATGCTTCTCGTCGAGGCCTCGGTTGTGTCCTTATGCAAGAAGGCAAGGTAGTGGCCTATGCATCAAGGCAATTGAGACCTCATGAACTCAACTACCCTACTCATGATTTGGAGTTGGCTGCTGTGATTCATGCACTTAAGATTTGGCGACATTACCTAATCAGTGTCGTTGTGAAGTGTATTCGGATCACAAGAGCCTCAAGTACTTGTTCACCCAACCCGACTGAACCTCGGGCAAAGGAGATGGTTGGAGTTGATCAAGGATTATGATATGGGTATTCACTACCATCGGGCAAGGCTAATGTCGCTGCCGATGCGCTTAGTCGCAAAGCGCATTGTAATGCCTTAGTGCTCAAGGAGCATTCGCCCTCTCTTCTCGAGGCATTCCAAATGTCTCAACTTGGAGATAGTTGAGCATGGATCTCTATTTGCCATGGTTGTGCAACCAACCTTGGTGGATCGGATCAAGTCCGCCCGGCGATCGGATGTTGGAGTGAGCCACATTAAGGCAAATGTCAAGAACGGAGCGACCAAGTGCTTCTCGAGGATGAGCATGGCGTCGTGAGGTTGAACAACGCTTGTGGTTCCAAAGGACATGGAGTTGCGGAATTTAATCCTCCATGAAGCCCATGATTCGCCTTTATCCATTCATCCGGGGCCACAAAGATGTATCAAGATCTCCGCAGAGATTTTGGTGGACCGAATGAAGAGGGAGATCGCGAGTTCGTTGTCGAAGTGCGACGTGTGTCGCGCGTGTCAAGGCCGAGCATCGGCGTCTCTTTGGATCGCTTGACCTTTGCCAATTCTGAGTGGAAGTGGGATTCGATCGGAATGGATTTCATCACGGTCTACCCCGTCCCGAAGAAGAATGATGCCATTTGGGTCGTCATCGATCGATTGACTAAGGTGGCACATTTCCTTCCGTCAAGACCGAACCGGGTAGGTCTTTTGGCGGAACTCTATATCGCCCGCATCGTGAGTTTGCACGGTGTGCCGAAGACGATCGTGTCGGATCGTGGATCCCTTTTCACGTCTCGTTTTTGGCATAGCTTGCAAGAGGCTATGGGCACTCGTCTTACCTTTAGCACGGCATATCACCCCCAAACTGATGGTCAGACCGAGAGGGTCAACCAAGTTTTGGAGGACATGCTTCGTGCTTGTGTCCTTTCATATGGGAAGCATTGGGAGAAATGCTTGCCATTCGCCGAGTTTTCTTATAACAACAGCTTTCAGGCCAGTCTCGGCATGGCACCATTTGAGGCCTTATGCGGAGAAAGTGTAGGACCCGTTGAACTGGTCGAGACGGTGAGAGACCTCTCTTTGGCGGACTCAATCAATGAGGCCGGCGCCAAGTCCGGCTTATTCGTGGCGTTTGCGCGCAGCTCAATCGAGCAAAAGAGCTATGCGGATCGCCGTCGGCGTGAGTTACGTTTGAGCCTAATGACTTTGTTTATCTCAAAGTCTCTCCTTTGAAGGGCCATCAACGTTTGGCGTCAAGGGCAAGTTGGCTCCTCGATATGTCGGTCCCTACCGCGTTATCGAGAAGAAGGAGCTATTGCCTATAAGTTGGAGTTGCCGGCTGCACTTGAGGGGTACATGATGTTTTCCATGTGTCCCGGCTTAAGAAGTGCCTCCGTGTTCCAAGCGAGGAAGCTCCGTTGGAAACCCTCGATGTCGGGAAGATTTGACCTATCGCGAGCACCTGTTCGCGTGCTCGATGAGTCCGAGCGAAGGACAAGGAATAAGACCATCAAGTTCCTTAAAGTTCGAGTGGTCAAACCATTACGAGGATGAGGCTACTTGGGAAAGAGAAGATCGTCTGCGTGCGGACTATCCATCTTTCTTTCTCGAGTGAGCCAAATCTCGGGACGAGATTTCTGTAAGGGGGAGAAATTTTGTAACATCCCAAATGTATAATTAGGGTTAATCAAGTATAATTATATGTGTAGAAATTAAAACTTTTTCTCACATCTTGAAAAACCCTAAAATCTTATGTAATTCTTGTCCAAGAGTTGTGTAATCCAAAACACAAAGCTCTTGTTGACCAAAAATCAAACTCATTCTCCAATTATCTTAAATCTTGTGTCAAACATTTGGAATATATTTTCCTTGGTCCCAAAACTGATATGGGACCCATTCTGAAAAATATCATGAGTTATAACACTTGTTGATAATTTTTGGAGGCAAAACAATCCTTTAAACAACCTTCATGAATTTCCTGAGAAAAATGCATTGCATAATAACCTCTGGAAATTTTATGCAAGGTTGGTCTCATTGTCAGCAAGCTCCAGTTAAAATTTCATCAAATTTGGAGTTCATTTGCTATCTCAAATAATTCTGGTAAGTTTCAATTTGTTAAAAACTAAATTTAAAAGCCTACACTGTTCCTTGGGCTAGCCATATTCAAAGTTGGTCCAGCCCAACCATGTCTGCACCTCGCCAGACCTCATCTCCACTTGATCGGTCATGCACTGTTGGATTTACATCCAATGCCCACGACCTCCTCATGATCAACACCGCAAGGACCTCCCACCTCATGAGGTCATTGCCGTTGGATCGATGATCCATGGTCATGACCTCCCTGTGTTAAACCTCAAAGACCTCCTCATTTGTTAAACCATCGCAATGAGGTCATCCCATTTGTTGAGGTCGAGCCGTTGGATCAAATCCAATGACCACGACCTCCTCCTCAACATACTCATCAGTCTTCCCATTTCACGTGAGGTCATAGCCCTTGGATCCAAGATCCATGGCCCCGACCTCCTCCTCTCAACCTAAACTAAACAAACCTTCCACCTAACCTAGGTCGTAGCCATTGGATCAAATCCAACGACTCACGACCTCCCCTGATATCAAGCACTCACAACCTCCCCATCTTTTGTTGTGCACCGTTAGATTTAAAATCTACGGTCACGACCTCCTTTGTCTCATGCGCACAGACCTCCCGGCAAGACGTGAGATCGTAGCCCTTAGATCTAAATCTAAAGGCCATGACCTCCCTTGTGCGTTGCAAGCTCGGGACCTCCACCTCCTTTGATCGAACCCTTAGATCTAAATCTAGCGGTCTGACCTCCCTTGCTGCTGCGCATCATATCAGACCTCCCGGTCATTGTGTGCCCTTGGATTTAAATCCAAAGGCCATGACCTCCCTCATGTCTTTTGATCGCGTGCGGTTAAGTCCTCACTGGAGGTCCGCACTGTTGGATGGAGATCCAACGCTTTGGACCTCCTGTCCCTTTTCCTCACGTGCGTTTTCGCGATTAAGGAAATCGGAGGGCCACGACCTCCCCATCCTTGATCGTGTGGCTGGGACCTCCTCCCAGCCACTTAAAACATAACGGTTCGAAAATGAGATCCGATGGTTAGGACCTCCCCAGGTCTTATCCAACGGTCATAAGGACCTCCCCTGTTCTTCTCCTTCCTCTGGCGCGCATGCGTGCTCTGGGCGGGGAGTTAATGTCCACTCGCCCATTGTGTCCTTTCAATGACTCTTTCTTGACCGCATTTAATGCGTGGTCGACTTTCCATCTCAGTCGTCCTTACCGCCCCTTGTCAACCTTTATGTCTTGTCCACCCATGGACCAACCCGTGGGCTAAGCTCACCATGGAGCTTAGCCCCAGTTCAAAACCTTCACTCAGGCTATAAAGTATCCTTTGGGAGCCTCCCTTGGCTTCCTTTACACCCAATTGATCTCAGTCTTGCACTTGTGCGTGGCTGAGCTCCTCCCTCACTCATTTCCTCACTGGTGGCTGCCATTGTTGAGTCCTTGGAGCTCCTCAGTGGCACAAGAAGATCCAGTGGCTTCCTTTTCAAACCCTTGTTCGCTTTTGCTCCCAACACCTCTTGGAAGTTATCCCGACTTAGTTGTTTGGGCACTTTTCAGAGGAGGACAAAGTGGAGCGAGCTGGTGTCTTGGGCGGTGAAGCTTCACTGTCTTCCCCAACTCCGGTCATCACCTCCACGACCTCCCCAGCACCTTAGGACCTCCAGGTACTCCTCCTGTAGTCCTTTAGATGCTGGCACCCGCATGAATGATTTTGCGGAGCTTTTCTTGGCACAAGCTTGAATGTTGCGCGGAGCTGCTTTTTGCATTTTCGTGTTTGGCGTCTTTGGTCATCTTTTGCCCTCTCCGGCTCGCCGGCGTTCAAAGCCGCCGTCGCCGTCGAGAGGAGGTCCACTGGGTGCGCAACGTTATTGTGCACTCAGTGGTATCATTGGACCTCACCGGCGAGCTCTACATCGCCGGCGAGGATCACTTCTTCACGCTCGGGATTTTGTCGGACGTCCCGAGCGTGTCATTGTCGTTTTTAGGACATAAATTCACCGTTTTAAATGCCCAATCATCGCAATCATTGGTGTCTTAACTGCCATTAACCCTGTCCCCTTTGCGCGCATTAAAACCCCTCGCGTCGGACCTCCTCGTGGTCCATGGCGCATTTATCTCATGTCCAAAACTCGTGCGCGTTGGGTCTGGGACGTCCAGACCTCCTCCGAGGAGATCTGGAGCGTCCAAGACCTCCCCTTGCGTAATCATGGCCGTCCAGACCTCCCTGGAGGTCTGTAACGTTTAGACCTCCCTTAGGACCTCTCCGTAGCCATCTCAGCCGTTCATGACCTCCCCGGGTAGATCTTGACCGTCAAGGTCCTCCCTCGGACGATCTGGACCATCGAGGACCTCCCTTGGAACATCTGGACCGTCCAGGACCTCCCCTGTGAGGTCTTGACGATGCAGATCTTCCTTGGGGAGATCTTGATAGTTTAGATCTTCCTTTGGAAGATCTCACCGTTGAGGACCTCCCCTTTAGATCTGGTCCGTTCCGGACCTCCCTTCTGTGTTGTGGTCCGTTGGATCTCCCATCTACGGCCACGACCTCCCCCTCACCTCGCGCATGTGAGTTGCTAAGAGGTCCAGGACCTCTGGACTTTCACGTGCGCGTGTGTGATGTTCTCCTGGAGATCTTGAGC